>JAZGUH010000455.1:1314456-1971684 GCA_037893225.1 Hippasteria phrygiana | reverse complement strand
ACGCACACACCTCAGGTATGATCACAAGTACGAAATGCACACGAGGTAGGCCTACTCTTGGTGATTTTCAAACTCCTCTCACTACTGTGCAGGGGGAGGTGAGTTGGTCTCACCAACGGTGGAAGTTACCCCGCCTGATAGGTCATTAGATCTGAAAATTGGGATAATTTTTTTTTGAAACGCCGCTATAACGAACATCGCGGGATCTACCGATTTTGTTCGGTATAGCATGGAGGTAGGGTATAGCGATTTTCAGCCACCGGTCCGCCACGTCCCTATTTTTCAACATGGCGTCCGTTCTTTTAAATAGCGCCCTCTTGTGTCGTATTTGAAGTGGCCCTCTTGATTGTAATTGAAGGTTTTATTCAATCCGGCCCTGTCCAAATTACTTGGAGCATGTTCGGTTGGGCGACTAGAGTGACTAGACTTAACCATAGTCGATCTAGATGTCACCCGAACGCTGCGCGGTTTGACTAGCTAGTGCAACTGGATCAACCTAGCTCCGGACCATGGTTTCTCTAGTCACTCGCGAGTTACGTCACGGTTTCAAGATGGAGGATCGTAAACTGGGCAAGTTTTGCAAACGTTTACGATAATTTGTTGGTTTTGTCCAATGATAATAACTCTTTGCAATAAGATAATGAATTATTTATTGCACTAAAGTTAAATAGAGAAACTAAAAGAAATACATAATAGAAAATAAAAATGACGTACCAACATTTGCTTCGTTAACATTCTTTACAGTTTGTTGTTTTGCTACACAAACTCATGAACTAGATTTGACCATTTGACGTAGTTGATCGACTAGATGCGTTCGAGTGAAAACAGACCACGCATGCGTGATATAAATCGCAAAATTTACAAAAGTGACTAGATCAGCAGCACCCGAACTTGCTCCTAGATCCTGGCTGCGGCTTGAAATTACACACGAGTCTATGGGAAGTGGCTGCAGCCGCTACCATAGACATGTGTGTAACATCCAGCCGTAGCCAAGTAATTCGGACAGAGCCTACTATACATATTTCCCAAAATTTTGCAGTTTTCACGCGGCGCCCTCTTTTGACCATTGTCAGTGCAGTAGCATTTCTCGCACCCGCGTGCGGTGACACGAAACCACGGTCCATTCATCTTGGCAGCACGTCACCCTAGCCCTGTACGCCCTGGCGGTTACTTACGGACCACTTTGAACATGTGCCACCCATTGAATCATGTAATTACATGTTCATACTTTCTAAGCTTACCGAATTCTAAAGCAACAGTTGCCTTTTCCATTATATTCCTTAGGGAACTAATAGCCACCTGTCACTCTTCAACATAAAGCTGCGGCCGTTTGGGAATTACAAACAGCCCAAATACCCGGTACATTTTTTTTCAACAGCAATGTTTGGCAAGTTTTGTGCACAAAATGTTGGAACCAAGAATGGTGTTCGGTATAGCCGAATGTTCGGTATAGCCGAATGTTCGGTATAGCCGAATGTTCGGTATAGCCGAATGTTCGGTATAGCCGAATGTTCGGTATAGCGGCGTTCCACTGTATATTGAAGCTTTATCCTCTATTTAGATCTAGACCCCGGAAAACCGTGAGGGTGGTATGGCTGGCATTTGTGATGGATTTGGACAATCCCTCGACCCCGCCTCCGAGATGAGCCGATGACCAATGATTTTGAGCTTCCTACGCCTGGCTGGCTGGCAACCTAGCATGTGGTCAACCCCCTTTAACTAGAGTGGCTTTTAGCCTTGTATTGGGCGACTTCCATAAAAACAAAATCATGCACTTGAGGCACGTGACTTAAACATTTTAGTAATTGGGCTATGACGCACTTGACAGTCAAGAGGTTTTCATGATTCTGGGACAACACGTGATATAATGCAGAGGTGCGTTATGTCCGGTCACTTCTTGGCGTAGGACCCAGGAGGGCCCGGGATTTCCCCTCTAGCATAATCTGTATAATTTCTTAATAAGCCAGTTCGGTATTTCAAATGCGCATGTGCACAATGACGTGTGTGACTGGTCATTCGAGATGAAGTGAACGCGCAAGGTGGTCGCAAACGCGCACGTGTAAATCCAATCAGAATGGGCGTTCACATAACGGCGCGTGACATTACGTCGGCAATTGTATCCCGAATAACCTTTGACCTGGACTACTTCATCGAGATGGGGAACTGCCTTATTATCCTAGATAGCCTGACCAGCGCATTAGCACTCTTCTCCCATGGGGTCCTACAGCTTCTGAGTGAGAGGAGACGACGAGGGAAATTTCAGTTTTAGTAGCGGGAGGAAAAAACCCAGAGAACATCACTTGGAAAAAACCCACGCAGTCAGGGAGTGCACCTAGAAGGGAATCGAACCAGTGTTGGAGCACTCGTACTCGTACTGGAGTACAACTCGAGTACCACTAAGTACTCGGTCTAAACTCGATTTTCAGTACTCGAAAAAATGGACCCGGCGCGTACACGGTTTTTTGTACTCGGACTCGTACCCGGTCTCGGCATTTTGTACTTTATATACTCGGTAATACAATCGATTATTTTCTCTTTTGATACTGCACCTTCGGACTCTAAAGTACACATTATATAAACAGTTCACGGACTGTTGATTAAATTCCCAAAAGTAGAAATTTCAGGGTCAATTACATGTGATGTACAACTTTTTGAGTAGGTTCATCATGTTGTGTAAAAAAATAAATAAAAACATGGAAATAAATTGAAATATTCGGTCTCCTCTGAATTGTTGGTGTTTAGATTCTTGATGATGCAGGTACATTATAACAATGTTCAGAACATAACTTGGCAATTCTGTTTCTTATGGTCTACTCGTACACTCTAAAAACGGATTGATTGAAAACAACCAATATATTGGTAGGATTTGTAGATATGTGTCCAACAAATTGGATTATCATATAATATCAACCAATAATTGGGTGTTTTAACCAATATATTGGTTGGTTATTTCAAGAGTTGTATTCGAGTCCCTGCAAGTCCTTTCACAGTCCCTGCAAGTCCCTGCAAGTCCCTGCAAGTCCATCACAAGCCCTCCAGTCCTAATCCTAATCACAAGCTATTCAAATGAGCATTCCTTTTGTCATTGTTCATCGGGTTACTTGTGACCGGCTTTATGAAAGGACTTCTGACTGGGCTTGCGAAAGGACTTGTGAATGGACTTGCAGGGACTCGAATACAACTCTGGTTATTTCAACCAATCAGTTTTTAGAGTGTACTCGGCCCATACTCGACTGTTTATGTACGGTACTCGTACTCGGCCCGTACTCCGACCCTTAAAAAACTCGGCCTCGAATTTTAGGCCCAGCACTCGGCCCGTACTCGGCTTTGTACTCGGAGAACTTGATACTCGGATTGTCGTACTCGACTCCAACACTGAATCGAACCGGGGTCACCAGAGGTGGAGGGAGATGAAAGAACCATTACACCAACCTGACTTCCTAATCCTTGCTCTTGAGAACGAGTCTGGTCAGACAGAAACGTCCCGCAGGCCCTCGTGACGTTTCTTAAAATCTAACAGGATTCCAATAAATCCCCGCGCCCTCCCTGAACAACCCCGTACTACCCACATCCCTCAATCAACCAACACGAGCCAAATTACCGACATCTGGAAGTTTTCTCCCGCTCTCTCTCTCCCGCACTTCCCAAACTCAGCTCTTTAGCAGTCATTTTCGAAGCGCCCTTTTGTTGTTAACTGCTTGAAGGCTGAACGGAAGACTTGCAAATGATTTTTTTTCGTGTGGGTATATGCATTAAAACGGTGCAGCACGCGTTTATAGCCCGTTAGCTAAATCTGCTCAACAAAACTGCTCCTTTTAGAACACAAGCTTCGAATCACTTTTATCGGGCTAGCTATCGGCACATTTCAACAATGTATTTATTCTAATAAGTGATGGACAAAACGTTCATGTCAGACTGCATTATGAACGCGTGTACTAGACTTCTTAAAGACCACTTTTTAAGAAGTATTTGGGTCGTTGAGTACAGTAAGGTATGGCGTCGTGTACACATATAACAAGCCAATGAGAATTTGGATAGGTCTACGGTAGTCAGTGGGCCTAAACAAGACAGATTGGGTTTTAATTTCTCGTGCAGGTGGCGTCATTCTTGGCAACTGAAAAAATACATAGCTGTCAGGGACTAAGCATAATTAAATCAGGATTTTGCGCGTTTCTTTTGTAAGCTAATCGACATGGTTGACTGGAACTTATTAGGCGGCGTGAAACGGTTTTTGAAGTATCTGATTTTGCTGTGGCCTCCGCTAAAATTATTATTACATGTATTCGAGAGGTACGTATTGGGCACAAAGGAATGTCAGGTTCATGTTAGCGATATCAGCGATGGTAACAGAGGAAGTTCGGAGTCTAGAAGAAGGGGAAAGCGGAAGGGAAAGGTGTGGTTTTTGTGGGGGGAAATGTGGTCGTATACCTAATAATGCCATGCAGTGAGAGTTGGACAATAATTTTCTTCCAGGGCGAGTGTGGTTGATCGGCCGGGGCCGCTCGTGCATAAGACCGGGGTCTCGCGAGGCGTATTGCCCGGGGCTATTAGTCCGCGGACACGCTCGCTCTAGCGTCTCCGCTGGTCACAACAAAACTTTTTTTAAACAAAACTTCGAGGATTTCTTTTCGAAGCACTTACAGGAAAGGAAAAGGGGAATAGTGGATGGAACCGATTAGCACCGCCGGCTTGGAAATAGAAGAAGCAGCAATTCATAAAGATTAACAGGCGAGGTGCGAGGGGACAATGGGGGGCGAGAGGGTAAGCGCTCGACCGGGGAAGTAACGCAATACTTCCCCGCAATCTTGGCATGAATGGGCGGCGCAGATTTTTTGGGGAGAACTGTGGCGCTCGAAGTCTGGCTTGATGGCTTGCCGGCTCCGTGGATGGAATGGACCGACAACTTACTCTGTGAATGAGCCGGGTTTTGTCACAATCTATTCAGTCAATAGCCTACGGCACGCGTATGGAATCCCCATCACAGGTCAATAAGGGAGAGTAGAAAGAAAGTGATAAAAACAAAATATTCGCAGTCATCGGGGTTGGCCTTCGTGCATAGACCATGGCTCTGTTGACCATGTCACGTCAAGTGCAAAGAATTGTAATTTAATGGGGGGTCTTAAATCGTCCGCTGTGGTTTTGTGGCGCATGATCAGGAGCAAAAGCATCAAAATCAATGATTGTACTGATTACCCGGAAAACAAAAGTCCGGGAATTATACACACATCCGCGCGCGGTCGAGACCCGGCGAGACTTCGACCAAAAACCTACAGCAAGACCCGGGTATAGGTAACCTAACCCCTCCTTTCCCGTCCAGGGCTTTGCGTATACAAGACCCACGGCTGTTTGTGTCGAGGCTGTCGTTCTTCCCCCATAAATACCCCATCCCGGCAGCTGGGGTGCCCACCAAGACGTCTATGATTAGTAAAGGGACACGGGGCCCGGAAAATCGGGGACTCGTGCAGGTGTAAGCGTCGGTGCACGGCCGGACAAACTGCCGACGCGCGGCCGGGCCGGGCGTCTGGCTGGGCAGGGCTGAGCGAGCGAACGCCGGTCGCCCGTGATCGCAAATTCTCAGTGATTTTAAACCTCCCGTACAAAGCCCTCTCAAAAAAAAGTTATGAGAAGAGAAAGGGAGGGCTGGGAGAAAGAAAAACCCCAGCGTCGCTCGGGACGGCGGTCCGAGAAAATTAAAAAGTTATCATGAGCTTTGGCGTGATGCCAGACTGGTAAACATTTTAATGGTCCAATTGAGCTGAGGGTTTTTTTCTGCAGGCGAGCGGGGATCACTTGTCAATGCAATGGGTACTTAACGTTAGGGTACGGTGCAGAACACGCACCTTAAGCACGGGAAAGAGTAATTACCGATGGGCCATCACAGGCAGAATGCTGTAGACAGAAATAAATGACATTAATTTAGATGAGGGAAATAGACAAAACCGGGACTTGAACCTTATACCCTAGAACTACCGTTCCAGTGCTTTACCAAATAAATAATCAAATCTATTCGTTCTTGATAATGAACTGCTCCATTGGTCACATGTAAGTTACCGGTGGTATGTATGTATTTATGAACACGTTTCAGAAACTAAGGCTATACATGTATAGTGTTGTCAAGGGTCGCCAACGATGCAAATAAAATGCTTGAAGATGGTCAGACATTTTAAAGGTCCCCCGAAATGGATTTTTAAATACTTAAAACCCACACCAGGTATCGTACCGGTACCTACCTGCGCATTAACTTCACCATCACTTTCAAACTTTGGTTTGCCGCAGAACTGGTGTGACGTCACAAAAGGGGAACGTTTTTGTATCATAGCTAATTTGTGCATACCAGATTGAAGGATTTTTTTGTTTACTTTCACACGGTCATCTTTTTCTGAATGTTTGTGTTTCTGCTTTATTGGAGTTCTTAGTACGCAAGTCAATTTAACATACAATCTACGACACTCGGTCAAATTTTGACTTAGTTTTGTACTGTAATTGCCCGTTTAGCGAGTACTTTGTTTGACATCATAGCAACAGCGCCCTCAAATATCAGGACACAGCTTCAACATTTTGAATATAGTGAAAAAGGAAATGTCCTTATTTCAAGTTCATAGAACGAATTTCCCGCATAGTTCAAAAGCACTAGAATTTCCGAAAAATATCTCTCAGAACGATTTTGATTTCGCTGTAGCTTTGTTTCCAAGAATGGAAATTCTCGCTAACCAGCCTATGAATAATTCATTAAGTCTACAAAGAAAGGGGACCCTTCGCATAGTCAGTTACCACCCTCTCCCAAAAAAAAATAAAAAAATAAAAAAATACACAAACTTTATTACACCTCTATTCACGTCTCACCGCAAATCAAACACATCCTAGTCGTAATGTCTCCCGTCTGTTTGTGTAGAAAAATAATTAATATGATTTTATGAAACCGTGGCAGATGGGCTGACCACGCGAACATGACATAGCCTGGGTTATTTTCCACGGTTCAGTGTGCATAGCAGCGGGTGTCGGCCTTTCCATTGGGCCGTCTTGACGCGGCGTGCTCCCCGCCCATGGCCTGCCCCGCTAGACCCCCAGCCAGTGCCCACCCCTCTGTCACTCAGCTCACGGCTCAAGCTGTCTCGGACAAGACTTGTACAAAGGATAAATATTCCAGGCCGAGTTCTATAAAACCCGTTAGTGACGTATTTTTAGACCTCCCCGGAAAATTAAGACATCCAGTCAAGTTAATATCCCTGCATAAAAAGAAGGAACAAGTCCAATTTGGAATCGATTTTGATAATCGATTCCGTGACAAACATTTTTCGGAGATGACCGCCATTGGACGTTTGCACGGGTGGGTCGAAAGAGAGGTTTATACGGGTAAAATTCGGCTACTTCAATGGATTACGTAAAAGGTTAGGATCGTACGTACTAGCTCTGCAACCGACACAGCAACGATGCCAGCTAGTCTTCGTTTTGCATGCACGGCCTCGTTTTCGTTCCAACATGGCGAAACCGTTCAAAGGGGAATTTGACACTTAAGGTATTTCAACACCCTTCACCTATAGGTCTATACAAATTATGTCTGAGATCTATCTCGTTACCTCCGCGGTCCAAAGACTGATCAACATGGTTGGATTCGGCCGTACCGTTCATTTTGTCGAACCCCCTCCCCACTTCCTGCAGTTTTTCAACGAATGAGGGCGCTAGAACTCCGCCACTGTGGTACAATTTCGCAGTACATTTTCCCATTTAGTAACCTTAAGGCCTTACTTCAATTAGAACATTACTGATTTTGACATGTTTGTTTTAATTAAACAATTCAATTTACTTTAGTAACCGTGAACTCACTTCCATTTTGTACGCCAAAATGTTGGTGTTACAGCGCCCTCACTCGCTAAAAAATATGGCATAATTAGAGGCAACAAAATTGGCAAAATTAGAGGAAAGGTTTAGGTTTCTTTTCTTCTTTTTATTTTTACCATCCAGGCCAGTGTCAGCTGTAACCACACAGCTGTATTAAATTACTAGACCGCTAACTCGCCGTATGTAATGAAGCCTGCTGGGCGCATCCACAAATCCGTAGAAACCTCGAAATTTAGTATGGCCTTTGTGATGCGGCTATTTGCATATGTGCATTAAAGAACACATTGTTGATCTCAACAATGGTCTAGGCTAAGCACGATAAACGTGCCAATTTAATGCGAATTCATAACCGAAGTATGCGAATAAAGGGCCGGTCACACGATGACGAAAACGATGCGAATAAACGCTCTTTATTTCCATTTAATTATCATTTATGAATATAATTTGTTCTTCGGTCATGCACACAACACGCGATCCCTCCAATCATGGCCTCGCCCAGGGTGGCTTCAGTGCAATTATGCGTGATGGAATGAGGAGTTAGCGCTCTTGTAATTTTAATATAGCTCTAACTTGCGCTCCCTGCCAATTCCCGAGTTGCCATTTCTACAAGTCCGCACAAAAGAGCACAGTGCATGCAATGCACGCTGGGTTGCTTGCAACAATACTCTCAAAAGGGGAAGGGGCAATGACCTCGGGATTTGAAAGTAAGCGTGGATGGTCATGTTTGTTGATATTGGTATGTGAAAGAAAAAAAAAAACGCTGAATGGAGGGGGGGGGGGGGGCTGAAACCCTTGTCCGGCTGATTCTTTTTCAATGGCTGTTCAATGGGCCAATCTATCGTGGTTTTATTGTGGAAGAGCTGCACATATACACTCTACAAAAGAACAGTGGCATATTGCACGGAGCTGGTATAAGCATACAGATTCGCTAAGAACATTAAAAACAATGGAACAGGTCACTGGCAAAAAAGCCAGTAGTTCTCTGGTGTTTTTTTGCTTAGGACATAAACATATTCAACAGTGTTTTCTACTGTACGCAACCTCATGAAGTTGGGCCCAAAATTTGCCTGTTGGTTTGCCAGGATAGGTTTCCCGTGATGAATGAAATCTATATGTACATTGTACATGTACAGGGTCGCTCACAATGATCCCTTACTTGAAGTTGATGAGTGTTGGGTTGATTTCGTTTTTAGTTTTCTACATCCGGATGCACGAACTCTAGCGTGTCCTTTGCAAATTTAATATTTTGAAAAAAAGTTTCTAGGGCAAACAAACTCAAAAACTAGTGAACTCACCCACGCAAAGGTATTTTTGTTATGAGGCTGCTGGCTGAGACATTGCATTACTCACAGGAACACTTTAAGTAACAAAATGCTATTATTAACTACTGAGATAAGCAGAATATTTGCTGATTATGTATGTGACAGACTTTAAAACCCTAACCCTGCCAGACACAGCACAGTGCATCTGTGGTGACAGCTCCACTTTGCTGGACTCACCACACAAGTCAATGTGACAAAGTATGCAATCTGATGCGTCTGGCCCTGGAGGGTTAGGGTTTTAATAAAGCACTTTAGTTGAAAGAGAGAGCTGGATACTTGATTCATGTATTATTTTAAAAATATTTTTACATCATTGTCTATCAAGCTAATGTTAACGGGACACTGCCTTGGAGGCGCCAAATTGGGCTAAAAAATCGTTCGTCCTAAGATTGCGATGGTTGGAAAGATCATTCAAAAGCAGAATATAATGATGTACACGACCATCTCTTGAAAATGCACCGTCCGTCTATAAATCATTGTCGAAAATAATTTTGGAGAGGCCATTTTGGTTGGGAAAAGTCGATTGCGTACATAGGCGGATCCAGGATTTTTGCAAAGGGGGGGTCCAACTTTAAAAGTGGGGGGGGGGGGGGGGGGGGGGACATACTGTGCTCCAAACTAATGCGAGCGCGAAGCGCGAAGCCCATTGCAGCGTGGCGTTCAGATTCTAGATGGGATTCTAGATGCTCTGCGGTGCGATCTGAGGCAATTTCTGACCACTTTAACCAATTTTTTGGGAACAAAAGATCATCATTATTAAACACAAGTTTGATTTCCCCAGGAAATTAATGTATTTTTTGCGGTAAGCTTAATTTGTACCAGTAATGTATGAAGCTTTTCCAAAGTCTAGAGAGTCACTGTAAGATTTTTTAAAGGTTCTTGTGTGTTTGTACGTGAGTAGGCCTCCAATTCCTTGTGTATTTTTGTAGGCTTTTGCTTTTTTTCGTAGGCCCCCAATTATTTGGTAGGCCCTAGGCACAGTGTTTTATGTGCCTATAACTGGATAATCTGGTGCTTGGGGGGGGATGTTAGTTGTATGTTTTTCCCAAAATGATTCCCGAGTTTAGGTCAGGTCCCCCACCCCAAAAAAACGAAGAAAAAAAACAAACATTAATTAAACTTAAATTTAAAAATTAAAAAAATTAAAAATAAAATTGCAGTGCACAATGCTTTGTTTTGTCCTCATTTGTCCATGAATATTAAACAATATGACAGAATGTTTAAACTCAAACCTTGGAGATAGGTTGGGTAACAAACCAAAAGAGATAATATTTGGTGGGATTTCATGGCAACGTGTGCCTAAACCCTCCTACTGTTATAACTATCACAGCCTATCCAAAAATAAACCCCCCTTCCTCTCTCATAGCCTGTGTGTTATAATCTATCACTTGACAGGTTTTGATAGATAAGGTATTTGCCTCCATTTTGGGAGAGGGAGGGTTAATTAATATACATGTACACCAAATGTGTGTATGGTTGTGCACTGCACATCTACAATTCAAACTATTATGTGGGAGGATTGGTTGTAAATGATGAATTGTACCAACTGTATGGGAAGTGACAAGAGATACAACTGATCTGTCATCATTCAAACGCGATCTTAAGACTCATCTCTTCAATCTTTCATTTGAACCACAGTGATTTACAAGTGACCGGCGCCTTTGAATGGTTCGCCAGATACTGTGCGCCTTATAAATTCTCTGTAATTATTATTAAGTGACAAGGCAGGGGGTGGGGTTTGGAGGGGGGTGGGGTTTGGAGGGGGGTGGGGTTTGGAGGGGGTGGGGTTTGGAGGGGGGTGGGGTTTGGAGGGGGGTGGGGCTTGAAGGCGTTAAGCCCACCCCAAAGTTTGTGTTGTTTTTTTCATGAATGCTGTGTGCAGTTTCATATGCCAAGTGAAATGGATCCACCAACATCAAAAGCACGTTGAAAAGTTAATTGGACAGCGCCCTCGCTCAGTCAGGAATATGGCCATGCACACCGTACACTGTTCCAATGTGTTCCAACCTGTCTCCGTGTCCTGTCAATGAATTGTTAGTGTCCATCCTCTTTGTAAATGTGATGTTGTGTAGAATCCAGAAGTGGAGTGCACACGACTGGAGTATGCAAGGATGGCACTTCACACGCTGTTCATTGCGACCAACAAGCTTGGTTCCAACAGTTACTGTGACTTAGGAAGAGAATGCTTGGATTTTTCTGCTAGGCCATACAGTGCCCTCTATGGGTATACAGAGAGCAAATAGCAAGTTTGAGCAAAGATTTGTAAAATATCTTGCACCTGCACAATAACATAAAACACACTTGATAGCTGGTACTTGTCACTGTTAAGCATGACAATTGTTGAGATGTTCTAGATGGTTGACTAGACATGGTTGACTAGCCAAGGTTGGTGCACAGTTAGTCCAACAAATGTCAGCAATAGTTACCTTCTCGAACTTGCTCGGGGTTGATGGAATCACAGAGCTTTCTCTGCATCAGCTTTAGCGAGTCCCAACAAGTCAGCATCGGCCTCCAGCAGGCTCAAGTCCCTGGCTGCCCCGATGAAGTGATCCGTCAACTCAATGTCCCTCAGGCGAAGGCAGACCCTGGCGCCACGGTGAAACTTCCTGGGATTGGAGAAAATAAACCACATAAATAGTCAGTCTGGCACTCAGGCAAAACATAAGTAAATGCAGGCAACAGACCACAGAAGAAACTGACAAAATGCAGGAATCCAGGAATCATGCGTAATTGCCAAAATTGCTATGGATTATTCTTGATGCGAGTTATTTGATTCAAGTTGTTTGCTGTTGGGAGGCATAAACATTTTTAAAGGTTTTATTTTTAATGTTCCGAACATCAGGGGAATCAGGTTGGCGCAGTGGTTACTGTTCCCGCCTTTCACCGCTGTGGCCCAGGTTCGATTCCTGCCCTGGTCCACATGTGGATTGGGTTTTCAGTCCCTACCTGATTCCGTGGGTTTTCCCCAGAATATTCTTCTGGGGTTTTCCTCCCACCTCTAAAACTGTAACTTCTTCTCATTGTCTTCTCTCTACGGGTTTCTTCAGGCTTTCGAGCTACAGTGCCTAGGGCGCTTTTGAGGAATCCTTGGTTTCATTACCAGAAAGAATTAATAATAATAACAATAATAATATTGGATAGGATAATCCTCACGATAAGTATAATGATAGGGTAGAGAATGCATGAACAATTGTCAATGTCATGCTGAATGTCACTGTATATTCCACTGTGTGACCTATAGACATGTGTCATCTCGCTGGGACCATTTTTCTTGAGTTCTCGGTTCTACATTCTAGTTACCATGGTTCCTGGGATCTATAGCTCTAGAAGAACGCCATGGCTGCATTATGAACACCCAAATGAAGTTTTTTCTAGGGTTAGGGTTAGGTCAGGAAAGATTTTTCTTTAATAGGAAAGAGTTCCATCCAGACATCACTTATTTTCCCTTAATATGACATAAAAACTACCAAAAAGTGTAAATCTGATAAAGAAACACGAATTTGGGAAGGAAAAATTTTCAACTTATTCTTTGAAAATACTTTTGACTTTTTCTGTCATGGCCCACAGACTTTGTGCAGGAGGTATAAGTGATGTCCGGATATGGAACTCTTTCCCTTAATACCCCCACCAAAATGGGTCAGATTAGAAGCAGAAAAATCTGACAAAATAACCAAACATTTGTGTTTAAAGAACCCAGGCCCTGGAGATACAGCCCTTCATTCTGGCCACTGGAGTATGGCACACATGCCAAAATCTTTCCCATTTTTCTCATTATGGACCCCTCCTGTTTATTGAATTAACTGGGTTAATGGGCATGATGATTGATGGGTTTAGCCTACAACTTACTCTGCATCTTCTTCGGGTTTCTTGCAGACGCAGTGAAATTTCCCACCAAAGTCGATGTACAGATCATCATCCACGGTGTGAAAAATCTTCCCTATAACAATCTGGTCCTTGGCGCTACCAATGTGGACGTGAGATGAATTTCTCAAAAGAGTAGCAAAACCCTTTGGTGTCTCCACTACTGTTGCATCTATTTCGGGAAGATCCCTTTGCCATGTTTGCTGCACTGTTGAATGCTTTGCAAATGCACGTGCAAAGCCGGTAAGTTTTGGCTGTAAATCTTCTGTTTCTATCTCGGGAGGTTTGTCCTTTGTGCTTGTCACATTATCATGTGTACCATTACCAACATCTGAGGAGTCGCTGAAGAAACTTTTCGGGGTAATCTTCCAACGAAGTAATCGTACTTTCGATAAATTTCTAGCCAGTCCTGTTCCACACACAAGTAAGCTCCTGGGCGCCGCCATCGTGTTTAGGCTTCCACAACTTCAGTAAGCCAATCACAATCAAGGTTAATTTACCATGAATCCCATGGATTCCAGTAACGAGCATTTTCATTGGCTCTAAATATTGCCGGCCAGATTCGCAAGTGCTGAGTTCAGTGCTAGTGCTACATCAGTACATAACTACATGTAACGTTAGCTGTGGAAGGAAAAGTGTTTGGTAACGTACAGAATGGCAACTAGCGTCAAAAATGTTGTTGATTTCATGCGTCTTGTTGGTCAACTAAAAGTAAGTCACAAAAAATATTGAATGTTGCAGTTGGAAATTTGCATCAGGGTGATTTCCTGACATGCTTGACGTTATGCCATGGCTGTTGGGCAGTTCAATTACCAAATACTGAAATTGAAGTTTTAATAGGCCTAGAGTATTACTATTAGCCTATAAGTATATGTAAAATTTTTTTTTACTAAATTTGAAAATAGGCCTAGCCTAAGTTTTTAACTTGAAAATGTTCAGGACTTGCAAGTAATTTGTACACAGCTATTAAATTGACATCCGGTTTCTGTTCACTTCACTTCAGTCATACGTCATGTCAGTGTACATCTTGGAAAGAGTTCCATATTCGGACATCACTTGGACCTATGGGCCATGACTAGCTTGAAAATTCCAGCTCTAGGCTCAAGATTATGGCGAATCTTGAGCCTAGAGCTGGAATTTTCAAGCTAGGCCATGACAGAAAAAGTCAAAGTATTTTCAAAGAAAAAGTTGAAATGTTTTCCCTCCTAAATTCGTGTTTCTTCATCAGATTTACACTTTTTGGTAGTTTTTAAGTTATATTAAGTAAGGGAAAATAAGTGATGTCCGGATATGGAACTCTTTCCTACATCTTTTCTCGGAAAGATTTTACTTTCAGCAGTTGTCTACATTATTAACCCAAACAACATCCTAGGCTAGGCATTCATTTGGGGTGAAGACCTGTGTACTATGAAATACTAGTATTCTGTAGCACTGAATCTCTGTCTTTGATGATTGAGTGTATCATGACAGCAGTCATGGCAGTCAAGATACTTGCAACTAGTATACTTCTATGTAACATACTTCTATGTAACACAGTCATGACAGTTAAGTTACTGGCTAAATTATATTTGTGTCAATTAATTGGATGGCTCAGATAAAAACTTGTAGGCCTATCATCTCTGAAAACCGGAGGTCGCAGGTTCGAATCCCGCTCCTGCCAGTTTCTTTGTTCACTTTGAAAATGATCTCTGAAAACCAGTAGTTCATGCTTTGTTTCCACCTTTAATAAAAACAGAAATTTTGCCTCCAACCCCAGCAAAATTTCTTTGGGGTGAAGTATCAAATACTAAAAATTACTACAAGCATTGTGCACAAATAGGTGAGAGTACTGCATACTACAGTTTACTACTAGTAGTAGTAGTATTTTGTAGCTTTATGTGAGGTTAGGGTTAAATATTGTCCCTCCTCATTTGAAACAAGATTCCAATAAAAAATAGGTATGGTTTTGCTGTTTATAATGCATTCTTTCCATTTTCCTTTTTTATTTGTGATCTACAGAGAGTGAAAAGAACAGGGTGGGTGATTCATAAGGTGGAAGAGCCAGAGAGTGTCTCCGACCACATGTATCGTATGGCTGTCCTTGCTATGCTCATTCCAGAGGGGAGAGGTCTACGCAGGGATCAGTAAGGGTTTCTGGCCTTACTTGTCTTTTTTTGTTAATTTCATGGAGCTTCTAACCATGGCAAAAATTTGCATGACAAAAACAGGTTACCAGTCAAAATACTTTGTGGTGCATATTGACCGGTTCTCAGCTGATTTACAGATAGACGGATGGGCGGATGGGCGGATGGGCAGACAGACAGACAGCCCGACAGACAGACAGACCGATGGACGAACAGATGGCCGGATGGCCAATTTGCAGATAAACATGTGCAGGGGAAGAGCTTAACAGATCGGTCTACAGGCCTTTCAGTTGAACCAGTACTAACCTTTTGTTAAGCAACGTAACCGATCCGGTTTGGAATGAGGGCAGTATAACAATGCCGTTCTAGGGAATTTATGGTATTTGTAATAATGTTGTTGCTCTATTTCCAACTTACCTTTTTTACAATCTGCAGTTTTTCTTTAATTTAAGTAATTGTACTAAATATCGAAGTTTACTTTAATAAATATGTCAGGAGAATAGAGGATTCTCCATCTCGCTTTCTGGTTCAGTGTTGAAGCCTCATTTTTGGACTCGTCATTTAGAGGGGCAATTTTTTATGTTTTTATAAAATAAAAAAAATACCCTTAAAATAAACAAAAAAACCAAGGATACACAGAAATATAATTCTAGTTTGAGCAAGAGGCCTGCCCATTGCTGGATGCCAAACTGATTTTTACAAAAATACATGTAGCTCCGTGTATCAAAATTATTGCTGCCTTTCCAAAGTCAGAGGATGCGTTAAACTCAAAGAATTTGTGCCGGTTTTTCTTCAACAGTTGTGTCAAGATAGCCATCGTCCATGATCTGGCTGAGTCAATCGTCGGAGACATAGCGCCGGCCGACGGGGTCAGTAAAGAAGACAAGCATAGACGGGAAAAGGTAAAAAAATAAAATGTCACACTGAACCAGTAGCATAGCCGGAGATCTTGGGGTGGGCTCCGCTCACCGCAAATGATGCCCACGAGTGGGAAAAAACATACCCAGAAAATATTTTTATAATATAGTTAAAACTTACCACACCCCTGTGGTATGAGTTTTGTCCATAGCTTAGGGCATCAGGCATGAAGCAAGCACCGTGCTTACCCATGATGATGTCACAGCCAGAAAGCTGTATTTTTGTGGGCGGGGCATGCCCATTTTTTTTTTCCCAAGTCTCAGTTACTTACTGAAAATTCCAAAAATACATCAAAATCTTTATTTATGTAATCATCATTGTTTCAGAACCATTTGTAGCATGTTTTCCTATTTTGAAAGTTTTCTTTGTTCACTTTGAAAAGTCATTCATATTACCTAGTCAGTCCCTTGTGGTTTGTTTGACGACATAGGTTAAAAAGTTATTGATCCCTACAATGTCGCCCCCCAGGTTGTTTCGTAAAGTTGGGGCATGATCCCTGGCTATACGGCATTATGGGTTTATGACTTCTGATTTTTCAAACCGCGGCTATGGCCGTCATCTGTATTCAAGAGGTTGAGGTTCGAATCCCTTTTCAGTTAACCTTCCTTTCTTCATTGTTCAAACTATCTGTAGTTCTTATTTATGTGTTTTAGGATGCTATGAGACGTCTCTCTGGCCTTGTTGATCCTTCGGTCGGATTAGAGCTCATTCAACTTTGGGAGGTATGTATGCCTGACACCCCCCTTCCCTCACCATCGCACTCGGAACCCCTTTTTGTGTGAATGAAAGCTATCTATTCATTACACTCCCATTCAAGAACAATGTAGTTGAAACATGACTGCATTGAGTACGCACAGGAATGCGCGTATAGATGACAACCGGCCAGGTGGTCTTTTCCAAACCATGGCTATGGCTGTCGTCTGTATACAGGAGGTTAAGGTGAGAACTAATAGGGTTTTGGCAGTGAGTGGAAGCAGGCCTAAGAACAAAGTTTCAGCCTTGTAGAAGAATATTATATCTAGTTTCTGTTGTCCTTGCAGGTTCTTCAGATATCCTTAGATGTAAAGAGTGTGAAGCTAACAGGCTCTGTTTGATACAGTAGAAGATGTGGTCAAGAATCTGATTTACAGTTTATAAAATGGAGATCTTCAACTTCAGATTCCAAATTCCCGATACTCTCAGTTGCATTATGAACGACCTCCAAATGAAATTGGTGCCCTTTTCCCTGATCAGTTAATATTTCACATTCGCTGAGGATGTCATACGCACCAATAAAATGGAAAATTGAAGCCATGTAAGCCAATGGGCTTTTCAAATATCCAGCCTGGTGAGAATTCTGTCAACACAGAACCGCTCTGTGCACGAGTTAAATTTTAGAGGAAAGCTGGTGAGGAAGAATGTGAGCAACCTGCTGGGAACAAAATCGCTCATTTGCATGAAATCCACTGCCTCTGCCTAGTTGTGTGTATACTCTGGGGGTTATGGGAGCAAAGACAAAGACTCCTGTTAACCCTCCTACTCTCTTGAGGCAATTCATAAGAAAGTTTATTCACCATACAAAACCATACAGTGAGTCACTGAGTGTACAGCAGGTATACCATACAAAACCTGACAGCTGTCTGGTTTTGTATGGTCAAAAGACTTGCCTGTGCTGAACTATGTAAGGTGATGAATGGTAAATCAACTTGACCTCTGTATGGCACTGTAAGATTTTGAATGGTTGTACAGGCTGTGTCTGCTGGCAGGTGCAAGGTTTTGTATGGTGAACCAACTCCCTTGTGTACTGGGGAACATTGATGAATAGTCCTATACCATTTTAGAATTAGGGTGGTTTCTCTTTATACATTATATATAACTCACCATAGCCCCAAGTAGTCTGTTGATAAGCCACAAGTATATTCACCACGCAAAACCATTTGCCATTGTACACCGCAGTAAAGCATGTTTACCATACGAAACCATTTGGCATACACTGTGTACCACAGTGAAGCATGTTTACCATACAAAACCATTTTGCCATGTCAATAAGCTTGCTATAGCATTACACTGTATGGTTTTGCCATGTGTGTGTTAATGCTATGGTAAACTTTGGATATGAAAATTTTGTAAGGTTTTGTATGGTGAAATAGTAGGAGGGTTTAATTAATGTACTCCCGATAATAATTCCTTATTTTTCGTATTTCGGGACTTTTTATCAGGAGTATGAGGAGTGTTCGACTGAGGAGGCAAAGTTTGTTAAAGATTTAGACAAATTTGAGATGATTCTGCAGGCCTTTGAGTATGAAACACTTCAGAAGAGACCGATGGAGTTACAAGAGTTTTTCGACACGACCAAAGGTAAATGACATTTTGAATTAAATATGCTTTAAACTACAGTATTTTGACAAAAAACAGGAATCGTGATTTTTTGACGATTTTTTTTTACTAAATTACAACTTATGTCCGGTTTCCCTTGCAGACGCCATGCTCATGCCCAAATATTAACATACTACAACTTCTTGAGAGTTTGAGTTGCAAGAACATCTAATTTCATGGAAATAGACCTTTTTTCATCTTGGGCAGCATAATGCACTGATGCTAATGAAGTCCTTAGTCGAGTCTCCGCAAGTCTTTTCAGAAGTCCTTTCGCAAGTCCAGTCAGAAGTCCTTTCATAAAGCCGGTCACAAGTAACTGGATGAACAATGTCAAAGGAACGCCTTTGTCAAAGCTCATTTAAATAGCTTGTGATTGGAATTAGGACTGGAGGGTTTGTGATGGACTTGCAGGGACTTGTGATGGACTTGCTGGGACTTGTGATGGACTTGCTGGGACTTGTGATGGACTTGCAGGGACTTGTGATGGACTTGTGATGGACTCGACTACAGCCTGTTATTTAAGCCAATCAGTCAAGCATGCTGCATGTCCACACGTTGAAAGTTAACCAGCCCCATACGATACATGTACGATGATCACTCCAAGTCAAAACTTAAAGTCAAAACTTAAAGTCAAAACTTAAAGTCAAAACTTAAAGTCAAAACTTAAAGTCAAAACTTAAAGTCAAAACTTAAAGTCAATCACAAGTCACTTCACAAGTCACTTCACAAGTCACTTCACAAGTCACTTCACAAGTCACTTCACAAGTCACTTCACAAGTCACTTCACAAGTCACTTCACAAGTCACTTCACAAGTCACTTCACAAGTCACTTCACAAGTCACTTCACAATTCTGGTCTCAAACCATGTAACAGGCTATTCAAACACACTATATAACAAAATCATTCCTTTGTCAGCTTGTGAGCTGACTTGTGATTGACTTGTGATCTGCCTTTTGATCTGCCTTTTGATCTGACTTGTAATTGACTTGAATACAACTCTGCTTCTGAGTAACTTGCCGTGGATAAAACAATGATGTTTGAAATGGCTAAAGAGTAACTCTAAAATGACTACACCACAACACTACAAAATCCTCCCATATCCCACGGTTCCGAAAATCTCATTGTCCATCATGGCGAAGATCTACATGTGTGGCATTTACAGGAGAAAAGTGCAGACCGGTGTCATATGAACATCCGACTCCCATGAAAATTAAATCCCTTTTTCCTATTATTGGTTAAACCCTTGCGTGACTGGCCACTCTCCTAATTATCTTCGCTCGGGCATGCACGTCATTACCAATGTTCCTGTATTTCATTGTGACTGAAATTCATGCTACGCCGGTCCCATTTGAGAAAATACTTATGACTGATGCACATAGACGTACCAGCTGTCCGTGCAGTCAATTCAGACACCTCATTACAATGCATAAAAATGATTAAGTTTAATTTTACTTTTTGTAAAGAACTTTTTTTTCTGCTCGTACGCTTGAAATTTGTTGTAGATTTTGATTGTTATTGTTGCTTTAAACCTTCTATTGCTCAGTTATTGGCAATTTGGTCTGGTCCTTAACCCGTAGAAGTAATGACATTTCCCAGAATAAGTAATACTAAAGATATATTTCTCTGAATAAGCAAGACTTATGAAATGTTGCCGGAATATATAGTAAAGGGCCGGTCACACTGGCCAGGATAAACGACGACGATATCGAAAACGATGAGAATGAACACCTTTGATTGGTGGAATTTATTTATTTATTTATTTATTTATTACATTTCTTTACCCAGGGTGTGCCCAAACAGTTTAAAACTGGTTTCCATTGGGGCCCTGCATATTATTAGTTAAAACTGAATATTTACACATTCATACAAAATATTTAAACAAATACAATAATGTTTACACAAATAAATATATTTTCGGTTAACTTTTCAACTCTGCAGAAGCCTATTGCTGATTTACGGGATGGGCGAAAAACCCGCGAAAAAAAACCTTTTAGGGTGAAAAACAAGGGGTGAAAAACAAGGGGAAATTCCCATCCGGCTCCAAAGTATTTTGGCAACCAAGTTTATAACTCCGCAGATCAGCGTAATTGACAGAAATATTACTGATAGATGGCTTTAAGGAGTTTATGGTTCTCATTTGTTCAGGCAGATTATTCCATATACTGGCACCACTCACAGCGAAACTTGTCACGTAGCATTCCTTTTTGGCGAAAGGAACTTTCAGTGCCATTTGGGTCGATTGTCGTGTTTCACGAATCACTGTAAGTGGTGTGAACAGATTTGTCAGATTTGTCATTGTCACACATGCAATACGCACGCGTTTTACCCACCAATAGAGAGCGTTTATTCACATGGTTTTCATTTTCATTTTCGTCATCGTTCTCATGGCCAGTGTGACCAGCCCTTAAGACTAATGAAATATTGCCTCGAATACGGATAACAAACAAAATGGCTTGGCTAACTGGTGAATTATTGCCCTGAAACAGACCAGGCAAATGAACTATTGCCCTGTATAAGCGGAAATATTTAACACTTAGGTTTTCAAAGCACCTTAGATTTGGGACCCCGGTTTGCAGGTTATTTGCAGGTTAATAAGCTAGTTCGGTATTTCAACTGCGCATATGCACAATGACATTTTATCCCGAATAGCCTGCGTGACCTAACGCGCGCATGTGAACACAAAGGGTGGTCGCACAACGCACACACGTTAAATTAAATCAGAATGGGCATTCGCGTAACATATCATGCAGCAATTTTATCCCGAATAACCTTTGACCTTTGAGATACCGAACTGGCTTATTCATCAGCCCCTTTTGACAGTTTTGTTGTGTCAGATCCTGAAAGAATGTGTGGTCAGAATACAAATTCTGCCTTCAATTACAACAGCTTTGTTGAATGACCGATGTAAAACGGTTTCAGTAACCACAACTTTTACTTGGTAATTTGCCAGAAGCCATGTAAGCCAACAAAACAAAAACAGAATTCCCCATCTGGTGATGAAATTATTGTTCCCCCCCACATACACCCTGGCAGGTGTAAAGTGGGACGCACTTCTCCGATTGTGGGAAGATTCCCAGCCCTTTCATAGTGCATGTCCCGGTTCAATGCCATATCAAAATTGTCCACCCCCAATACACGACGTACCTATCTTTGGTTGCTGAGAGAGTTTCTCACATTGACATTACACAAATTAACCAGCATTCCTAAGCACACAAACTCATGTTATCTGGGGCCAATTTCATAAAGCTGTTAAGCACACAAATTTGCTTACCATGCAAATGCTTCCTTGATAAAAACTGGATTACCAACCAGATTTCCATGTGTGGAATATTGCTTTTGACTGGCATTCAGCTGTTGTTTGCTTAGCATGAAAATTACATGGATTTTTGGCTGTAAACCGTTTTTATTAAGCAAGACATTTTCATGCTAAGCACATTTGGTAGGACAAACATAGATCAGCGTTATTTGTGTCAGATCTGAGTCGGCAGACGGAAGAACAGCCAGACATTCACGGCTGCAGGCCACTGGTTTGTTGTTCTGCGGCAGTCATTTTTGTATTGTCTTGGTCTCGCCTAGTTAACATCACAGCGAATCAATATTACACTCCGTCACGTCACGCTGTGCAGGGCCCACACTTTTTTGACCTTTTTTTAATGCCAAGATATGACCAGAAAAAAAAATAAACCTAAATTCAACATTGGGAGAGAAATGTTCAATAACACTAAATTGATCAACAAAAGTCAACTTTTATATACCACATAAGTCTATATTTCGCAAAAGCGGAATTACAGTACTCAGGCACAGGAATTAAAAAAAAAGATTTAACAAACTTGCCATGTATAAATATCATTTTGAGATCTGGACTATAGCACCTAGGGAGAGAAATGTTTAACAACACTAAATTGATCAATAAAAAGTTAACAAAAGATTATTTTATATACCACATAATTCCAGAGGTCACCATCAGAATCACGATTTCTTGCCAAATTGGAATTACAATACTCCGGCACAGAAATGGAAACAAATTAAAATTTACAAACTTTTTGCAATGTATAAATGGATGACAGTTCGGCCCTGTGTTGGCAAAAGGGTGTATCTCAAACAGTCAAAATTTGGAGATACACCCTTTTGCCAAGACGGCCGCACTCAATCTCATTTGGAGATCTGGACTAGAATACCAAAAAGCAGCGAGGTGATTGTTGCTGGTAACATACACTATGCATCAAAGTTATTTTTCGTCCCATTGGACAGAGAATAACAAAGATGAAATTTGTGTCTTGTTAGAAAACACACAGCTGCTAGCATTAGTTTGCTCTTCAGAGTAAAGTAGTATAATGGAATGTGTGACACACTGTTAAACTTTTAACGATGATCACCAACGACATTTTATATGCCCAATGTTCCATGTGACTGTATGTGAAAGGATATAAACTCAAGGTAGAGGGCTTGTATCCCTCAACTCAAGTAGAGGGGTGTGTGAAAGAATATTTATCAACTCAAGGTAGATATGTGGAATGAAATCAGAAAATGTTTTGATTGGTTTTGCAGTGGCCTGCTGACATAGATGTCTGCATAATGAATACCCATAGACCTACTACTTTTGTGAATAATGTCAAAAAGGTTTATTGCACTGTACACGTACCAACACATTGGACTATGGCTCTGTGGTTAAAGGTAGTACATATACAACATTTGCTGTAATTTTCAGAAATGAATGGATTTGGGGGTTAGTATTTTATAGCAAAGACTGTATCACTGATCTGTTTAAAGTTTTGTGTACATAGATGCTAGGAAAACGGAGGAGAAAAAATGCTGTTTTTGGTAGTCTGGTTCCCTGACCCTACTTCAAACAAAACGGAGCAATTCATGGACGTCAGGTCTAGGAACTAGACTATTTCCAATGATTGTCGGCCTACAATCACCGGAAATTGATACAAAAATTCAAATTTTGTTGAAAATGACAGCACACCAAGTACCATTTCACATGATGCTTGAGACTATTATTCACTGTCGAGTAAGATATAATAATTCGGTAGTTTGGTTTTTGATGTAAATCCCATGGGGAGTGTAGGCCAATCAAAAGCTGACAATTTGGACTTCTGTCTTCACAAAGTAAAAAGCAGTCCGTGGGGGAGCAAAACCCCACTGCTTTGAGGGTCCGCCCCTCAAGAGGCAACAAAAACCAAAAATGTTATTCTCCGGAGTAAGTGCCGTCTGGGTTATTCAAATTGAAAATGCACACACTCAGCAGAGCATGGCCGTGAGAAGGAATGGCTGTTATTTTTTTGTTCTCTTTTCCTTCTCCAGCCATGTGTTTGGCGGCAGAGATGGTTATCAATTACAACCGAAAAAGTATGGCACTCATTGTATTAATTCCAAATGTGTCTGGGCCATTGAAATATAAATGGCACTGCTCTTCATTTTTTTATTGTGTTTTTTTTTAACTGTGTGGTGGCGTGCAGTCGTTCATCCGTGACAGTATCTGTAATCGGCATATTGATCAAAGCAACAAAGACTGCACTTTATTGTTACATTTAAGTTCTTTCATGAAGATGAAACCTATTAGTTTCATTGACTAGACAGAACTTGAACTAGACATGAACTCACATGTCATTACCCCAAAGGGAGATCTAAACCTATCGGTTACTTCAACAAATATAAGCAGCTTATGAGAAATTTTGCTAAGTGCATTCTGTTGGAAAAGAATACTATTTACTTAGCATTGTTTCGATTAAGCATGATTTATGCCGCCCCAGAGTAATGGGCTGGGCTTGCACAGGGTTGTATTCAAGTCCGGCTCTGAATCAGCATGTCTAAAACTGGAAAAAAATAGGCTTAGCACAAAATATTGCTTAGCAGATTTCCTACGAGGCAAAAAACCAGTCGCATGAGGTATAAATGGCATGCAGTTTTGGCTGATTGTTATGTTAAGCACAACTTTACTGTGCTCAGTAACATTTTATGCTGCAAAGGGCACCATGAATGTAAACCCTGGGCTTGATGTATGCAAGATGTACGACATTTCATAGTTTTTGACAATTACGCTCAGAGAAACAGATGACCAAGTTTCCATGTACATCTCACCGTTTCTTTTTTTTCTCTCAAAATCCACAGGTAAATTTTCACATCCGACCGTTCAGGAATGGGTCAGTGAGGTTTACAGGCAACGTGAGAGCCGCCTCCCTGCTGACCACAGTTGATGATGTGTTTCCAAGTAACCATGGACCAGGTCTTGTACTTCTCACTAACCGGCACAGACACATTGCTGCAGACTAACTTTTCACTCTATGGATTGTTTTGTGCAGCGCCGAGCAATTCTTACTTGGTCAGATTTACAAAATGGTCCGCATGGCCCACATTGCATTGGATGGAGACAGAAGACGACCATTTATCAAGACAAGAGCTCCAGCATGTAGCTAGTGGGTGACAGACCCACCTAAAAAATCCCCAGAACGCCCACCCACACAAGTGTGTAAATACCTGCAATCGTGGACCTCCCATTGTTCCTCTTTTGTTTATACTCTTTTGGAAGGCCTCCCATATGTTTTGTACACGATTTTCAATCGTGAACCTTGAAACAATTGTGGACCCTATTGTCCTCTTTGTTAAAGGTCCACGGTTTGAATAGCTATACAAACTTACCCACACAAGTGTGTAAACACCTGCAATCGGGGACCTCCTTTTGTCCTCCTATTGTTCATAGTTTAACTTTTTGGCAAGGGCCCTCATTGGTTTTGTACACGATTTTTCAAACAGGGACCTTTCTCAATCGGACACCCTATTGTCCTCTATATTGTTAAAGGTCCCCTATTGAATGCAAAAACAAACTCACATTTTTCGACAGTTTAACCACCTTTGAGAGTTCTAAATATTTGTCCTAATTTCCTGAATGTGTCATCTGTGTTACCTTGCTTATTATTATTGTTAAGACTGATTGAAGAGTTTGACAAAAAACTTAATGAATTTCACATTACCGTCTGCACACTTCCGGGTTGAAAGCGAAGCTCTCAGTGTTAAAAAGAACCGTGCTATTCAAACTTATTCATGCATGAATAAATCACGCCGTAAAGGACAGTGCAGCGCACATTCAGCATAGTATGTTGTTTACTTGACAGATCCTCGGGGATTTGGGTTTTGTTTTTAATGGCTCACAAGTCGGCTGAAACTTCTGCAGTTTTCTTTTGCTCAAAAGCATGGCGGTTTCTGGTCAGCAGAGGGGGTACTTTGTCATGAATGGATGTCGGACGGCGCGGACAGCAGGCTACGTTATTGCCGTTCCGGTGCGAGAAACTTTGGATGAACCCGTCTATGGATCGGGTTATGGAATGTAATTGAGGGTTCTTAGTACAAAAAATAGTAACTGCTAATACCAGAAGTACTTTTTTTTTAATAATCCAATAAATGTTGATGCCGTTCAGTAGATCACAAGATGTAATACTCGTGGTCCTTTGATGACTCTTGTTTTTAACAAATACATTTAATTATTCGTGAAAAAGGAACCGAATGGGGCCCACAATTTGGTGTTTTGTTTTAAAATAAAATTTGTTTTTGTCAGTGTGGAAGTTCCTTTCGCTTTTGTTTGGAATATTATTATGTGGTAGTTGTGCATAATAACTGGATTTTTAAAATATTCAAGAACGTTTATTTTTCAAGAGCTGTTGTAACTGTTCTTGCTATACATAAAGGGCCAAGATGGAATCTGTAGTTTGTAAACGGAACGGAACCCCACCAGTGATGTTTTGCCTTGATACTGACTGCTCGGCCTTGGGGCCAGCGGCGGCGATTAATCATTCATTGTTATGCGTTTTGTACTAAAGGTGTCTCTTGTGCATCTTGGATTTTTTTTGAAAATGTGTGCTGATCTTTGTGTATTCTGAGTTAATCATTTTGGTGCATTGAAAGCCTAGTATGACCCATAAAATGTACAAAAAAATATACTATAACAACTTGGGGAAATTATTTGGGGGACACATACAGGCTGCCATAACCAATTAACCGTCCCCGTACGCCCCCCCCCCCCCCCCCCCCGGAATCGCCGCCCGGCAATGGCCTCGTTATTATCGAGGCCCTGCTCAGTCTTCAAGGCATATAGATTTTTTTATTTTCTAGATAATGTTTCCCTAAATTTGTTTGAATTCTTCGTGTTCTGTATTCATACAACTCATATCTGGGTCAACCCCTCTAGCTCTGCAATTGAAATTCTGCCATCTGCAGCTAGCTACACAATTAAATATTTCTGTAAAAAAAAAAAGCGATTCGTGATATGGCGATGTTGTGGCCAATACCTCCATGGTGCGGCTAACTTATTTTTATGAGTAATAAAACTTATTTCTCCGTGCTCTAACACTGGATTGTACAACCACAACCACAACAACAACAACAACAACAACAGGTTAACCGTCATGTTTATTCATTTTACGACTGGCCACGGCCGGCACACAAGAGGCCTATCCATGGAGGAAGGAATCCTGTCCCTGGCCTATCCAAACATATACATTATGGCGCCACTCTTGCATTCAATAAATCCACGTAATTGGATAATGCGTGGCACCTGTTCGCGCCATGCGCCAAAAAGATCGGGCGGTGTGTGTATTATCGATCGTGGAGGTTGCCTTCCTGATCCTCCGTGGCTCGTATGTTAATACAGTGTGTACAATGGCGGAGTGAAAGTTATCTCGTGGGTTTGTGTCCAGGTTCGCATGAATTTGGAAAAAAGGGGCAAAGAACTGTTTAAAGAGAGGTATTTTATGTACGTTCTCCATTAGTTTGGTCAGCGACAAAGCCAAATTCAAGTCTGAAAAAATGTCTTCAGAAGCCAGCGTAGTAAACACCACTCTGGTAGCGTGGGATTATGTCGCCATTGCCCTGTACTTTGTATTGGTGCTGTGTGTGGCAATATTTGTAAGTATTTCAGATTTCTCGGTGTTTAACAGATTTTGTTGTGAAATTGTGCACAATTTATTTCTTATTATTTAAACCAGAGGGTTTGGTAGGATTCTCTTGACAGGCATGAGGTCACTGGGTCTTGTTTTTTGTCTCTGATTGGCCAGTGGTGGCTGATACGTGATCGCACCCTCTGGACTCAAAGGGGAATGATTACTATTAGTGTTGTGGTCAATGGGGAAAAAACAAAATTATTGTCCTGACAGCTACACCTTTTCATTAAATATTTCCAAATTTCACTGTTTTATGCAGTAAAAATATCTCCCACGTTATACCCCAAAAAAATTGTGTTCATTTTTTATTACTGTAAAAAATTGACAAAACACGTAATTCACTGTACAAGTTGAATCATAGAGCAAGGTTGAATGGAAGCCTTCCCCTTTGCCCGACGCCAAGTGCAATTGGTGGAACAGCCTCCGACAAAAGAATAGATGCACATAATTATCATGATTGCAGTTTCCCACGCGCGCCACGCCCATCTGTTGTGTGGGGAACTTTTTTACCCACGTGATGTCGGCAAACTTTCAATAGTTTAGATCTAGTTTCTTTTTTTTTTGCTATAATTTCTTGGTAGAATGTCACTTAGGTCTGTCAGTAGGCATATACCAGAAAAAACACCTTTTTTTCTAAGGTTTCCCAAGGTCAGTATTGTAGAAGCCTTGTTAGGCCAAGTAAAAAAAAAAAACATGTTTAGCGTTGGGTTTTTTTTTAAAGGAAGGAGGAAGGGGATTTTTATTTTTTATTTTCAAGATGACTGCCATTATTATCTACATTTCCAATAATTGTAGGTTTTTCAACTGTTCAAACGTACAAAAAAGGAAGAGACATGATTGACGAGAAATGAACATGTTTAAAGTGGTTTTCGTAGTTTAAGTAAGCTTGTATTTTTTTTTTTATCCAGGCGGCCCTCAAAAAGGAAGTGGGCGGGGACGCTAAACATGTTTTGTTTTGTTTTGTTTATTTACTTATAAACCTTGTTAAAGTGACACTGCATGCACAGACAGTCAAACTTCATGTCATGAAAATAAATACTGGCCAAAGGTCACATATGTATGCATAACACATGATTAGTCTGCTTCCATTTTCCTTAATATCTCAATATATTCCTTTGTGTTCAGAATTGTATAAACACTTAAGTCAATAAATTTTCGTGTCACAGTTTGTGCTGTGTATATAGTCACGTAGTGTTCACACACATTTTAATTTCTGTCTCATGTTTACAGATTTTGCTGACATAAATCTTGAAATACCAGGTTGTGCCACATGTTTACACAGTATCAAGGAGAATTGATTATTTTCCAAGATTTTGCTGTTCCTGACCTTTTGGAAGGTGAGGGGAGATTTCAGCAAAATCTTTCCAAAATTGCTTTGAGCGAGAATGGTACGCCAATTTTTACACTAAAAATGTGCCCTGAAAAAAAGTCGGTAAGGTTCAGCTAAAAAAGAAGGTACTGTGACATATCACACACAAACTAGGAGGGGGCTGGATTCAGCCCCTACCTCTTTGAAGGTTAATGCCTTTTCAATAGCTTTTCAATATTCGATGTAAAATTACTTTTCATCATGTAGAATTGAACTTTTTTATGATGTCTTGGAATTGTCCAGCTAATCTACTGATTAATTGTTCCTCTGTGCATAGGTTCTATGTCGCTCTAACCGCGGAACAGTCAGCGGCTACTTTTTGGCCGGACGATATATGATTTGGTTGCCGGTGAGTAAATGACCACCGTCTTAAAACCCCTTGAAATATCACCTGACCATGCGTTAACATTCTTGACAAATTTTTCTAAAGTATACATTTGCAAAATAGTGTGAAAACTCTAGTCTGACTTATTAAGTTTCTATAACTACGTATTTGTGCATTTGGTATATGCATGGCATTTGAACAGTGCCCCCAATCTCCTAATAACACCCCCCCCCCCCCCCCTCGTAGACACATATCCCCCACCATCATTCTCCCCGTCCCTCATGCACACACGCACATTCAACACGGTTTTGTGGCACTTACCACATGAACACCTTTTCCTTGTGATTTGCAAAATTTGATTTATTCTTTAAAGGTTGGGGCATCCCTGTTTGCGAGTAACATCGGCAGCGAGCATTTTGTGGGCCTAGCGGGATCAGGAGCAGCAGCGGGTATCGGCGTGGGTGCATTCGAGCTCAACGTAAGTCGACAAAGGTGTACCTCTTGCAATTGATTTCACAAAAACATTACACCACTATACATCAGATGTACATTGTACTCTATATCAGTGCGTTTTCAATTTCATACTCATCAGTTCAGAACTTAATTTACAACACAAGCAATTCTGAGTTATTGCCAAGTTTTTGTTTATGATTTTTGGTTTTGAATGTATGCATAAATAAGTATTTTAGCATTTTAGGCAACCCCCCTCCTCCCAAACAAAGAGGGGGAAAAAAACCCACTAAGATACTTCATTAGCAAATAGTGATAATAATTACGGTTAACACCAACCATCCAAGCATACTGTCCACATCCCACTAGAGGTATCCCAGTTAGGAGGCTCTTACAACTCTGATAGAAGCTCTGCCTTTTTGGAGTTTTTATGTTGTTTGTATTGTTTATCTTATGTCAACAAACTTAGGCCTACTACTGGTTGAATCCTTTGTTGATTTAAATACTAGAGTTTAAGACAGATACACGCGTACATCTGCAAGAATTCTTCATTTTTATTGTATAAAATGCCCCCATTCAGGGTTTCTATCCTGTGTAATTACTTCGCAAACTTTTACTCCTGAGAAACGACCACTGCAAAGCTGGGAATGATTATAATTACTGGGATAAATCTGATGCTGTTTATGCTGTATAAGTGTGATTTGTGCATGTACTTGCATTTGTGCAAACATTTAGCTAAGGGATTACAAAGATAAGGTGACAAAGGTGTTGAAATGTAAATAGCAAAAAGGGATTGGAAATGTTTGAAATGTTTGCTTTCCCTCAAGTGGAGTGTTTCCCTCATGATTCAACAACTGGGGGGGGGGGGGATTTTGCAGGAATGACAATAGGAAAAGGAGGAAACCAATAAGATGTCAGAATCTATTGAAATTGAAACATGCTGTGTTTGTATGCTTTTGAATTGAACTGCTCGTCACATATTTTGCTTTTGATAACCGGTTCATTTGATTTCCATGGCACTGACAGGCATGTCTGCTTATACAGCTGTTGGGATGGGTGTTTCTGCCGGTCTTTATTGCCAGTGGGGTGAGTATAGTTCATCTCCGGTGGAAGATTGTATCCTCTCCCCCCCCCCTTGAGGTTTTAAGTTGTTTTTTCGGCAGGGCAGTTTATCAGAAGTCTCATATGGATCAATAGCTGATAATCGTATAATAATATATTTGTTGTTAAACCTCCGAGTGGAATCATGCCATCTTTGTCTGTGTTTGTGACCTGGCCACACAAAATAAGTAGAAAGTCCCACAGTGGCTTTTTGAGTTTCACTTTAAAAAGTCAATTTTGGGATTTTATGTTTACATTTGAAAAAGCCCTCTCCCAAACTTAAAACTGAAATCAGTCTCGAAATATTTATTAACCCCTTGGGCACGGTATTTTCCGGGAGACGTCGGGGTGTTGCAGCGGTTCTGGCAGCCAAATTGAACCGCTACAATGTGTTTGTGCAGTCAAGCATGACATAAACAATAATCCAACAATGCATTGAAACTGCACAAACAGCGGCCAACGGCGTCATCCGGCCTGCATGGTGGCACTGTTTTGTTTGCGCCCTATGACGTCATCCGTACGCAAGTGGTTAAAGTGTGCACAGGACACAAACTTTGAGCTTCACTTTCTGCTTTCTTCAAAAGGTTACAAGTGGGCCTTGGAATGAGCTAAAAAGTACAGAAACACACAATATATCAAAAGCTTGTTGCATGCATTTTTAGGAAAATAATTATAATTTCCAGTTTTGTCAATATCCACCTGTTTTTTGGGGTCAGAGGTCATAATTTTTTGGGTCCTTGTTGTTGCAGGTGTACACCCTGCCGGAATACATGAGCAAGCGTTTTGGTGGGCAGAGGATCCGTGTCTACCTGGCGGTGCTTTCTCTCATCTTGTACATTTTCACCAAGATCTCGGTAAGTTTGGAGCTTAAAACAAACATCCCCAAAACAAAAACCAAATTTGTCAAAACTCCCTAGAATTCCTGATGAGGACCTAGACATTTTGACTAAACGTGGAAATAATGTCATAAAAAAACTTGGTTACACCCAGGGCGGCTTCAAAGCATCTGCGTGAGGGAATGAAAAGTTGCCGCTGTGGTAATTTATTTTCAGATTTCTTCGTTTCATCTTCAGGTCGATCTGTACTCCGGAGCCTTATTCTTACAGCAGGCCCTCAACTGGAACTTGTACGCGTCGGTGATCTTGCTCCTTGTCCTGACGGGCATCTGCACGATCACTGGCGGACTAGCAGCCGTCATTTACACCGATACTCTGCAGTTCTTTATAATGCTGATTGGTGCCTTCATGCTCATGATTATGAGTGAGTTAATTTTGGCCACTAGCAAATGTGGCATGATGGAACCTTGTTTTGTTCAAGTAATGTAGAACATTTGTTTCCACACAAAAATTACATAAGCAAGAATGCAACAAATGGTTCTGAAACATCAACCCTAACAATCCCAAATCTCCTAATTTTAATATGATTTTGCATGCACCCTAGGGGGTTAGGGTTAATAAATGCACAACAAATAAAGATGTTGATGTGTTTAAAGTTATTTATCAAGACTTTGGACAGAAAGATTTTCTGTCATGATGCCCCGCCCACAAAAAATACCCCTTTCTAGCTATGTCACCGGCGGTAAAAAGCAATGCTCGTCTTGCTTCTTGCACACTCATATAATTGTGAGTATTGTACACATCTCCATACATCGGGGGCTTGGCAAGCAATGTTTTTACTGATGATGCCAAATACAGACGGGAGTTTTTTTGTGGGCCGGAGTTTAATTCCAAAAACACAAAAATACGTCAAAACCTCTTTCTTACATATTCATGATTAGTGAGCACCATTTACAGGCCTGTTGATTTCTGTGAACCTTTAACCCTAACCCTGCCAGACACTGTGCTGACAGCTTGACCTTGCTGCACTCTGCACACAAGTCAATGTGACAAAGTATGCAATCTGATGCATCTGGCAGGGTTTCTAGCCAAAATACCCTGGAGGGTTAGGGTTAAAGTGTTCGTGCATTTTCCTTGTTTAAACAGGTGATATTCTTGGTGGAATGGTCAAAGTAGTCCAAGTGTTGAAATGCTGTGTTGAATGCAGACAATGAAGCTGTCTACCAAATTAGTCTCATTGAAAAGTACTAATATAACATAGTGCTAAAATGCTATGCACTCATATGTCTGTGGTGTTTCCATGCTAACAGTATTCCTTTTTATTTTGCTTTCATTTTGATTTGATTTTGTTGGCACTAATCCCTTAGGTTTTGTTAGGGTCGGAGGTTACGAAGCACTGAAGGAGAAATACATGCAGGCCATCCCCAACGAAACCTTTTACTCCAACACCTCGTGTGGAATCCCACGTGAAGATTCCTGGCAGATGTTGCGTGACCCGATTAACTCGGACATGCCATGGGCCGGATTCCTATTTGGGCAGACGCCTGCGTCCATTTGGTACTGGTGCGCTGACCAGGTACAAAAAAACAACAAGTTTTCACCGGATGTGCATTTGAGATGAGGTTTTAAGATGCTTAAGGTGCGTGTCCTCCTAAGTGTGATTTAAACCTGGATGTGTAGTACAAACGAGTGGAGTACGCATGTTTGTTGCTTTACACGCTTTCCATAGAGGCCCACATATTTGGGACCGGGAAGTTAACATTACTTAGGATTGGGATTATGCGCAAGTAAGAATGAGGTTACAACCTTGGCTAGTCGGTCACGTCCAGACGACCACCTGGAACCAGCCTACAGGGTATTGTCGCGCTGGTGATTTATGGCAACTGTTTGCATTAACCCTAACCCTCCAGGGCATTTTGGCTAGAATCCTGCCAGACGCATCAGATTGTCACATTGACTTGTGTGGAGAGTCCAGCAAAGTGGAGCTGTAAGCATAGATGCGCTGTGCTGCGTCTGGCAGAATTAGGGTTAAACTCTGAAAAATAAAGAGGGAACCATGCAGTGACACGATACAATGACTAGAGCTGTTTATGCTTTGATATGATTGTACATGGAGCTAGACAGAGTCGGTGACCAGTCACAAGATGACTGTTATGGTTATCGCTTCATTTTGCTCAATGTTGGTTTGTCACTTTCCTTGTTTAGATGATGGTCCAGCGAACACTGTCTGCCAAGAGTCTCTCCCATGCCCAAGGAGGTTGCATCTTGGCCGGATACATCAAGTTTCTGCCATTCTTCCTCATGGTTCTACCGGGGATGATTAGCCGTGTGCTCTTCACTGGTGGGTACCGGGTTCACTTCCCACCTGCACCACTTGAAATTGATAGAATGTCTGATTTTGACATAAAGAAACCCTTAGATGCGATTTGCCGTTTTATATATTTCTTACTTGTCTGGGTGGCCTGATCACTGTCTCCAACTTGTCATCTTGGTAGATGAAATCGCCTGTGCATCTGAGGAGACCTGCTTGGCTGTCTGTGGGAGCTCGACGGGATGCACCAACATTGCCTACCCCAAACTGGTCATCGGAATCTTACCAGTAGGTATGAGATCGCTCTAAGCTAAGGATGGGGTTGGAGAGATTTAAACAGTGGTACTTTAGTTGGGGGGGGGGGCTTGGTAGCCATAATTGTCTCATAGGAACGGTACCGTGTGCTCATCAAATGTCCACATCATGAATTCTTTGAACCATTGCCAACCATTGGCCCATTGCCAAGAAGCACTTGGCCCATTGCCAAGAAGCTCTTGGCCCATTGTCTAGAAATTCATGTCCATTACCAAAAGAACTAACGTCCGCTTAAATTAGCCAAGATTTGTTAGATGTAATCTGTGTTTGTCCCTCACTCTTACAACAAAAGGTCTTCGTGGTATCATGTTAGCCGTCATGCTGGCCGCTCTGATGAGCGACTTGACCTCTATCTTTAACAGCACCAGCACCCTCTTCACCATCGACATCTGGAAGTACTTCCGCTTCAAGATCAGCAAGAAATCTCCCAGCGTCCGCGAGCTCATGGTTGTTGGAAGGTATTTGTTGAAGATGGAAACAGGACACACATTGATTCTTTAATTGTGGCTGGAATGCCAGTGTTAAAATACAACAATGAACGTAAGGTCAGGGTATAATAAACTGCTTACTTGCCACATTACATGAGTGGCCAGAAGGCCGGTGTAGTAATGTAGAAATGTTTGGGACCGACCAAAATGACCAGATGGGGTCAAGTGGCCATTTTATCAAGGTGGTCAGACTAGAATGTGAGTTATTTGAAGTACAATGGCCAATAGGAACGCATATAATCCATTGCATTGTACTCTGTAATTCTGTAATAGCCAGTCTGGTATCTCAAAGGTCAAAGGTTATTCGGGATAAAAATTTTGAAGTGATGTTGAAGTTCTGATTTAATTTAACACGTGCACATTGTGTGACCACCTTGCGCGTTCACACGCGCGCGTTGGGTCGCGCGGGTCATTCGGGATAAAATGTCATTGTGCACATGCGCAGTTGAAATACCGAACTGGCTTATTCAACCATGCAACTGATTTCAAGGCAGTGTGGACAATAGACGGCATCGTATAGCCCATTGGGTAATGCGTTGTATACCATGGTTTACCAGTTTACCATAGTTGACCATGTACTGAGAACTAAACCCTTGTTGATGTTAGGAGGCACGGTGGTTTTATTTTGTTTCTACCAGGTTGGTCGTTGTGGTGATGATCATCGTCAGCATTTTGTGGATCCCCATCATTCAGCAGATGCAGGGAGGACAACTCTTCATCTACATCCAGGAGATCTCATCTTTCCTGGCTCCGCCCATCGCCGCCGTTTACCTGTTGGCACTCCTCTGGCCTCGAGGAAACGAGAAGGTAATGACCCAATAAGCACTTTGCGGATAGGTCGTATTTTTTTATCGAGTGAAGGCCCATATACAGGATTTTCAATGGGTGCGTATTCAGATTTTCTGGACTAAATTCTTAAATTCTTATAAAAAAAGGTGACCCCAAATGTTTTTGGGCTGGTAAAACCTGTATTCATGAAGCAGCATTTTCAGTTGACCTATCAACCTATCATCGCAAACTTTAGTTTGTGGTAATTTTTTTTTTTTTTTTTTAGATTTGATATGTTTATTTGGAACAGTAACTAATGTGATTGAGCAATAATTCACTGACTTCGTTTGTGCAATTCTACTGTGATAGTTAAACTGCAGTGTAGTGTATCACAAGCCCTTTGTCGATTGGCCAGATTTGTGAGCGAATGCGGGTTCTTCAACAGGCCCATGGGTCATTCTATGAATTTGGGGTCTAAAAGTGTTACATTTTTTGTGTGTCCCTGTTACACCTGACCTGTGTAATTTCCTATCAAGTATCATTAAAATTGACTTCACACTATTTTTTACTTGTTTGGCAGGTATTTTGCTGTACATCTTCACATAATCAACCTTGGCGATAGAAGGCATTAAGAATGTGTCCGGAATTGCAAAATATTAACAAATTTATAGAATGAGCCACATACCCAGGAGTCTCGATGTGGGGGGGGGGGGGGGGGGCTTGTCCAGTTTTTGTAGACCAAATTGTCAACTCTTCTTAATAAAAAGTGGGGGGCTGCAGGTATTTTAAAGAAAATTGATTAATTCGCTCTTCAATTAAAATTTCAAAAATATTTTGTTGAATCTGTTGGAAGTATTTTTGTCATTTCAGGGCTGCTTCTGCGGCCTGATTGTCGGTTTTGTGGCCGGCTCGATCCGCATGATTCTGGACTTCACCTTTCGATCCCCGCCCTGCTGGGAAGAGGATACCAGACCGGCCATTACGGCCAAAGTCCACTACATGTACTTTGCCATGATACTGTTCTGGCTGACGGTCATCGTAGATGTGGTGGTCAGTCTCTTGACCGCAGCCCCTGAAGATGAAAAGGTTTGTTGGAGTTTTTTTTAAATTCGGAAAAGCCTTCGATTTTGGTTGATTTTTTTCCCCCTGCTTTTGAATTCTTATTCTCTATATATTCGTGTTTTATTTTATTTTTAAATATTTGGATTATTGAAGCTTTTGTCGTTGTTTTGTAGTTGATCCGCACCACTTGGTGGACACGCTTCAATAAGAATCCTCGCTCTGACGACTTTGAAGACGATAAAGAAGAGATTGAGCTGAATGATGGTATGATAGTTATCACCCAAGATGGTAAATATAGCCGAGTAGATTTTCCTTGGGACACTTGATAGACAAATATATATATGTCTTTGTGTTGTGAGGGTTGGAGCTATAGCTAGCAAACAATTTCATTTATCCGAATCCCTATCCTGTCTCCACATCTCCAAAATAATTATTTGTAAAACAGGGATTCATTCATTTAATCAGCTGTGGTCATCATGGATCGTCATCAGTACATTGACGAGGCCCACCGCCAGTTGAACAATCATACTAACTACATCTGCCTTGACTCTGACCCCACAGGTACATTCTCTCAAGAGATACAACAGGTGCTGGACGATATGCGATCACGTGACCAGCTGTCTAAGAAAGCTCATAAATTTCTCTCTCCCTCTGACTGTAGGACTGCCAGATTTTATCTCCTTCCAAAGATTCACAAGGCTGGCAACCCCGGTAGGCCCATTGTCTCTGGTAATGGTTCACCTACGGAACGTATCTCCCTGTTTATTGACAGTTTTCTCAAACCCCTCGTTCCACAGATGCCATCATACATCCATGACACCCCAGACTTTCTGCGCAAGCTGGATGGAATCAAGAACAAGATTCCCAGCACAGCCATCATTGGGACTTTTGACGTTTCATCCCTGTACACCAACATCCCCCACGAGGAGGGTATTCGTGCTTGTTCCTCGGCCCTGGCCAAGGCAGGACACACAACCCCACCCATCAGTGATATTGGCACCCTCATGAGACTTGTACTAACCAAGAACAATTTTTCCTTCCTAGGCAAACACTATCTACAGGTACACGGTACAGCCATGGGCACTCGCATGGCCCCCTCCTTTGCATGCCTCTTCATGGGCGACCTCGAAGAGCGCATGCTTGCCTCGGCACCATGTCGCCCCTGGGTATGGTGGAGATATATTGACGATGTATTTTTCATCTGGACCAGTGATCAGGACAGTCTGGAGACTTTCATTAATCACATTAATTCCTTCCACAGGACCATCAAGTTTACATCAGAGTATTCAGTGCATCAGACCAACTTCCTGGATGTCACCATCCGCAAGGAAGACAACTCGGTAACCACTGATCTGTATTCTAAACCCACAGACACCCACCAGTACCTCCACTCCTCCAGCTGTCACCCCAGGCATTGCAAGACAGGCATAGCATTCAGCCAGGCACTTAGACTCAGAAGGATTTGTTCTAATAATTCTGACTTTTCCCATCATGTACAGGTACTGAAGAATAACTTGGTTGCCAGGGGCCACAGCTCCCGCCAAGTTCAACGTGCTATCGCCAGAGCCAAATCTATCACCAGAGATTTTGCGCTCAAGAAAAAGACACCTAGCACTAATGCCGACCCCAAGATTCCCTTGGTCACCACCTTTCATCCTAGTCTCCCTCCCCTTCGTAAAATAACTAATGACAACCATCATATCCTTCATACTTCAGATCGCCTTGCCCGTGCCGCCCCTGACAACCCAATATTGGCTTATAGGTGCCCCCGCAATCTACGAGACCTGATTGTTCGAGCCGAGGTCCCCACCTTGGCTGCATCCCCTCCCATACAGCATGGTACTTTTAAGTGCGATTCCAGGTGTGTTGTTTGCCAGACTCACATGCAGGAGTCTGACTCCTTTTCTGGCCATTCATCTGGAACTACTCACAGAACCAATGGCAACATTACTTGCAACACCTCTAATGTCATATATCTCATTTCTTGCAGGGTTTGTGGTATCCAGTATGTCGGGGAGACCAAGAACACGCTCAAAAAGCGTTTCTATGGCCATCGATCGACTGTAAACACCAAGAAAATTGACACCCCTGTTGGTCATCACTTCAACTTGCCTAACCATTCCATTTCTGATATGATTCTACAGGGCATAGAATCACTTTTCCACCGCAAGGACTCAGTTCGCCTCAGCCGAGAGAAAGTTTGGATGAAACGTCTTCGGACTATTCAACCACATGGTCTAAACATCCAGGAAGGGAATGATTAACTTTTTATTTTTCCCCCATTGTCATTTGTTTACAGATTATCCTCCTGGCAAACCCTCTTGGGGTCTCTTGGCCAAATGGGGTTGTCTTACCATTTCCTGTTTATCTTTGCCACTAACCACATTCCTTTGTCCAATTCCCCAGCTTCAACCTTCATCCTAATCCCTCCCCGCATTCATCCTTACCCAAACCTCTCTCTTTGATGTTTACCCACTGCCATGCTCCCTTGCATCCCTCTTTTGTGTTTCTCCACCCACCCCCTCATGCATGTGTGTTCCCTACATGTTTGTTTCTTGTACTCTGTCATTTGCCTTTGAGAAAGAACTTGCTTAAGTTCGAAACGTCAGGCCAGCTAATTTTTTGATTTGTATATTTCAGGTCCATTCAGTCAGTCAGCAGTTTGCAGCAGTTTTATTCATTTTCATTTAATTAAAATGTTTGAAATGTTATAGATGTTAAAAATTGGGTCCTTATTTTTTTTCACAATGTTTCAACCTCTGAGATGTTTTGTATAGAAATGTTGGTTTGTGCCTCGATCTATCCCTTATTTTCCAACTTAACTTACGTTAGCTGAATGAAGAGTGCTACAGAGGGCGGATAGTTGAAACTTGTCAAATTCCCAATTTTAGAACAGCCACATGCCAAGAAATCCGCCCTGCGCCGAGGCTACGACTGGTTCTGCGGCTTTGACGATACGTTTGCGGGCAAGGTCAAAGCTCGTGAGCATCAGGCCCATCTGAAGGAGGTCTCCTCCCTCGAGCAAGACCCACGGGCTAAGATCTTCCTCAACATCAACTTGGTGCTCATCATTCTAGCTGCTTCTACACTCTACATCATCTTCAGCATCCCAGATTTGTTGTAGATGGGTAGGAACACAAAAAACACCCCCCCCCCCCAAGTTGTCCTTTAGCAGTAGATTCATAAATCATTGTACAGTCACTTCAACTGCGCATGTGCACAATGACATTTTATCCCGTGTGAACGCAAAATGTGGTTGCACAACGCGAACATGTTACGTAGCATGTCATTACGTCGGCAATTTTATCCCGAATTGGCTTATTCAATGCAGAATGCACGAAATAGTAGACGAACAAACCTTAGTGCACACAATTTCATAGGGTTGCCTCAGGAGTGTGGCTATGATGAACTATGAGCGAGTAGATTGATTCATTAACCCTCCTACTATTATAACTATCACAACCTATCGAAAAACCAAATCCTCTCCCACAGCTTGTGTGTCTCAACCTGTCACTCGATAGGTTTTGATAGATAGGGTAGTTGGCTCCAATTTGGCACATGTCAGTTTGGTCAGAGTTTTGGCTGTGATTGGTCAATACTTAATGAATTGACCTTTTGCAGTCATGTCGTGAGCATGGCTTGTGAATCGGTGTCAAGTCACATCAAATATAAGCAATAATGAGCAAAATCTTACAGAAATACCAATGTGTGCAAGTCTCCAAATTTAAGGTAACAAAGGCAAGGAAGTGAATGAAAAGTTGAAGGTAGTTAACAGTTGTTTTGTATAAACCCCCAGGGAGTGGGGGAATAGCTTTTGGATATATTAGCGACACCCTGCCCTTCATTTTGTATTCTTTCTAAAGTTGTCTCAAAAGTTTTTCTTTTCTCTAATTCTCAAAGAAAACAGACAAAATGTCAAAAAATAAAAAGAGAACCAGTATATAGGTTTGTTTTCTCCCTCGGGTCATACTTTTTATCTTTCTGCTGATCTAAGTAAGAATATTAGTTTTGGGACAACGTCTTCCAGATTTTTCGGAAGATTTTTTATCATTCCAAAATGACTTCTGAAAGTCTTCTTTTAATTCTTATAATTTGGAAATGCACTTTTTAGCAACGGCATACAAATCAAATGACTCCGAATGTTTCATGGATTTGTCGATTTCCTCGAATCTCACCCCTGAATTGTTTATCTTTTTCAGGTCACACAAAAGTCTACTGGTTTTATTTTGTTTTGGGAAAAACACTTTCAAACAAAAAACACTACTTACTTCACTTTGCAATCATATTTTTGTCGTTTGATCTTGTTTCCTAAGGTGATGACATTTATTGGGATTAAAGGTTATACTTTTTTTTATTATCAATTTTATACTTTTATACTTTTCTTTACTTATTTTTACTTATTTTTTTTCCTGGTTCAAAGTATATTTTTCCATAATACTTTCTTACACCATTAAGATTTTTCTTTATTCCTTAATGCATGGTTTATTGTTTTAGCTGTAGCTTTAATGTTTATTCACTAGTTGAAATTTATTAATTTCTCTTTGTTCTGACAGTCTAACGTTTGACTTTAGAGATTTTCTTCAAAATGCTACGTTACAAATTTTGTTTCTCAAAACATCACATTATTAATAACCCCTTGCGTATGGACGTCTATACACGCAATATCTGCATTTTCAATCCATTGTTTGATCATTGTGTATGTTACGCTTGGCTGCATGGTGCCTTATTATAAATAACCGTACTCAAGGGTTTAACTGCAAGCTTTTAGGGTTAGAAATAAAATCTTTTGGACTACTTTTTTGCCACCACGGTTTAGTTCCTCAACTTAATACTTAGATTTCAGTTTGTTAATTTTATTTGGTTTCGCACCTCATTTGTTTTATTAAATAATGGTGTTTTGCTTATTTTTGTCTAAAATAGTTCAGAGTAGAATATAGAAGTATATGCTGTTCAACGAGGGAAACATACTATTCAGTTTGATATTCAGGGCAACAGTACAACCAAATATAAAAAAGAATGTTTTTCCCATACAATTGGCCAATTTCCCTTAGTTTTGGTAGAGTTAACACGTTGATTGCCATAATTTATAGGGTGCCACCACATTGCCACTGATGATCTTTGCTTTTCAAGCTGTCTCTATCGATCTCATACTGCCAGCAGCGTTTGGTTCACTACGAGTATACTCGTAGTGGCAGAATCCGGTACACCCGTCACATGCTCGTAGTCGGCAAACGTGTTACGACCACAATCTGCATGGCATTCGGTGTATCCTGCATTTAGATATAGGACGAGGAAAATCTGGTCAACACCCTACCTCCCGTTTGTAGCCCTTTACCAAGAGTGGCTTTTTGGTTAACAAAACATTGGGCAAACTTCCATATAAAATAAAAGCTTAACCTCTTTTGCAATATTTGTTCTTTACAATTCCTTGGTGCCAGGGTATTAAATTAGTACAAAATAAAAATCGTGTTCCATCTTTTCTTATTCGTGTCGCATTTGTAACGGACAAGGAGGACAAATTTGTGGGTTATTCTTTTAGCCAACGAGAAAAACCTTGCGAGATTTCACTGCGGCTTCATTGACGAATGGGTCATTCTATCAATTTGGGGTCCAAAAGTGTGACTGTGTAAAGCAAAGTACCTGCCAAACAAGTAACAAATACTGTGAAGTCAATTTTAATGATACTTGATGGGAAATTACACAGGTCAGGTGGTGTAACAGGGACACAAAAAAAGTCACACTTTTGGACCCCGAATACGCAAAGTTTTACACCTCGGATAAATAACTTAAGTAGCTAAGAATTTCCCTACAGACAATAACAAAACTGTAGAATCCAATCAACTCTAAAATACAGGTTTATTTACACAGCAAAAAATTGCGCTTCCTGTCCATTTTATCATTTGAAATACTGGAACTCGTCAAAATGAAACCTTGTGTTTACATTTTGCCAAAGTTCAGATTACAAACCAAGGAAACCAAACATTCCATGCTAAAGAATCACCTTCAGCATCACACTTTGATGTTTCTATATGATACATACATGTATTGGGCTTTAAACCATTTACACTGGGGGGGGGGGGGGGGTTGAGAGATTGGTTTTTTTAACCTGTGAAAGAAAATTACGAAAAGGTTAACCACGCTTTATCCGAGACTGCCGGAGTAAAAGCAAAAGTTTGCTGAGACTTGGCACAAAAAAAAGACAGAGTTTGGACCCCCAAAACCGCTTCTTGATACACCCCTGATTAGCAGGCATATTTATTTCTAGATCATCTCAACTCCTTAAGGAGCAAGCACAGCCAGGCTAGGCAACCTTGGGTACTCCAGACTCTCATTAACCCTAACTCCCCAGTGTGTGTGGAAAACCATATTAAAATTGGAGGGTTCAGGACTGTTAGGGTTAAAGGCAAGTTTTCTTGTTTAAAACGGAACGGCACTGCCCAAGGACTTCATGCAACAAATTTACAAACACTAATTTCATACACTTTATGCTTGGCAATTTTTCCCTTCCGCTTAACTACTCAATGGTACTGAAATTAAACCCGTTATCTACACAAATTCTCTCTGATCTCTAGGATGCCGGTTCATTACGAGGTAGAAGCGGCCTTCTGTTTTTGCTGTTGCTCATGGAATCGCTGCATTCGGCTCTCGAGTTCCGGACGGAAGTGACGAATCAGCCCCTGCAGAGAGAGGGAACAAAGTCAAGGCCCCATAATGAGATTTCCTTGGCTTGAATCCAAATCACTTACCCAATCTGTGGCACCTGTTTATCCTATTTATTATCACATGAACCTGTCCTTTGCCAAGCTGTGGATGTGACATGACCTTTCCAGTAATCCTTTAGATTTTATGCTAATGTGAATTTCCTCATTCATGGGGTAAAGCAGGGATGCCATCCAACAATTTGTATTGGCCCCCCCCCCAGAGAGGTTAATTAAATGAATTTGTTTTCCCCTTGTTCATTGAGTATTTATAGCAGGCCATAAATGTTATGACACAGCATGGGTAGGAGCTGGCAAAACAGTTGCAGACAGTGTACAGGTTCTGTATATACGTCTGAGGACAAGAGGAGAAAGAAAATACAAAGGAACCTTTCAGTCCTCGAAAGTCAGTCTTTTGTTGAAATCGGTCCTCGTAAGAAAAAATACGTGCTTAGTCTATGGGGTTGGGTTATATTAAAGGAACAATAGGAAACACAAAGCATTGTCCTCAGGAGTATTGGGAAAGTATGACTGTGTGTACGTGCACTGTATATATCTCTGAGAACAAGAGAAGAAAGGAAACACAAGAAACCTTTCAGTCCTCGAACGTAAGGATACGTGCTTAGTCTATGGGGGTTGGTTATATTAAAGGAACAATAGGAAACATAAAGCATTGTCCTCGGACGTATTGGGGAAGTACGACTGTGTGTTCCTACTTTGTGTGACGCGACATACACATAATTTTTTTTTTTTTTTAACAGAAAATTTTCTGCAGGTAGTGAACACATCCATTTCAAACTTAAATCTAGGCATGGTTAGGGACATACCTGTACAGGCCAAGCGGCGCCGTCACCAAGCGCACAGATGGTGTGACCCTCAATTTGCTTACTGAGCTCATACAACATGTCGATCTCATCCGGTTTAGCATTCCCGGTGACTGGGGAAATAAAGGAAACGATAATGATGGAATATTCAAGAACAACCAAGTGTGTAAACACCTTCAATCGTGGACCTCCCATTGTCCCTCTTTTGTTTGTACTTTAACTTTTTCGGAAGGCCTCCCATATGTTTTGTACACGAATTTTAATCGTGGACGTTCGGTCAATCGTGGACCCTTTGTCTACGCCCTGACCCTTTTTCTTCCTAGTCCACAATTGCCAGTATTTACACACCCACACACACCAGGGTAATCAATAGACCCAAGACATAATGATGTCATGCTTTGTTTACATGTGCGCTTTCCAATGGGAGACGATTGTCTGGTGTCCTGACTTGGCTCCCTAGGACATGTAAACGAAGCCATTATGTCATTACGTCTTAGATCTATTAATCAGTCAGTTGATGAGATCTTACCAAATCGGTCCATAACCTTCTCCATCCAGCCAGTTCCCTCCCTGCAAGGCGTACACTGTGTCAAGAAGAGAACAAATGACAGTGCACATAGGATCAGGGGCCAATTTCATGAAAGTACTAAGCATGCAAATTAGCTTAGCAGAGAAAAGCTTGGGAACAGGTGAAATGCAATGTAATATGTACTACCTCATGACTGGTTCCCAGCTTGGCAACAGGTAAAATGCAATGTAATATGTACTACCTCATGACTGGTTCCCAGCTAATTTATTAATGAGTAAAAAATGCTAAGCATTATTTTCTGCCTCGAAGCTCCTTGATCTTGTGGCCAAAGGAGAACTCTGCTTCGTGAGTTTCAAATTACATGTATTGGATACACATCCAAATCTTGAGTCACTGTGATTGAATCTTTAGAACTTCTTGATTGAGTAGAGCAAGCCCCATATTCAACCACTGATATTTGCAAGATAATGACCCGATATACATGGTTTGTATGGCCAGTCACGTCACTGTACACTATACATACCTGACCGCAGCTTTCGTGTTTGTAGAACGTGATTAATCTAGCAATGCAGTTGACTATGTCGGACTGTTTGTCCATCACGATGATTGCCGCTGTACCTAGCCCTGTCTGGGCCGCCACTAGAGCATCAAAGTCCATCATGACGTCTTCGCAGACACTGAAAACAACCAAAGATCAAACAATTTCAAAGTGAACAAAGAAACTGGCAGGAGCGGGATTCGAACCTGCGACCTCCGGGTTGCCGTACCAGTAAAGATCAAACAAGACGGTGTTAAAGGTTTAAGGAAATCAAAATCAGAAAATAGCTGGGAATAAGAAATCAAGATTCTGATTTTTGTTGTAATTTATGCAGACTTAGAAAACAAATCTAGGCACAAAAAATCCCCCCTTTCTTGCTGTAACACTATTGCCACGCCCCTGATACAAAGCAATGGTGTATGAAGGTGCGGAGACACGGCAAGCAATTCTTTTTTTTTACTGTGGATAATGTCACAGCTGGAACAGAGAAATTTTAGTCTTTATTATTGTTTCAGTAGCATTTATAGCATTTTTCCTATTTCGATTCCTATGAACCGTGAAGGTTTACGACAAAAATGAGGTTTGACCCTGTTAACCTCTCGAATGCGGACGATGGCCATGGCTGCGGTTTGAAAAAAAACCATCTGGTCGGTTATCATCTCGAGGTGCATTCCTGTGCATACTCAATTTACCTATTGTTTGCATTACACTTGGCTGCACAAGCCCGTATTGGCATACCAGCAGCCCATCAATAACAGCCGGCTGCAAGGAATTAAGATTCCTCCAGGCCATTTGAATCCTTCTCATGATTAGATTTTTGCTTTGTTTTGTTGCATACCTTTTCGGTATGACGGGTGTCGAGGACCCGCCGGGTATCACCCCCAGTAGGTTGTCCCACCCCCCGGTCACGCCCCCAGCGTGCCGCTCAATGAGTTCTCTCAGCGGGATCGACATCTCGTCTTCTACCGTGCAGGGATTGACCACGTTGCCAGAGATGTTAAAGAGCTTGGTGCCCGAGTTCCGCTCTCGGCCGAAGGAGGCAAACCAACTGCTACCTCGGCGACAAATGATCTGAAAAACGGAGAAAAAGACATTTTCCACTTTTAGGTAAAATTTTAGTTACGTATTTGTTGCCACCTTTGTATGTCTGAGGTATTGCTGAAAGTATACGCTGAAATACAATTTGGCTTGACGGTGCTACGTGTTGTTTTTAATAAACTATGCATGAAAATCACTACACATGTAGACATTAGCCCCGTAACGATTCATTGATAGCTGCGATATCAAAATGCTAGGAGACGGTATTGCGATAGAAAATTGCATGTTGCTGTACTGATATTACGAAAAACCAGAGTTGTAATGAAGTCAATCACAAGTCAGATCACAAGTCAATCACAAGTCAATCACAAGTCAATCACAAGTCAGCTCACAAGCTACATGGGATGAACAATGGCAAAGGAATGCTTTTGTTACATAGTGTGTTTGAATAGCTTGTTACATGGTTTGAGACCAGAATTGTGAAGTGACTTGTGATGACTTGTGATCGACTTGCTTAGAACTCTGCTAAAAACTGATTGAACTTGTCGGAAAAGTGGACAATGAATGAACAGATTTCAGTGAAAAATTGTTTCTGGCTGTCCAATACTGCAAAGAACAATACCATCAGAAAATTGGGTAATCGCATCAAGTGATTTGATGTACCCAAGTATGAATTACCTGAAATAATGATGAGCTATACATGAAAAACTATTTCAACATTCTGTTTGTGACGTTGTCTATACTTTCAAAATATTCAACAGAACTAAAATGCCATTCTTGTTAATGTTTACATTCACGGCAAGTATTTGACACATCGCTTCATAGAAAAGTAGTATTGTTACACCCACACCACTGATGACTTCTTCAAGTTTTCCATAGGTCTGAGCACAAAACATGGATGCACACGTATGGCTTTACTTCATACACAGAGTTAGGGCTCTAGTAATTTAATGAGTAGATTTGATATTTTCTTACTGGAGCCACAGCCACAGTCTCGACGTTAGCCACAGTTGTTGGGCAGCCAAAGACGCCAACATCAGCAGGGAAGGGAGGTTTAAGACGCGGCTTCCCTTGCTTGCCTTCTAGACTCTCAATCAACGCCTGCAAGGTAATCAACGACGACAAGTGTAAAGTTCTGAATTTAAGCAAGTCATGAACTATTACTAGCTACCGCCTCCCAGGGGCCAATAGCATGAAGCTGCTTAGCAATTTTTTTTAAGCACAATAGATTGACTTAGTAAAAACAGGTTACCAGCCAAAATTGCATGTGATTTTCATTACTTGTGACTGGTTCTCTGTAGTATATTTGCTTCTTTGTAAACTTGCTAAGCACTAATTTTCAGCTTAGCAGTTCAATGAATTTGGAATACTGGTTGTATTGTATCCTCCAACATGAACAGCAACACTGTCAACTCACCGTTTCCTCACCGCATATGTAAGCCCCGGCACCTCGATGCATGAAAATGTCGAAGTCGTAGCCGGAACCACACGCATTCTTGCCTATAAGACCGGCTTCGTAGGCCTGCAATTAAATGAACAAAACGGACATGAAGTCGCTACCCATTGACAGCTGGCCCTTCAATATTTGTAAGGTTTGTCAGTTTTCAGGAAAACTTACCTCCTTGATGGCAATCTGCATGTTGGAAGCCTCAGTGTAGAACTCACCACGAATGTAGATATATGCTGAAAGTAAAAAACAAAATCAGGTTCGTTTGGGTGGTTGTATGCAAGGACATTACTAGGGGAGAAAAGGAGGTGTGACACAGGCACATAAAAAGGACGCGGTGTCCTAAAATTCCTGAAATTATGTGCATCTCATTTATCCGTCATAATTTTCCCATGACTCTTAACCTCTTAAATACGGATGATGGCCATAGCCACGGTTTGAAAAAGACCACCTGGCCGGTTGTCATCTATATGCGCATTCTTGCGCATACTCAATCCATTCATGTTACAAATATATTGTTCTTGAAAGGGATTGTGATGAATAGATGGAGCTTTTCAAACAAAGCTTTCATTACACAAAAGGGGGAGGGGGGGTACAAGTGCGATGAATAGGACCACTCTATTCAGTGTGGTGCTTACTGTTTGGTCTGGCTGAACAGCCCGTTCTTGGCATACCAGCTCCCCATCAATAGCAGCCAGACGCAATGGCTTCATACCAACTCACACTTATCTCGGGAAGGTTTACCTGGCCAGTTTTACTGGGCAGAGGTTGGTCAGTAAAACTAACCACTGGATGTTCGCATAGGACTTGAAATGGTAAAAACTCATCATCTTGGTGAGATTTGCCAAAGAAGTCCAATACGAACGCAGCTGTAGAGTAAATCATTTACATACCAGCCCGAGCTCCCATAGACCGACCAGCTACCAGACATCCCTCCACCAGCTTGTGAGGGTCATGTCTCATAATTTCCCGATCCTTGCAAGTTCCTGGCTCACCCTCATCTGCGTTAACTACCAGATACTTGGGCCTACAGACCAACCAACAGACAAATCAGATGTCTCAAAGGGTACCTGAAGTGGAATTTTTCAAACGTAACCCACACCACACACATGTAGGTGAGATTTTTCAATCCTTGTTTTGCCATTCTGAAGGGAATTTATGCCTCCTCCGGCAATCTGTTGGATTTCATACAATTGTGAATTTACATATTGATGAACGTAGGAGTGATGTCATGTCAGATGGTTGATCACTGTTCAGAGTACCCCAGGGTACCTAATGTGAATAGACCATGTGTCCTATATTCAAACGTGCCTGGCGGTATGAGCATGCATCGTGTTTTGCATAAATTTGGTTAAGGAGGGACGTCAAAGGTCACATAATTCAAAGGCGATTTGACCTGTGAAGTCACTCCTCAACCAAATTTTATGCAAAACACCGGCAAGCACATTTCAATATAGATTTATAAGGCCTTTTCACACTACGAAAAATATCTGTGTTGTACCCGGGTCCGACAGGTGTTGACTTTTCACACTTAACATTTTCAACACGGCACTACCCTCACAGGTACCCACTTGATCCCGAGTGGAGAGAAGCAACTTGTGACAAAGTGCCCTGCCCAAGGACACAAGCACCATGACCCCTGCTGGACTCGAACCCACAATCTGTAATGTCACCCGCATTTAGAGTTCAATGCACTAGACGACTCAGAAATGACAATCCACAAGTACTGGTGGGCTTACCTTCCGTCAGACGGCTTGTTCATGAACCCCCATTTCATTCCCGTCGGGAAGCCAGCACCACCACGCCCCCTCAGTCCTGAATCCCGTATTTCCTTCAAGATCCAATCGTGACCCTTCAGCAAGATTTCCTTGGTCTTGTACCAGTCACCCTAATGTTGACAGAAAAAATGCTTCAATTACAACAGCCCATATTCGTGACCCACAGCCCATATTCGTGACCCACTTAGCCCTGAGACAAGTTTTTGTGGTATGCACACAAGTATCTGCTTGTTGGTGGTGAAAAATTGCCGATAAAATTAGTAGAAAATTCTGTGATAAGCGTATTTCACGGGTTAGCAAGGAATGGATGGTGCTTTTATGTGGTTAGGTAGGGGTGGGAGAAGGGGAAGAGAGTGCGTTGGGTGGGTGTAGTGTTGCATTGGTGAGTGGGAGGGGGTAGGACATCAGTAAACGCGACCATACAAAGAGAAAATCTTAGGTACTTCCAGCAACTGTCAACACCTCGCCCTAGTAACAAAATAAACAGACAAATATCGACCCCTCTGCCCCACCCCCCCCCCCCCCCCCCCAAAATACCAAATTTAAGAACCTCCACTTCAAGTAACTTGAAGAAATACATGCACTAAACTCAATGAACCACAAAATCTTACCCTAGACATAGCACCTTTGAGCCTCCAGTCATGACGCCCATAAAGATTCGTGAAGATGCGGTCTTGATCTTTCAACGGGCCATACTTCTACAAAATAATAAACACATATTATACGCCAAAAATATGACCAAGTAAGCACATTCATATGACTGGACTTCAAAAAATGGAGAGAGTTATTATTCGTTATATTTGGATTGCTTAGTTTCATGTATGTTAAGCTAAGACAGTTCATTTTCGAATAATTCAGTATTTGATTATTCAAACTGGATTTGACCGAATATTTAAATATTCGATACTCGCCGATCAAGTTTTTCACGTGTCAGCTGCAACTGCCAAGAACGGGCTGTGCAGCCAAGCTTAAATGCAAATAGGGAATAAAGTAGTCCTATTTTATTCATCACACTTGGAGTCCCCCTTTTGTGTGAATGAAAGCTTTGTTTAAAAAAGCTCCATCTATTCATTACACTCCCATTCAAGAATACAGTTGAAACATGACTGGATTGAGTACATGCTGGTATGTGCATTTAGATGACAACCGGCCAGGTGGTCTTTTTCAAACCGTGGCTATGGCCGTCATCTGTATTTAAGAGGTTGATAAAACTCACTTTAGTGGGAGCATCTGTAGTGTTCCGTCTTGAAGCAACATTCAGGCAACTGGAAGTTGGAGCTTGTAAGCGACCTGAAACGTAAAAGCATGTTGCACAAAAAAGTCAGTATCCCACTGACCTCCCGTTGCTTGGGCCAAATATGAAAACTGCCCAAAACTAATAATGTACCTATCAATTGTTGCCCCACCCATCCACTCGAATGCGGCAGCACTGCACCGTATGGGTTCAACGCCACGTGTGGTTTCTGGGTTTTTCCTCCGTCTTTCAAAAAAAGTAAGAATTGCTTTTTTTTTAAATCAAACCCTGATTTAATTGCAGATGATAAGGACTTTCTTTTTCTCATTCATCTCTGTGGAGGATTTTTTTTAAGGAAATAAAGTCCGAAATTGCATTTGGTCTAATTCGATATTCCCATCTAGTGAATACGAACTTAGTCAGAACATCCATGAAGGCATGGAACCGGATGAAATTTGTTATGGTACAAAATTTTAAGTCCAAAAAACACTCACTGCGCATGTTCAGTGGCGTACTAGTTAAAGATGCCGGTTCACAGTCAAACAAGTTTTTTTGTTTACGCCCAAGGGTGAGAGGACTTTGGTTCTGCTTTGAGTGGAAATAAAAGTCCCTTTACATTTTTACAGGAGAATGGTTTCACAGGGGTGGGGATTTGGTTGGGCCCCGTTTTGGGGGAGGGGGGAATGGTGAAATAAATTGTAATGTTGTTAGGCCTATATGTGATAAATGCCCCCAATTTTGATGATGTGGACATGCATGTGAAATGTGTCATTAAATTTTATTTTACAGCTATGTAAAATCCATCAATGAAATATTGATGCCAACTTTGACTTATTTAAACCTCGAGTTCTACATTTACTAGCCTAGGCTACATACAATACAAAGGATTGATCACTTGATCATATCATGGAGAAATTGATCGACATGATCGAGAATGCAACGGTCATACTAATCACCGTCAACATGCAAAACACCGTCAACACCTCCAAAACACATTCTTACAGTGTCTTAACTGACAAATGCGGTACAAAACCGTAAAGTATGAGTCAACACGAGATTTGGGCTTTAAAGTGGGATGGGAGGTTAAACGTCTGAAAATGCAATTTCTTTCTTCAAGAAAACGGACCTCTCCATGCAGCTCCGAAATCGGCAGCCGCGCCTCACTCAGCCATGTCGCGGGTGCGCAGCGCGTGCGAAGGCAAGATGGCGGCCAACGGACGTGCTGCTTATATTAGTACTACTAGTATAGTCGGACTCCCTATTATCGCGGCAACTCTATTATCGCGGCATCGGAATTTTCCAAAACTCCTTCGACTGGCAATTTTATATCCAATTCATCATGCATTAATTAACCCTAACCTTCCCTAACCTGCCAAAATCAAACACCCCTTTGTGTTGAATTTTGTGTGATTGGGTACTGTAGAGCCTTGGCACCATCACTTTGCATGGGACTTGATGCCCTGATTTTGTCTAAGTACAAAGAATGTGCCATTGGTTTACTACACAGTGTTAGAGTTTGTGTGGTTAGGGAAGGTTTCTAGTAAAAAGGCTTGGGCTGTTAGGGTTAAGGACTTTCTACTGAGTTGTGTAAAAATTACGATTAAAAAATGTTGTGTTGGGACTTTTAACGATTTTTAATAAATATTCACGTTTTCCAAAACTTGTACATTTTGCCTCACCGTGTCTGCTAAAAGGTACCGTCCATATTTTAACATAAATCTTTAATGGTGCTCTGTCCATGGAAGTTCCATTGTCTGATTCCCATTCTACAGCTGCAAATGCAAAATGACGCCATAGCACGATATTTCCACCGCGAAATCGTAGAAACATTTACGGGATCAAAATAAGGACAGTGCGGCAAAACAAATAAAACGACGCACCGTGTAAAGTGAATGGCGCCCCCAATCGTCAATCAGTAGACTTGTCTCAGTAAATTTTGTCGCCTTCCAGGGGAAAGGGTGTTAAGAAATCATCCTGCAGGCCTAATCGTCTTTAACCCTAACCCTCCAGGGTATTTTGGCTAGAAACCCTGCCAGACGCATCAGATTGCATACTTTGTCACATTGACTTGTGTGCAGAGTGCAGCAAGGTCAAGCTGTCACCACAGATGCACTGTGCTGCGTCTGGCAGGGTTAGGGTTAATCAACTTGAACTTTACAGGGAAAATATCAGACTTTATTCAGGGGATGTTTTGGTCAAACATTAACCATGAATAAAAAAGTTGAGATCATTGTAAAAACCACTTCCCACATACCGCGATAATACAGAGTCTGTACTCCGCCGAGCAATGGTGAGCATGTCTATTTTCACAGGCATCACATGGCCATGGGAATAAACCAAACCACCGTCGGATTTTTTTATGTCAGTGTAAAAAAGCAAGAGTTGTACAACACAAAAGACAGGACAATTCGGGAAGGTTGGTGAGCAATCTCTATTCCGATTGGGAAACGTGATAAGTACCGCGATAATACAGCGTCCCATCCTACTAGTAGTACAGGCCTAATATAATATTACTAATAACATTAGAGATATTGTTTCGCGTGAAAAAAATATCTATTTTCATAAATGAAATGCGACTTTTAACCGACAGAAATTCTAATTTAGCCTAGGCATTACATTTCTATGCCTCTTTTGTTAATTTAGAATGTGTTTTGGAGGTGTTGACGGTGTGTTCATTGACGGTGTTTGTGCGTGTTGACAGTGATTAACTTAGTATTAGTAATAATAGTATTACTATTATAGTATTAACCCTAACCATCCCTAACCTGCCAAAATCAAACACCCCATTTGTGTTGAATTTTGTGTGATTGGGTACTGTAGAGCCTTGGCACCATCACTTTGCATGGGACTTGATGCCCTGATTTTGTCCAAGTACAAAGAATGTGCCATTGGTTTACTACACAGTGTTGGAGTTTGTGTGGTTAGGGAAGGATTCTAGTAAAAAGCCTTGGGCTGTTAGGGTAAGTATTAAACTATTATTATGACCCGAAAATGCAAATCATTTGGAACGATAAACGCAAAGCATGCCTATCCTTACCGAAATTTCCTCGTAAGAGGACCGAAAGTTTGGAGGAAAGTGCCATTCTTGTGTCGGACACCTTTACCCGTCTTGCTTTGAAGATTTACTCTTGATAATGTTGAGGCCTATCTCATATCTGCCTAACCTGGATTTAATTTACGTAACGATTCTCAGAAGTTGGCAAAATTAATGGCGGCTTCGCTGGCTTTTCAATACTTTGCAACGCTTTTAATACGTAAAAAAATACGGGCACCAGTGAATAGTTCACAGCCATACACTTTCCAAATATCACCTCTTGGAGGCGCTGTTTCAATTTTACGCTCGAGATGCGAATCGCTTTCATTTCAATCCTGTACAAAAAGACCTGTAGAAGCCAATAAGAAATGCAAAAAGTAATTGTTTTCACAAATATTTCAAAGCCCTTTACTTGTTTGACACAAACTATGAACTGGATAATGTGTCTTCTTCTTTTATTTCATTTTTCAAAAATTCGTCAAACAATCCACAAGGGAAAAATGTCAGCTTGTCACCACCAACATTTTCAGATATTCTCTGAACAAACCAAACCCGCAAGCCGCCCCTCACACACGGTAAAAAAATACTGGTTGGTAAAATAAGCTTGTTTGACGAATTATAAGTGAAAAAGTCGTATCCTCATTGAATGATCCCCACAATGTCGCTTCCCAGGTTGTATCGTAAAATTGGGTGTGATCCCTGGCTATACGGCATTCTGGGTTGATGACTTCTGACTAGCGCCCACCCGAACAAAGATACTGACAATTTGGGAGACCCGCCAACATATAGGGCAAGATAGCTCAGTTGGTAGAGCACCGGTACGGTATTCCAGAGGTCGCAGGTTCGAATCCCGCTCATGCAAGTTTTCTTTGTTCACTTTGAAAAATAATACATACTCGATTGAAGTAAAACATGAACGTGTTTAAAAATTAAGTCAACTTTATTTGAGATTAATTTTGATCTTAGAAAATGTAATCTTAAATTTTTAACCACGAATCGAAGAGCTTGGCGTGGGTCGAACTCGGCAGACACCCGGTAGCCTATGTGCTTGTTTGAAATCACTCAGGAACAATTTAAGTAAATTTTCACAAATTTCCCAGGAGTACAAAATGCCTAACATTTTGTTGTTGGTTGTGTGCTTTTTCCTCCGGCGTCCCCCCAACCTTAACAATAAATCGCCGCCGCTGATCAAGAGATTCGTACGGTACGTTATTAGTAAAATTTTACTGGTACTCAACCCGTGTGTTTTTTCTCTCAATGTAGGCCCCACTCCCCTTCTGTGAGGCCTGCCAGTGTCCAGGGGCGGATCCAGGAATTTTTGCAGGGGGGGGGGGGTTTCTGAAATTTGTTTTGTTGTCACCTATAGGCAAAATAGACCTGTATTTGCAAGGCGTAGGCCCCTACAAGCAAAAGCAAAAGCAAAAAAAAAGACCCAACCCCCCCCCCCCCCTGGATCCGCGCCTGTGTCCCATGATGGTTCTATTCCAATTCCGTGATTGTATTGAATTTAACCCTCTCATTTATATTGGCGTCAATCACGGGGGATGGGGGAATATATATCCCCACACTTTTTGACCGGGGGAGAGGTTGGGCATTGGATCATTCCCCCAGATATGTGTGGTGATGATAAACAAAAAATACAAACAGATTTCGAGGTTATCTTGTAACATTTCAACAGTCAAAATGTATAAAAATTGAAAACTGAGCAGTATCATATTGTCTCCTGTTCCACCTCCCCCCCCCCCCCCCTCTCGCTTTTCAAATTTCTTTGGTCGGCCGGGATCATTTTCCATACAGAGCCCCGGATTTAGATCCGGAAGTTAATGCGACCGTAAAATGAACGGTCGAAAGGCGTGCAGCAAGGTGCCACACCGTATTTTCTTTTATGGTCGAACCGTATTTAAATTGATAAATTTAACTTAAGTGATAAACCGTTTTTTTACGGTGAAAAGTCTGTAAATACTGCCATCAGAATTACAGAACGAAACGTAACCTCCCAATCCTCATCGCTTGCTCCATTCGAAAGAACGGTTCAGCAAACGATTCAAGTTTGCGTTCAACGGCCTGAAGTACCGTCTCAGCTTCCGTAGACATTCTTTGTCAATTTCCGGGTGAGGGCGTCCTTTCTTAGCAGGCAGGCAATTATTTGGAATCGGCTTATCCAGACAGTAGAATCCCTTCTGCTCGTTGAACTTAACATGCTGCCTGGTAAAATACGGCTTTAACTGCAGAAACTTCTCGACCGTCTGCAGCGATGGAAGGGGGTCTATGATGAAAGCATCCCCTTCAAGAATCAGAATTCTCTCGGGTGAGAAGTACTGTAACCATCTTCTCAAGAAGGACGCGTAGCGTCCGTGAGATAAGAGGTTGTTGGATTTCCACAGGCTCCCATCAGATTTCATAACTGACTTCTCAAATGAACTCCTAAGACGGTAACGTGTCTTCAGACTGCATGGTTTCCATGGCGCTGATTGGCGGGTATCCGTGCTTACGTTTACGGGATGCAGGCTTTCTCCTTGCTGTTTCGTTTTAAGCATAAGTTGCACGTAGTCGGACACGGCTCGAATAACGGGATCCCGAAGGATCAGGAGGAGTTTTACCCCCGGTAGGGCCTTGCTGATCCGCCTCGGGGCGTCCGGGTCAAAGAAGTACGAAGGCGACTTCTCCATGGTCACCTGGTAGGGTGTGGAGTACGCCATCTTTGCTCTGTAGGCATCCAGGGCTGGCTTGAAGCCTTCGGCCGAGAAGTAGTGAATCTCCTCGAAGGAGGCGAACGCGACTTGCGGATGGTAGCGGAGGAAGCCTCTGAGTGCGGCCGTCCCTCCTTTCTTGACGCCGATCACAATGGCATCCGGGAGCCGCTTCTGGCAGTCTCGCGCCTTCAATTCCGCGGAGTCAAGTTGGACCCGATCGAGGCTTATTTTAACGTAGGCGTAGCATCCTTGTTGATCGGCTAGGCTTGGGGGTGTTGGGGAAAGCTTAGTCCTGTGAACACCGTTTTCAATGCGGGGGAAAAGTGGCTGTTTCTTAAACCCGAGGAATGGATACATTTTGGCAATGAAAGCAAGCGTCAGGACGATAAGCACGCATGTGAGAATCTTCAAGCGAGACAGTGACGAAACTTCCTTCAGTGATACTCCCATACTTCGGAATTCCGCCCTCTGTGATATTACGCCGAAAGTTCTCACTCTGACTTCCTTTTTGGCATTCCGGTTTGTCTAAACAAAAATTAAAAAGGAGCGAACATGTCAATAGTGATGAATACAGTCATATACAGGGAAATATAATCTCCAAAGTTTTTGATTCATTTTTTAAAAGCACAGAGAAACTTGTTTGAAAACTAAGGCCATTTCTATTCTGCACTAATGATCTTGTCCTAAGTCTCTTAGGTGTATGAGTACCCCGATCCGAGCGAATCCGAGAGGGAAAATTGTTGGCTGTTCTAATGACGGCACAATAGACCAACCATTAAGCACCGCCCATCGGAAGTTTTGGCCAATCACGGCTGTGCGCGCCCACGTCACATTTGTCGGACCATAGCGACTGCTGCCATTGGTCAACACGTCAAGGGGCGGTATTTAATTAGACGAAATTCACATTAGCCAACGTCTGTGCACTTCTGCACTGAAAGCGAGGACCTCAGTGTTGAACAAACACAGTGCTTATCAACAAATTCATTCATGCATAGAATCACGCCTTAAATGTCAGCGAAGCGCGCGTTAAGCATAGTTACGTAACACTGAGAGACTAGCTTTCTAACCCGGAAGTGTGGAGATTGGTGCTAGTTTCGCAAATCGGAATTCGCCTATGGATCAGTCTGTTTTCAAGCGACGCCTGTCGAATTGTGGTCAGACGTCACTGCAACGCAAGTTTTTTATCGGTAACCGACGATGCAACCAGAAACTGAATTAAAATACGTGACATTAGACATCCAATCATCGTCGACTAAATATAGTTGGTTGTAATTTAGGTCTAACTTAGTCTTGTACAGAGCCACTTAAAGCTGTAACTCGAGTCGAGTCATGTGCGATGGAATACTTTTGAAAGTGGGGGGGGGGGGGGGGGGGGGGAGCAGCGCCGGTGCCGGTGTAGCGTGAATTTTAGTCACTATGAAATGTTATAAGTCAAGTCACTGGCTCGAGTCATTAAAGGGAAGTGGCTTATCGAGAAGATGATTCAGATTGTATAGTAATTTTACTGACGTATTCAGGCACTCATTTGCGCTGTATTTATTTCATTGTTACGATCCACTAGTAACAGCCATAACATAACACACGCCATTAAATGATTTAGCGCTAGCCGGACGCGTCCGGAATTAATAGACTCGATTCAAGTCTTGCTTTGGTGCGGGGTGCTGGCACGCCGGTTGGTTTCCGCAGCTATTAGTTCGGCTTATTGGCGGCCTGCATGCATCTTGCCGCTTTCATCGGCGATGACGAAATTCTTTCACGTACGGGAGACGTACTGTTGTGTGCCAGGGGAGTCGCGGGCATTTCCAGCGATCTTCCCCGTCTGTCTGAACGTCATCACCTTGCTCATCTCCACTCTGATGGCGGTAAGTTTATTTTCAGAACCCCATAATGCGCGTATCAGAATTCCACGAACTTGTTCAGGTATGTGTTTTGAGACACAGTGGGCGGATGGTGTTGGTGACATACTGAACTCAGCTGTCTTAGAAACCGATGCAGACTGGTTAGGAAATTTGAAGTGTAGGCCTACTCCGTGTTTCTCTCCAGTGTAGTGTAGTTTTTCACAGCTACAACATTTCGACCAATTATGGCTTATTATTATGTGAACAATGGTCGGAGCATGCACCCATATTGCTTACCAATACTGATGCACAATCTGTTGCGTTTGGTTCGGCTTTTTGGACACCCATTTCCATACATATCTCATGGCATGGAGGAAGGAAAACAGAGAGAGAGAGGGGGGGGGGGGGGGTTCCGTTAGCAGAAAATCGTGTGTCAGCAGCGTTACGAAATTGGGCCCAGCTGGTCATTTCAAATTTGGACATAAAATGGCGGAATCCATAAGATACAATGAAATTGACATTTGAAGTAGCACCGAATAGGCAAGTACGAAAATTTGCCACGAAGTATTTTTGGCTTAGCAGTTCCGTGACACCTGCGGCCCAATTTCATTGAAACGGTTAGTGAAAAAATTGCCGCTCGCTAAACAAATTTTGCGCTAATGGTTAGGCGTATTTCACGCTGGCAAAGAATTCGGCTTGTGCGCATGCCATGATTTCGCGCTTACGGGATTAGTGCAGAATTTCTTTGCTAGTTCGTTTTGCACAGAATTATAGCTGTTAGCGCAGAATTCGGCGTAACGGATTTCACAAAATCCGGCTGGACCAGGTCCAATCTCATGAAGCATGCTGCTCTGAAAAAAAATTGCTTAACACGGGAAAAACGTTGCTTATTAGCAACAATTAAGTTACTTACAAAAAATTAATGTGTGTAAGGCCTATAGGTTAATGGTTCCCAGTTGGTAATACAATAGCAATGATATTGTTCAGCTATATTTTTGTTTAGTATCTCATACATTTGGGCCCTGATTGAGTGATCCAGTTGTTTTCTCTGATAAATCTTCCCCAAAATGACTTTTAAGGAACATTCCAGAGGCGCGCGTTGCTCCCCTCTCCAGCCCACCATACATGGAGGAATAAAAACGTCTTCTTGTTCCTCCGCGAGCCCACTTAATAAACACCAAAAGGGCTTGGTATGTTTGTTGAAGATTTTACTTTAAATTGGAGGCATCTAACAGCTGTCGAAACTTAATCCCAGCGTTCGGTCTTGACGATTGGGTTGGTCGAAGGTCAACGTAGGTAGGGGGCCTGGTTAGAGGAATATGGCCATGGGCCATTGGCCGTGCTGACCCGCTCTGCCGTGCCGTTTGCCACGGACACGTACGGTGGACGGACGACTTGACTTCGGAAAACATGACACCGAGGGAAGTCTTCAGCCAAAAAATTGCCGGAGATTTATGGGCGGCCAAATAGGCCAAAATTAAAACAAAAAACAATCACGATAATAACAAAGAATGAAACAAAATTTAAAACGGACTTGTGAATATAAACAAGGAAAAGGAAAATGTTACAACCAAGAAGTAAATTTAACGAACAAAGTTACAAAATCGAACATGGAAATACAAAGGATTATGAAAATAAATAAAAAAACACAAATATGAAAGAAAAAGTTACTGCATAAAGTTCGCAGCAAACTTATCAAAGGCAGAGAGACTTTAGAAAAATGAGTTATAAGGTTTTTAAGAAATACAATGTAATAAATAAACTAAGTATTACCGAACATTGAGGGCGTTGCGTACATGAAGACGAATACAGAAAAGGACGGAAACTTCCAAAAGCTACAAAGTCACAAGAGCTAAACATTATCGGGGTATTTGTCGTAATTCTCTTCGTAAGTAGTGTGAATTTCCGGGTCCAAAATACGTGGGCTCCATTGAAAGCCCGTGAAGCAACACGCAGGATGTTATGCCATTCGTTTGCACTGCACTTCCGGTCCAAATGACGTCACACTTACGAAGACGACAGCAGCATTGACACCGTGATTAGTTGCACAGCTGGTTTTGTGTGAGAAAACTGGATTTGTCCCGCGGGATTGTGTCGCATCATAGCAGGTCGCTCACCACAAATTCACCGCAATCGCTCGATATTTTCTTCAACGGTGCCCAGTGCGCGGCGTAACGTGCTCGATTTGTTCCCGTGACCAACGCGATGCTGTGCATATTGCGCATGCTGACAAATGTCTTCAAGTGTGTTTCTTTTTCATATCGAGGTACTGGTTGTGAGACAGTGATGAATACAGAAGAAATAAATGTGTTGATGTATTTATGTGAATGTCATTTATAGACTTAGGATAGAACAAGTCAAGGGACGCGCCCCAGCCCCACAAAAACTTTTTGGCTTGAACATCATCTCCAACCCAACGAAATATTTCGTGGGGTCGAGTTACCGAAGGACTGGCACCTGCCTGACCTCGGTGGGCTCAACTTCTGAACTGCAATCTGCGACAGTGGAAGATAATTGAAGTAATTGACAGCTAACAAACTGAGATATGACACGAAACAGGCCGCCTCAAGAATCTCCTTGGAATGTTGTAATGCGCCTCTGCGGGTTATGTCAGAGCATGGTCAGAGTAATATAATAATGAAAATAATGTAAATTTGTAAAGCGCACATATCCGCCATGACCATAGTGCTCGATGCGCTACGTTATTACCCCTGCTCATCAGGCCTATTAATCATTCCTTAAACCTTCTCAGCTCCCTGTGGAGTAAACAGCTCCGGCTTCAAGTTCAGCGCACATGGGCTGATTAAACATATGACCATCACTGCCCTCCTCACATGTACCCATTTCTGTTTACTTTACTCCTGGGTGGAGAGAAGCGACTTGTGACAAAGTGTCTTGCTCAAGGACACAAGCACCATGATCCCTGATGAACTCGAACCCATAATCTGCACTATCACCAAGATATTAAGTCAGGTACACTAGACCACGAGGCCACAACGCTCCACGTGTATACCTTGAGATTGTTCACATTGACAAAAAAATCAATGATGTTCACTAAAATCGTCTTGAAATAATTACTCTAGATTGTTTAATACCAAATCTGTAGGGCCTACAATGTTGTTCTTTCACTGCTATGCCATGTAATGTAAAGATCCTGTATTTTTTCTATTTTTGATTTCAAATTTTGTGAAGGCCTGATCGAAATGTTTTGTACATTAAAAAAAATCTGATTTTTCTTAGGAACAGTTAACCTTGTTATGGGTGATCAAAAGTTTGTAATGTTCACAGACATTATGCTTAGCCCAGCGCCAACATCCACTCACGCATACGGACGGAGTAGGTCATCAGGACTATATAAACCTTAAAATATAGGGGGAAACAAATATATCCTCAATGGAGACAGTGCACTATAGTTACATCTGGAGTTAGGGAGTGTTGAAAGATGATACGACTTAATTTGAAGTTCATAGGAAATGTCCTTGTTTGAATTGGGATTAAGGGTGACCATGGAGCTACTTTTTTATAGCTCCATGGGGTGACGTCCAAAGTTATTTTCGAGTCGATTTAGCACGTACTGCTTAGGCAAGTTTTCAAGAGTGATTTTCAAGAGTGAATTCATCAGACCATGATCAGACAAACGGTCTTTCAAGTTCGGCAAGAATTTCAGAAAAGCAACACATTTTCACTTAGTTTAACTTCTTTTCGGTCGTCTTTGACTCCATAGGTGGCGTTTCACAGTACAGTGCGCCGCCAAACGGTTGCACTGGAGAGGTCATGTTCAAACTCGGCGCATCGACTCGTTACGAAAATCACCTCACTGATGAAATAGGAGGGTGGGTTTTCGAGGGGGGGTATCTGAAAAAAAATGTTGGCGTTCAGCTGAAAAGCAAAATATATAGAAGGTACCAAACATCATTTTGTGTGAGATAACTGCAGGACTTTCAAGGAAACAACAAGAGTTTTATGGGCCCTCTCTTTATTGTGCTATAGGTTTAGTAGCTACGTGCCATGTTCCGTCTTCCCGAAACTATATAGTTGCTTCGGACTAATGTATTCACGTTAGCTTCAAGTCCATCCGTTGCACTCAGGAAACAGATGGTACTGTGATACTGCGCCAGTCATACTTTATAACGACTGGAATTGGAATCATGTTCACCGCTTTTTGTTTCAACAATATCAAAGCCTGCCCCAATGTTTTCATGTGGTTTGGTTTGTACCGGAAGTCATTGATCTGCCGCACTGAATCATGGGCGGAAGTGCAGAATAAGGCCTATGCCTTATAGGATTGTGAAAGCACAAAGAACGAAGGTTACAAATATCACGGGACTGGTATCCCAAATGTCTGTACCTGTTCATCGTTTTCATTCGCCCGTCAAACTTTCCTGGGTTCAAACTTTCAGTCAAACTTTCGTTCGAATGTTGCTAGTGCAGGGCCGACCCCCTTTAAAAGGTTAAACCGCGGTCCGGATGCTGTGACGCCGCATGCATGACCTTCAACGTACACCATACTCCAAGATACGATGCTCGCGACTGCATGCACAGTGTACACAGCACTTGAAAACATTTCCCACAAGCTGGGAGTTATTTGAACAAGATCGAGACCAGATAAGTGGTGTTGTTCCTGCTTTCAAAATGGCTGCCTGCCCTCGTCTGTAGCCGTGTGAATGATTGAAGTACTGGTATACACAACATGGGGTATAGGTACTGAAAGAAGTTTTGAGATTCTGACCGCAAAGTTCTCATATCTTGATGCGCGCGCTCTACGTGGCCGTCGTTGACGGAGTTCAGTTACATCGTGCTCCGCCGACACGATCAAATTACATCATGTCTTCAAGAATCAAGTTCAACAAGAAATGACTCAAGTTTCTCGCGTAATGACTGAGGCACGTGTGGGTCATTGTGCTGTCAACTTCGAGAATAGTCCATGCACAACAAACGTAACTGTCGAACAAGCCGAGTGGAAACGTCGAGTGAATGAAGAACAGACAGCTAAGGAGCAGTGATCTCGGTATGTCGGACGTAATGCAAGGTACAGTATACTACTATAGTATTACTACTGATGACTGAGTAGACAAGTTGAAATTCACACAGTGAACGGCCATTTTAGGCATATCCTTTTAGTCGTGTATAAACTTCGTGTACTGTACTGGTGTCAGACTGCTGGTGATTTTCATCTATTATGACCATCATCATACCCACAGTTACGTTTTTAGCCAAGTCTGAGACGTTGCTAGTCGTGCTAGTTCTGGCATATCTGGGTTTTGGTTGGGGGCGGTTGAGGTATAGGTCTAGGTATAGGCGCCATTCAGTTTATCGGTTCGCGACACGTACGTGCGTTTATTTGGAAGTATGACTGAGATAACATTTGACATTCCTATTCCTACCTAATTCATGGCCTTATGGGTTGGTTTGTGGTCCGTGCCAGCAGTGGTTAAAGTTAAACCACTATAGCCACTTATAGCCGTGAAAAATACAAGCTCTGTGCAGTGAAATAAACACAAATGGCGTTGGCAGTTGGCTCGTTAAAAATTTGAAGTGAAAGTTCGACATGTGGTCAGGGAGTATAGTATAAAGAGAGACCAGATCCCAATAGAGTACCGAAGTCTGACGTCAGTTGCCGTGGCAATGGTTCTACACACATGCAGTTTAGAATGTAATCTGGTTCCAAACATTGCATTGATTGACGTCATCACTTCGGTACTCTATGGCCCATACTTTTGGGGGAATGGGGGCGCTGTATAAACGACATCATTTTGTGGGAAATAGTCGGTATGCTGTTTAATTGTTCATTACATTTTCATAATTGGTAAGAGTAGCCTTTCTTCAATAATAAAAAATAAAAACCATGAATTTACATCTAGGGCCAACTTTATGGAGCTGCTATTAAAAACACAAAATGTTGCTTTTATGAAAAGTTTTTACCGGTAAAAACAGGATTAATTAAAATTTACATGTGATGTATATTGCTGGTGACTGGTATTCAGCTGCTGTTTGCTAAACATGAAAATCACATTAGGTTTTGGCTGTTGTTACTAAGCAGGACTTTATGGAGCTAAGCAGCTCTGTGAAATTGTCTCCTGTTTGTAGTTTTGTCCCATCTAAAATGGCGTAGCAACAGCGCCCTCGTTTGCTCAAAAGAATATGGCCCATGCATGCTATGTAGTTGCTGTTTATTACTAAGAAACATGACATGTTAGAAACTGGAATATATTTCTAAATTTGATTGTATTGCATTTGCATTCCAGATGCTTGAGAATGGACAAGTGACAATCTAAGTTTAACAATGAACTGTACAAGGGATTTAAAGCCCATCTTAAACGCCATATTGATTTTTTTTTTTACGGAGGGAACTAGTTTGTCGAGCCTGACCCCCAAATCCTCCTTGCTACGAGTACGAGTAGGCCTACGATCACAAGCCAAAGACCTACATTAGTTAGCCTAAATATTTATAATAAACACAAGAACGTGTGAAGTTCCATAAACAATGCCACGATTGCTTACATGGAGCTCACACATTCTGGCTCTGTACTCTAACTTCACCCCTTCCTCTGAAAACCCTATAAACCCACCCCTGTATATAATGGGTTCCGCTGGTGACGGCCATTGTGACCTCACTTGCAAAAAACCCATGACACCCTTCTTACATCACCATGCATACGTTACTTAACTTGTAAATAAAAGGGGGAAAATCACCAGTGAGTGTGTCAACAAGCATTCCGTACCTGTCTGGTTTAGTTTGGTGTCTCTCCTCGCCGTCGTTTCCTGATAAATGTATTTTCCTAGGTTGTGTATTGACCATGCTCCAAGCTTGCTTTTTACCTTGTTGTTACATGTATGGCTGAAATTCCACCATACGTGGGATTACAGTGTAAGTGTACATGTACATGTACTCCCTTTGTGTTCTGCCTCCAACTTGTCAGACTATTGTTCTTATTGTGCATATGCAGCACGATATGGGGCAGCTTTTTCCACTCCGTATATTTTGTAGGATCCTACACTTCCTACAGTCCTACACCATTGAAATGTGCACAAAGTAAAAAGCAAAGACGGCGCCGCTATATTTATATTTGCTGGGGGAATCTCCATGCAGTCCCACAACACCCTGCACTACACGGGGGGAAAACATCATACAGCATTTCGGGGAGGCGAGATCCGACAGTCCTACACCATCCTACACTGCACAAAAAAGTCCTACAGGAATCCTACACACGGGGGAAAACATCATACATCATTGAAGTGTGTACAAATAAAAAGTGATATTTCGGGGAGGCGAGATCCGACAGTCCTACACCATCCTACACTGCACAAAAAAGTCCTACATGAATCCTACACACGGGGGAAAACATCATACATCATTGAAGTGACTTTTTATGCAGTGTAGGCGAGATCCGACAGTCCTACACCATCCAACAAAAACTGATGTCATAATTTTTATTTTTATTTGTCTTTAAAGTGACATCTTTCGTATTTACCTAATATAGGTTTTCCCGGCCAATTTCACCATGTATTCGTTCATTTTAACGCCTGGCTCATTCAATTTAAATTGATTATTGAATGATCGCGCAGATCGTCATTCGACAATCAAAAATAATCATTCAATTTCACTATCTGAGCATTCTTTCGAGCTTCACTCGTTCCTGTAAAAAATGCATTCAAATTAAAAGCATCGCATCGTTCATTCAATTTCGTCCGAACCAACAGAGAGGTGTCGATCGGTAATTCATTTTCATCAATGGGCAAACTTATTCCACATTTCTTCAAGCATTTTAAAAGACAAATCTGCAGGCCCGTCTGCCTATAAAAAAGGTCCGAGCTAACTCACTCTAAATTACATCTGACGTCTTCAAGCAGGAATGTCTTGCACGTCAAGAGATCGATGGATGAATCAGTGAAATATGAAAACTTACAAAAACAGACTGAAAACAAACCAGAAATAACAGAATACATGTAAACATGTCATCATAAAGATGCCCCTTATCGATTTATTCAAACTTTTAAAGACGTAGAGAAGATCAACAGTGAAAAAAAGAATCCTGAGCCAGTTTCTTTTCATTATTTCCTTACATTTATTTCTTATATAAATTAATTTGTTGCATTATACATGTACACTTTATTGACACAAAGATTTTAAAAGAAAACAAATGAAACTAGCTAGAAGAAAACAGGAAAATATAGCAAATACAAAAATCTTATTAATTTGAATGAACGAACGATGAAAATGATTGCCCATAAAACTAAACACATGGTGGCAAGGGGTTAAATGACAATAAAAACATAAAATGGTTCACTCGATTGGCAAATAGTCCTATAACCACTCCGCCAGGGCTTATGTATTTTTTTATAACCGAATACAACTTTTGTTTTCAAATTTTTAAAAACTTCATACCATCATGGAGTAGTACAAAAAGATAACAAGTTGCCCAACTTACATTACTAATGTGATACATTTGATGCACCCTACTGTGGGCCATGGTTGTTGATACATGTATATATGTCTTTTTCCATTCCCATCTACCCCGCTTGCGCCATTTGTCTAAAAGTCGTTGATGCGGGTAGCAAGCAAATCTGATGTCATAAGACGGAGTCTCCTTTTGTGCCAATTGCCCGACACAATGGGAGACCGTTTTATGACGTCTTATTTATTTGCTGCCTACAGCGATGATTTGTTGACAAATTGCACTAGAGGGCTGGACGGGGCTGACAAAACAACACCTTTCTGAATTCATTTCCGTTTTATTTTTATGGCTGAAATAATTTCCTGGCTGTTTTACTGTCATAAACAAAATGAGAAATAATGCAGATTCCTCTCATGCAGTGGCGTAGCCAAGGGGGGGGGGCAACTTCCCCCTCCCTATGTGGGAACCCTTGCCCCCCCCCCCCTTTCCCCCCTCTGGAAATTTGGGATACGCGTTACTATAGGCCCTATAGCGAATTTGCGTCACTATATGCGTTATAGCGAATATCCACCCCCCCCCCCCCTTGAAAAAAGCCATGCCCTCCGTTTGCCCCCCCCCCCCTAGGAAGAGCCTGGCTACGCCACTGCTCTCATCACAGCCTCCTCTTTAAATCTTATAATTTTAATAAAGCCTTTAGATCCACAGAAAAAAGACTAACTACTATAGGTTTTCCCGGTTAATTTCGCACTTCTTTCATTTAAAATTGCTTAAAAGAAAGTATTGTAATTCACGGGAAAACAATTTTATTCGTCCTATTTATCGTCATTTTCGTCTCACTCCGGGAATGGCGTTGAATTAGAAAAGCAAATTCGTTTTTTGTCATTCATTTTACCGATTTAATCATTCAATTTCGTCATTGAATTTATCGTTAAGATGGTTTGAATTAGCTGTTATGTGGACGTCATTTTGGTTGTGATTCAAAATCAACTAAAAGGAATAGGCCGAAGAAATCAGGCATAAACATTTCGCAATAATACCACAACTCATTGTTATTTGACTTTCTCTTGTTAATTAGATTAAGGGCCAATGCTTTGTATACAAATGTATGGCATATAAATACGAAACATAACTCGTGTTGTACGATGTTCATGTTCAATTCACAAGGGCGAAGAAAATTACCCGCGTAAAGATAAATAATGCAATGCATTCTAACAACATTTCTTGTTTTGATTTGAGGTTCATGTTCAATCACAAAAAGAAAATAAAGTAATGTTCTTTCTTCGCATTCCTTGAATTTCATGCGATCTTACCGAATTTGCATGATAAAATCATTTCATTGAATGCTCATTAAAAGAACGACCAGAAGATGACTGGTAACTTGTCTTTCATAAACTCTTTAATCATGCCACTGACGAAATTGAATGATTAAATTACATTAGTAATGTAAGTTGGGCAACTTGTTATCTTTTTGTACTACTCCATGATGGTATGAAGTTTTTTAAAATTTGAAAACAAAAGTTGTATTCGGTTATAAAAAAATACATAAGCCCTGGCGGAGTGGTTATAGGACTATTTGCCAATCGAGTGAACCATTTTATGTTTTTATTGTCATTTAACCCCTTGCCACCATGTGTTTATGTTCATGGGCAATCATTTTCATCGTTCGTTCATTCAAATTAATAAGATTTTTGTAATTGCTATATTTTCCTGTTTTCTTCTAGCTAGTTTCATTTTTTTTCTTTTAAAATCTTTGTGTCAATAAAATGTACATGTATAATGCAACAAATTAATTTATATAAGAAATAAATGTAAGGAAATAATGAAAAGAAACTGGCTCACGATTCTATTTTTCACTGTTGATTTTCTCTACGTCTTTAAAAGTTTGAATAAATCGATAAGGGGCATCTTTATGATGACATGTTTACATGTATTCTTTTCTTTCTGTTTTTTTTTCAGTCTGTTTTTGTAAGTTTTCATATTTCACTGATTCATCCATCGATCTCTTGACGTGCAAGACATTCCTGCTTGAAGGCGTCAGATGTAATTTAGAGTGGGATAGCTCGGACCTTTTTATAGGCAGACGGGCCTGCAGATTTGTCTTTTAAAATGCTTGAAGAAATGTGGAATAAGTTTGCCCATTGATGAAAATGAATTACCGATCGACACCTCTCTGCTGGTTCAGACGAAATTGAATGAACGATGCGATGCTTTTAATTTAAATGCATTTTTTACAGGAACGAGTGAAGCTCGAAAGAATGCTCAGATAGTGAAATTGAATGATTATTTTTGATTATCTAATGACGATCTGCGCGATCATTCAATGTCAATCTAAATTGAATGAGCCAGGCGTTAAAATGAACGAATACATGGTGAAATTGGCCGGGAAAACCTATATTAGGTAAATACGAAAGATATCACTTTAAAGACAAATAAAAATTATGACATCAGTTTTTGTTGGATGGTGTAGGACTGTCGGATCTCGCCTACACTGCACAAAAAGTCACTTCAATGATGTATGATGTTTTCCCCCCGTGTGTAGGATTCCTGTAGGACTTTTTTGTGCAGTGTAGGATGGTGTAGGACTGTCGGATCTCGCCTCCCCGAAATATCACTTTTTATTTGTACACACTTCAATGATGTATGATGTTTTCCCCCGTGTGTAGGATTCCTGTAGGACTTTTTTGTGCAGTGTAGGATGGTGTAGGACTGTCGGATCTCGCCTCCCCGAAATATCACTATATATTTGTACACACTTCAATGCTGTATGATGTTTTTCCCCCGTGTGTAGGATTCCTGTAGGACCTTTTGTGCAGTGTAGGATGGTGTAGGACTGTCGGATCTCGCCTCCCCGAAATATCACTATATATTTGTACACACTTTAATGCTGTATGATGTTTTCCCCCTTGTGTAGGATTCCTGTAGGACTTTTTTGTGCAGTTTAGGATGGTGTAGGACTGTCGGATCTTCCCTCTCCGAAATATCACTATATATTTGTACACACTTCAATGCTGTATGATGTTTTTCCCCCGTGTGTAGGATTCCTGTAGGACTTTTTTGTGCAGTGTAGGATGGTGTAGGACTGTCGGATCTCGCCTCCCCGAAATATCACTATATATTTGTACACACTTCAATGCTGTATGATGTTTTTCCCCCGTGTGTAGGATTCCTGTAGGACCTTTTGTGCAGTGTAGGATGGTGTAGGACTGTCGGATCTCGCCTCCCCGAAATATCACTTTTTATTTGTACACACTTCAATGCTGTATGATGTTTTCCCCCGTGTGTAGGATTCCTGTAGGACTTTTTTGTGCAGTGTAGGATGGTGTAGGACTGTCGGATCTCGCCTCCCCGAAATATCACTATATATTTGTACACACTTCAATGATGTATGATGTTTTCCCCCGTGTGTAGGATTCCTGTAGGACTTTTTTGTGCAGTGTAGGATGGTGTAGGACTGTCGGATCTCGCCTCCCCGAAATATCACTATATATTTGTACACACTTTAATGATGTATGATGTTTTCCCCCGTGTGTAGGATTCCTGTAGGACTTTTTTTGTGCAGTGTAGGATGGTGTAGGACTGTCGGATCTCGCCTCCCCGAAATATCACTATATATTTGTACACACTTCAATGATGTATGATGTTTTTCCCCCGTGTGTAGGATTCCTGTAGGACTTTTTTGTGCAGTGTAGGATGGTGTAGGACTGTCGGATCTCGCCTCCCCGAAATATCACTATATATTTGTACACACTTCAATGATGTATGATGTTTTCCCCCGTGTGTAGGATTCCTGTAGGACCTTTTGTACAGTGTAGGATGGTGTATAGGACTGTCGGATCTCGCCTCCCCGAAATATCACTTTTTATTTGTACACACTTCAATGCTGTATGATGTTTTCCCCCGTGTGTAGGATTCCTGTAGGACTTTTTTGTGCAGTGTAGGATGGTGTAGGACTGTCGGATCTCGCCTCCCCGAAATATCACTATAAATTTGTACACACTTCAATGATGTATGATGTTTTCCCCCGTGTGTAGGATTCCTGTAGGACTTTGTTGTGCAGTGTAGGATGGTGTAGGACTGTCGGATCTCGCCTCCCCGAAATATCACTATATATTTGTACACACTTCAATTCTGTATGATGTTTTTCCCCCGTGTGTAGGATTCCTGTAGGACCTTTTGTACAAGTGTAGGATGGTGTAGGACTGTCGGATCTCGCCTCCCCGAAATATCACTATATATTTGTACACACTTCAATGATGTATGATGTTTTCCCCCGTGTGTAGGATTCCTGTAGGACTTTTTTGTGCAGTGTAGGATGGTGTAGGACTGTCGGATCTCGCCTCCCCGAAATATCACTATATATTTGTACACACTTCAATGATGTATGATGTTTTCCCCCGTGTGTAGGATTCCTGTAGGACTTTTTTGTGCAGTGTAGGATGGTGTAGGACTGTCGGATCTCGCCTCCCCGAAATATCACTATATATTTGTACACACTTTAATGCTGTATGATGTTTTCCCCCGTGTGTAGGATTCCTGTAGGACTTTTTTTGTGCAGTGTAGGATGGTGTAGGACTGTCGGATCTCGCCTCCCCGAAATATCACTATATATTTGTACACACTTCAATGATGTATGATGTTTTTCCCCCGTGTGTAGGATTCCTGTAGGACTTTTTTGTGCAGTGTAGGATGGTGTAGGACTGTCGGATCTCGCCTCCCCGAAATATCACTATATATTTGTACACACTTCAATTCTGTATGATGTTTTCCCCCGTGTGTAGGATTCCTGTAGGACCTTTTGTACAGTGTAGGATGGTGTAGGACTGTCGGATCTCGCCTCCCCGAAATATCACTTTTTATTTGTACACACTTCAATGATGTATGATGTTTTCCCCCGTGTGTAGGATTCCTGTAGGACTTTTTTGTGCAGTGTAGGATGGTGTAGGACTGTCGGATCTCGCCTCCCCGAAATGCTGTATGATGTTTTCCCCCCGTGTAGTGCAGGGTGTTGTGGGACTGCATGGAGATTCCCCCAGCAAATATAAATATAGCGGCGCCGTCTTTGCTTTTTACTTTGTGCACATTTCAATGGTGTAGGACTGTAGGAAGTGTAGGATCCTACAAAATATACGGAGTGAAAAAAGCTGCCCCATATCCGGCAGGGTATATTATTGTGACAGACTCCCTTGTATGAATGTAGTACATAGTCAAATACCACAACCAGTGGCGTATCCAGCGGGGGGGGGGGGGGGGGGGGGGGGGTGCAGGGCGAACCCCCCCCCCCCCGGCGGCATTTAAGGCGTCATAATAAACAAAAGAAAATAGTGTTTTTGCGACGGTTTTAAGACGGTTCAGACGTTGTTTACCCTCCCTGGCACAAGAAGCTGGATACGCTACTGACCACAACCGTTGGTCAGGTCACATCAGTTTTGAAAAACCATTTCCCATCGATGAGAGTGATATGAAAGAAAAAGATAATGACGTCGTACACTTGCCAGAAAATACACACGACTCAATACCTTTAAAAGGCAGTGTGAGTGAAGAGTTTGTTCAGGGAGAGAGTATGTTATCATAAATTACTAGGAAATTACATTACCACTAAAGTGACATTTTCAAGGTCCGCGCTGTGCCGGCCAGCCAACGCGTGTAAAACTATAATACGACGCTCATGAACGGAAATGACAAAATACACGAACAGACCTACCGCCTGCATGATAATTACTCACTGACAGTCATATGCGCTTTTCGTCGAATTCTTACAGCAAGGCCGACATAAACGAGTTGAGCATATCCAGGGACAATTACGCAACCAACAGACCTTATTTTTAAGTGGATGAGGTCAGTTATCAAAACCTTGTAGCCATCTTGTGATTGGCTAATATTTGCATGTAAATATATATCGTTCCTCCAGTGTGTTAGTAAGCGTTGCAAAACAACGACGCCATTTTAGGAAGTACAGAAAGTGGCGATTCCTTGTTGATGGAAGAAACTTTTTAGGTTTAGTTACTCTGCTGTAATCGTGAAAGTACAGATTGTAAAAATGTAACGTCCGAATATACTATAGTTAGCGGCGATTTTTCATTGATCGTTACGGATTCCATGAATTTGAACCCAGATATATCCTCTTCGTAAGTGTGACGTCATTGCGGGTCCGGAAGTGAATGGTGTAGCTTCTCGCGCTGTCCATAGAGCCCCACACATCTCAAAACCGGAAGATACAATTGTCATGTCCTTTCAATGCGGGAGTCTCGCCAGTCGCCAGAAAATAATTATATTACCCCCGACAGAATGTGAACAATTATGAACTGTCTTTAGGCGTGTAGTTTAGTCACCTCTTGATTAAAGGGACACATTGCTTTGGATTTTGCGATTTGGGCTATAAAACTGAAATGGATATGATTGGGAAGCTTTTTTTAAAGTAGAATATAAAGATTAACATAACTATCCCTTCAAATTGCGTGGTTTTTGTTTAATTTCGTGACAAATAACGGTCCGCCATTTTGTAGAACCAAATTTTTGACTCCACAAAATGGCGGACCGTGTTCACCAGTCGTATTTCCAGTCGCATCTGGTTGAAGTACGTTATGTTGATCCATTTTGATGTACTGTGGCACAGCGCGCAGCACTGGCGATATGTGTCGCGAGCATATAGTCGCGAGGTAGAGAATGGTACCTGGCGATCATTCTGATAGGTTTACAAGGCCACTGTAATATTGTCAAACACACAAAAGTGTGTAAACACCTTCAACCGGGGACCCTATTGTCCTCTATTGATTTGAATGCAAACCAACCCGACTGTGTTTGAAGTTACGTGGACGTTAACTACATGTACGCATACGTGGCAAACTAACCTTGGACGGCTTAAGGGCCGGTCACACGAAACGACGACGATAACGAAAACTGTGAGAATAAACGCCATTGATTGGTGGAATTTTCGCGCGTGTAATACACGCGCGTTCCACCGCCAATATAAAGCGTTTATTCGCATCGTTTTCGTTATCGTTATCGTGGCCAGTGTGACCGGCCCTTTACACTTACTTAATTGATAATCGCATTACACTACGGATGATAAAAAAACAAAACCATCGAATTTCCGGTTCAGAAGTTGACCTTTGGAAAAACTGGTCGAATTTTGTATTTATTGCGTGGATCCTTTTAAAGGAGGTCATTGAGCGATGCATTGTGCATTAGTACGTAGCCCAACCAGAGATAACCCTTGACCTTTGTAGGCAGCCTCTGTACCATGGGGTACATTTGCAGCATGCTCACGTGCACGAGGGAGTTTGGCAAAGCCTTGGTCTCCAGATGGGTTTTTGAATTAATCTCGCACTGTGCACCCTTTGCCTTGACCTCGGCTTCGTAATCTGGATGGATTCGTTTTGGTTGTTTATCTGTGTGGGAAATAAAATGAGCGCTTTGGTATAATCATGGCGGGAGGAATCTGTTTTTCCTTCCTCCATGGGTATATGTACAGTGTTATTTGGACGAACCAAGCTATATAAACTTCCAGTTAATATTGAAGCACAACTGCAAGTTTTTTTTAATGCATTACGTTGTACAATACGCTAGAAAGAATTTGAAACAAAGATGTTGTATGTCCTGTTCTTGTGACTGATCTGGGCCAATGTTAGCTGCACCCAGTCGCGCTATTGAAGGGTCAACCGTTGAAGTTGGCCATTCCACCCATGCTGAGTTATACCCATCATGCTGAGTTTGTATATTGCTGTAGATGGGGAGGGGGTGAGTTGGTCTCGCCAATGGTGGAAGCTGCCCTGTCTGGATGGGATAATTTCTCTAGAATCTGTTGAAGAATTATCACCTATTTAAATCTGGGCCCAGGAAAACCGTAAGGGTTGTGGGGTTGGCATTTCAAAATGTCGCTCGGCTAACCCGACCACCTCAGATCGTAACCATCAGTGGCTTTTAGCCTTGTATAGAGTACCGAAGTCTGACGTCAGTTGCTGCGGCAATGGTTCAAAACATTGCATTGATTGACGTCATCACTTCGGTACTCTATTGGGTGATTTCAATCAAACAAACTGCTACAACAGTGCAACCGAAATGGCGGCCGCCACGGTCGGAGCACAGTGCAGATTATTTAGGGAGCACTGTATTTCTCTTTTTGGATGGTGGCCATGCACCTTTAAGGCAAATTGAGGAGTGGATTTGTGCCCCTTTAAAGGCCATCTGAGACCTTTAGGTCACCAGCTATCAATTGACGTCGTCATATCGGGGATTGTCCCCAGACATCCTACTGAACTGCCATAACGACCCTCACCCACATTATTGGGAAATGTTACTCCCTAAACTTAGAAACTGCTGATCTTAGCTTTAGTGGAAAGCCTCGCCTCGGTTAAAGGTAATGTTACTAATATACAACATTTGCAAGCATAAAAAAACTAATTGTTATAAAATACCTTGACTGTAATCAACATTTCATAGGTATTTCATAATAATAATAAGGTAGTTTTTGTATTCGGTTTTTTTTGTGGAAAATGTTGTTCATTACCTTTAAGCACAAAAATGTGCTTACCAATAAAAATCTTCCAATCGAAACTCTGATTGCAAAACCGTCTGGGTCTCGAATAAGTTTCGAGAGATGAGGGCTTTCTTACGGGCGCTACAGAGACTTGAATTGAAGCATGGAGGAAGGAACACACTTCCTCCATGATTGAAGCTACATATTCGATGATATGGGATCAATTTCATGGAGCTGCTAAGCATTAAAAAATTGCTTAGCATGAAAAGTCTTCAGAAGATGGAATGTCTTCCTTACTAAAAACAGGATTACCAGCCAAGTTTTTACGTGACATGTATGTTGTTTGTGACTACATGTATTAGGATTCAGCTGTTGTTTGCTTAGCATAAAAATAACGTGGAGTTTGGGTTTTGGCTGTTTCTCCAAATTAATACTTTTTGTGCTAAGCAAATGTGCTTAGCAGCTCCGTGAATTTGGCCCCTGAACATGTACTTAACTTGTGCAATAGGCAAACCTTACAGAACCTGTTGTTAATAAATCATGAGTGGAGTGTTTGCGGCTTGGTACAACCAACAATAGGCACTGACCTTGATGCGGAACTTTCGATCTTGGTTTAATAAGAACCTGTTGTGGTTAAAGCAGCATGTCTCTTGAGCTCGCTAAGAAAGGTCACCTGTTGCTATGGTGACGCTGTCCCAACTTCATATTGCAGGAAGGAATTAGTTCTTTTGTAGAATCTATCGTAGTAGCAGTCACCACGTACTTTATGGAATTAGGAGTTTAGGACACCAAAGCATTTAATGAATATCAGGAGATCATTTCCGGAAAAACTGAAGGCATTATTTTCATGCAGGAAATCAGTATACTCGTACAGGGTGTTGTAGAGACAACCACAAAAGGGAGTAATTGTTTTGGAAATTCTACTTTTGCAACTAACAAGTGATTGAACTTTCAAAACAAGTGCTTTCTTTAGAAAGTTATTTTCAAAGATAAATCCCTTTTGCGAATGTTTCAAGTCGATGTATAATACATTATATAATACATCAGTATTTTCTTAAATTCTGGAATTGTGTACGCCTGCTCTCGTTTCCAACCAGTGTGTAAACAAGCTGTCAAAACTAACCGTAAGCTTGTTTGTGTCAGTACAAGTTCAGTAATGGGTCTGCTCGACCTTGTTTGTGCTGTGATTAAGACGTAGATAATGTGCTTGACAGTGTTTACAACTTTCCACAAATGATGTTCCATGTTGGGCTCATGTCTGGCATTAAAATAGCGAAGCCCTTTGGCTCAAAATGCTCGCAGCTTGTTATAGACCTAGTTTGCACGGAAATTACATTTCCACCTCGTTTGGTGAATTTTAAAGGGTAGACATTGCTTTTGGTGTGTTTTGTTTCAAATATTTGGAATTGTTTATAGTATGTTAAAGGTAGTGTACATGATTGGTCATTGTTGCAATTTATAGAAATGGGCGGATTTGGGGGTTAGTATTTTATAGAAAATATCGTTCCACTGACCTATTCAAAGTTTTGCGTTGTTGGATGGCGAAACAAACGAAAGAAAAACGGCGCTCGTTTTCAACCGTCGGGCGTATGAAAGCCTTTAGTCAAGGCGCGTGTGGCTACCTGGACGAGTGACGCGTCCCGAATGCCTGCATGTCCGGGGCGCGCCACTCGTCCGGGTAGCCACGCGCGCCTTGACTTAAAGGGTGGCTGCAATGAAATTGTACCAACAATTTAATTTTGTGATGTATAACTCTTTTACAATATAAGAAATGTGATTAAAATGTGTTTTCTGTGTTTCTGCCCATTTTTGGTGTTTAATTTTCCCGGAATAAAGTGCCCCCTTTCTCTATTGTTTCCGCGCCCCTAAATGCGTGACGTCATCTCGGGAACACAGAAACTCAGCAAGAGCAGTTTGATCAGTGTACGTGTGTGTACGTGTGGATGTATGCCGTTGTTGAGGGAACCAGCCACGCGCGATTAAATAGCTTTGGATGAAGGGACCAGGGAAACATTTCTCGTCGCGTTAAAATCTTCAAACAGAATCTTTTGGATCTGAATCTGACAATCAAGTGTCGATTTTAGACTTGTTGATTCAGACACTTTTTCGGAACATTATTAGGGCGAGGAAGAGGAGGATCTTGGAGCTCTTCCGTACATGTATGAGCCAGAAGGTGAGAGTAACAGCGAAACTACTGAAGACTCCGAATCGGACTCCCGATGCGGAACGCGTGAAAGACTTGAAAACAACGATTACTAGGCTAAATAACACTCTCCGAGTCCAAATACGACGGTATTTAAGTTCTACTGGAAAGAGGTGAAGACTGACACCATCCTTAGTGGTGTTGCTGAATCCAGCAGCAACACAACGACACGGTTATCGACGAAAAACATTCGCAAAACACTGAAAGCTTTCCGCGACAGCGAAAACACACGTGCATGTCAATGCGCGCAACGCACGCTCGGTTCCCGGGATGACGTCACATCGGCGTTACCACTCGATGGGCGGGGCTGACCCCCTCCCGCATTAAAAACATTTTTTTAAAATGCTTACGCGAAATACAAAAATACAAACAACACACAGTTGTGTTTCAAAAACTCTATTTCATCGATATACACAATAAAAATTGCATTGCAGCCACCCTTTAAGGCTACAGGGCAGTTTTCCAACGATTTCCAGCTGGAAATCGTTGGAAGACGATATAAATTTCCACTTTTGTTGACGACAACACACCTGGTGCCATCATTTCACAGGATGATTGAGAATACTATTAACTTACAGTCTAGTAAGGTATTTCGTAATAATTCAGTTTACAAAAATTGGAGGATTACCAATCGTGTACACTACATTTAGCTTAAGCTGGCTTTCCATAAGTGCGTTTTTGGTCCGAGAAACAAACCGAGAACGAATATGGAAAAACCTAAGGACTTCATTTTACCTCACGTGGTGGAGGCACCTTCCCTTCAGAATCTGCAACACCATCTTTGTTAATTAAGTTTTTTTTCAGTTATGAAGTGATTGGCCGATAGTATGACATGACCAGTTTATTTCGTATTTCCATGAGTGCGTTTTACGGCTTGCCTCGTGTCCGTTGCGTTTTGGACTTTGGATCACCCATGCATAGGCATAAAACGGTGTATTGGCCAAGCTACATCTGCATCCATGTTTAAGATTTATTTAAGAATGTTTCTTCGGATTCCGGTTAAACTGACAATGCTGGACGCAGTACGGACACATAAGGCCAGGAGTAAGGCCGGGAACCCACAACAGTGAGGAGATTGCAGTCTGTCCTGACATACGCCTAAACCAGATTTTCTCTCTTTTTTTGTCTTTCTTCCTGCTTCCCATCCCCTTTTATAGGAGAATGAGCTACACGAACCAATCAGAGGATGAAAACAGACTGAGATGGTAATACGGAACGGTACACGAGGGTGACCGATCACGAAGGGGGAAATCCTTGTCTGAATCTCGTCAAGAGCCGGGAAAGTTGAGGGGTCAATAACCTGCATAATATACGGACTCCGATAACTACTTTAAAATTGGAGCGGCCATCACGACTGAGGACTTCTCAGTCACAAAACCGAAAGTTAAAAGTTCAAAGTGTGCCATGGGAGTGTTGTTAGACGGTTTTCAAGTGGGCTCGATCTGTGCTGGATTTGAGTGGAGACTGCAACAGGATACCACGCCCTCCTAACAGGATTTGTGCCGGGATTGTAGGCGGAGGCGGGAACCAGACATGGATGGCTCCGGCAAACCACAGAGAAAGGGACTCTTCCGTTCCAGGAAGCGAGTGTTCTCGTTTTGCCTAGTTGTTCTGGCGGTGTCATTCGCGGCCATAATGCTGGGTGGGCATAACCAGTCGGGGATGTACAAAATACACAGGTGGTTCGATTCAGGTAGCGGGTACCAGCCGGGTCGGGACGCTGCCGGTGACCCAGCACCAGCGAAGATTTATGACATGCTACGTCATAGTGATTACGCCAAAATCAGGTCAAACCGACTTGACAATGGTGATGACATTTCAAAAGGTAGCCTGGGCCTGTCAGTTAAGGACGCTAACAGTGTCGAATCTGAACTGGCCATTCTATTTGAGGATGCTGAGAATACATCAGCTCCGATAGGGGGCGCTTTTCATGCAATAGCTAAACAAGCTCTGGCCACAGAGGGCGCCGTCCAGAATGTCAAATCAGTGTTAAAGAACGATATTACTGACGTTGAGCGGGCTCCATCATTAGATACGAGACAGGCACTTCCAAAGAACGACGCTTTTTATACAGTCACTAAACAGGCGAACCAAAGTAAACGTACGGAAAGTAAAGAACCTCCGCCTATAGAGGGCACTGTTCAGGATCTGAGTATAATCCCTGTGGATAAAGGCAACGCTTCGATACATTTTCCAAGAAAAAATGGCGACGCCGCACAGACGACAGAAAGTTTTATTTCTTCACGAACAACCACAAAAGCTGTGTACTACGACATGTGCGAAAAGTGTTGCTATCGTTACACGACCATAGATCACGATATAACCATAGCATTTAACGACTCTCGGCTCAAAGAGAGGGGCTGTAAAAAGAGATTACCCGACGCCATGATCTTCGGCGTGAAGAAGGGTGGAACTACTACCCTGAAGAACTTCCTGAGTTACCATCCGGACATCGCCTTCACCCAGAAGGAGCTGAAGTTCTTCACATCCTACTCCAAGAGGCAGGAGGGAATGGAGTACTACAGGAACAGCATGATCTATTCTGCGCCGGGACAGATCTCTATGGAGAAGACTCCTGCTTACTACCACTATCCCAAAGTCCCAGCCATCATCAAGAAAGCTTTACCCAATGTCAAGCTTATCATTATCATGCGGGATCCTGTCGAGAGGGCTATCTCAGACTTCGTGCACATGCAGGTCACCATTGCCAAGAGGTGCTTTAAAGTGAAACCTTACACCGGGTCCTCGGTGCCGACTAACATCACCAGTAGAGGTATTGAAGAATGCGACTTCTCCACCCGTTACGTCATCGAGGATACCTTTGATAAGTCTGTCATCAACTCGAATGGGAAGGTCAATTCGACAAGTCAGCTTATCGCTAAAGGCGTCTACGTGAAGGACATACAGAGATACCTCAAGTACTTCGAACCAGAACAGATTCTCGCAATAGACGGGGAGGCCTTCATCCACGACCCCTACCAGGCCGTCAAGAACGTAGAACAGTTCCTCGGCATCCGGGACTACTTCACGCGGGACCACTTCTACTACGACCCTCAGAAGGGTTTCTTTTGCCTCAACAAGCCGATACCCAACAATTGTATGAACCAAGCGAAAGGACGCCCTCACCCGGTGGTTAAGGAAGAAACCCTCCAAAAACTTCGCGACTTTTACAGACCATTCAACCAAGCACTGAAGCAGTTAGTGAAGCTAGACTTGCACTGGTCCTCCTAGTGTAGTATCTCATGTCCACAGCATCATGAAATCTTATATATTATATCAGATATACTGTATCAGGTTGTTCTTTTTTAGACGTATCGGACGCATGATGACAGTCAATTTCTGGAACCTTGCCCGTTGCTTGTGACGTTAATTCTGCAAAGCAAAAAGAGACTGTTGGAATAAGAAACGAACATGCATCAGCGGCGTAACTACAGGGGAACGCCGGTGGGGGGACGTGGCTCCCATCTGACGTCTGTGCGCTTTCCTATATGGGAGCCTGGTGAAGACGCGGCCGGCGTCCCGAGCTGGCTCCCATAGGAAAGCGCACATGTAAACAAAGCCATAATTTATTCCAATTTTATTAAAGTTCCCATTGGTTGCATCATCCTCTGCCATGCTCACATAATGCCTGAATGTGCAAGATTAGAGTAAAGAAGAATCGATTGCATTCCTGTATATAAAACTGAGCCCACCAAGCAAAGCAAGTATGAATCGCAGTTTCTGATCTTCTGCACCATGCATGAAAATTTGTGGTCGGTCTAACAAAGAGAGTCCCTGAGATGTCTGCGGATGTACGGGGTTTGCTTGAAATCACAAAGAGCGCGGATCTCCATTTTAGTGTATCACAGTCGGACATGTTTGCGTTTTTGCTGTAAAAACTGGTTATACATTCCCGTTGGTTTCTATTGACCAAGTGTCATCGTTTTGTAGGACTTGATCACAAAATGAGTTGGCACTGCACCTCAAGGCTGTAATTTGGTTCAGTCACATTGAATATAGTTTTAAAGTTACATATTATGACGATTTCATTTTGTTTTAAGTTCCATGAGCTAGGTTTTCCACTGTGTGTGTTAGTTTTTCCTGGATTGATTTCGACAGTCACATGTTTTAGCAAATACCCGTTAAACGTCAAAGACAAAGTTTAACACCGCAGTGCATTCTTGGAAGTATGGAAAGAACAAAATGGCTTCTCTGTGCCGGACCCCGCTTCTGCACGATTGGCTGCTGTTGTGACTATAACCATAGAGCAAGGCTATAACTTATCCAGTGCTAGATTGATCTAATTTGATAAAGGAATGATTGCCAATTTTTGAATACTTGTAATTTTTGAACTAGGCTAGGCCTATACCATTTAGAATATAAACTTTCTACATGTAATGAATTTGTCCTCAGCGTGCATGTTTTATTTAGCGTTATTTGATCACACGGGTGAATAAGGTACATGGTCTATTGGTAGAAGAGTACAGTGCCGTCTGGTTAATCAGTAGTATCAATGACAAAGAATCACGTGACAGGCCTAGCCTTGGGCTTTATTGTTCCTGTGGTTGGCACGGGCTGGCAAAGTCTCAGAAGCAGAGGGCGCTATAAAAGGGTAGAGGGCGCTATGCACATCGCTGTCAGAACCGTGTTATCAAGAGGAAGTTTTGCGGCAAAAGGGTCCCTTATATGAAAATAATGTTAGTTTGTTTTTTGCAGTGTGAGGCAAACTGGCTGTATGTGTTCAATGTAGTTGTGCACTGGCGCGTTGAACAGCCATTTTGTGTCACCGATTGTCGTAATAGACCTTTATCATGGTACAGCCATCTTGTTTTTCTCCTATTAAAATCAATGTAACCAAACCGAGGCTGGAAGGAAAAATAGTCTGGCACCTTCATTCAATAGTTGTAATCACTATTCATAATTGCTAATGCATACAGGGAACAAGACAAAGATGGTGACAGCATGATAAAGGTCTATACCCTGAAACACTGGCTTCATCGACATGTGGAGCTGTTTTTAGCATCGACAGTCGACAAGCACGGACGTACAGCACCGATGAGGTCACGCTTTGTTTACACGTGTGCTTTTATGGAGCGTTTTCATGTTGCTTTCATACGACAGGCCATAACCCACTTCAGTTCAAAAATTACATGCTGTAAAAATTACACAAATTACATTTTTACCAAAATGAAAATTTACTGTGAAATCACTGGTCAATAATTCCCACAAAGATGTGGCCTTACCGCCTTTAAGGAAAATCTTTTTTTTTTATTATGCAAATCGCCTATCACAAGCCCAAGGGCACTCGAGGTGTGGGGCTACTTAGGAAGCTTTACAGTCACTTCGCCCAAAAACCACATCGCCCTCAACCACTTCGCCCTCAACCACTTCGCCCAAACGCCACTTCGCCCAAACGCCACTTCGCCCAAACGCCACTTCGCCCAAACGCCACTTCGCCCAAACGCCACTTCGCCCAAACGCCACTTCGCCCAAACGCCACTTCGCCCAAACGCCACTTCGCCCAAACGCCACTTCGCCCAAAAACCACTTCGCCCATGCCCGATCCGTATGCCCTTTTTTCATTTCATTAGTTTGTTACATAAATTGTACATCATCCCTCATATCAGTTAATATGTTAGAATATAAATGTTTGTAAAAAATTACGTTATAAATTTTACGAATTTTTTATAAAAACCTCCGGAATACCGTACCAGCGCTCTATACTACCATGGAGGAAGCCTTCCTCCATGGTATATACTACCAACTAATGAGCTATCTTGCCCCCTATGTTGGCGGTCTCCCAAATCAGGCCTCGATCTTAAGCTTTTTTTTAACTAGTCCACCGGGCAAGTTAACTGGGTTTTTTACTAGCCCGCAGAAATTTTTACTAGCCCACATTTAATGGACATTGTAAATATCCCATTAACGATAAACTCCCTACGGTGTCCGAAATATCGTATTCAAATTGGAGGATTCAGTAGAGTTGTAACTAATAAGAGATTTTTCAAACTATAAAATAGAAAAGAAATTACCGAATGATAAGGTAATATGTTTCCTTCCACTCCCTCCGGTCAGTTTCATTTCGCGGCAAACACGGCAAATGCTCAGTATGCACGTGGAATTCCCCGGTTGGGCCCATTAATCAAAGCTGGCTTCAGTTCGACGTACCAAAGATTGTATAGCATACGGTTCGCTGCGTCTTATAGACATTCATGACATTATTCCGCCAATATTAGTTGGCGTTTTCCTTCAAATTTACATAGGCCAAAAATGTGACGGTCCTTAATCATTTTTTTCAAACACTGATGATGTGCAAAATAAAAATGTTTCAGTGTCAGCCGTATCGAAGCCGAGCATTGAGAAAAGATCCATAGTCTTTTTTGTGTGCACTTTTACTGTACTTTTCTTCCCACACCCAACCAGTCCCATGCGTACAGCATTTGGCAAAAAGTACACAACACACTCTGGACTTGATATGAGACTACCAACCTTGTACAAGTCATGTGCGCTTGTGGCATCACGCGCGCAATGAATGGCATACATGTACGCACATACACGTGTTGCCATCGGGACACAAGCTAGCTGCTGTGAGACAGCGAGCGGCATGCATAGCGCTAGCGCTAGCGCGGCGGCTCGGCATAGTATTGACTGTGCGGGACGCCGTAGCGCTGTACTCGGTCATTAAATGAAACAAGAAGATTCACTCAAACTTACCAAGAACGTTTGTTTGATTCATATCAAGCAACAGTGACAATTTTAAGCAGGTAGGTATGCTTTTTTAACTAGCCCGCCGGGCAAGTTAAAGAGTGCTTTTCACTAGCCCGGAGTAGTTTTTACTAGACATTGTACGCCGGGCTAGTGCTAAGGTCGAGCCCTGCAAATTGTCAGTATCTTTGTTTGGGTGGGCGCTAGTCAGAAGTCATAAAATCGTAATAATTTGAATGACCACTTGATAAAAATAATTGACCTATCGCGGTGGAATCGCGTCAACGCAGCTTATGAATTATTGTCCAATCACATCAGTTAAAATTCCACGTGGAACGCGCAAAATCTGAGACAAACAAAAATTACCACACAAAAATCCCATAGGGTTGTCTAAGGGGCGTGGTTAACTCGTAAACGGCGACAGGTCAATTGCCTATAAACTAATAAGAAAATAAAAGCATGGTCACAAAAAGGATGTCACAACGCAAATAAAGTTTTGAATGCACCATCAAAACGAAATAGAAAACGAAAACGAACACATTGGGAACAAAATCTTGGGTGCTTAAAAATTGGGCGAAGTGGTTTTTGGGCGAAGTGGTGATTGGGCGAAGTGGGATTTGGGCGAAGTGGCGTTTGGGCGAAGTGGTTGAGGGCGAAGTGGTTGAGGGCGATGTGGTTTTTGGGCGAAGTGACCGACAACCCTTAGGCTTATGTGGAAGAACCAGCTCCTCACACTGAAACAAGATAATCTCTTCACAGCATGAATAGGGTCGGGATGGGTAACTAATCCACTGCAAGGCATTAATAATGCCTCTACCCATATTAAGCGTAGAAGTGCCAAAGCCCAGGACTGGGCTCGAACCCACAACCTGCAGAATTACCCACAGACCTTGAATTCAATGTGCCAAACCACTAATAAGCCACGGCACTTCCACATACTGAGTGATTACTGAACGAAAGCTTCCTGGTGCATAGTCGGCATTAGAACATGACACGCTGAACTTTGACTTATAACCCATACAGAGATCACTTGTACCAGAACGAGAGTTGTACTTCCGTTCGGTAAGAACTACAGAAAGAAAGCAGATCAAACAATAATCAATTTTATCACTAAATGATCAAATTATTTATAAGCAGCAAATTTTGTGTGGTGCAAAGGATGGCAATACTGCAGGTAATAACAGCTCGCTGTGCCTCCATTACATGTACTTTGTTATGGAGAATTTTGTACACGAAAACCCATAGAAGAATTTGTGACAAAAGTGGGATTCTGTAATCCGGAGAATAGCCAAGCAAATGCCACAAATTCCAACCAATTGCTGAGAAGGCTGGGAAGGGTAACCAGCCAATCAGAGATCTTGTTATGTGATACTTGGCATGGCCTGGCTGTGGGCCAATGAGTAGTAGGGTTGGTTATTGACATCCTAGAGGTAGAAAGTTTAGGCGGGAAGAAAAATTTGCCATGCTGTCACTTTTGTCTCAGCCTCAGAAGGAACAACTTGTATATTCATTTACTTTGCAAATTTTAATTTTTTGTTTTTGACATACTTTGGCGGATCATCATATGGACTAACATTTCAGGCGCCAATTTGTTGCCAAAACATTGTACTACAATTGACAACTGCTCTGGTGGTGGAAATTGGTGCTGATCACTATTAGAGGGAATTTTCTGCAGGGAGTAAGCTTGGATTTCGGTTGCTTAGTTTGTGAACAGTGTTGACTATGCCGCGGCCAAAGCTTGGTTTTTGACATACTTTGGCGGATCATCATATGGACTAACATTTCAGGCGCCAATTTGTTGCCAAAACATTGTACTACAATTGACAACTGCTCTGGTGGTGGAAATTGGTGCTGATCACTATTAGAGGGAATTTTCTGCAGGGAGTAAGCTTGGATTTCGGTTGCTTAGTTTGTGAACAGTGTTGACTATGCCGCGGCCAAAACGGACTGCACCACCACCGGCACGTTTTGAGGAGAAGGGTTGCGGCACAAGGCCGACGAAGCGCCAGCGTCGAGCTGAACAACAAGCGGCTGGCCCAGAGGGTACTATTGAGCCATCTCAAGGTATAGGGCAGGGTAGTAGTAATATATGTAGTACTAGCGGTGATACTGGTTTCATTAATGTTCACGATCACCCAACCTTATCCTTTGCGACAAATATAAATAGGCCTGTTATATCTGATGCGGCCGCTTACGGGTCTAGTGCGGCCAACGTCGACGAGCCATTAATTCCATCCGTTGTCACCCCTCTGGGATACCATGTTCCATTGGCAATTAAAGAAAAAATTTGGAATAGTTGCTATGTCGATATGGCGGCGCTGTATCAGGAGCCTGCAGCGGCCGCTGTTGGTAGGGCGGAGGAGGAGGAATTCTCCCTTGTAGTTGAGGGCAATCAAATGGTGGTCCGCAAATCCTCTGCCCTGCGCAACAAAAAGATTGACACACTTGACAAGTGGGCCTCCTCGTTTAATACATTTATGGCCATATTTTTGCTGAAACATCCGCAGCGTGCCCCTGAGTTGTTGAAGTACGCCGAAACAGTTAGGCTTGCCGCTCGCCAGTTTCCAGGGTTCGGCTGGCGACAATATGATGTACAATTTCGCCTTCGCCAGGAACACAGCCCCTCTCGGTCATGGGGAGTGATAGACACTGAACTCTGGCTGACTGTGGCGGCCGCCCTAACAGTTTCATCAATGACCGGTGGCCCAGGTGGCTCTGGCGGTGTACAACACTCAACCCTTGACAATAAGTTTTCAAAACGCGCCAGGGTTTGTTTTGCGTTCAATGGGCAGCATGGATGTCACTTCCGTGCATGTAAATATGTCCACAAATGCAGTAAATGTTCCTGCACGGGACATGGGGCTGCGGTATGCAAACTAGCGAATTCCTCTACTGGTTCATCTTTTCTTTGGCGTAGGGACAACCAAGTTCGTAAGCCCATTGAGCAAGCCGGGCAACACATTTACAAACCGGGCCACGCCGCTATGACTTCTAAGCAAGCAAATAGGGCACCGGGTACTAAAATCTCCTCTGGGACTTCTTTTCGTCCCCCCAACGCCAATTAAAATCTATATTTTAAGGAAATGGTTGCAGCATTATCCAAATCAAGACGATGCTCAACATCTAGAGAGAGGTTTTTCACAGGGTTTTTCGCTTCAGTATAAGGGTCCCAGGCATAGTAGGCAGGCAGGTTGCCTACCCTCGGCTGCTGCTCACCCCGAAATAGTGAAAGAAAAGCTCCGCAAAGAAATAGACCTCAATAGAATTGCTGGTCCATTCCCAACCCCACCATTCCCAAATTTGCAGTGCTCACCCATTGGTTTGGTACCTAAACGTGAACCTGATACGTTCAGACTCATTCACCATCTTTCCTTTCCAGCAGGGCAATCAATAAATGATTTCATTGATAAACAAGATTGTACAGTAAATTATGCCTCGTTTGATGAGGCTGTGCAATTAGTAATGACAGGAGGACATGGAGCATGGTTGGCAAAATCTGATATTAAATCTGCTTTTAGATTACTTCCAGTTACCCCTGCTAATTACGATCTTTTGGGGTTTACATTCGAGGGACAATATTATTATGATAGATGCCTGCCAATGGGATGTTCCATTTCGTGTTCCCTTTTTGAGAAATTCAGTACATTTCTAGAGTTCAAGGTAAAGGAGGTTGCGGGCAGTTTGATGGTCACTCACTATCTTGATGATTTCTTATTTGTTGGGCCGAGTTCAGATTCTTGCCAGGCACTCTTGCAGGCCTTTGAGTCGGTCTGTACAGTACTTGGGGTACCCATTGCACATGAAAAAACGGAAGGTCCCCTACAGAAATTAACATATTTGGGTTTGGAAATCGATGCCGTAGCTAAGCAAGTCCGAGTCCCTACGGCCAAAATGAGTGCACTCAACGATCAGTTGCAATCCACTTTGTGCAAGAAAAAGATCACTCTGGTGGCATTGCAGTCGTTAATTGGTTCACTCAATTTCATCTGTAAAGCCATTGCACCTGGGCGGGCATTTATGGGCCGTCTTATTGCACTTACACGAGGGGTCACTAAGTCGCATCACAGAATTCGGCTCAATCAGGGGGCAAGACAAGACATACTCATGTGGATCGAGTTTCTGAAACATTTCAACGGGGTTTCCCCTTTTTTGGAGAAAGAATGGCAATCCAACTCATCCATGCAATTGTACACAGATGCATCTGCCAGTATTGGCTTTGGGGCAAGTTTTGGTCCCCAGTGGGTTCAAGGTAAATGGTCCCCAGAATTACTACGAACCCGACCGTCCATTGCATTATTAGAATTTTACCCTATCCTGGTTGCTATTAAGTGTTGGGGCCGGGCACTGTCCAATCAACGGGTGTTATTTCACTGTGATAACCTAGCAGCGGTTCACATCATTAACCAGCAAACATCTCGTTGCCCAAGAATAATGCATCTTTTGCGACGCTTTGTGTTGGAATGCTTAAACTTTAACATTCAGTTTAAAGCTGCACATGTCCCCGGAATAAACAATGAAATTGCTGATGCTCTGTCCCGTTTCCAGACAACGGTTTCGAGCCGCACTACCCGGGGCAGCGAGTACAATGACTCCTTTACCCATACTTTCTCAAATCTGGTATAGGCGAGGAGATGGCACGTTTGCTGTCAGCAGCTTTCTCGCCGCACACTCACAGGGCATATGCATCGGGGTGGAATGCATTTTGTAGATTTCGAAAAAACCTACAAGCAAACTTGCCTGCTTCTGTCACAGAAATAAGAGAGTTCATTGCTTGGTTATCCTTACAAGGTTTGGCACACGCCTCTGTTACCACTTATGTTTCTGGGGTAGGCTATTATCATAAAATTCGGGGTTGGCCCGACCCTACTAAAGATTTTATTGTTTCCAAACTCATGGAAGGTTGTCGCAGGAACCGCAACACAGCTGACAAACGTTTGCCTATGTCACTGCCGCTCCTGGCACAAATTATTGAGGCATTTCCACATATATGTTCCTCACAATATGAAGCTATACTCTTTAATGCTGCAGTGACGTGTGCATTCTTTGGCTTCATGCGTTTGGGTGAATTCACTGCCAATTCAAAGTCTAAGGCACAGGATTCCCTTTTGCATGTGTCTGACATAGAGTTTTGTAACTGGGGGTCACCCCAGCCATCAGTGGTGATTTCTTTTCCACACAGTAAAAATAATAAAACAGGGTCCCCTCAAAAGGTTCGATTAAGGACCACACAAAACCCAGTACTGTGTCCTGTGACAGCCTTGCATAGGTATATATCAACTCGGCCTTTGGACCATGGCCCTCTTTTTTGTCATTTTGATGGGGCCCCACTGACCGCCTATCAATTTAATGCAGTTTTGAAGAAAGCCCTGGCTTTCTGTGGGAGGGCAGAGTTGCATTATCGAGCTCACTCATTTCGTATTGGGGCTGCAACTACTGCATACGAATTGGGTGTTCCGGCAACGGACATTCAACAAATGGGACGTGGGCGGTCAGAAGCAGTATTGACCTACATTCGCCCCATGCCTGTGGTCAATATCCCCAATCTTTAAAAGGATTTATGGCACCGGCTCTTTGTCTTTAATATGCTTTCCATTACAGGCCCTGTATGGATCATTGGGGATTCAATAATTCGCTGGGCTGCAAGACCCCTAGAGGTTACTATTCCAGTACTGTGGCATGGCAAGAGCGGCGCCGGTATTTGTGATCTCCCAGATTTATTATATGATATGCAAGGCCCTCTACCTTCAATTATTGTGGTCCATTTAGGTACCAATGATCTGGGTAATGTTGATTTTTTCTCACTGCGACAGCGAGTAGTTATTTTTATGCAGCTTTGTCGTGAACTTTACCCCCAAGCCACTTTGCTTTGGTCGGAGATTTTGCCTAGGGCTTTTTATTTCGGGGCCAACCCCCAGGAGGCAATGGACAGGCAGAGGCGTGCTGTCAACAGGTGGGCTCGGTCGCGTTGCGGCCGCTTTGGTGCCTTTTCCATAAGGCACATCAGCCAATTTGACCGGACATGTTTTAACCTTTACAGGTCGGATGGTGTCCACCTGTCTCCTGATGGGAATACAATTTTCAGGGGGAACCTTGCCACTGCCATAAGGCTGTTTCAACAGTCTTTGGGGGGGGGGGGGGGGGGGGGGGGGTAGGGGTCTATGTATAAGGGGTGTTTTTTCCTTGGGCCGCGCTGTGCGCGTATGGCATTTTTTGAAGCGGATAAAACACCTCATGGTTTCTTAATGAATTTATTACTCTTGCCAGTATGAAGTTTTAAATAATATGTTAGATAAAGTGCACTATACAACATTATGTAAGTAATTCAATGAGTAGTTAATGATTTTATTGTTGCTGTCACGTCTTCTCCTGAGTCAGTGCAACAGGGGAGGATCATGGGAGGATAAACCGTTCTTTCTTCTGTAAGTGCAAACGAAGAAAGAATGGTCCATGGTCATTCTTTTGTACATACAAAATTTATTATTACATGCTTGTAGTGTTATGAAGTGTTCTTGGACTTTGTTAACAGATTTTCAGTTCGGCCTAGCTTATAGGTCATTAATTGCATTGAGCTGTGCATGGTGCTCCGAGTCAAATGGTGCTTGGAGCTGTTGGGCCTTTGTGGGTGCCCTAAACATTGCCTAATAGCTATGGTCTGAGTCAAATGGTGCTTGGATGAGCTATTAGTGCTTGGATGAGAAACATTGCCTAATAGCTATGGTCTCCGAGTCAAATGGTGCTTGGATGAGCTATTAGTGCTTGAACATGGTGCTATTGGGCCTTTGTGGGTGCTCAAACAATGCATATGATAATAATAAGGTGCTGCATGCATGATGAGTCGGCTGCCCAGATTTCGGTACCCGACATATATGATTAATAAACTTAAACCTTCTGGCTGAGGCGTGCACACACAAAACCTTTTGTGTTTGGTTGTGGTTTACTTTTGTCTGCTTATAGGTTGTGTTTCTGAACAGATGTTGATTTTGAAATTTAAAACGACAAACTTTATACTCCATTTTTTTTTTGTATTAACTGAAAAGAGTCTCAGTTGTCATTCAAGTGTGTGGTAGTGACAGTTCATGAATACAAGTTTGCTGAGCAGGGAATTCCTACCATGAAAAACACTGTACCTTCGAAAAGAAGTCACGCATTTCCCCTGTAGGGGGGTACATTGTGAAATTCACATTCCGTGCTAACTTTCAGCACCCAGGCTTTCCCCATACTAAAACAATTGAAACGGTGAATTGAACAAGGTAAGAATTATGGTTAATCTGGGACAAGCCCCCCCCCCCCCCTGTACACATCGGAGACACCTGTTCATTCCACACTTTCAAGACACTCCTGAAATCTCACCCGATTCAAGAGGTTTACCAGAAATACATCTTCATTTTGTGCCGCAGCACCTCAGAGCATGCTTTTTGTTGGCGCTATATAAATAACATTTATCTGATCATTCAATCGATGGACGGACGGACAGATGGATGAATGGTGGAGGGAGAGAGGCCAGAGATAGTGTGATTCTTTCATTTCCCAAATTATATTCAACTTTGAAATAATGTAAGCAAAGGTTTTGGCCGAGCTTAAATTTGGCCGTAATCAGAATATTTTTCCTCCGTGGCCCAATCTATTTATACTCCATAAACATTTAAGCTTTATCCAGCCACGCGTGATAATCAAACTGCAGGACACGACTTCCTTTCCTGTCTGCTGGTCAATAAACCTCGTAGCCTTTATTCCAGTCTTGGTATATAGTTCACCTGTGTATACATCTAGATGTTTCTTCAGAATTTCATTTGTGTCCCAGAATTTCATCTGGGTAAATTAGTGTTTTTACGAGGGGGAAATTTACATCGAACCCAAATTTATCTTATTTGGAATAGGCCTACTTTAGTTCTTGCTATCCGTTTTGGTTTTAAAAAATGCCCATGGAAGACCTGTAAGTGGCACTCCTTTAAAACCGGTCACTAAATTGTCATAATAACCACAACTCTAGTCCGGTGTGTGGTCGTTGTATGCTATCTTGATCCATGCTTTACCTCATGTCGCCGCTGTGTTTTTGCTTGAATCTGTTATATTTTGGTCCACTGTCATGTCAGTAACAGCCAGTGTCAGCGTGCGTCTCTGACAGTGCCAGGAGTTTTGTTCAACGGACATGTTTTACGGACCAGTACGCCCTGATCGTCCAAGCGTGAACTGAGCACCGATTTTGTTTTGCTGGAGCAAATAGAATCTCCCAAATTTGTCGCAGAGCTCAGCTTCGCGGCACAAACCACAGGTGCGTAGCTGTTCGGTCATGCAAACCAGACTTGCCATTGAGGAAATGTTTATAGAGCGGATATTTGTTCAGTTGTGCTAGAAGAGGCCCGAAACTCAATGGTTCCCAAGAAGAACATTATTGGCTGGATTAGACGACTCGCTGAAAATGGTAAGAAAATGGTAAGAAAACGGGCGATGGCACTCTGTACCACCATGGAGAAATAGTTTTTTATTCCTCGATGGTACCACCATGTGCACGTTATTGTTGGTAGTGGTACATGAGCTTCAGTTGCCAAGTGACATGTTGTGTGTGTATTATATGTCGATGATCGACAATTGTGGTGTTCGGTATGGGCAGATTGTGTATCATTTGAACATTTCATGCGAGGCACTATAGTGTATAATATATAGAACATTCTGGGTGTGTAAACGCACATCGGCGGCGATTTCTCGTCAAGGTTGTTGGGAGGGTGGAGGAAAAAGCGCACAACCAACAATAATTGTTGAGCGTTTTGTCCTCGATGTCTCTTGTGTGTCCATGGAGGAGGGTGTTCCTTCCTCCATGGTGTATCCTAGGAAAGTTTTGAATATGTGCGCTGACCTTTGTGTATGCTGGTGCATACTGGTGCACGTAAAAGCCGATGACCCCATGACGGGGAGGGGAGGCACGGCAACAGTCCCCTCCCCCGGGATCGCCATATATGTACACGCAGCTATAGCAGTACGTCGGCGTATTCCCAATTTCACGGAGGCTTGGTGTTATCCACACAGTTAAAATACCAAAACTAAAAGGTGTATTTATATATATAATATATTGAGCCATTCATTTAATAAGATACCGCATGGTGTAGGCCCCTAAATGTCACGCCACGGTTTTCGCGGTGTAAGAACTTTCTTGTATTGTAATTGTATAACAGAGCTGAAAGCAGAGATGTAGTCGAGTCTACAAGCCCTCCAGTCCTAATCCCAATCACAAGCTATTCAAATGAGCTTTGACAAAGGCATTCCTTTGTCATTGTTCATCCAGTTACTTGTGACCGGCTTTATGAAAGGCCTTTTGACTGGGCTTGCGAAAGTACTTGTGAAAGGACTTGCAGGGACTCAACTACAACTACGACTGAAAGCATAATGGTAACCACCGATACCTACATGTGTGTGAGTTTGTATATGCCGGCAATCGTGGACCTAGGACAAACGAATTCGGACGTAGACAAAGGGGTCCACGTTTGACCTAACGTCCACGATTGAAAATCGTGTACAAAACCAATGGGAGGCCTTCCGAAAAAGTTAGAGTATAAACAAAAGAGGAACAACGGGAGGTCCACGATTGCACCCGTTTACATGACTGTATGTGTGTGTGTGTGTGTGTGTGTGGGTGGGGGGGGGGGGAGATGATTTACTTTAATAGACGAATTCCAAATTGACAGAAATAGCGACGATCTGCGCACTTCCGGGTTTGTAAAAGGAGGCTTTTAGTGCTAAGTAAACAGCTGACTATGCCAAACGTGCACTGCGCTGCCATTAATGGCGTGATTCATTCATGCATGAATGAATTTGTTGAATCGCACTGTTTTTAGTTAGCATTGATATTCTCGCTTTCAACCTGGAAGTGCGCAGACGGGGCTAATGTGAAATTCCTCTATACCCCACCAAAATCGGTCACGGACAGCAAAAAGTTGGAAAATAATCAACTCTCCTTGATAAAAACTGTCTAAACATGCGGCACAACCTGTTATTTCAAGATTTATGTCAGTAAAATCCATAAAAAATGAGGCAGACTCGACATGTAGGGCCTATGTCAACACTGAATGACACTGCGCCAAGACTAACGCAGAAAATACAAACTTTTGCACGAAAATGTCATGACTAAACTCTGAAAACCAAAGGTTGTGCCAAGTGTTTATACAATCTTGATCACAAATGGATGGTTATTTGCCAAACTGTTGCTGTTCCTGACCGATTCTGGTGGAGGGTCTTATAATATCCCTCCTGTTCTCCGGGCCAAAATCGACCCAGCTGCTGTACAGATCAAAACCTATCAAATTTCAGATTGAAACACACACAAACTGTCAGAGTTGGTGTTTAGAGATTTTGATAGGCTGTGATAGTTATAAGTATAGGAGGGTTAAGTAAAATCATTACGTGTAAGGACTTCAGCCCCCATAAATGTGGCCAATCTACTCAACCCCCTCTCCTTTCCGAACACCATCCCCATGTGTACAATCATGAGGGACTAAAGACACACAAAAGTTGAAAAACAAAATTGACAACTTTTGGAAGATAAATACATGTAAATGTTAAGGGGAGGGGGGTCTTGTGTAATGATACACGTACTTCGGGTGCCTACTTTCTGATGCAAACTCGCCCGAAAGACGAAGAGCTACGGTACTTGAAGAGCTGCAAAATGAGCAAGAGTCAACGTCGGAATGTCATTTTTACTGCAAAAACTTGCACATAGTAGCAAAAGCTATTATTCTTTTCAAATTATAAATTACATTAAGGCACTCTAAGCATAAATCTACAGTTAAAAAAAATCATGTCTCCAATAAAATACTACAGAGGTTTAACAGGGTGGTCCATATTGTAACAAATTCACTCGTATGCTGTTTTTATTGTTTTTTCCCGCCATAGGCTAAAAGATGAAAATGTCTGGCTACTAAAAACGCAGATGTGATGTTATCGTCAATCGAAACCGGACGATAAGGCTAGCTGTGTCCTCTTAACGTGGAGACTACTCCGATTCTACGAAAGGCGGTCTTCGAGTTCACAGGAGGCGGCATCTAGACTGTTTACACCATGGACGATAAAGAAACATCGACTGCCCGTAGCTGGACAAAAAAAGCAATCACTTTTGGCCTGGCCCTTCTGTTCCTCACATTCGCCCTAGGGATGTTCGAGAGACAGTACAACAAGAGCAAAGCACGTACTTTGTGGGAACCCGGTGCCGGGTACCAGGTGCACGCGAGCAACCCCAACCATCCCGTGTCGAAGAACTTTAAGACAATTCAAGCATGGTTAACAAACAGTACCACTAGTGACCAGACACAAAGCCTAAGCCAAGATTGGTCCTCTTACAACATGAAAGACGTCTTTTCAGACAGTGTTGTGGATTGGGCCGTAGCTGGCGCTTCTCGTGAAGAAAGTGAATCATCAGATAGCTCGGATCTTAATTTGGACTTGTGGTTAAAAGATGACAGTGAGGTTCAAGACGTGCCTGCACAAACTCAAGACTATCCAGACACTCGGGGAGGAGACAATACAACCAAGGTGGGGCGATTCTCATCGGATTCCAAGGGAGAATACACGTGCGATAAATGCTGCTATCGTTATACATCCATCGAGGACGGAATTACGGAAATCCTTAGCCAATCCGAGCTCTACGAAAGGGGCTGTGAACGAAGGCTTCCTGATGCCATGATATTCGGCGTCAAGAAGGGAGGAACCACTACCCTGAAGAACTTCCTGAGTTACCACCCAGACATCGCCTTCACCCAGAAGGAGCTGAAGTTCTTCACCTCCACCGACCGGAAGAAGGGTATGGAGTACTACAGGAGCAAAATGATGTACTCCACACCACAGCAGATATCGATGGAGAAAACACCAGCTTACTCTCACTACCCGAGCGTCCCCGACATGATCAAGAAAGCTTTACCAAACGTCAAGCTCATCATTATAATGCGGGATCCCATAGAGCGAGCGATCTCGGACTTCGTGCACATGCAGGTCACTCTCGCTAAAAAGTGTAACCGTTTGACGACGCTGAATCCCGCCAACGAGAAGTCATCCGCGTCAAACCCAGACTGTTATTTACGCGACAGTGGGTACTTCGTCGCAAACACTTTCAGGGAGTCTATCACCGATTCCCGTGGGGAGATAAACACTACAAACTTGCTCGTCGCAAAAGGAGTCTACGTGAAGGATATACAACGATACCTGAAGTACTTCGAACCAGGGCAGATTCTCCCAATAGACGGCGAGGCCTTCATCCACGATCCCTACCCGGCTGTCAAGCAAGTAGAACAGTTTCTGAGTATCAGGGAGTACTTCACTCCGGAACACTTCTACTTTGACTCCCAGAAAGGATTCTTCTGCATGGACAAGCCCATCCCTAAGAACTGCATGAAGAAGTCGAAAGGGCGCCATCATCCGCAGGTGGACGAAGAGACACTAATGAAACTTCGAGAGTACTATCGGCCGTACAACCGGGCGCTGAACCAGTTGATGAAAGTCGACTTCCAGTGGTCTTAATAAGGGAAGAGGTTCGAGTAGCGACCATGTTGTCGACCAGTCTGTATTTCGTGAGTAGGTTTATGTGGCACATGGACTAGTGGTTGACAAAATGGTCGCTACAAGTTCCAACAATGACAATTTGTCAACCACTGCTTGATTGTGCCTGGTACCTATACTCAACATGAATTTCGTGCATAGGCTGTGATGGAACATTTTACCACTTAGTTGTATAGATTGTCGGAGTTCGAACTTGCCCGGGCTACACTTAATCTTTGTTCATGTCTGCGTGTCCAAAACGGGCGTGTTTTTTTGTATTTATTTATTTAATATTAATTCTTTCTGGTAATGAAACCAAAGATTCTTCAAAAGCGCATATCGTGCTGTAGCTCGAAATCCTGAGGAAACCTGTTGGAATATGACGAAGAAATTTCAGTTTTAGAGGTGGGAGAAACACCCTAAAATTATATTCTGGGGAAACCCTGGGAATGAGACAGGGATTGAAAACCCAACCCACATGTCGGCCCTGGTGGGATTCAAACCCCGGTCACAGCAGTGGAAGGCGAGAAAAGTACTGCTTGGCCAATCTGACTCTCCCCACGTGCCTCTTTGTCTACAACTATGGCTATTCACCGTTAACCTAACAATGGTAGAAACCGCAAAAAAGCCGTAGCCTTAATAACCGACCTGGACACGGCCTAAACCTCGTTCAGGTACCATGAAGGTTTGCTCACTGATGGGCGTCGCTTAGAGACAGGATGGGAGCACATTTAGTGGTCTTTATCAACGAGTATATTACATTAATATAGCTTTATGGTTCTCATTTACTTCTATGCACACTCGGGGTTTAATGCACAATGCATTTTCAAACGTCGCCCATTCCAAGATAAATGCTGTCAGGCAGATATCGCAAGTGTGCAGATCGGTGCTATTTTCGTCATTTCGGGATTCGTCTATAATGATACAGTGGACCGTGCAGGTATTATCCGTAGGCCATATTTTTGAGCGAATGAGGGTGCTCTTGCGACGCTATCCTTTTGAGGTACAAATAGTTGGGATCTCGTCAATTTGTATATTTGGTAACATGACTTGTGTTGAAAATATGCAGATTATAAACATTTAATTTTTGAGTTTGAGCAATGTGTAATAGCGAGTAATTCACTTCTGTTTATCCCCCGACAAAAGAAGCATTAAACACGTTCATATTTAACTGTTGATTTTCATTTTTGCCATTTTAAAAGATATAAGATCAAAATGTGGCTACTTTTCCGTAAAAATAAAAAGTTTTCGCTAAAAATCGATATCAGGCAATGTAGCCTCAAATTTGGCCCCAAATAAGACATGCATGCAAAACCACGAGTAACCTAACAATAGAAAAGTATTTATGAAAAACGACAGTTAAATGTAAACGTGTTATTAGTTCCCTCGTTCACTCAACACTATGTCCTATTGACACTTGTCTATGCGCTTGTCTAAAATATATATTGTTTCTATAATTGCCTTTATTGCTTGTTGGGTGTAGTGCGTAGAAAATTCTCCATTTTTACTAACTTGATTTGCAACTGCAAGAGCTCTTGGATAGAACGAGCAGTGATGGGAGTCCCATCTTAAATTTGCTTTCGTTACTATTTTAATTTGTTTACCCATGCTTTGCCTCACGTATTATGAGGTGTCGAAATTTTTCCATTTTGCGCAGTGCGCCCTCTGGTGATATCAATTTTGTTCGTCTTATTTAAATTAATCATTAACACATGTATGTGTTATTAAATCAACCATGTATACTTATCTGTTTTTATAAGGTATTGCAACACTGCGAAAGATCGTTGCATAAATATTTTAGACCTATCGACAGTTGGATACAAAGTCCATTTCTATGTTATTGACTACATGTGGGTGTGGGGATCCTTATAAAGAATACCGGTATTGTTCCAGTACCCGTTATAATTCGGGATATTTCGGGTTGCCAAAAGTCTTTCTTTCTATAAGCTTTAGTACTAACATTATTTGGTTTTTATCATCACAGTGAATATGTTACATTTACAAGTAAACGACTTTTGTAATTTCACTATTAATTTTTACTATTCTTTGGTTGTGCGATTATTTTAATGATGACGTGTCTCGTTCCAAAAGAAAAACAATTATGCTAAAATGTAATTATCTTTTGATAAATTGAGTTGAAATTCTAAATGCGATCACCCCCCCCCCCCCCCCCCCCCAAAATGCATGCGGGCGTTTATATATGAAACATTTTGCTTCAATGATTATGTTGTGAATTACCAAATCTACCATGCAGTTTGTATTGCATCTTACTGAAAATATTATTTTACAAAAGAATACAAATTTACCCGTAAGGTGGTCCCAAAATAAAATCACTGATAATCACCGAGTTATAATAAGCACACACATTCAAATTGCCGCCATGTTTTCGTCAGATTCCCTGCTGACGTAAGCGAGGAAATCGTCATTCAAAATTCCCACATTGCACCATAGGGTCAAGCCAACCTCGTATCTTGAGTGCGATCCCTTCGCGTCATAGATCTTCCCCTTCATACCTACCTTCAGCCTTAGACCCCCCCCCAAAAAAAAAAAAAAAAAAAACGCTTTCGTTTGGACCCCGCCAACGGGTCATTGGTCAAGTTATTGCTGATACTCTGTACACAAAACAATGAGAAAGCATTTAGTAAGCGTCGGGGAGGGGCTTAGTTTGGAAATGTGGTAGAGGTTAGGAATATGATTAGGGTAAGGGATGGGGTTCAATGTTATGCGATCGCAAAATCTGTTTTGATCATTTTTTTAATCACATTTTTGTTACAATGCGTAGTCAAATCCATAGTCAAGTCCATCACAAGTCCCTGCAAGTCCGTCACAAGCCCTCCAGTCCTAATCCCAATCACAAGCTATTCAAATGAGCTTTGACAAAGGCAATCTTTTGTCATTGTTCATCCAGTTACTTGTGACCAGCTTTATGAAAGGACTTCTGACTGGGCTGGCGAAAGGACTTGTGAAGGGACTTGCAGGGATTCGACTCCAACTCTGCAATGCAATGCACCATGGGCGAAGAGTCTGTATTTCACGTCATAGCATGACATTGGCCCACTCTAGTCAAGGCTTCCCCTATGGGTTCGCAGAAAATCCAATATCTGATTATCAATAATATTATCAATAACATTCTTCAGATAGTGTCTGTGAATGCAGGTCTCGGTACGTCACACATTGTCATTGCTAGATTCCCTCTTGAACAGTTTCTTAGACGAGCCTATCGAGTCCTTCTTCGAGTGACCTTTGGACTTCTTACGATGGAGGAGAACGCCCTCATCAGCAGCCGGCGCGAAATCTCTGTCTCGCGCGAGAAACGTCTCTTTCCACGCGACGTTGGAGTACGTACCGAGGCGGCCTCCCCAGTTACTGGGCAGAATCGACGGTGGCAAGTCGCGGTGGAGACTGGGGAAATCGGTGCCGTGCACCTTGACCTGAGGTAGAGGTGAGAGGTTAAAGGTTAAACATTTAAAATGTACGCAATCGCACGTTGAACCGTTTTGTTCATTTCACGAATTTCAAAAATCTGTTCGTTCATGGCTTAATTTGGTATGAGGCCACAAGTGAACTGATGTGTTGAGTCATGTGAAATAAAGTATTCAAGCGGATTTTATTATGTTATGGAGATGTTAAGCGCAACATTGGCTCACGACAGAAACACTTTCCTTAGCAATAAGCCAGTTCGGTATTTTCAACTGCGCATGTTCACAATGACATTTTATCCCGAATGACCCGCGTGACCTAACGCGCGCGTGTGAACGCAAAAGGTGATGGTCGCACGTACAACGTCACGTGTTAAATCCAATCACATCGCGTGACATATCGTCAGCAATTTTATCCCGAATAACCTTTGATCTTCGAGATACCGAACTGGCTTATTACAGGTTACCAGCCAAAATGGCACGTAATGTCAATCGCTTGTGACTGGTTCTCAACTAATTTCTGCAGTGCTCAGCAAGTAAATCCCCTAAGCAGTATTTCCTGCTTAGTTGTCTCCATGAAACTGAACCCAGCTCCTCATTGTTGCAGACGAATCCATCTAAGGCAACTTATAATGTCCAAATTTAGGAGCGAAACGCTCACCCTTTTCTTCATTTTGTCCGCCATGAATGCCCGGAGAATCGTAAATGCAGCATCAAATACCATGGGCTCATTGACGAAGTGAATACCATGGAGTCTTACGGGAACACAGTTCTGTGGAGGAGAGTCGAAAACCACAAGGGTTACAATGAGAGGAAGTAGGCTTATAATAGGAAATATCCACTCGTTTCTGAAATATAGGCCTATCTCTGTTGTTATCATAATATTAATATGACGAAACCTGTGGGAAAGGGATGACATTTAGAACATTTCAGGAATGGAAATACAGTGAGGTAATTGTCAAACATATTTCTGTTTCAATCATGATGTGTTCGGTTCAGTTTAATCCAGTTCATAGCACAGCGATGCAATGCGGCTTGGTTTTCTCGATATAGAGCCAGCGTGAACGTATGGCGATTACACATTGACAGTTTTATCATTTGTATGTGAACGTCTTGGTCCCAGACACTGACTAGTCTAGCCACGGCCTCCTTAGCTTGTCTTGACCCAATAACAATGTGAATTCATCGAAGTAGGAGGTGAAGTTCACGTCATACTTTCCTAGAATAATTTTAGTCTTCAAAGACGATTTCCAATATTCTTGTAAATTGAAACATTTAAGGTTAACGATCCATGTTTTTCACTCTACTACCTGGAAAAGGGCGGTGACCTTCTTTGCTACACTGGGTCCCATCTGCATGACGTGCTGTGTCCCCATCCCTTCCAGATCTATCAGGAGATTGACACCTGTGATCTGGGATTCCTCCTGTTCCACCAGATCTTCCATCACCATGAATAGAGCCTTGGTAATATCTAGGACACCGTAGTTATCCGTGTTCCAGTTTACTGCACAACATCAGATGAGTAAGAACAATACACTACATTTTAAAGGGACTTGGCAATATGATTTTCATGACATTACTACACGCAGCCAGTGTTGTACACATGCATGCTTTAAACACCCGGGTTCTTTGATGCACTTCTGGAAATTCATTGCAACATCTTGGTTTGTATGTTATCGCAAATTTGCATATTCATGAGCCAAATTGGATGTCATCAGTGGCGCAACAGTGTCTCCGTAGCATTGTGCAAAAACTGAAACAAAATCAAACATTTTCTACAGTTGATTTTACATTATAACATACCTTGTCTGGAATCGATAAAGTAGCCAACATTTCTTCAAAACATTGTTGATGAGTTTGCATTAATGATCTGATGACAGAATTCCAAGCGAAAATAGGGGGATTCGGGGAAAGGGTGACGGTTATAAATCTGAACTTCTATGACCGTTTTAGACCGGAACTAACGTTGGTTATAAAACTAATGTGCAATTACTTAATGCGTTAACTATAGAGAAAGCCCAAACTTGTTTCATTAAGAAGTATAGACGCTTACTTGTTCTGAGTGCTACGATTGGTCGTCCTTCCGAGTCGGGCGAAGAAAGAACCAATGGGAAACCGTCATCCAGAACATGCTCGACGGAGGATTTTCTGCAGTCCCTGAAAAAGTCCGGGTGTTTCTTGTGCAGCTCATAGTACTTCACGAGAGCCTTGAAGGCCCTGTCAACCTCGAACTTCTTGGCACGCAGAAATCGCAGCATAAAGCGCTCGTCCTGCGTGAAGTGGATGTCGGGTCGCTTTTTCATCATTTGCCGCATGCCCTCGAAGGCGAGTTTGCGAACGAGGTGGTTTTCCCCAAGCTCGGATTCGGCCCGTTTGCGAAGCTGGGGCGAGAGCGTACATTTGTAGGGGATAATGGCGCGGGCGTTGGATGCGACGGCCTGGCCGCCATCTTGATGTTTGGCATGTTTGGAGACGGCGCCATTTTGGTCACTATTGTTGCTCGTCCTGATGGGTTCCTGTCCATTCGTTTGTAGACTAATGGAGAGAGAAAAGGGTGGTAATGATACCAGTTGATAAGAGGATGTATTCGTTGCTCTGTGCATATTGTGGTATATAAAGAACCTGATGGAAAACAAATCACAATTTAACAAGTTTTTGCATGGAGAATACATCTGTTTGGCTTTAAAAATGTCTGATGAGGCAACCAGCTGTGGCTCGCATAAAGAAATCTGTGAAACAGAACTTGTGGAAAATATGTTTCCTGCAGGCTTCCATACCTTAATTGGAAGGAAATAATGAGGTGAATGGGGTGGGTGACTGGGTAATTATTGAGTGATAACTTTTGGGTAATATTCTTAAACGAAAGAGGACTTTTCCTAAACTAAAGTAGCGCTGAAACCCGAATTGAAAAGCAGCTATCATTTCCCAATATTAACTTTGCACACCATCATTGTGACAATCACATTATTTTTTACACTTAAGAGGATGTTTATTGCTTAGGGGAATCTGCGTCATTTGTAGTTTTATGTAGTTTAAGGTATATTAAAATAAGACAGGCAATTATTTCTGCCATGAAATAATAAGAAAAAATACTTCGAGAGCTGTTTTTAATCAAGTCCCCTGTAGCCAGCTGGTGCCTTTTGCCTACAACTCGTCGCTCTGCAGGAAACAAATCTGACGTCATAAAACGGCCTCCCTTTTGTGTTTGGCACCAGACACAAAATGGGACTTCTTAACTTGTTATCATTTCATGGCAGAATTGCCCGTTTCATTGTAACATACCTTTATCTACATAAAATGACAAAATGACGCGATTTCTCTCAGCAGTCAACATGGTCTTTTTAGACAGGAATGTGATTTTACGTCAATTTTCTATCCCTCATCGCATGAACTTCACAAAACTCTATGCGCATGTAACCTATGCACATGCGCAATCAATTTTCTTCCTATTTATACTGAAGTGCTGTTGCATGCTTACATGAATTAAAATGGCGCATGCACTAACTTGAAGAAAAAATGATTAAAACTTGACAAGAAAACAAAGACTTTACTGCTACAGATCCATCGAGAGACAAAGGAACTAGTCCCCTTAATATTTTAAATACTGTGTGTTTTCTATGGTAAAAGCAAAGAAAATTTACCTTTTTAGGACGGCATTTTGTAGGCAGGGATCCTCGGTGCACGCCATGTTTAATATTTTTCCAAACCTCCTGTGTGTCTGCACGCGTTGGTCAGTCAAATTTTACAAATAGGCACTGGCGGTTTCACAAACAATGCCTGAATTGCACTTTGCAATGAATGTATAATGACATTGGAATGTGGTTATACCCCGGCCCCACGCTGTAGGCCTATATAAATTGTGTGTCAATATGGTTTGCCAGGGCGCTACGTCTGTTCAGTGAACAGTTACTTTTAAATTAGACAGAAAACGTCTCATTATTCAGTGCTCAGAGATTGTTTAGTTTTTGATGACAAGCAAAAAGTAAAATATTTCCAGTTTATGCCTCTTAGAAATACCGTTCACGACTGTGAGCGTTATAAGCTCTGGCTATGACACTTTTGTAATACGAAATCGCACATGCGCATTAATCGATCGTCGAATTGGGAAATCAAGTGACCCGTACGTGACTCACGTAGGCCTATCTGATTTGTCCATTGCCACAGAGCACAGAGGACACACGGATAGGATGCGTCATGATCTTTAAAAGGAAAGCGTCATGATCTTTAAAAGGAAATCGCCTTGGATTCGAAACTGAGGGTTTATGGTTTACTATGATACGTGGGATAAGTGTATGACAAATATTAATCATATTATTTCCTCATTATTTGTGTCATGTAAGTGAACGGATACAACGTGGCCGGGACTTGCAATGAAACACAAACAATGGGGAATACATAAGAATTTAACAGAGGAATATAGTAATCAATAAAAAAAATAACCAGTGTCGGGTGTCGAAAATTCGGCACGCTGGGGTGTGTAGGCCAATCACCTCAGGTAAACACACCCCCTCCCTTAGTTAAAACCTAGATCCGCCCCTGTCAACTATTCCTCGATTGAACCTGCTCGTATAGACGCCGATAGTACAACATACCCACTTATTAGGCTTATTGTAGCAGTTTCTAAGTTGAACGAGCAAAAATCGAGCAACATTTATCCCAAACTTCAGCCGTAATACTGTACTTTTGCCCAATATGCATCACTGTTGTACTCATGAATATTGAAATTCATATTTACATAAAATCCAAGAAGTAACTGAAGGTGGGGCACTTTGAAATTCCCATAGTATTTCTAGAATTATAGCCTATAGTTGAAACGACCTGTTTTCTTTCACTTTTCGAAAGAATGCCAACTTTACAAAGCATGCATAAACCACAGGAACTATAATTCAGTCAATAGATTAAAAAATAATAATAAAAAATTCCCCACCCTGACATAGTTTAAAATACAAACACAGCAATGTGCAAACACTGTGCTAAAGAGTACCGAAGTCTGACACCAGTTGGTACTGGCTCCAAACAAATGTAGATTTCGACTGTTCCTTTGTTAACAGCCAGTCATGCAAACACATAACAAAATTCTCCTGGTTCTAAACATTACATTGACGTCATCACTTCGGTGCTCTGTTGCCGTGTACGGACAAAAGTTGAAGGTAGACTAGCGTGATCAATCTGTTATGTTGTTATAGAGTACCGAAGTCTGACGTCAGTTGCCGCGGCAATGGTTCCAAACACATGCAGTTTAGAATGTATTCTGGTTCCAAACATTGCATTGATTGACGTCATCACTTTTGTACTCTATTGTCGTAATGAAACATTCATTCGGAAGTATTTTAACATAACCTTTTTCTTTAAATACAGCACCGTCAGATACCCAAATCAGTCAACCCGATCGTAAATGGCGTAATGCTACACTTCCGTCACGACAACACAACCAGCTGTACGTCCACTCGCACTGTACTGCAATGAAAGTGAATTCGACCGAAGACCCCTTTGTCATTCAAATCTAAAAGGCCCACTCATATCCCACAGGTGAGGCCCTATTGTCATTGGGGTCATACACGTAATGACATCGAGTGAAGAAATGTGTGGGCCTGGGTTGAACAGTCAAATGCCCAAAGTCGAGTCAGGCAATTTAACTGTGTTATTTTAGCGGTGAGGGGTGAGGTTGTTCCCAAAAGATTGCACGTGTCTCGTGTCACACCCAGCCGTCAAACCTCCAGGAACTTTTGAAGATGATGACTTAGGAACTTTTGAAGAAGATTTCAGCTTGAACTTAGAAACGAGCCTGAGTGAAGGTAGGCATAAAACCAATTTGTGACCGGTATCGAAATAGTTTTAACTTGTATTGGATAGAGCATACTTTCCTCCCAGTCATTTTGATACTCAGTTTGACATCATGATGAATAATTATGGACATTACGTGGGTAAAAACCTTGACAGTTCCTATTGATTTCCACTGTATAAGGGTAACTAGAAAGTAACTCTGGCGACTTATGACTCATTTTGTTGGGTTGGGTCGCATTTGGAAAAACTAGCCTTCATCAAACATTTAATATAGGGCCAAGTAAAAAAAAAAACATGTTTCTCGTCCGGGTTTTCAAAAAAAAGGAAAAAGAGGGGCTTTTTATTTTTTATTTTTTATTTTTCAAGATGGCCGCCATTAGAGATTTCTGACAATCCCTGATGTGTTCGCTATAAATGAAATGTTACAAATAAAAGGGACAATTGTTAGCCACACAAGAACTGAACATATTTACATTGTTTTAATAGTGTTAGCACCATGTTTTACAAGAACTGAACATATTTACATTGTTTTAATAGTGTTAGCACCATGTTTTACAAGAACAGAACATATTTACATTGTACAGTAGCTACACGCTGTAGAAAGTCGCGGGGAGTCTACATAGAAGACTTCGAACTCGCAAGTATTTAGTTTTCCCGATGAATTTGTTGCAGTTTTTAATATTTTTTTCTCATTTTTTGGAAATAAAAAATAAAAAATAAATCCAGGCGGCCTCAAAAAAGGAAGCGGGCGGGGACGAGAAACATGTTTTTTTTTTTATTTCGCCTAGTGCAACTTAAATTGACACATAATTCAATCTTCTCGTTTAAGCTTTAAGCAATTTTTACACTTTCTATGACGTCAATTAACCTGTAGATTGACTTGCGATCTCGAAAGGGTTTAGAGATTACGAACATTCTGTTCCAATCTTGTGTACCCATAAATGGAGCCTTCAAATTATCCCCCCCCCCTCCCAATTTTTTCTTTTAAATTAACATTAAAAAAATATGATAGGGCCTAATACAGATTCCATTATTTTTTTTCAATCGTCGTATCAATGTTTAATTATCTTGGATGTTGTTTTTATAGGTTTTATACGGCGTTATTTGTAAAATTCAAAGCTTAGTCGTTTGTTTGATATACATGTATGTGAATGGAATTGGTCGTATTTTATATAAAACCGCCCTTTCTGTACCTGGGGTTACTATTATTCCAAATATCGAGAGGTAAAACTGTTCTCAGATCCAAATACATGTATAAAGGCTTAATACATATATGTATTAAGTCGAATACCTAATAGTATTTCTGCGATATAGATGCTTAAGTGATATATCACTTAAGCATCTATATCGCAGAAATACTATTAGGTATTCGACTATTACAGAAGTACACATTATTTTTTAAATAGTCTTTTCAAAGCGTACTCTTAGCATATGAAAACGGCACCTTCGACTTTGTTTTGTTGAGTTAAGCACTACTTAATGAACGGAATACAGGCTATACTATAATGTATTCAGTTGTCATTTTTTTTTTTAAATTTGTACATCAGTTATAGTGCGGTTCAGTGAACATGTACAAACGTATCTGTATTCACTTAAACTTTTATGCATGGTTAAGACTGTATTACAAAATGTATTCACCGTAACAGCTATAATGTACATGTATGCTTTGTAAAGGCTACTTTTTGAGCAGTTTTGGGCTGAGTTCCCACGCTAAAATGAACACACTGACAAAGGTTTCGTTGCTGTAAAAAAATCAAATTTTCAGGGCTGTGTAAAATAAAGATCGACAGATGCTATTTTGTCGTAAATTTGAAATTGAAAGAGAGACGTTTCAAATGGCAACTTCGTGAACACTTGTTTTCAAAACTTGGGAGGGTCTTGGGTTTCGATGCAAGCAGAAACTTTCTCGAAGATTAGATGACACAAAAACAGCAACTGGGAAATTTTGGCAATACTCTTGTACAGTATACTGATTTTGATTGATCAGATCTGAGTTTTGATCATCCACTGGAGCCCATTAGGCATATCCATTTGAAATGACAAAATCGGATTCGTGTGTTCTTTATTACGGCATAATTATTACATTGTCCCTCTAGTCTGATTTTGTTTTTCGATAGTTAGTTCATCGAAGAGTCATGGTTTAAACATTAATAATGCTTTTTAGGCTTAAGCACCGACTTAACTAGAGATGTATTTGAGACCATCAGAAGACAAGACAAGACAAGACAAGACAAGACAAGACAAGACAAGACAAGACAAGACAAGACAAGACAAGACAAGACAAGACACAAGATCAACTGCAAAGCGTGCACGAGACCATTGACAAGACCAGCTACAAATGACATAAACAATGACAAAAGGAATGCTTTTCATTTGAATAACTTGAGACTTGAATTCAGACTGAAGGGTATGTGTTAATCTTTTGGGGTCTTGACTATTGCTTATTACAACATCTATACCAACGAGAATTGTATTCGTGGCCAAATTCCTCCACCCGTCACTGTCCACATTGTCCCATTATACCTGGCCGTTCGTGAAAATAATTGCCTATACAAACGGTTGGATTGCTTGACTTAAATTAAACAGCACCTTTTCGGCCAAACAATCGCTCAGGAATTTTTGCCCTCCGGGACAGATTTTGTAAATCAAAATGGCGGCCTCCACCTTCAAAGACATGGAACGACTTCCTTGTTATGATAAGCCTGTCGTGCAAAATTACAGTTATTAACCCTAACAATCCCAAATTCTCAAATTTTGCATGCACTCTGGGGGGTTATAGGGTTAATATTGCGGAACGCCCCACCACGTTACTTCAATACGGTCAAGCGTGTTGTTGCTGGAAAATGAAATTAGATTTTTATAAATTTATTTTCGCATTTAATATGTTCTGCTTCGCCAAATTTTTGTTCATGTCATTGACATGGTTTGTGGCACTGGAGGTTTTATTTGTAAGTTTGTTGTGGTGATTGTTTGTTTGTTAATTTGTTTGTTTGTTTGTTTGTGGGTGAGTTAGATTGGTCGGTCGGTCGGTCGGTCGGTCGGTCGGTCGTTCGTTCGTTGGTTGGTTTGTTTGGTTTGTTTGGTTTGTTTGGTTTGTTTGGTTTGTTTGGTTTGTTTGGTTTGTTTGGTTTGTTTAGTTGGTTTAAGGCCGACAAACAATCTCTGCACTTGGCCTGTGGGCTTGGTGCATTTTACTTTTTAGACCAATCATAAAACAAATAATTGATGATAATTTCGTTTTTTCTTCCCCAGATGAGGGACAAACAATCTCCAGGAGACACCTACAACCACAAGGAGCATGTCTACGCCGACCCAGTTGCTCTCCGGAAGGAGATAGAGAAGGATAAACAAGAACAGGCTGGTAAGAAGATCAAGCGCTACCAGAAGCCTAGCAGTCCGCCCCCGGTACCAGTCGGGCCAAGACAGGGCAGCTCGGGCAACGTCCTGTACGCCGAACTAGCAAAGAAGAGCAATGTGCCCAAGTCTACGGTCCGAGAAATGGGCACCCGTTTCGGGGGGACGGTGCCGCGGGTTTGCCGCGTCAAAACGGAGGATCAGGAGGACTCCCCACCACCACCGCCAGTGCCTGAAGTAACGGAGTCGCGCAATGCGCTAGATGAATCGCCACCAGAAAGCCCCACCAAAATCGCACGAACTGGCAGTGTGCCAAACATTCTGTGCGAGGAGAACTCTTTGCCGCTTAATGGCGCCATTGAGCCTAATTCAAACGAGGAAACATCCACCACAGAGATCGTAAATTTGGAAGAAAACACAGCTCAGGGAGACTCAAATTTAGAACTGAACAGTCCAGAGGAGCAACTCGAAACGCCACCCATAGTGGAGAAAGCTGAGGTTGTCATTGATGTGCGCATTAACTCCGAAACGGGGATCGAAATTGGCGCCGAAATACCGACAGCAGCCGACGACACGAACAGCGCCGATGACGACAGAGCCGTTCGGCTTATCAAGAGCGTCAAACGCGATCCATTCGCCGTGGAAACTCCCAGCGAGGCTAGCGGAGTTAACCCAGCCGCTCCGGCCGGCAACGCGGTCCGTAAGACGGAAGCCGGCTCGGAGGCCGGATCTGGGAGCAACGGCAGCGGATCCATCAAGAGAAAGAGAAAGAAAGACGTGGAGTCCGGATTCAACTCGGCCAGCCACTTACGGCGGAACCTCATCATAATCTCTCTGTTTCTGCTAATTGTACTGATTCTGGTGTTAGCTGCCGTCGTAATTCTTTTAAAATACACATAGCTTTTCCAATAAACATTTGCATTTGTCTTGTTGAAGAATCAGTTTAAAATTACACTGTAAAAAGTAAATTCACACCATGTACATGTAGGCCTAACTCTGTATAGCGGCAGTGTGCCAGACCCGAGAATGAGGCACATGTACATGTTTGGACAGTGAGTGCGCTTATTAAATTCCAGCGCCTCAAGTAAATAGGCTAAAAGAAACACCTGAGGTGTACATGCATGTATAATATAATGTACATGGACATGTACACGATGCGTACACACCATAGAGTTCTATGGTACGGTACACACCCACAGCGTGCCCGCGAAGCACCTCACTTGTTTCAGCATAGCCCATACGTACATGAGGCGCTAACAGTTTTTATACAGCGCACGAGAGTAAAACCATGCAGCTTACGAACATTTAATTAACAGACAAAATTTACTCTTACGTCTTAAGTTCCATGGGTATCTTTACAAGATTTTTCTTTGGACTCTGTCCCACTGAATCCAGACCATTGTGAGCCCTAGGCCCTACATAATTAGAGCAAGCGACTGGTGACTTTATCTCAATCAGTGCCCTGGGATTGTTCTATCGTTATATGGACTCCGAAAAAAAATGGCTGCTGCGTAATCGTATCAGAATTAAGTTTTGTAAAGATTTAAAAATACATTATTCAGGCCGAACGAACCCCCCCCCCCCCTCCTCCGGTTAGGAGTTCCAAAATATAAAGCAAGATATGGGGAAAAGGGAACGCCCCCACTTCTTTTGTGTTACGGTCATTGTGTTCCCGGAATCTCAGGAATTCTTTACGGAAATCTAGGGGGTTGTGTTAGGTAACAATAGTCTGGAGTGTGTATAGGGTATAGGGACAAGGGGGGGGGGGGGGGGGGGGGCGGTACCCCTATGCCCATATCGTGCTGGGTATCTTCGGGGAAGGTAACGGGCCTGCTTTTTGTAACTATCACAAAAACAATACAAGTAATCAATGGCAGGAAAAAGGATTCTAATAAGTTTCTTATTTTCGCTCTGTAATAGAATAATGTGCACTGCATGGCACACACATGATTTCCATAAATCCTGAGTAATGTGCCAATTTTCCCCTAAGTTGTGGTAGTTTTAATATCTTGTAACTTTTTTTCAGTGGGGCGAGGTTGCATAATTTACGAGTTAATACACTTCGAAAATCAAAACCGTGTTAAGTTGGCATGCTGACACGGTCAGCATGCTGATGGATGTTCTCTCGTTATATCAGTATAAGGAATTATATTTGTTTTATCGTGTATAATTTTGGAAAGTCATTGTTTCTTTATTTACACAGGATATTTGGCATTCTAATCTAATCAACAGTATTCCAGAATAAATGCAGAATGTAAATTTCTCCGTGTAGTTATGATAAATGTTGATAAATTCAAACACGATTGTTTATTCTACTTACGTAATGTTTATACCTGTACCTCAGCCTGTTGGTCCAAGCTATGTGACAGACAGGCGGTGTGTGCTGTGGGTCTAAATTTTAAGTCAATGTGATACCTCGTTGCTCATGATGTTATTGTCCTACCCATTAAAAGCTTTTTGATTTTCTTCCTATAGGTATCTTTTTTAAACAGTACATTTTCGTGAAATAATTGTTTTTTGTTAATATTAATTTCCTCTCATCATAGAAATTGATTTGTATATTAAATATTTCATTCTTTACCATTCTGTCATCAATATTATTTTGTACCTATTTATTTCAGATAGCCTAGTCCTATATGCAAAATACATGTAGCTCAATTTTTGGTTATTGTTAATACACATTATTAGTATGTGTGTACGTGCATATGGTCATACTAACATTGTTTTATTCTTTAAAATGAATACATTATCTTCAAGCGGGGGGGGGGGGGGGGGGGGGGGGGTGGGTAACGCACTGTCACGAACCACACAAAAATAGCTTCACCTCCAGCGCATATTGTTTGACATTTGAAATGTGTGTGTAAACGTAATCATTCCATTAGTTATACGTGTATATTGTATAATGTCAGCCACCTTGTTAAAAAATTTAAAACTGTATACATGTAATGACTTCCGTATAATGTCATGTAATTTGTTATATTATTGTTTTCATGGTGATATACATGTAGTTATGTGAAACTTTTATAGATTTTTCTCAGTACTGCACCTAATGCAAGAGTGTAATAATAAATTCTAACCTTCTAAAGGAAAATAAAAAATGCATCATAAATCTTTTGTCGATGTCCCGTTACATCTAGAAACTGTTACTGTATTTTTTAATGCGAAGGTATATAAATGTACCGGTACACATTGCCACATTCGACGAATAATCTTTCCAACCAAAGCACGGGACGAACGCTTTTTCATAGCTCAATTAGGCAGAAGTTCAAAAAAAAAATCATCTTTTTGGTTAGTTCTAAGGTCTGGGTGTACAAATTGTACCACAATGTGCAGGGGCGGATCTAGCCTTTCATTTAGGGAGGGGTTGTACCCGCCTATACCGGTACAGTGTATAGATCATCGGTATACCCACTGGTTTTTTTAATCCCTTGCGTACGGATGACGCCATTGGCCGCCGTTTGTGCAGTTTCAATCTATTGTTGGATTATTGTTTATGTCATGCTTGACTGCACAAACACATCGTATAGCGGTTCGATTTGGATGCCAGAACCACTGCAACCCCCGACGTCTCCCGTAAAATGCCGTGCCCAAGGGATTTTAATTAACAAGGATGTGGTTTAGCATTGTTTATCACAACTTTGCTCAGCAGGCCAAGAAGGGGGGGGGGGGGGGGGGGGTTGCAATCTACACAACCCCCCCCCCCCCCTAGATACGCCCCTGATGTGTTATATTTACCATTCTTCCTCCATGTATTTACGGAGAACGGGAGAAATAAAAGAAAAACCGAAGTGCAGCCTGACCGAAATCATTTTCGTCAATGATTTTCACTGACGGTGGATTTTTAAGAGATAGTTTAAATACATGATTTTATTATACATGTACATGTACATGTACTTTTCAATGATCGTTCCAACCACAGCAATTTTTGGTTGAACGCTTTTTATAGCCCAATTAGGCGCCTCCAATGCAATGTTTCCCAGCTTGCCTTCTAACATTTTTACAAAACCAAAGTGTAATACAAACTGCCCAGCAAAGATTCCTTCGGGGCGGGGGGCGGGGGCGGGGAGGGGGGGGGGGGGGGAGGGACTTGCTCAGTTATCATGTAACATACTGTACCGGGTCTCACTCTCTATTGTCCTGACTTTGTCCGTGTGTAGTTTTTGTCCTGTCCCAGGGAAAGGTACAAAAGCATTGCTTCACCGTTTTCCTGCATGTTGACATCTTTTAATGCTTTCGATTACGTATTGTCTTTGAAGAACGCTCTGTATATACATATATATATATTTTTTTCCTTCTTTATATGCATATGAATTGTTACTGAGGATGTCAATGTGAAAATAAATATCGAGTTGATTGACAAAAACAACACTTCAACAATTGACCTATCGCGGTCGAACGCGTCAACGCAGCTTGTGAATTATTGTCCAATCACATCAATTATAATTCCACGTTGAACGCGCAAAATCTGAGACAAACAAAAATTACCACAAAGAATTCCCATAGGGTTGTCTAAGGGGGGGGGGGGGGGGGGGGGTTAACTCGTAAACGGCGATAGGTCAATTCCCGGAAAATGTTGACCCGGTGTCATATGAATATCAGACTCCCATGAAATTTGGGCTTCTTTTCCCTATTTATTGGTTAATTTAAACCCTCTCACGTGACCGGCAACTCTCCCAATTATCGATATTATCGATCACTTGGCATGTGCAATACCATGTAGGTAGGAAACACCTCCATGGTAATACATGTACTACCGTATTTCATGGTGACAAAATTTCACTAACAAAGGGTTAAAGGCTACGTATGTATTGCATTCATAGAGTTATATAAAAGACTTTGCATGCACACGAACCCGGACCCGAGCAAGCGATTATAGTTTGCGCATTTTATGAATGCCAATCGTTTTGTTTGTTCCCGATCTGCCCTCGCATCACGCGGACGACGTCACAAAGCCAGGAACTGATTACATATTTTTAGAAAATGTAGCCATCCGCGTCCAATTAGTGCCGCTAATATTTTATATTTTAAAATTAGTTTTCAGAAATTAAATCAAGACTTTGATAGTCAGATGTACTTCTAGTGCAGTATTAAATCTCATATTATGAAAATAAAGTGTGAATTTGCGCTAAACGGGTGGAAAATACAGTGAATTAATTTTACCACCCAAGCCGTATTCATGCGCGCACATGTTTATATAGGATGTGCGAACAAAGCTAGTCACTGGTTCACGTCGTCATTGAGAAGTATCGTACAAAGCAGTATAGCATTTTAGGCCGGCCAGTACAGTGAACCAGCACAGTGAACCAGCACAAGTAGCTTCCTTTTCCCTCACGTCTTGCACCGAACTGGATTCCACGATGCCGCAGCAGGTAAGAAAAGTCAAAAATTGTCGCCCATTTGACGCATTTTCCTTACAATCGTGAAGAGTTTTAGAGTGTTTATGACCTTCATTGTCGATATTTGTGAAAATATGCTGTATATTTGGGATATGTTATCTTAAATTCTTGTGTTTTTTGTCGAGTCGTTTTTCCTTCGCTGCTTTTTCGCCAAAGCACAATGACCATGATGACGATGCACATGGTGTGGCTTTTTGGCGGGGCGCGTGGTCATAAATGATCGTCCAACTTGCAGATCATTTGTATGCAGGTTTGGTGGATTTTGGTCGATTTTTAACGGTTTCACTTGATAATGTTTTCCCAGCCTATGCTTAAACATGTTACAGTTTCGCATTTGTAATGGATTGGGCCCAGGCCTCTGACTATTGCATGTTTTGCCCTTTCCAAGGCAAGCACTGCACTGGCACTGGCAGGTGACTGAGCAGGTCTTAAAATTTGAGGCAGTGGTTAGTTTAGACAGCAATTTTACAGCAGCAAAATGTTCTGAAATGGCTTTGAACCAGTCCAAATATTAATTGATATTTATGCTAAATATCAGTCATGAGTTCAGAGATACTCTTAAAGTTTTTTCACATCTTTTGCATTGAACATAGGCCTAAGGAAAATAATTACCAGAAAAATCAATTTTAAATGGCAATAAAAATAAGTGAATGCAACTCTCTAGAATTAAAACAGCTAGGCCCTAATGTCACATTATTAGCTAGCTTGAAAATTCCAGCTCTAGGCTCATGACATGTGAGCTTCGCCATTTTATTTTAGAGCTGGAAGGAATTCTATAGAGTTCATTAGGGTCGGTTTAAATCTTGCCGATATCTTCCGTTTCCCTGAATATATCAAACACTCACCTTGCCGGCAGAGTAGTCATTTATGCAGCTTGTCATCCCCTCAAAATATGAATATGCTCAAGTTAAACCCGTAAAAAAAGATTTTTGTGCAACTTGGTGCATGCACAAACCAGCTGTGTACAAAGTAATGGAGCAGATTTTTGAACATGAACGATGTTTTCCGATCGATTATCGGCCAGCGGCACTGCGCGCGCCTCAGGGCTTGATATACAACGGCCGTTTGCTGATCGCTGTCAGTATTTTAGCAAACGGCTGTTGGATATCGAGCCCCGAGGCGCGAGCAGTGCCGCTGGCCGATAATCGATCGGAAAACATCGTTCATGTTCAAAAATCCGCTCCATTACTTTGTACCCAGGTGGTTTGTGCATGCATCGAGTTGCACAAAAAAAAATCCATTTTTTTTTTCGGGTTTAACTTGAGCATATCATTTTGCGGGGATGACAAGCTGCATAAATCATTAAATGACTGCTCTAACGGCAAGGTGAGTGTTTGGTTGATATATTCAGGGAAACGGAAGATATCGGCAAGATCTAAACCGACCCCAACGAACCCTATAGAATTCCTTCTAGCTCTAAATGGTGAATCTCACGTCATGAGCCTAGAGTAGGCAGATTCACGCGAACCGTCGTTGGCGGCGCTATTTGCGGAACTGATTTTCTGTCGCGCGCTAGTGACCGGCCGAAAGTTAGTCGACTCCCGACCGTACTCGTGAAAAACGCATAGGCGGAGTAATTACTATTTCCTGGTTACGGTGATGAGGCTTCAAAGTTTTTCTGGTCGCCATTTTATTGATCGGGGATTTCTGCAGTCATACACAAAAAATCGACAGAAGACCTTTCCTTGTTTATATACGGCCAGCTGAATTTCAGTACATTTTGACGATTTCCTTGTCTAACTTTGAGTGTAAAATTCTAACATAAGGGGTAATCTTTCGATGTTCTAGTGTCACTAATTGGATACACCACATTGTGTTCATCTTAAAAACATTCTGTCACTTGACAAAAACTGTATCGGATAAACGGTAACAACCGACGGGAAATTACCGGGAGGAAAATTTAAAAAATAAAAATCGCCGGTTTCGGCATTTTGACTTGAAGAATCGGGGTATCACGCACGGGTGGAATTTGATATCCAATGCAATTTTATAAAACAGGACAAACCAAATTATGTTGTTGTTCGTTTTGTTTATTTGTGCAATAATGCATGCATTTATAACGCGAAAAACAATAGTCAGTTCAGAGGATGCATGATACTTACTGCGCCGTGTATACGTCCGCCAGCCAGCTGCACATGGCCTAGGACTATTTGACGGAACGCGGGCCATGACGTATAGAGAATTTGTCAAGAAGTACAACGATTTGATTTACACATTGCGCGGGCACTGTAGAAGCAGCGGGCCAACGTGCAACTAAATTCTCACTACGTTCCGTAGATTGCGTTCCATAGATATGTTCTAGTCCGTGATGATCCAGTGTACTTTTGTGTGTGCGTGTGTGTGCATGAACATGTACGTATGTAGCACAAACTACGGTAAATTCAAGACTGAATGTAAAGTCTATTGGAAAACAGTTGTTTGCGTATTCGGTGAGCGCGAACACGCGCTGTAGTATTCCTATCGATGCTTGGGATTCATGCTTAAAAGCTTATATTTTCGTTTTATTTAATCATTTATTGGCAAATAATTGTTGTGTTTTTTAATTGTAAATTATTTCTGTATTCCTAACAAATTGATGAAAACAAAATGAGGCAATTGATACCGTATGCAGAGAGCAAGTTTCCTTGATACATGTACACAGGTACATGTATGTAGTTAATGCGTCCTATACCTCCATGATGCGTCACAACTTTTTAGCCTGAAATTGTACACTAAATGACCAAAAATTTAAATCAACAAAACTCCGTAACTTTGCATAGGGTTACCCTATCATGACCAATGACCCCTCATTTTATTTCTAAATTTTTACTCTTTCCAGTGATATAACTTTTAAAAGTATTGAAGCAACTTAAAATGTTCATGAATCTGCCTACCTAGAGCTGGAATTTTCAAGCTAATTATTAGCCAATCTGAAAAGGATTTTTGCAACCATGACGACCAACATGTGACCAATGCAACCAATCACGCCCATTCTAATGTGCTTGCTCTTCTAAGGGCCGATACTACCCATGCAGCTTAAAATTCCAGCTCTAGGCTCATGACATGGGACTTGGGAGATTTGCTGTATAAAGCTGGCGTGGCTGGAAACACTCGTATTGGGTTTTCAGCGGTGTTTTTTTCCTGATATGATCCAATATCTTTCGTTTCCCTGAATATATCAACCGCTCGCCTTACCGGCAGAGTAGTAATTCATCATGCAGCTTGTGATCCCCTCAAAATAAGAATATGCTCGTTAAACCCGAAAAAAGGTGAATTTTTCATGCAACTTCGGTGCATGCACAAACCAGCTGTGTACAAAGTAATGGAGCGGATTTTTGAACATGAACGATGTTTTCCGATCGTTTATCCGCTCCATTACTTTGTACACAGCTGGTTTGTGCATGCACTGAAGTTGTATGAAAAATTCACCTTTTTTCGGGTTTAACTTGAGCATATTTTAAGGAGATCACAAGCTGCATTATGAATTACTACTCTGCCGGTAAGGTGAGTGTTTGGTTAATATGATCCAATATCTTCAGTTTCCCTGAATATATCGGCAAAAAAACACACCGCTGAAAACCCAATACGAGTTTCCAGCTCTAAAGCTAGAATTTAAGCTAGCAGATAATAAGCATTTTTCTTTTTCGGAATCATGGCTCCTGGAGCATTTTTGTTAAAGTTAGTCTTAAATTGCATTTGGTCCGATTCGCATCTCGTGACTTTAAAGTCGGAACGATAAAGATGGCATGGAACCAAACAAAATTTGTTGATTTTCCAAGTCCCCAAAAACACTAACTGCACATGTCGGTCAGACACCTAAAATTAATCTGACGCCGGTTCACTGTCAAATAACCACTGCCATTTTAAAACCCCTTTTCAGAGATTAGACTGATCCACTTGTCTTGATGAATCACAGCCACGCAAAATAATAAAATACATTTGTATGGAGCTTTATGTAAAAAAAAAAAACCTGTGCCGCACAACTATAAAACCAATGCATTAACCCTAACTGTCCTGAATCCTCTAATTTTAATGATTTTCCACACACCCTATGGAGGTAGGGTTAACAAAACTTGTTTATAAATATACTTAGTTACTAAAAGTACCACAAACACAGTACAAAAATACAAAAGCAATCTTGGCTAAAAAGACAATTAAAATTAAAACGCAATGTGGAAAAAGTAATTTAAAATCATGCATGCTTGCCACATGTCTGACCTTTGTCGAACCATACTCGGCCATGATTGGTTAATACATAAAGGGGTGGGTCTTAATGGATTGTCTGTTGCCAAAGAGAACTGAATTAGGGAAGAAACAATATTTTTGATTCCAAGGCTCTGAAGCTGTCCAACTCTTACAGGCATGCAACTTCCTCGGACCAGCTGATTTCCTTGCTTTTCACTTCACACTTATGCCATTGAAAATTGAAAAATACTATAGTCTTGTAAAGATTGGAATTTACTCATTTTATTTTTTTTTATTCCAAGTTGCATGCTTGCTCTTGGCTAGCCCTCCACTCGTGCATCACGCGCAGTATTCACTAGGCTACAGCACAATTTGTCGGAGAAATAAATGTCTTGTCCAGTAGGTAAACGTCATTGATAACTTAACAGGAAAGATCGCTGGTACATCATTGTTCATGAAGTTTTCCACTACTGGCTAAATATTCACTTTTTTTTTTTAAAGCGTTGGCATTGTCTGAGGTTGTGTGGAAATTTAATTTGAATGGCAAGCAGTTTTTTGCCCTCTGCACTTGTGCACCTATTAAGTAAATACTGAAAACTCAAGATGGCTGCAAAAATTTGGCCAGTAACTTGCACCTATTACTAGTTCCATTCTCAAAAATGCCTTTGTTTTTTGTGCAGTATCAGCAACAACTTTCCTCCGATGACGAGTCCCTGCGCAAGCTCTTCCTCGGGGGTCTCGACCGGGAAAAGACCATGGAGCCCCAGCTGAAGGAATACTTCGGCGTCTACGGGACAGTCGCCGATTGTGTCGTCATAAAGGACAGCACCACTCAAGCCTCCAAGGGTTTTGGGTTTGTCACCATGTCGACTGTTGATGAGACGGACAACGTCTTATTGGACAAGGATAGTGATGAACCTCACATTATCAACAAGAAGAAAGTAGAGGTGAAGCGTGCCATACCCAGAGGAGTAAGTCAGTCCTAGGTCTTGATCTTTCCCCATCGCCCTTACCCCTACTTAAAATCTCCAAGATGGAGCTACAGTTTAATCAAGCTTTTAGATGTATGGTGGACAAAATTAGTTTCAATTCCAAAGTTTACTGTTTATAAAGATGGTACCAGTGTCAATCTCCCCGAGAAATATTTGTCTGAAATACCATCTTTTCGGAAGACGGTATCTGTAGACCTCAAAATGCTTTTGCCTATTTTGATTTTGTCGATTGAAATAAGCACATGTATGATCGGGTACGAACTGAACTGAACACTTTTTCACTATTACCTTCTGATGAGTCGAACCCTGATAATAAGAGCACTGTTAATTCAACATACTGCTTATAACAAGGAAAAAATAGGTCTAGAGTCTGTTTTTCTTCGTTTTCCATTACTGATGTTACAAGGTACCCGTTATAACAAGGTAAAAGTTCGACTGTACTGCATGAAACTGCCGTCAGCTGTATCAATGCTATATAACACTTGAAGTGTTTCTTTTCCTAAACATGTGAATGAACTTTCTTTGTTGCAGAGGGACATTCTACCCGACCCCATCAAAAAGCTGTTTGTGGCAGGTTTCAGGGACAGCAACCTGACGGAGGAGGACCTGAAGAACCACTTTGGGGAAAAATGCACCGTTGAGAAGGTCCACCTCGTGAAAGACAAAGAAACCGGAAAAGCCAAGGGGTTTGGCTTTGTTGAATTGAGCAACCGTCACATGGTTGACAAAGCTGCAAGTAAGGAATATTTACTGTATTTATACATCTCCCAATTTTTTTTTTTATGAAATTGTGCCTTGAACAAGGTTAGGATTAAATTAAGGTGATGGGACTCGACTACATCCCTGGTAGTTGTCATTGTCAAGTGAAATAGTACCTGATCCTGACATTCTTGCATGCTTCTGTCCGTCCTGGTTAATTTTTCTTCCTAGTTTGTGTAACGGTCCACCAGTAAGCTAATTTAATTTCTTTGTAATCTAGTTTGAATTCAGAATATAAACCCTTTTGGAGGGTTGCAGACTACAAAAGGAAATACTTTTAGTTAACCCTAACCCCCTAGGGTGCATGCGAAATCATATTAGAACTAGAGGATGTAACGGGTCTTTGTTTTTGTTTGTAGTTATTGAGAAGCATGACATCAATGGAATCCAGGTGGTCGCCAAGAAGGCCACGCCCAAGGGTGATGAAGCTGGAGCTGGTGGTGGCAGATTCGGTGGTGGCCGAGGGCGTGGTGGCGGTGGTGCCCGAGGGCGTGGTAAGTCTCCCGATTTAGTTTACAACCATAATATGGAAGTCTCCCAATACAAGGCTAAAAGCCACTCTCGGTAAAGGGTACAACCGAAGTGTGGGGTTGGTCATATTTTACAGTTTTCCTTGGATACCAAAGAAATTGCTGAAATTCAGACCTGTAGACACAAGCAAGGTAACTTCCACCATTAACTGTTATAGCCAGCACGATATCGGGTGGAGGGTTACCCCCCCCCCCCCCCCCCTTTTGTCCCTATACCTATACACTCTCCAGACTGATGTTACCTAACACATCCCCCCCCCCTAAAGATCAGAAAAGAATTATGAGATTCCAGGAACGCAATGACCAACACAAAGTGCCCTAGAACAAACGACCATCAACTGCTTGTAAACTCAAATTCAATTCTGCTAACATCAGCCTGGTTACAATTTTGATATTTATAGATATTTAATGTTACTGGAAAGAGAATTCTCCCCGGTCAACTTTCTTGTATATTGATTACTGGACTGCAGTCCACCAGGCGAGTGTAAAAATTGAAGCCCTGAAAATGGTTGGTTTCCTCAGGTGGGTTCAGCAGCTACAGTGGAGGAGGCAGCTATGGAGGTGGCGATAGCTACGGATATGGTGGCGACAGCTCCGAAAGCTATGGTTACGGCGGTGACAGATACGGTGGTGGGCGTGGTCGAGGTGGGCGTGGTGGCAGCAGCTACAGTGGGCGTGGTGGCGGCGGCAGCAGCGGTGGATATGGCGGGAGCAGTGGTAGTTCATGGGGTGGCAACGGTTATGACAGTAAGTAGATGAATTGCACATTAGCCCCCCCACCCCTCCCTCTGTCTGCAGACAGTCTTCAACATAGTAAGTCATTTACTTGACACTAGGAACCTCGCTTTCAAACCCGGAAGTGCGCAGATCGATGCTATGTTCCGTAACTCGGGATTCGTCTACAGGTTTGGGCCGATTCTCATCGGAAGAGCCCGATAAACCATTCTCTACCCATCTTTGTGGACTGCATGGACTAGTAATGCTAGTGAAATGCATATGTGCACAGCCACAATCATGGGTACACTTTTAGTTATGAACGACGGAGCAATGCTGAATAGCTTTGAAAAATTAGGATTTGCCACACTTGGAGCACTTAACAATTTAGGACATGTTACACCCTGCACACAACCCTCCATTGAGTTGACTTATTGTTTTTTTTTTCGTTTTTTTTCTTCTGTGATTGGCAGGCTGGGGTAGCGGCAGCGGTGGATATGAGGCAGGCTCAAACTATGCTGGTTCCAGCTCAAGTTACGGTCCCATGAAAGGTTAGTGCATAGAGCTGTAAACCAAACAAATTCCCTAAACAATTTCTGCTATTTCACTGTATTCAGGCATGCAACTTTTCCGCGGATTTCCGCATTTAAAAAAAAATCAGACCATGAAAAAATCCACTTGAGCTCGCTTCCCACCGTGCCAACTGCGGAATCGTCTGGCTCCGTATACATACATTACATAGAAAGGTGCAGGACACAGAACTCCGTACACATTGTCGCATACATGTATACTTGCCGTTGTGAACTAGTCGCTATAGCGCCCTCAATCAACTACAGACTGAAAGTCTTGTTCCACATTTGTTTCTCGCGTCAATCAGTACAATACAATACATCGGGATACGGACACTATACCTACATGTACATGTTTGCACGACGTCGTGAGAGCTTCACGCATTTTATTTTCCACATTTTTTTGGAAATTGAAGAGTTGCATGTCTGTGTATATTCTGCCTTTTCTTTTGGGTTTTTGTTCTGGAACTTTGATCTAGCCCAATAATTTCATTTATATCAGTCGGTTCAACCCTCCCTGATTGTTCATAATAAAATTCTTCAAAAGAAATTTTTTGCATCTTTGATATCCATATTATTCTAATTCATAACCAGAATCTTTGATTTCAGTGAATGAAGTTGGAAAAAGAATGTGTTCAATCTATTGCATTGCTGTTTGTTTTAAATGGCTTGTTTCTCCTCGAGTCATTTCAAGAAATTCCTGAAAACAAACATGCAAATTTCCAAATATCTCGCAAATGCTACAGGCCTCAGACATATACCATATCAATAGCCTTTCCAGCTACATATAAAACACATAATTGCCTTTTTTGCCGATTGGGTCACATCTATTAAAAGGGTTCGTGGACAGGGGCAACTTTAACCCTAACCCCCCCCCCCCCCCCCCCCTTCAGATTTTCTCTAGTCACCATGCTGAATTTAACAGGAAGGTGTGGAGCCTACTAAATCGGGCAGAATCGAACAGCTGGAACATAAGATCTTTTTGTTTACAACCCACATCAACAAAATCCAATGAAGTATCCACTGTTTGGATTGTATGATTCAGAATGGTTATGGTTGACCATTCTGAATCTAATGGGATTCCCTAGTGGGCACTTTGTATTGGGTGGTTAATGGAGTGAACAGAGCTTTTGCTCTCACTATGAACATCTAACAAAAGAAAAACGGCGCACTAACAATGAGAAGTCCATTGTTACTTATTCAGTGTCTTGCTGTTGAATTCTGTCAGATTGATACTCTACTGTCATTGAATTCCGATGGATTTTAATAAGCCAGATTTAAATCCAAAGGGCAAGTAGGCTCGAGGCAAATCTTCATACCAACCCTTTTTGGCCGGTCTACATTGTAAATTTTTTTTTTTTTTGGAACCTAGTTTTCACACTGCTATTGTATGTTAACAGGTTACGGAAGCGGAGGCAGTGGCTATGGAAGTGGTAGTGGAAGTTACGGTAGTGGTGGTGGCGGCGGTGGTGGCTATGGGAGTGGTGGCTACAGTGGCGGGGGCAGGGGAGGGCGCCCTTACTAGATCATGTGACCTGAACCAAAAGGTAGGTAGCATCATCGGCCTTCTGCGTGGAATAGATTTCAGAGGTCTGCTAAGCAGAACAGATCTGGGCACAGGGATTCAGGCAATTGTCCGATTTCAAGCTTTTACTAAATTTGAAATCCTGTACATTTTCAAAATTTGACTGTAAATCCATTCATCTTGGCTGTAATTTCAGGCCCTGCATTGTGGGACAGTGCGCGATATGAAATTGTATCCCAGAATGCCACATGCACACTCCTGAGAATGCTCTAAAGCTTCATTTGTTAAAAAAAAAACTGTGGTTGAAGAAAAGGCAATCAAAAAAATTGAGAGAAATTTGTCTTCATTTAACACCCAGCAAGTGATAGCAGGCTGATGTGGTTACATCAAACGTTTTCTTGATGCAACAGTACAAGGTATTTGTTTAGCAGGTCTGTGAAATGGGTTCCATGGCATATAAAATGTATTGGGCTTAGACACTTCCATCAATCCATATGCTTTTAGGGGAAGATCTATTTGGCGGTTAGCTTCAATGTAGTACCTCAACTTTAGATTTATTCCGTCCATTTTCCTTGAACCCAAAATCCTTGATCAACATGTTGGTACCCACAATCTCCAATGCATGTAGACATTACAGAGAATTTGTCAAAGAAAATTGAGAAAAGTGTCGCTCAAAATTCCCTCCATTTTTTCCCCCCATCACCTTTAAAAAAAATAGTATCATCCAAAAAGCAGAATTCATTGTTTAAATAACTGAAGTTCACTGTCTAAAATATTTCAGAAAAAGTAATATGATGAATGAAAATTAAGTTCAGATGCTGGAACTTAAAATTGAACTATACTCGACACTACAAATCCTTGATTTTACACTGGCAAGATGTTTAGGAACTACTTTGTACAGAGAACATGGGAAACTTATTGAAGAAAAAGATTTTTACAGCAGATCTTTAGTCCAGTCATTTGTTGTCTTGATGTTTTCAGTGCGTTGCCTAACTTGCATTTCGTAAATGAGGACTGTGGTATGTCTTCAAACAGCTTTGCTAAGATGTATATTTCAAGTCTTGATAACCATTTAAGTTTTGACCCAAGCATTCTCACCATTTCTGTATATTTTTCCTTTCCTAGAAATCACAATATGGGACGGTAATCCTAGCATTACCCTAAGATAAAAGCAGTGTGGGACTCCAACCTAGTCGGCATTCTAAGCAAAACCCTCTATCTCACAAGAAATCCCCCAATGATCGAAGGATGCTAAGTCGAGATTTTTGCCTGGATAAGACCCCGGAGCTAGACCAGAGAACTTTACCGACCACTCAGATCCGACTACTTAAGGCCGAGTAAATATCCAAGCCCATCAATCTTGGGAAATATTTCTCTTGGGGCTTACTACAGACCGACTGTTGACACCTAATGGTAGCCAAGATAAGATGGGCGTACCAAGTAGAAAAACACAGTGAATTTGCCAATTACCTTGAAGCACATTTCAAGATATGCTAAACACATTGCTTGCATCTCCTCGGCATTAAGCATTCCGAATGTACATGGCACGAACTAGCAGTTACCATCATTCAGTTTCAAATGTTTCTTAACCGAATGCCATCCACTGGACTCTTTCCAAGCAAATTCACTGCATTTTTCACGAGCTGTAAATAAGTAATTGGAATGAATCGATTGTGAAATACTTTGAGATTTTGTAACCCGTTTAAGGCATGGGAAAACTAGGAAGTTTACTGCTTTTTTATTTATGCATTTCCTTGATTTTAAGCGATGTAATAGTGAGATAGCCTTGACAATGGCATGGGGAATTATCCATTAATAAACACCAAATGCTGAGAATCAAAATTGTTTTTCCCTCACTCGCAAATACTTTACTACGTATTTGAATTTGTCCATTAGTCAAGTCCATTCCACTATACAAAAATTGCGTCATGAATATTCATAACTTGTTGAATATTTACATCTTGGTAGTTACATTCCAGTAAGACACCCTTGTATTAATTTTTAAGTTCATACTCAAATAGGTCTTTGGGAATTTTTGACAAACAAAACGAAGGTTCTACTGCCGTTTCATGTCTTTTTTTTTTTCTTAAATCATGTACATAACAGATTACCAGTGTGTAAGTTAGATATTGTGATAGATAAGTGCTTTCAGTAATTTTTTTTTATTGTGCTGTTTTTTTCTCAAGTCGAGTTTTTTCCTGTCATATTGAACTTGATATATCGTTGGCTTCTAAATGCATTTTCTTCCAACCCCCTTAAAGAATAGAGCACATAAAAAGAAAAAGCAGTTTGTCTTATGTAAAAGCTAAAATGGTTTTCGGCTAGTGTGCGTGTCGGTTCCAACTTGACAATATTCAAGACTAATTTCATGGAACTCGTTATGATCTTCGAGTCTGATATTGCAACCTTTACCCACTTGTGCCATTTTTAATTGCGTATTCGTGTTTTAGTGAAGTTGATGACAAATAAAGTGAGCATTTTAGACCAGCTTAATATTCAACTCCTATCTCTATTTTTATTCATTCTAACTTTTGTGCCGAGTTAAAAACTGCTCAATCTATCACTGCTTGTCGGCCTCTAATTTGAGTTTTTTTTTCCCACATTTTATCCAAGTTGTGCAAATGAATTGAATTGAAGTATGAATTGTCCAATGTTGAATTTTAAGGCGTCCTGTCCCCTTCCCCCTCCCTTCAATTTTTGGTATCGTGGTCCAGCTTGACAGTCAAAATGCATAGAAAATATGAGGACTTTTAACATTCCTGTCGGCTCCTGTTGGGGTGAATTATCTTCTTTCACAAGTTTTCTTTTTCTAATTTGTCTAGTCCAAGCGTGTCTCTTCTAAGGAAATCAAAATTGTCTGCTCAGTAGAAAAATTAACTGTTCACATTGTACATATATACAATGTACATTTAGTTTCTTCTGCCATTAGTCCCTTCGTGCTCTGCGCATATTTTTCATCACTCGGAAAAAGAATTTGCCACTGCTCGAAGCTTATAGAAACATTTAAAAGTTATTTTTATTTTTTATTTTTTTGAAGTGAACAAAGAAAATGGCAGGAGCAGGATTCGAACCTGCAACCTCAGGGTTACCGTACATGTGCTCTTTTTTTAATAATTAAACTTGCATGTCTTGGCAAAAGTATGCAGTCGAACACCTTTTATAGCAAGGTCCTTGGGAATTTACAATGTTCCTTGTTATAACCGATACCCTTGTATTATCAGAAATGGAAAACGAAGAACTCGGACCTATTTTTTTCCTTGTTATAAGCAGGATATTATATTTACAGTGCGCTTATCGGGGTTCGACTGTATTTACTGTACAATGTATAAGGTTACTTGCGTTGTATTTCTACAGAATTTAACTAATCACTCCTCACTTTTGCATCCTGTTTTAAGTCGACACGAATCAAATGCCACAACGCTGTATCTATTTAGCCTTTTCCTAGAAGCACTGAATCCAGAATCAATGATTGCAAACTGCTGACTCGAAATCAACTTGAAATCATTCTCTGATTAATGAAATCAAGCGTAAGGTGGAAATGCAACAACTAGGTAAGATCTAAGTTATCTCGTGTGTACACGTGTGTTTATTGCTTCGTACATAATATAAATCTTGATGTTGAGCAACTTGCTCGAAGTGCCAAATCCAAGAGCAAACCTCTCGGCATGAAAAAAAGCATAAACTATTGTGAGACGGTATAGTTATCTAACATTTCATTTTGAAAGCACAGGCTTTGGTTTCGTAACTTTTGAATTGACTTGGCACTACAATACTATCATGCTCAGATTTCCCAACAAATGGGGGTTCGTTTGTCTTATGTTGCACAAATGTTTTTCATTGTGTAAAAACTAATGTCTGCATTCGTCTATTTGTTTTTGTTCAGGCTAACGGGTAAATAGTTGGGAGCACTAGCAGCTGGCCAAGGTTTATATGGACTGGTAAGTGAATGAGCCATGTACAACTATTACATGGCTAGAGGGTGGATAGTCTATATTAGCTCCACAAGGTGTTGGAAGATGATAAACTACAATGTAGATTGTCAACTTTCAGGAAAATACATAAAATGTAGATTGTCAACTTTCAATAAAAAGGGGAGCGCTAGTATAGACTGTCCACTAGAAATACATGTACTATTTTTTTTTTTAACTCGTCAAACAATCCACAATGGAAACTGACTAGGTAAATGAGAATACATTTTCAGAGTGAACAAAGAAGCTGGCAGGGGCAGGATTCGAACCTGCAACCTCCGGGTTACCGACAGTTGGCCTCAAAATAGTGCTGTACAAGGCGGACAACCAAATTTGTGCTGATATTCAAGACTGAATTGCACAATATTTTTCCACTTGAATTAAAAAAAATAAGGTATTTTCCCTTTTTATTAAGTAAATTACTTGTGACACGCATAAGCACTGTTCATGTGATGTCTGTTAAGGCAAAATAGTTGCTCTGCTTGACTGACCTCAAGTTACAAGTTGGGTTGCGTTAAATTTTTTAAAGAAATTTTCAAAATCTTGCCTTTTTCCCCCCTACACAAAATGAATTTTTTAATTAAAATAATTCTTTACATACAGCTATGACGGCACAATTGTAAATTTCACCGTGAATCTCACGTTTAAATAAGCTTTACTTTGGCCTCCTGACTTCAAAGTTAAATGGCTGGTAAAAAGATAATAAAAAAATTGGGACCAACCCCTTGGGTGTGGAAAATCATATTAAAATTGGAGATTCTGGACAGTTAAATGCAGGGGTACGATTTGTCAGGATTTTTCCTGATTACAGGATTTTGTCAGGATTTCAGAATTTTTTAAGAATCTTTTTGCAATCCGTTATTCTTAAGGTTTTGTCCTAAAGGTGTTTTTACCTGTAAAAGTTGATATAGACCAATAAAAATTGACATTTTAAGAGGTGCCTTTAGGCAAATACAAACTTTATGTGGACCTGGGGTCCTCGTGGATTTTTCATGGATTTTTCATTTTTGGCCAATCTCGCCCCTGTAATTGAGCACCCCCAATATACTTAGTCAAACCCCCCCCCCCCCCCCCTCCTCCCAGATGCACCAATGGTTGTAGGGTACAGAAAAGGACAACCAACAATCGTGGCCATGAATTAAAAATGTGGACCTGTCAAGAACCGAGTGGTAAATATATCGTAATCCTTCTCTTTGCAGAAATGCACGTAGCGTCGAAACAAGGGGGACATCACGGAAATCTTCATTGACTTTGTGTCACGGTAAGTTGTCATGGTGAGCTGGTTGTAAAAGGCAGACATCCATTAAGCCAAACCCCCCTTGATGCATTGTCCAATTGGTGTATGATCGGACAAACATGGACACTGGCCTCATGTAGCTGTGATTAGACAGTACACCCCCCCCCCCCCCCCCTGCTCATTGCCAATTTTTAAAAAATTTGGGGGCTTGTAGGGGCCTATGCCTAAAGTTGCAAACCAGAAACCCTACACATCTTATTTTGCCTATAGGTAAGAACAAAACAGGTTAAATGGCGCCAACTTACTACTTATGCATAGTGCTACGCAGCATTCCACGTTTCATATTCCTCATTTTGACATACACGTATGGATATTAGGTATATTAATATAGTATACAAATATTTACTGCTTCGAGTGGTGTAGTAAAACTAGCCTCCTGAGGTGATCCATTGAGCATTCTATTTTCCCGAGGCGAAGCCGAGGGAAAATAGAATGCTCCATGGATCATCGAGGGAGGTTAGTTTTACCACAACGAGATAAAAGCAGTAAATATTTGTTTTATAACACCTCACCCACAGATTATGCTTGATTTAAAAAAATTAACATTGTTTAAATCTAAATAGTTAAAATGGACTTGTATTTCAATACAAAATTAGTGGGAATTTATTTGTTCTTTTCAAAACCACCCCTTAACGAAATGTTTGAACCCAGCTCTGTAGCACTGGCACTTTGGAACAATACGCGTTACGTTCAACGCGCACACCCACATGCATCTGCACACACATACCGCGCCATGTGTATAGTACTTTATAGTTGCTACGGGTATAGTACTTTTGGCCGTGCACAGGAAGATAGCAAAAATAGAAAATGCCATGTGACTCGCTCTCGGCCAATCAAGACACAGAATCTGTGGATGAGGTGTTATAAATGAGAATATTTGTTCTTCAAATCATTGTACAATTGTACATGTCCAACTGGTGATTGATTCACAAGGATTTTACTTCAAGTTTGTCAAATCCCGAGGTGATGGGTCCCCCCCCCCCCCCCCCCCCCCAACCACTCAAGTTCATGGCTGCAGTGCTGACTTTATACGTTTTTAAAAAATATTTTCATATAGGTGTCCTCGTCGGTTCCTGCAAGACATCCAGGATGAACCAGAGATGTGGACGGCAGTTCTATTTTCAGCTGTGTATAGTTGGTTTGATGCACAGGACATTCCCATAGGTAAAATTCTACAAGGGCTGTATCCCAGCTTCTCCAAAAAAAGGTCAATTAACATGCTGATAGGAAAATGCATTGTACGTATCAAGGCCAGAGGTAGTTGGGTTATGATTGGACTTTAAAAAAAAAGTTATCTAGTCTATAAACCTTGCAAAATTTGATTATTTTTTTCTCCATATTTATCTACTTCACAATTTTAACACCGCTGACAGTTTTACTTCCATGAAACATAGCAATGTGTTTTTAATTTTTAAAAATTCCAAAAGTGAAGTACAAGCCTTAGGCACTTGAAAAATTAAGTCTTGTACATGTAATTGTCTTTTAACTGACTTCTGCATATTTTCTGTAACGGCATTTGACATCCTTCCGATTTGGGGAAAAAATAGTGTAATTTTTAAGCAGTCTTGTACATGTACTTAACAAATTGTGCTGCCAATTTTATGTTAATTGAAATATTTGTATCTGTGTACCGGTACTTGTACAAATGTATATATGCTTAACGAGACCAATTAAGAGGTTTTTTATCTTTTTTCTTTTTACTGTTAATTGTCAAAAGACGTGTATTTTTTTACCACTTCACAGTACATGTACTGTACATGTACATTGTATTTTTGTTTCGGTTTGTATTAAAATGTTATCGGTATAAGTAATTTCCAGTTAATGTTTCCGATCATTTGCTCAAGTTCATGTTATTGTCTTTAATTATAACATTGTTTCAGAACTTGGTTTTTAAAATAAATGTGTGTACCATTTTTGTAAATTAAAGGAAGTTTGGCATTTTTATTTTAATGTGTGATATTAAATTAGCATGTTTGTTTACTTTGAAAACTGGTTGGAATGGCTGTCAAATTAACACGATATTGTCACTATAAAGCCTCCCTACTTTTTATAACTTTTCCTGGCCGATTTTCTTTCGTGGGTTGTGGGTGGGATCCTGGATACATGTATACATGTACGTACATGTACTACTATAGGCCCAACTAAAATTAGTCTTTTGGCTTATATGAACATTTTCAATAAAATAGAAACCAAACTTGATTGTTCCATTGTACCCATCAAGATATCGGACCAAGGGGTACCCACCCCCCCCCCCCCCCCCCGGTCGCTATACCTTTTATATGTACATGTACACTCCAGACCCCCCCCCCCCCCCCCCCCTGGATACCTGAAAGGAATTTCTGAGTGCGGGAACGGTGACCAACCTAAGGGAGGGGAGTCCCTCGGTCTTATACAACTGTATCTTGCTTCAAATGTGTTGCATGGAAGTGGTACAAATGACCTAGAATATTATTTTGCCGGGAGGGTGTAAAAATATTACGGCGGGAGTGGAATTCTTTCACAATGGTTGTGACGCCATTTCACCTCGTGTCCGATTTGCAACTGCCGCCGAAGAAAAAATGGCAATGAGCCGGTTGGGTTGGTCGACCCCAAACACCCCCCCCCCCCCCCCCACCCCCCGAGTTCTTGGATTCCCACTCGTCACGCCAGAAATAAATTCAGTTGAACCAGTTGTTGGATGGAACAATTATGGATCAATTCCTGCTACATGTAGATAGGAAATGCGGAGGGGCTAAAAAAAATCCGACCTGAATTTCTGAAAATGTCTTTATTGAAGGTGATGAAAATTTGACACTAGTATGGAATTTCGTACACTGAAAAACATATTGGAGGGGCGGGTGGCGCAGGACGGAGACTGAGAGGGGCATGATGCATACCTCCTCCAGGCTGATCCCGAGACAAAGGAGGGGGGAAGGGAATATCACCCACCCCACCCCCAACAAAAGCAAATAAATAAATAAATACATGTAAATAAAATATAAAATCCTGGTTCTTTGTCAGTAATAATAGAAAAAGCCAGAAACTCGCGTTATTTCAGCCTATTTACTAATACATGTAGTTAATCACAACGCTCAAAATGCACTTTTAAAATATTGTGCCACTAACGTCGTGATCATTTTTTTGCAGATTTAATGTTTCGGGGGGGGGGGGGGGGGGGTGGTGATTAATAATTTTCGCTCAGTCTGTAGTTTTTCCCCACCCCACCCCATGTTCAGGTTAAATGTTCCTCCTGTTGTTTTATACCAAAAGAAAAAGGGCTTATAAGCAATATTCAACTTGGGTCGTATACGTCCTTTCAGAGGCGACGAATTTCGGATGACGCGGCATCCTCCCCAACAACAAAAGGTGTTACAATATAATAAATAATACGTCACACAATCCACAAGGGCAAGATAGCTCAGTTGGTAGAGCGCCGGTACGGTAACCCGGAGGTCGCAGGTTCGAATCCCGCTCGTGCCAGTTTCTTTGTTCACATTGAAAACAATATAATAAAGGATGACTAATAAGCTCAGGACAGCTTTTTGTAGAAAGCAAAACGCGCGTCTGTATGCTAGCCCAAAAAATGAAGCACGCCATCATTGTCACTGAAGCGCATGTACCAGGCGCGGCGCACGTCACGTGTAGCTGTTCTTTTTTTGTTTTTCATCGCACAACCTCAAATCCAAGATGGCGGAAGAACAGACAACATACGCCGCCGATGAAGTCCCGTACGAAGAATCTGTAAGTTAACGTACCAATATTCGTTTTTAGCCAATTCCAAGGGCAGGACATGGATTTATGATATGTATAGCAACTTTTGAGGACGGTCCAGCCCCGTGTTTAGAAGCATGTGGTGGGGAGTTTGTCGAAGAAAGTTGGGAAGTTTTGGCAAGCCGGCCAGTGCATGCCATGCCTGTCCTGCCGGCGGCGCGTGCACAAAAGACGCGGGAGAATTTTTTTATTTTTTTAGTTGGGCATATTTGTAACCTAACGTCCGAAATGGGGACCTTTGGGGTTTCGAGGGTGATAATTTGGCGATTGTGTAGTGTAGGGCCCCTCTTTAGTTTTGATGAAGTTAGAGTCAAGGGTATTCATGGTATTTTTTCTCATTCCAAAATAAAATGACTTTTTCCACCTAAAAAAAGCAGACTTTTCTTTTTTGACATTGTTTTTTGTAATTTTGAACAGTTTATTTCGGTAGGAAATGCAATTTTCTTGCACGCTTTACGGCAGTTGCCATGCGAATGAACGCGGTTTTGCGTGTTTACTGTGCGTCGCGGTGATCGCCATCTTGATTTTCGCGTTGCGTTTTGTTGTCCTCATCGCCGCTTTACCCCAAAATTTTCCTCGAAAACTAAAAACCCTGCCCTTTATTTACGGTATACGTGTTGGTTTGTATTGTCGCTAACTAGTTTGGCAATTCTAATAACCTAAAAGTGGATTTTTGTTCCCTTAGGGAACAGGGCCCTACACTACACAATCGTCGATAATTTAGTATCCTGTCACCACCCTTTTAACCATTTATAATCTTTGTGATATATGAGTCCTCGCAAATATTTAGAAAAATACAACACTGTCGCAACACAGTCATACAATACATTACAAGATAACGTGGCAGACACCACTTGTTTATGATGGACAGTTATGACGGCAACATGAGAAACTGAGAAACTTTAAATACTAGTTTAGGTACTTTCAAGGAGTGGCGAAACCTGTGGTCTTGGTTGGCAATATTTTCGTAAAATGTCACCATTTCGAGTGACATTTCAAGAAATTGAATCTAACCTAGGTGTACATGGCCATGTCAAGATAATGCATATGGCCGGCCATGAGAATGAAAGTATGAGTTTACTTTCCGAGACATTTTAAAAAGTGATGAGGCTTTTTCTTATTATTCATTATTTTTCAATTTCCCGCCTTTGAACATGTTGAAAATGCCGTGACCAAGTATGGAACGATCGGCTGCTCGGTCAGGGGTCGATTTAGAAGAAAAAAAATCGCATGCACTGGTGCATGTAGACCGAAAAAGTTACATGCACAAAATAAATTTTACATGCACAAAAAAGTGTGCACACAAGTCATAACCCAAAAGAACAATAGGTAGACATATTTGTTGTTTTAAAATATGTGTATTCCTACAAATTTTCAAATGTAGCTATTACATGTATAATGCTGTTAAGGGTATTGTTTTGCTTTGTAAATAAAATGTGTTTTTGTACAATTGGTATTCACTGTTTGTTTATTTCATCAGTGGTAATTAGCAATCTCTGACATGATCGTGAGAAGCCGAAGTTATGTTAGGCCTACAACTGTAGTATCATGTTCCACGGTGTCAGAAGGCTGTTAGATATTTTGATACCGAAATATCGGCCCAAAAATATCGCGATATTATCGTGATGACGCCACTTTTTCCTTACCGGAAGAACGGAGGAATAATTTTTCTTTTTAAATACCTGATGGAAATCACCACGTGTACAGCATGATGAGATCGGGCCCACCGGGATCGGACCCGCCGGGACTGAGCTTGGTTCCGCTAACTTAGGGCCGGCCACCGAGAGATCGCGAATCAGGCCGGGGCAGGAAGGATCGGGGGCCGATTGATGACAAGGCTTCACTTGTTGAGTAGTTGGAGTACTACGACATTTCCCTTCAGTTGGCTTCCTTGCGGCACTAGAAAGGACGAGCGTTTGTTTCTATTTCGACACTGTTGATTAGTAACAGCTGATAATTTATACCATGGACGCCCAAATCACACGTGAGCTGTCAAAAACATTGTCTTGCATGTCTTGTGCACAATGCATGTGCCGCACGCGTTTGTCATTTCTCAAGATGACTTTCGCTTCGTGTTAGATGCGTGTACATGCATTGTACACTGGGAATAAGTACGGTGGCATTCAGTGCGGTTGCTTGCACTTGACCAAGACTAGCAACAAAGCAACCCGCACGCGCAGATGCGCTTTTGGGGTTGGCTTTATTGATCAATTGCTCTAACCCCAGGTCGCGGGGACCGGGTTAACAAGTCTTTTCTCAAGTCAATGTTAGCTGCGTATATGTACATTGTACATTCGGAACAATACGGCAGCAGACGCGGAGCTCGGAGATATTTACACCGGTATGATAAGACATCACTGCATGAAACTGTTCATTTTTCACACAAGACTGTTTGGTTTGAAGAAAAGTAGCAAACTCTGCACTCATTTTAATTGGATCGACAAAATTTGACAAATTTTGCCGATCCAATGTTTTGCCGATATTGCCGAACATCGGCCCGATCCGATGTCCGATCCAGGATCGGTTCAACCAAAACGAAGTAGCCTAGATAATGGAAGTGCACCAGGGACACTAAGCTTGTTCTGGAGTTTTTGCCCAATTTTTTTGAATTGCACTTTGATGAATTATTCAACTAGGAGGAGCAGGAGCCTGAAGATGAGAACCTCCGAAAGCTTTTCCTTGGCGGCCTGGATAGATCTACCACCAAGGAAGAAGTTGAGGAGCACTTCTGCTCCCTGGGAGATGTGCAGAGCGTCTCAGTGGCGACAGACAACAGTAACAAGTCCAAGGGTTTCGGCTTTGTAACGATGCAGACGATAGTGGACGCCGACATGGTGCTCCGGGGCCACGAGGATAAACCTACAGTGCTCAAGAGCAAGAAGATTGAGGTCCGGCGTGCCATTCCAAGAAATGTGAGTGCCTCCCTCTGTATTCTTAACCCTAATCCCTCCGGTTCCTCCAGCATTTCTTTTTCTAGGAACCATCTTGAGTCGTCAAAAATAAGCCAGTTCGGTATCTCAAAGGTCAAAGGTTATTCAGGATAAAATTGCTGATGTAATGTCACGCCATGTTACGTGAGCGCCCATTCTGATTGAATTTAACACGTGTACGCTGTGCGACAATCTTTTGTGTTAACGCGCGCACGCGTTAGGTCACGCGGGTCATTCGGGATAAAATGTCATTGGTGCACATGCACATTTAATATACCGAACTGGCTTATTCCAACACTGCTGTAAAGTGGTGGGCATATTTTTTTGTACTTCAGCATTGGAACATCAAGTCCCATGCAAAGCAGTAGTGCCAAACTTTTCAGTAGCCAGTAACATCCGCCAAAATAAGGCTTTGGTGGATTTGAGAGGGATGCTTAATAACGGCCCCCATATGCATTTCAGTTTTCTCAATGAAACACTGAATAATGCCAAAAACTAGTTCTTTATCTTTATACATTTTTAACATATGTATGTTGTGCATCAGTCCTGGATTCTACCAGTCCTGAAATTCGAGCCCTGGAAAAGTGGGCCAATTTCATTCGGGCTTTGTTGTTCATCATGAGTTAAGTTTGATTCCTGTCTGCATGTCCCATTGTGATTTAAATTGTTTTAAAAACTACTTGACCCATCTACTATTATAACTATCACAACCTATCGAAAAACCAAATCCTTTCCTCTCTCACAGCTTGTGTGTCTTAACCTGTTACTTGATAGGTTTTGATAAATAGGTTAGTTGGCTCCAATTTGGCACCTGGAGAGGGAGGGTTAATGTGTTTTCTATGCTGTTTTCACCTGTTGCAGAGTAATGTATCCAGCGACCTGGTCAAAAAAGTGTTCGTCGCCGGCCTAAACAAGGGTTCCTTCACAGAAGATGACCTCAGAGATTACTTCAGCCAATTCACCGAGGTCAAAAGTGTCTCCATCGTTATGGACAAAGAAACCAACCAATCCAGGGGTTTTGCCTTCGTCGAGATGGAGTACTACTACATGGTGGACAAAGCAGCACGTAAGAATTTCCCAAACTATTTTAACACTGGCTAAATTTTATATTTTAGAGTCCCCAGTTGTAGAGTCCCCAGTTGTAAAAACCCAATGTAAAATCTTGCAGAATCTGACAGCATACGGCAGCACATATTTCCAAAGAAGCACACCAATAAAATCTGTGGCCTATCATCTAATCCATCTTGATGCCAATTCCATGTTAGTCTTCTATTTTTAACTTTTCTTTTTCAATAGATAAAAAGAAATCTGATTCACTTTGTTTTCCCTTTTCGTTGCTCCCCACCAGTTATGTCAAACCACATAATTAATGACATCAAGATCGACGTTAACAAAGCCCATGCTGACAAGAACCGAGGTGGGCGTGGCGGCGGCTCCATGGGTGGGCGTGGCGGAAGAGGAGGAGGTGAGAATTAACTTGTGAATTGCTTTTTCTTCCAAAATGAGCATGAATTTTGAAGGATGGAGAATATCGGCTCGGTCAAATCAAAGAATGAACTGCCACCTCTACAAAACAATCTGCAGAGCACATTCTCATGGAGTCTAATGTCAGTGCTCTTCCAACCGTGTGATTCCGTGCTTACAACCAACGTCGTGTGCTTACAGCATTTGAACTGAAATTCTGCAGATTCTCTAGAAAATGTGCACAATCCGATATTCCATGCTTCTAGTGAAACATGCTTATGATGAGTATGCTGTTAGCGGTGAATCTTCAGTCATGACCTCCAATGTGGTCTTTTGATTGTTAAAGCTCATTTACAAAGCTAGATTTTTCTTCTTATTTATATTTGTTTATCTAGGGGCCTTGTCTATTTATACCCGGGCACCACATTTACTTCAGTTCTCCCTCCCACTTCAAAGAAAAACCCCTTTCTGCTGACAAACAGATTGCTCTTACCCTCTTGAATGCGGATGACAGACATAACCTGTTGACCCCTTGCCTATACTTTCAATACAGACCAGTCACCAATGGTCAGTTTACTTATGTGGTTAGTACTATGACAGGTCAAATTCAGTCAACCGGTTTTGACTCTTTCCATTGGTCAGAGCATGCCAAAGCATTCTCATAGCTAGTTGCTGAAACAGTCATCAAGGGTCAAAAATGAAGTTCTATGCATAGAATTCCAATGGGTCACAACAATCACTTGACTGATTTTGACCCATAGGACAACATGGCTCAGAATGTATGTTTGCATAGGAGGGTTAATTAATCAATCCATTCATGGGAATGTAATGAATAGATGGGTCTTTTTCAAAGAAAGCTTTCATTCACACCATAGGAGGCTCTGAATGCGAGGAATAGGACCACTCTATTCAATGTGGTGCCTATTGCTTGCATTTACACTTGACTGCGCAGCTGCCGACCTAAGCATCAGGCATGCAACTTTTCCTCGATCAGCTGATTTCCTCGTTTTTCACTTCACACTTATGCCATTGAAAATTGAAAAACACTGTACAAAGTCTTGTAAAGATTGAAATTTCCTGGTTTGTTTTTGTATTCCAAGTTGCATGCCTGAGGCATACCAGCACCCCATCAAGAAGAACTGGATGCAAATCTGACAAAAATCTCACGGATTATATTTGTTTCTGCTGCTATCATTTAGGTGGTTTTGGACGTGGCAGGGGTGGTGGTTATGGAGGCGGTGGTTATGGCGGCGGTGGTTATGGTGGCGGTGGTGGGGGTTATGGAGGGGGCCGAGACTGGGGTACTGGCTACAACGATTACGACAGCTATGGAGGTAAAGCTTCATCTATTTGTGACTACACAAAATTAAGTTTTTTATTAATATAATTCTTTACATACAGCTATGACGGCACAATTGTAAAATTTCACCGTGAATCTCACGTTTAAATAAGCTTTACTTTGGCCTCCTGACTTCAAATTTAAATGGCTGGTAAAAAAAATATTTTTTTTGGGACCAACCCCTTGGGTGTGGAAAATCATATTAAAATTGGAGATTCTGGACAGTTAAATGCAGGGGTACGATTTGTCAGGATTTTTCCTGATTACAGGATTTTGTCAGGATTTCAGAATTTAAGAATCTTTTTGAATCCGTTATTCTTGAGGTTTTGTCCTAAAGGTGTTTTTACCTGTAAAAGTTGATATAGACCAATACAAATTGACATTTTAAGAGGTGCCTTTAGGCAAATACAAACTTTATGTGGACCTGGGGTCCTCGTGGATTTTTCATGGATTTTTCATTTTTGGCCAATCTCGCCCCTGTAATTGAGCACCCCCAATATACTTAGTCAAACCCCCCCCCCCCCCCCCCTTCCCAGATGCACCAATGGTTCTAGAGTACAGAAAAGGACAACCAACAATCGTGGCCATGAATTAAAAATGCGGACCTGTCAAGAACCGAGTGGTAAATATATCGTAATCCTTCTCTTTGCAGAAATGCACGTAGCGTCGAAACGAGGGGGAAATTTTCATTGACTTTGTGTCACGGTAAGTTGTCATGGTGAGCTGGTTGTAAAAGGCAGACATCCATTAAGCCAAACCCCCTTGATGCATTGTCCAATTGGTGTATGATCAGACAAACATGGACACGTGGCCTCATGTAGCTGTGATTGGACAGTACACCGAGGGCAAGGGGGTTTTGGGGGTTGAAACCCCCCTGCTCATTGCCATTTAAAAAAAAATTGGGGGAGCTTGTAGGGGCCTATGCCTAAAGTTGCAAACCAGAAACCCTACACGTCTTATTTTGCCTATAGGTAAGAACAAAACAAAGAGGTTAAATGGCGCCAACTTACTACTTATGCAAAGTGCTACGCAGCATTCCACGTTTTATATTCCTCATTTTGACATACACGTATGGATATTAGGTATATTAATATAGATGAGAATATTTGTTATTCAAATCATTGTACAAATGAACATGCACAACTGGTGATTGATTCACAAGGATTTTACATCAAGTTTGTCAAATCCTGAGGTGACGGGTCCCCCCCCCCCCCCCCCCCCAACCACTCAAGTTCATGGCTGCTGCGCTGACTTTATACGTTTTAATAAATTATGTTCATATAGGTGTCCTCATCGGTTCCTGCAAGACATCCAGGATGAACCAGAGATGTGGACGGCAGTTTCAGTTTCAGCTGTGTATAGTTGGTTTGACGCACATGACATTCCCATAGGTACAATTCTACAAGGGCTGTATCCCAGCTTCTCCAAAAAAGGTCAATTAACATGCTGATGGGAAAATGCATTGTACATATCAAGGCCAGAGGTAGTTGGGTTATGATTGGACTTTTTAAAGAAAGCTATCTAGTCTATAAACCTTGCAAAATTTGATTATTTTTTGTCCATATTTATCTACTTCACAATTTTAGCACCGCCGACAGTTTTACTTCCATGAAACATAGCAATGTGTTTTTAATTTTAAAAAAATTCCAAAGGTGAAGTGCAAGCCTTAGGCACTTGAAAAATTAAGTCTTGTAATTGTCTTTTAACTGACTTCTGCATATTTTCTGTAAATGGCATTTGACATCCTTCCGATTTGGGAAAAAAATAGTGTAATTTTTAAGCAGTCTTGTACATGTACTTAACAAATTGTGCTGCCAATTTTAAGTGAATTGAAATATTTGTATGTGTAGTTTTTTTTTCTTGAATTTTTTTTACTGATAATTGTCAAATGTCAAGACGTGTATTTTGGGACCACTTCACAGTACTGTACATGTACATTGTATTTTTGTTTCGGTTTGTATTAATATGTTATCGGTATTAGTAATTTCCAGTTAATGTTTCCGATCATTTGATCCAGAATCCAGATGAATAGATGGGTCTTTTTCAAACAGCTTTCATTCACACATAGAAGGCTCTGAATGCGATGAATAGGACCACTCTATTCATTGTGGTGCCTATTGCTTGCATTTACACTTGACTGCGCAGCTGCCGACCTAAGCATCAGGCATGCAACTTTTCCCCGGATCAGCTGATTTCCTCGTTTTTCACTTCACACTTATGCCATTGAAAATTGAAAAACACTGTACAAAGTCTTGTAAAGATTGAAATTTCCTGGTTTTTTCTTTAATTCCAAGTTGCATGCCTGAGGCATACCAGCACCCCATCAAGAAGAACTGGATGCAAATCTGACAAAAATCTCACGGATTATATTTGTTTCTGCTGCTATCATTTAGGTGGTTTTGGACGTGGCAGGGGTGGTGGTTATGGGGGTTATGGAGCGGGCCGAGACTGGGGGAATGTTATTGTCTTTCATTATAACATTGTTTCAGAACTTGGTTTTTAAAATAAATGTGTACCATTTTTTTAATGGAAGTAAGTTTGGCATTTTTATTTCAATGTGTGATATTAAATGAGCATGTTTGTTTACTTTGAAAACTGGTTGGAATGGCTGTCAAATTAACACGATTGTGTCACCAATTGTCACTAATAAGCCTCCCTACTTTTTATCACTTTTCCTGGCCGATTTTCTTTCGTGGGTTGGGGTGGGTTCCTGGAATATACATGTACAATACATGTACATACTACTATAGGCCCAACTAAAATTAGTCTTTTGGCTTATGAAAATTCATTAAAATAGAAACCAAACTTGACTGTTCCATTGTACCCAGCAAGATATCGGACCAAGGGGTAACCCCCCCCCCCCCCCCTCCTTTCCCTTGTCGATATACCTTGTACATGTACACACTCCAGACTGTCGTTACCAAACATATCCCCCTGGATCCGATACCTGTGACCAACCTCCGTCCCATATCTTACTTCAAATGTGTTCCATGGAAGTGGTACAAAACAAGTAACCTAGAATATTATTTTGCTGGGAGGGTGGACAAAAAGTACGACGACTGGGGGGGGGGGGGGGGGGGGGGGGAATTCTTTCACAACGGTGGTGGCGCCATTTCACCTCATGTCCTAAGCCGTTTTCCGGTTTGCCACTGCCGCCGTATAAGAACAAAATGGCAATGAGCCGGTTGGCCGGTTGTATGGGGAGGAGGTCGACCCCAAACCGACCCGACCCCCCCCCCCCCCGTGTTCTTGGATTCCCACTCCCAACGCCAGAAATGAATTCAGTTTGGATCAATTCCTGCTATGTAGATCGGAAATGCGGAGGGGCAAAAAAAAAATCGGACCTGAATTTCTAAAAAAAGTCTTTTTAATGAAGGTGATGAAAATTTGACACTAGTATGGAATTTCGTACACTGAAAAAAAATGGAGGGGCGGGTTGCGCAGGACGGATACCGAGAGGGCCATGATGCATACCCCCACATGCAGCCCAACCACCCCCCCCCCCCCCCCTCCCCGCATCTGCATGCATTATGCTCCCCCAGTAAAAATCAGTGCACCCCAGGTGCCCCGCCCAAATTTGAATAGCAAGTTACAAGGGCTGATACCGGGACAAGGAGGGGAGGGGGAAATATCCCCAACCCCACCCCCCCCCCCCCCCAAAAAAAGAAAACCAAATAAATAAATATATGTAAATAAAATCTGAAATCCAAATCGTTGGTTCTTTATCAGTAATAATTGAAAAACCAGAAACTAGCGTTATTTCAGCCTATTTACTAATAATACACGTAGTTAATCACAACTCTCAAAATGCACTGTTAAAATATTGTGCCACTTAAGTCGTGATAATTTTTTGCAGATTTAATGTTTCGGGGGGGGGGTGTGAATAATGTTCACTCAGTCTGTAGTTTTTCCCCCTCCACCCCACCCCATGTTCAGGTATGATGTTCCTCCTGTTGTTTTATACCAAAAAGGGCTTATAAGCAATATTCAACTTGGGTTGTATACGTCCTTTACGAGGCGACGAATTTCGGATGACGCGGCATCCTCCCTAATAACAAAAGGTGTTACAATATAATAAAGGATGACTAATAAGCTCAGGACAGCTTTTTGTTGAAAGCAAAACGCGCGTCTGTCTGGCAAAAAAAAGAATGAAGCACGCCATCATTGTCAGTGAAGCGCATGCACCAGGCGCACGTGTAGCTTTTTTTTTTGTTCATCGCACAACCTCAAATCCAAGATGGCGGAAGAACAGACAACATACGCCGCCGATGAAGTCCCGTACGAAGAATCTGTAAGTTAACGTACCAATATTCGTTTTTAGCCAATTCCAAGGGCAGGACATGGATTTATGATATGTATAGCAACTTTTGAGGACGGTCCAGCCCCGTGTTTAGAAGCATGTGGTGGGGAGTTTGTCGAAGAAAGTTGGGAAGTTTTGGCAAGCCGGCCAGTGCATGCCATGCCTGTCCTGCCGGCGGCGCGTGCACAAAAGACGCGGGAGAATTTTTTTTATTTTTTAGTTGGGCATTTTTGTAACCTTACTTAACGTCCGAAAGGGGGACCTTTGGGGTTTCGAGGGAGATAATTTGGCGATTGTGTAGTGTAGGGCCCCTCTTTAGTTTTGATGAAGTTAGAGTCAAGGGTATTCATGGTATTTTTTCTCATTCCAAAATGACTTTTTCAACCTAAAGCAGACTTTTCTTTTTTGACATTGTCTTTTGTAATTTTGAACAGTTTATTTCGGTAGAAAATGTAATTTTCTTGCGCGCTTTACGGCAGTTGCCATGCGAATGAACGCTTTATTTTCGCGTTGCGTTTTGTTGTCCTCATCGCCGCTTTACCCAAAAATTTCCCTCGAAAACTAAAAACCCTGCCCTTTATCTACGGCATATGTGTTGGTTTGTATTGTCGCTAACTAGTTTGGCAATTCCAATAACCTAAAAGTGGATTTTTGTTCCCTTAGGGAACAGGGCCCTACACTAGACAATCGTCGATAATTTAGTATCCTGTCACCACCCTTTTTACCATTTATAATCTTTGTGATTATGAGTCCTCGCAAATATTTAGAAAAATACAACACTGTTGCAACACAGTCATACATTACAAGATAACGTGGCAGACACCACTTGTTTATGATGGACAGTCATGACGGCAACATGAGAAACTGAGAAACTTTAAATACTAGTTTAGGTACTTTCAAAGGAGTGGCGAAATCTGTGGTCTTGGTTGGCGATATTTTCGTAAAATTTCACCATTTCGAGTGACATTTCAAGAAATTGAATCTAACCTAGGTGTACATGGCCATGTCAAGATAATGCATATGGCCGGCCATGAGAATGAAAGTATGAGTTTACTTTCCGAGACATTTTGAAAAGTGATGAGGCTTTTTTTTATTATTCATTATTTTTCAATTTCCCGCCTTTGAACATGTTAAAATGCCTGCCACTGAGTCACGTGACCAAGTATGGAACGATTGGCTGCTCGGTCATCATCACATGGGATCATTGCCAGCTTTGAATGCAATCATCAGATATCATCTTAATTGCATGCCGTCATTTAATTTAACCCTCCTATACTTCTATCACAGCCTATCAAAAACTCTAAACACCAACTCTCACAGTTTGTGTGTGTTTCAATCTGTCATTTGATAGGTTTTGATCTGTACAACAACTGGGTCGATTTTGGCCAGGTGCACAGTGCTAGATTGAGGTTGATTGAAAATACCGCATTCGTTCAATAAATCGAGAAATTAAGTACGGGCATCCGGGTTACTGAGGCAGCGTCGGCAATGGCGAAGATAGAAAACGATTTCTATTGGCCGATATTTTTGCGCGTAGTGTCCATCGTCCAACCAGAGCGTGTGTACTAATACGCATAGGTCTCGCAGAACAGCAGCTGGACTGGTTCCTCGTCTCTATCGCTATGCTACGCCACGCAATTGTATTGCGGAGCGGAGCCTTACGCAAAGACGTGAACCACTCTAAACTTCAGCCTAGTACTATCGCCATACTTTCGCTGCTGTCGGATGATGGCATGGATATGGTTACAGGTTGGTTGCGCGGGATTTCGTGAAGTTGCCAGTCAGAAAAATCACCACAACCAAATTGAAGGATGCAAATAAAGCGTACTTCTCTAGAACCGGGTACTGTATGAAGTTGAAATCGGCAGGTGTATTGCTCAGGACCCAAGAATGTGCAGTGTCAAGTTTGAAGTTGTTTATATAAGTGGTTCTCAAAAAAGCTGCAAAAAAGCAGCAATACCGGAGGCCTAGCTTGAAAATTCCAGCTAATGACATGTGAGATTCGCTGTTTAGAGCTGGAAGAACTCCTATAGGGCTTTGAGCGGTCTGTTTGTTTTTTGCCGATATCTTCCGTTTCCCTGAATATGCTCAACCAAACACTCACCCAAAATGCAGAGTAGTAATTCATGCAGCTTGTGATCCCTTCAAAATGAGAATATGCTCAAGTTAAACCCCAAAAAAGTGAATTTTTCGTGCAACTCGCTGCATGCACAAACCAGCTGTGTACAAAGCAATGGCGGAGTGATTCTTGGTGCCCGACCAAAACACGAAGGGGCCAGACCACAACAATTTACATTTGAAGCTTAAAATGGTTTCCGATTACCATGTGGCCGGTGTGGCATGCACTGCACGCATACCCCCTCGGGGCTCGCTATACGACGGCTGTTTGCTGATGCTATAAGATTATGGACAAGAACGCATGCAATACAATGGCAGGCTTATGTTACAATTTGGTCAGTGTTTACCCGCAAATTTACTTGAGCAGAAATTGTATATTTCTTAAGATATATTATCATGGAATACTGCCTCTGTGGATTCGGAAAAGGCAACGAGGAAATAAAAATAGCTTTCATTGTATTGCATGCGTTCGCTTCACATTAGTAGTGCGTGCACGTGCATTGTACACTGGGTGGGAACAATAGACGGCATGTGCGGTTGCTTGCACTTGCACTTGCACTTGACCAAGGCTTGCAACAAAGCAACGCGCAGATGCGCTTTAGGGGTTGGAGTTATTGAAGCAATTGCTCTAACCCCCCAGGTCTTAGTAGCCTTTTCTCAAGACTTAAAGTTCGCAACACGTTAGCAGCGTGTACGTACATTGTACATTGGGAATAATACGGCCCGATCCGATGTCTGATCCAGTCATCGGTTCAACCAAAACGAAGTAGCCTAGATAATGGAAGTGCACAGGGACACTAAGCTTGTTCTGGAGTTTTTGCCCAATTTTTTTGAACTGCACTTTGATGAATTATTCAACTAGGAGGAGCAGGAGCCTGAAGATGAGAACCTCCGAAAGCTTTTCCTTGGCGGCCTGGATAGATCTACCACCAAGGAAGAAGTTGAGGAGCACTTCTGCTCCTTGGGAGATGTGCAGAGCGTCTCAGTGGCGACAGACAACAGTAACAAGTCCAAGGGTTTCGGCTTTGTAACGATGCAGACGATAGTGGACGCCGACATGGTGCTCCGGGGCCACGAGGATAAACCTACAGTGCTCAAGAGCAAGAAGATTGAGGTCCGGCGTGCCATTCCAAGAAATGTGAGTGCCTCCCTCTGTATTCTTTTCTAGGAACTCTCTTGAGTCGCCAAAAATAAGCCAGTTCGGTATCTCAAAGGTTATTCAGGATAAAATTGCTGACGTAATGTCACGCCATGTTACGCGAACGCCCATTCTGATTGAATTTAACACGTGTACGCTGTGCGACAATCTTTTGTGTTAACGTTAGGTCACGCGGGTCATTCAAGATACAATGTCATTGGTGCACATGCACAGTTAATATACCGAACTGGCTTATTCCAACACTGCTGTAAAGTGGTGGGCATATTTTTTTGTACTTCAGCATTGGAACATCAAGTCCCATGCAAAGCAGTAGTGCCAAACTTTTCAGTAGCCAGTAAAATCCGCCAAAATAAGGCTTTGGTGGGTTTGAGAGGGATGCTTAATAACGGTTCCCATATGCATTTCAGTTTTCTCAATGATACACTGAATAATGCCAAAAACTAGTTCTTTATCTTTATACATTTTTAACATATGTATGTTGTGCATCAGTCCTGGAAGATACCAGTCCTGAAATTCGAGCCCTGGAAAAGTGCTCCTATTTCATTCGGGCTTTGTTGTTCATCATGAGTTAAGTTTGATTCCTGTCTGCATGTCCCATTGTGATTTTAAATTGTTTTAAAAACTACTTGACCCAACTACTATTATAACTATCACAACCTATCGAAAAACCAAATCCTCTCCTCTCTCACAGCTTGTGTGTCTTAACCTGTCACTTGATAGGTTTTGATAAATAGGTTAGTTGGCTCCAATTTGGCACCTGGAGAGGGAGGGTTAATGTGTTTTCTATGCTGTTTTCACCTGTTGCAGAGTAATGTATCCAGCGACCTGGTCAAAAAAGTGTTCGTCGCCGGCCTAAACAAGGGTTCCTTCACAGAAGATGACCTCAGAGATTACTTCAGCCAATTCACCGAGGTCAAAAGTGTCTCCATCGTTATGGACAAAGAAACCAACCAATCCAGGGGTTTTGCCTTCGTCGAGATGGAGTACTACTACATGGTGGACAAAGCAGCACGTAAGAATTTCCCAAACTATTTTAACACTGGCTAAATTTTATATTTTAGAGTCCCCAGTTGTAGAGTCCCCAGATGTAAAAACCCAAGTTGTAAAATCTTGCAGAATCTGACAGCATACGGCAGCACATATTTCCAAAGAAGCACACCAATAAAATCTGTGGCCTATCATCTAATTCATCTTTAATTTTGAAAAAAATCACAATTCTTGATGCCAATTCCATGTTAGTCTTCTATTTTTAATGAGAGAGACTGGGATTGCGGGTAACACCATGTGAAACAAATCTCTTCTAGGAAGAAGTGTGGTTCTGAAAAGAACCGGGGTGAGTGTGTAACTCGACGTTTCGGACAGTGTGCTCTGTCCGTCCTCAGGAGTGTGAGACTTCTATTTTTAACTTTTCTTTTTCACTAGATAAAAAGAAATCTGATTCACTTTGTTTTCCCTTTTTGTTGCTCCCCACCAGTTATGTCAAACCACATAATTAATGACATCAAGATCGACGTTAACAAAGCCCATGCTGACAAGAACCGAGGTGGGCGTGGCGGCGGCTCCATGGGTGGGCGTGGCGGAAGAGGAGGAGGTGAGAATTAACTTGTGAATTGCTTTTTCTTCCAAAATGAGCATGAATTTTGAAGGATGGAGAATATCGGCTCGGTCAAATCAAAGAATGAACTGCCACCTCTACAAAACAATCTGCAGAGCACATTCTCATGGAGTCTAATGTCAGTGCTCTTCCAACCGTGTGATTCCGTGCTTACAACCAACGTCGTGTGCTTACAGCATTTGAACTGAAATTCTGCAGATTCTCTAGAAAATGTGCACAATCCGATATTCCATGCTTCTAGTAAAACATGCTTATGATGAGTATGCTGTTAGCAGTGAATCTTCAGTCATGACCTCCAATGAGGTCTTTTTATTGTTAAAGCTCATTTACAAAGCTAGATTTCTCTGTTCTTGTTTTTATTTATGTTTATCTAGCTATGAGAATGATTTGGCAAGCTGTGCCTAATGGAACGAGTCAAAACCGGTTGACTGAATTTGACCTGCCATAGTACTAACCACATAAGTAAACTGACCATTGGTGACTGGTCTGTGACTGTCCATCTATAAAATTTCCCGGGCACCACATTTTCTCCCTCCCACTTCAAAGAAAAACCCCTTTCTGCTGACAAACAGATTGCTCTTAGCCTCTTGAATGCGGATGACGGCTATAACCTGACCAATGGTCAGTTTACTTATGTGGTTAGTACTATGACAGGTCAAATTCAGTCAACCGGTTTTGACTCGTTCTATTGGGCACAGCATGCCAAAGCATTCTCATAGCTAGTTGCTAAAACAGTCATCACGGGTCAAAAATGAAGTTCTATGCATAGAATTCCAATGGGTCACAACAATCACTTGACTGATTTTGACCCATACGACAACATGGCTCAAAATGTATGTTTGCATAGGTGGCCTAATTAATCAATCCATTCATTTTTGAAGCATAGTGTTCGTGAATAGGAATGTAATGAATAGATGGGTCTTTTTCAAACGAAGCTTTCATTCACACCACAGGAGGCTCTGAATGCGAGGAATAGGACCACTCTATTCATTGTGGTGCCTATTGCTTGCATTTACACTTGACTGCACAGCTGCCGACCTAAGCATCAGGCATGCAACTTTTCCTTGGATCAGCCGATTTCCTCGTTTTTCACTTCACACTTGATGCCATTGAAAATTGAAAAACACTGTACAAAGTCTTGTAAAGATTGAAATTTCCTGGTTTTTTTTTTTATTCCAAGTTGCATGCCTGAGGCATACCAGCACCCCATCAAGAAGAACTGGATGCAAATCTGACAAAAATCTCACGGATTATATTTGTTTCTGCTGCTATCATTTAGGTGGTTTTGGACGTGGCAGGGGTGGTGGTTATGGAGGCAGTGGCTATGGCGGCGGTGGTGGGAGTTACAGTGGATGGGGTTATGGAGGGGGCCGAGACTGGGGGAATGGCTACAACGATTACGACAGCTATGGAGGTAAAGCTTCATCTATTTGTGACTATAGGCGTTTCTCAAACCCTGGCTTGGTCTTCGGCTTCGTCTCTGTCTCCAGCTAATCCCCAGCCCCATTGCCAATCCGAAGCCTTAAATACGTAAATAAATAAAGTAATAAACAGGCTCCGGCTCTGGATTACCATAAGATTGTCATGTTCATAAAGCAAAAACAGTGTCGAAGATCTTGCCAAATCTGGGGACATAAAATTACGCGAAGCCCGAGCCCAAGCCAGGGGTTTGAGAAATGCCCTATGTTTAGTCTTATGCAAGAGTGGTTACTGCGAAAGAACCAAGCTTGCTGAGGTTGGCTTGCCGAGGTTGGCTTGCCGAGGTTGGCTTGCCGAGGTTGGCTTGCCGAGGTTGGCTTGCCGAGGTTGGCTTGCCGAGGTTGGCTTGCCGAGGTTGGCTTGCCGAGGTTGGCTTGCCGAGGTTGGCTTGCCGAGGTTGGCTTGCCGAGTAAAATAAGTGTAGCCTTAAAACAGTTTTGACCTAATCACATCTTGCTACTAGACTCACTGTGAACAAGGTAATACAAAATGGGTCAGAGACCCGACTTCATTAACCCTAACAGCCCAAAGCTTTTTACTAGAATCCTTCCCTAACCACACAAACTCCAACACTGTGTAGTAAACCAATGGCACATTCTTTGTACTTAAGACAAAATCAGGGCATCAAGTCCCATGCAAAGTGATGGTGCCAAGGCTCTACAGTACCCAATCACACAAAATTCAACACAAATGGGGTGTTTGATTTTGGCAGGTTAGGGAAGGTTAGGGTTAAAACCCTCCTATGGAAACATACATTCTGAGCCATGTTGTTGTATGGGTCAAAATCAGTCAAGGTGATTGTTTGTGACCCTTCTGCCACATGTACAAACCACATGTAATCTGATCATGTCTGTGTACAAAGTATAGGCAGGGGAGGTGGAAGGAAATTTTGACTGATTTTGACCTTTTAAATAGCACAAGGGTTAATTAAAGACTAGCAAAAATTACAGCAAAAGCAAATGTGGTATACTACCTTTAAGCAAAAAAAAAGAGTGGGAAAACCAGTCACAAGCTTTATACATCAAATAGCACAAAACAAACTTTCTACCACACAAAATGCTAAGCAAATTGGTGTACTAAGCGGCACCATAAACTGGCTTATGGTCATGAGTTTAAGAAACATATTGCAACTTTTATTTAAGGGAACTTGATTAACCCTTTCAGCCCCGCATTGTTTATTGGTATGCAGCCTCTGGTGCCCACATTGTTCACACACTAAGCACTTCAGGGTCGACTTTAATCGCCATTGGGGCTGAAGGGGGGTATAGTGCACGGGCGACTATAGTCGCCATTGGGGCTGAAAGTGTTAAGGACATAAAAATCTGTCCTAATTTTCTGGATACGACAGCTATTCCAGCTATGGTCCACAAAGAGGTAAGCTATTTTCACCCAAAAGTCTAGAAACTGCCCTGAAAGCACAACATTTGTCCTGTTATTTCATTTTCACCGACGGCCTTGTTCGTGATTGTGATACGAAGAGTCCTATCCCGTTTGTAAGTGTGGTGTCATTTGGTACTGCAGGAACTGCAGTGCAAACGAATGGAGTATGCGCATGTGTTGCTTAAGGTGTTGTCAGTAGAAATTGATGTATTTTGGACCTGGAAAGTTTGTTATTTATGAAGGCGATAAAAAAAAAACCTTTGGGGTTCAAGCCCTGTTCCCCCAGGGTTCCCATCCACTCTGGAAATCAGGGAAAACCTTGGGAATGAGATTCCGTTTTTCCAGTCAGGGGAAAACTCAGGGAATTTTGGGAAAAAGACTCAAAATCAGGGAAAACCATGGGAATGAGATTCCGTTTTTCCAGTCTGGGGAAAACTCGGGGAATTTTGGGAAAAATCAGAGAAAACTTGGGGAATCTGACAATGAACCCGGAAGGGAAAGGTTTTTATCAATTTGGCATGGACTTGTGCCATGTAATAATCTTGTGTCATGTGTTCAAGTTTTATCGACTGATTGGCTTTGGTGGCTATGTGAATATTATACACCTCAGCTCTCCAAACAATAGACCTTTATCATGTTGTCACCCTCTTTGTCTTATTCCCTGTATGCATTAGTAATTATGAATAATGATTTTAATTATTGAATGAGGGTGCCAAACTATTTTTCCTTCCAGCCTCGGTTTGGTTACATTGATTTTAATAGGAGAAAAACAATTTGGCTGTACCATGATAAAGGTCTATACAATCAGCACTGGTACAGGTGTTGTTGATTGAATACATGTAGTCTAAAACACACTATTGTACACTAAAGAGAGATTTTTTGAAAATTCTCAGGGAAATGTCAGGGAAAACTCTAGGAATTTTTGGTTTTTTATGAAGTGCTGGGAACCCTGTCTCCAACTACAACTCAACTTTTAGTACAGTTGTGCCCACAAGCATGTACATGTTTGGGGTGTGCATCGGAACCGGGTACCCGAGTACCCAACCGTTCATGTCAGGAACCGGTTCCAGATTATGGAATCGAGTACCTGTACAACTTTACATTATTTCTTAGTAACTTCCCAGAAAATGAAAAAGGAAAGGTTTCGAATGTTATTTGTCGGGAATTTTTAAAATTAAAACCCGACTACATGGGAAACCAGCACAGATTTCATGTTTATGACCGTGACGCTCACGAAAATTGACAATAAAGGGAATTTACCGGTTGTGGTTTTTGTAGTCTGGGTATGGATAAAGAGCCTCGACCTGACATAATAGCATGCCTCATTCCACAATAAATACAACTGTATAAAGCTTCTAATGCACGTACCGGAACATGTAATGGCGGAGAAGTGATCATGTTTACTGGACAGGCATGATATTTTTCAGACTTTTGTCTGAAATCAGACTTTTGAATCTCAGAGAAAGACATTATTGCAACTTATATGCACACCCCTAGTACATGTACAATTTGTGGATTTTTAAAGATTTGGTGTTGTCCTTCTTTCTCCCCCAGACTATAGCGGCCAAAGTAGAGGGAGAGGAAGTAGGGGAGCTCGCTACAGACCATACTAGGTTGCGCCGTCAGGATCTAACCTCATGTCAAAGGTAAGAGGTCAACTGAATATTCATGAGTTCAGGAATGCTGAGTAAAGCTAACTTTGTATTCAAGGTGATTTTTCAGAGTGTTTCTTGTTCTTTTTTCTAGGGCACAACCAAGGAAAAAGATAACTTTCTGGGAGGCTAGTTTTACCATGTCACGAGTGACAGCAGTCGGTATTAGTTTTATAACACCCCATTCGTACATTGTGAAAATAAGGCCTCTGCATTTTTATATTTTTAACAACAGAAAGCCGATGACAAAATGTGACCCGCTCTACAAAAAAAAGGTATTATGTCGCACTATATGAAAATACACACACAGGGCTGTTCTGTGTGAAGAGGGCGAAAAAAATCCTATCAAGTCAGTTTTTGTTTTGAGCTTGTTGGCTTCTATTATATGTATATTTTCATAATTTATGTTCAGAAACATTAATATTGATACATTTAAATGTTTAACAGGCTATATCTCTAAACGTACTTCCGTTAAATTGGAAAATATGAGCATGCAAATAACAAGATATCTCGAGAACACAAAATGCCACAGGGGTCAAACCTACTACAAATTAAAGCTTAGGATGTGACAAATCCAACTATGTATATAACTTATTTTTCAAATTTGGCGGCGTAATACCCCTTTTTGTAGAGCCGGTCACAAATAAGGTTTGCAAGGTGAAGGTAACAAACTGACAAAAGACAGACTTCCCACGTTGCTATCCACAAATCGTTATCTTCCCAAAGACAAATTGTTTGCACCCAAAAAGTTGCACATTTTTATTTGTCATAAATCTGCATAGTTAACATGATTTCTTTTTTGTATTTCACGTTTTATTCTACAGATGACAGTGTGTATTTTGGGAGACTTCAGTGTGCGTATACAGTGAGGTACAGACGTGTCGGCGTGAGCCATTTTGCCTCAGCCGTGTGACAAGAAACACAAAAAGGATGTGAATATTCCGGTAATTTTAATGTCGTAGGTCAGGATTGGTGAACAGCCCCTTCCTCACTTAAAAACAATAAATTCCAGTCTGTTTTCATTTTTGAAACTTACCGAAAATGGAAACAACTGTGTTCCTGATTTTCGTAAATATTTGGAATTAGACAAAGTTATTGTAGCGGCGTGGGGGGTCTTTTTTACCAGCCATGTGTCTTTTGTAAACATTTACCCAGAGTAAATTTTCTTTTCTTCTTAAAGCAAAAAAAAAGAGCGAAGTGAAATTGTTGAAACCTTTTTACATTTGACATGTACAGACTTTTTTTGGAAGGAGGTCAAAGGTCAGAGCCTCCCCTCCAAACTTTTAGTTATGTGATAGTGTAATAGTGTGTGTAGTCAATAGTGGAAATATCATAGTCAAGACCGATCCAACAAAAAAACTAGCATGATTAGTGGATGTGACGGAAAGCACATTTTCTCCAGTTCCTGCCCAGACCACGGGGACAAGTTACCAGAAGGCACTGTAGCGAATGCCGTGCTTGAAATCGGTCACTGTAGCGAATGCCGTGCTTGAAATCGCAGTGACTAATGTACCAGTCATTGTCTGTCCGAAGGTCCCCCAAGACATTCTTTGCATCTTTAATCGGCTGCGAGTGCCTTCGTTTCTGCTAGTTTTGTGTCAAGTTGGTCTCATTAAAAGATTATGCATTCAAATACATATTCAATTTTCTTTTTCTTTTGGTAACTTTGCAAAAAAAAAAAAAAAATCCTAAAAAGCATTGCACTCCAGCATGGATTGTCTTTAAGCTTGGGTGACTGACTCCATGCAGGATTCAACTCTATTTGACTCCAACATTGGAATCTTGATTCAAGTTTTTTGAGGAATCGACTCCTTAAGGTAGCCGAGTCCTGCTTCCTTGCGGACAATTCCAGGTACTGCTAAATGATGCTAAAGGTTGCTGAATCCATTAAGATTCTCCAAACCAGCTTTTTCATCTGTGAATCGAATCGATAGAATCAAAAGTTTCACTGCCTACACACCTGAGCTCACTGTATAGGGGCTGAGCCATAACTGCAGTACATGTACTTAGATGATGCATTTCATGGTACGTATATGTTATAGAGAGTTGATTCTGAATGGAATTGCAATGCCTGCTCGAAGTCGGATTCGACTCCGAAAACATGGAGTTGTCAAAGCCTAATAAGCCAGTTCGGTATTTCAACTGCGCACGTGCACAATGACACAGTTATCATGAATGACCTGTGACCTAACGCACGCGTATGAACACGCAAGGTGGACGCACAACCTGCACGTGTTAAATTCAGTCAGAATGGGCATTCGTGTAGCATCGCGTGATATTACGTCTGCAATTTTATCCCGAATAACCTTTGACCTTCTAGATACCGAACTGGCTTATTACCCGCTTTGCATTACATGCACTAAATCTCCTCAGTGTAAATCTAGGCCCAAAATACAGCAGGAAAAATAGAAAACCTGCTTGATTTTATGCCACTAGGTTTGTTTCATGCCGCTAGGTAGCATGTTTTTCTTTTTGGTGACCAACCAAAACTTAATTTTTGTCTTCAGTCAACAAATATTCGTTTAGCAAATATTGTTGTTTCTAGCTGTACAAAGAAATGCATGATCATTAGCCTGTAATTTTCTGTTTTTAGGTCTTGGCCGAAAGTTTAAAAAAATGATGATAATTCAAGACAGGTAATTCTCTAAAACAGGTAGCTGGAGTTTTTGGTCTTTGGTACCCAACATAAACAATTACTGCCTTAAAGAGAAATATTTTGATCGTAACAGATTTTGTTTTTGTTTCTGCTAATATGCCTAAACTTGTATCAGTCCAGCTTTACCTTCAGACTAACTGGAAAATCTGTGTAAAGATTAAAAAGTTTGCTTAGCTTGTAAATCCTTTGTAAGCAGATTACTGCAAAATGGTGGAAAAGTAGCATGTATGAGGTGTGAAACCTTGGCTGCTTAATCAATAAACTGAGCTAAGCAGTTTTTTTCTGCTTAGCAAATTAGTCAAGAAAATACCAATTATTAGTTTTATTGTCCAGTTAATTGGGATAAGTAGTAATACACAAAACCCTCAATATCCATGTACTGTAGTTTTTATAAATATTTTATTATGGACAGTTTTAATTGTCGAATCAGTTATTAAATACAAACATGACTACGAACATGACTTGATTGAATTGACCATTAATTGTTTTGTTTTCAGAGGTTCATTCAGTGATTTGTTATACTTCTTATTCGTAGAACCATTTAATAAACCAGGACGAAAAACATATAGTGTTTGTTTTGGATTTGTTTTGATTTTGGCTTTATGGTTTCCCCGTGGTACGCCGGTATGTTTTTTATGAACCCAGTAATGTACAGTTTTGAATTGGGTTCCTGTGGTTAAGAGTGAGGGCATTATAATTTGTTTTGGGGGGGATCTCTGACGATAAACTTGGAAGAAGTTTGCTCAAAATGTATAAAACCTCTGGTTGAGGGTGTGGGAAGAAGTAGGTTTCAGTAAAGGGTGTATATAGGGCCTAGTATTGGGGTGGGGGGTGACTTTACCTCAATGCCATTTTGGCAGTTGTTTTTGTATAATTTTTTAAAATTTCAATTGCCTTTTCTTCACGACTAATACTAGCATCCCCCTTCAAGTTTTTTACCGGCGAAAAAATGTTAGGCCACATTTTCAAAAAGGAAGTTTGAGACCCACTCGCAACAAAATTGTACGCAAAAAATGTAATTAAACAATCCAGTGCGGGCGCTAATGTGTGATGTTTTGTTGCACTTGGCTTCGTTTTAATAAGCATCCCAGGCTCAAAGTTTCGGTGCTAAATGGTGAAATATTTAAGGGATAGTGTCGGAAAAGACTGCTCAAGATATGGGTGCGGCTTTATTTGTTAATTATTGCAGTGATAATAGGGGAAAATACAACAAGGGAACCGAATAAAAACGCCGCTTAAAAGTTGTTTATTCAGTAAAAACACCGTAATCAAGTCCCCCCCAAAAAGGTCCCATCCTCAGTTATTTCCCCCCCCCCCCAAAAAAAATAACTACGATTTGTGCTTTTTGCCGATGGGCTAATGGACCCAGGAATTCCAAATACTAAAAACTATCATCCTATTTTGGAAACAAAATATTTTTAACATCATTCTTAATGTAGGACGGGTTTTATTGGTTAGGAATGTAACAAAGAGGCGGGCCATCGTCTGCCGGACGCTCACCAGGTTAAGGCTCCTCCCCCTGACTGTCCCCCCCCCCCCCCCCCAAACAAAAAGTGTAGGTGGACGCACATAGTCAGAAATGCTGCCTTAATTGAAAATATGTTGAGTTTTATTGTTCTTAAATTCAGGGACACACCTCGGTTTTCACTATTATCTGGATGGGAGTGGTTTCAATGGGGGACACACTTACTGGAAAAAGAACAGCGCGAGTGTCTAGCTGACCACGCCTCTCTTCCTTATCACATGATCACAAAAATAGCCAATGGCCAAACAAAGCAATTTTTGCAAATATGGCCAACATACATTGCACATAGCGCGTGCACACTACGGTCGGCCATGCTCTCAATGCTAGCTGGTTCCCAGCCGTCAAAAAACCCAAAACTCGTTGGAATTTCGCAGACCCGATTTTCCGCCAGGTACCACTCAGCCCATTAGATTCACCAACATGGCCAGCCAAAATTGCGATGTGAGTTCACAATTTTCAAGATTATTTCTCTGTTGGGATAGATTTATCCGTATTTATGATTATGGAAATATGCCTGGGATAAAGGGGATTCTTGAAGGATTTGCTATATCACGTTGTATGAATTGTGGTTTTAAAAATCAGTGTCCAAATGTTGGTCGGCATTGTTTGGTGTGTGTGTTCGCGCCATGTATGCCATGTGCTTGGGACATACAAAGTTGACATCTAAACACCGTTTCAACGTCATGTCAATTGCCAAATGTACATGTTGTAAAGACCACATGATTGAATTAAAATGCTGTTATTTTTGTGTTTTAGCACAGGCCTACGCACTGCTACGTGCTTCTGCCCTGTTTCTATTCTTAGCCTTCACACGATTGAATCAGTTAGGCCCTATAATTTGTGATATTTTCATCATAATTCAGCATGTAACTATTCTGACATGTCAGAAATGTAAAAACACAACTTCTCGAGATTTTCTTTCACCAAAGAAGTCCAGAAAGCTAAATTCAATGCAGAATCACTGGCTCATCTCAGAGAATACTTGAAATACTCTCAAATTAATCATGTATAAGTAGTGGTGATTAACTAAATGTGGAAATGTAACAATAGCCTATCAAAAATACTTGAATCTAGTCGACTGCTGGATTGACATTCATATCATAGACCTTATCGCAAATACCGCCTGGTTGAGATGTCACAATGGTTAAAATGCATTGTGGGAAGGCAAATGTCACAAACATTGCTCCCGTTTCCTTCCCACAATGCCTTTTGACCATTGTGACGTCTCAACTCTCAACCAGGTGGTATTTGTGATAAAGTCTTTGGCCCATCCATGTGTTATCAATCTGTATTCTGTTCATCAGGTATCGATCATGCTATTTAGCGTCAACAACCGTCAACAAACCCGATCAGCGTCAACAAAGCGTCAACAAGCTCAAAATGCACATTTAAGCTTCACAAAAGCTATACTTGTATTCAACAAACTCTCGCATCTCATATTATGTAAGAAATTGGCTGAATTCTCGTTTACAATCCCACATAAAAACAAAATTTTAAGATGACAAAATTACGATGAATGGGCGCCGCCATCTTTGTTTTCTCTTTTGCGCATGCGCGATTGCACCATGTCCCAGAAAAACAAAATGGCTGCCGGAAAAAAGCACTGTTGATGTACTTTTTCGCTTAAAAATCACACATTTTAAGATACTTTTAAATACTAATGATACTTTTAAATAATCATAGGAGCCCAATAAATATTGTGAATAACATGTTTAAGCTTAACAGTGCTTTTATAAGTTGTTGACACTTTGTTGACGCTTGTTGACGCTAATTAGCATGACCCATCAGGTATTACTTTGTAAGCCCAGAAAGATGGAAATATTTTACTTTAATACCCCCCACCAAAATCTGTCCAGAACAGCAAAATCTTGAAAAAATAACCAACCCTCCGTGATAACAACTGTCTAAACATGTGGCACAACCTGTTATTTCAAGATTTATGTCAGCAAAATCTGTAAAAAATGAGGAAGAAATCAACATGAATGTGAACACTTTGGAGTGACTATTACATGTACATGGTGCTGTTACGCCCCAACTATGGCATTGTCCCAACTATACCTGGGCCGGCTCCAACTGTAGTTGGGACCGGTCCCAACTGCGACGGAGTAGTTGGGAAATCCAAACTACAGTTGGGACTGAAGGGGCGGGGATCGGAACCGCACGTGAATATATGCATAAATTACAAAATCGTATGTCGCGCACCAGGCTTGGAAAGGAAGTTTCGTGGGTTCGACGCACGTGGCTTGCCAGCCGGCTATTATTTATGGTTAGTAGGCCAAGCTTGCTAAACATCATACCATGGACGAAATCAGCAACGCCAACGCTTCACTATTTAACCAATTTGAACATAATTTCATCATTTGTTAAAAAAATTATCAGCCATGTTGTGGTTACTGCCTGCCACGACTGGGCCAGAATTGAAGTAGTGGTCCCAACTACATATTGTATGGTTGGGACTGCACTAAGCACTGAATACTCATTCGTATTACTTAAACACAATTTCACTTTATTAAAAAATTATCAACCATGTTATGGTTGCTGCCTGCCACAGTTGGGCCAGGATTGAAGTAGTTGTCCCAACTATGGTTGGGACTGCGCTAAGCACTGAATACTCATTCTTATTACTTAAACACAATTTCTCTGTATTTAAAAAAATATCAGCCATGTTATGGTTACTGCCTGCCACAGTTGGGCCAGGGTCCCAACTATGGCTGGGACTGCACTAAGCACTGAATACTTATTCTTATTACTTGAACACAATTTCACTTTATTAAAAAATTATCAACCATGTTATTGTTGCTGCCTGCCACAGTTGGGCCAGGATTGAAGTATTAGTCCCAACTATGGTTGGGACTGCGCTAGGCACTGAATACTCATTCTTATTACTTGAACACAATTTCACTTTATTAAAAAAAATTCAGCCATGTTATGGTTACTGCCTGCCACAGTTGGGCCAGGATTGAAGTAGTGGTCCCAACTATGGTTGGGACTGCACTAAGCACTGAATACTCATTCTTATTACTTGAACACAATTTCACTTTATTAAAAAATTATCAGCCATGTTATGGTTACTGCCTGCCACAGTTGGGCCAGGATTGAAGTAGTGGTCCAAACTATGGTTGGGACTGCACTAAGCACTGAATACTCATTCTTATTACTTGAACACAATTTCTCTGTATTTAAAAAATTATCAGCCATGTTATGGTTACTGCCTGCCACAGTTGGGCCAGGGTCCCAACTATGGCTGGGACTGCACTGGGCACTGAAAATTCATTCTTATTACTTGAACACAATTTCACTGTATTTAAAAATTATCAGCCGGCCATGCATTAATTGCCTGCCACAAAGTGGTGGTCCTAACTATGGTTGGGAGGGATGGACTGCAATAGGCACTGAAAACTCATTCTTATTACTTGAACACATTTCACTTTATTTAAATAACAAATAATTAACGAATTGATATAAAATTGCAGTGTATTTTTGTATTGTTACAGACGAAAAATGTGAAGAAATCGAGACAAGTGTACTCGGCACTCTGAGACTATTACCCCAATCACATGCTAATTAAATATTTGAGGAAACAAAACATTATGTCTGTTTCCTTTTGTTCTAGAGTGTGAAACTGTTTTTCATGTGTATGAGCGACGCGAAATAGCATGAAAGCGACCGCGACCACCCCCCCCCCCCCCCCTTGGAGATCAATAATGACCCCACCTTACTCCCGGCCTTCAATTTTTCATAACCGTCCATGCACCAATGTACCATGATTATACGCGTGGCCCGGCCAGAGATTTGCATAACAGTGCAGCCCCCCAAACCCTGTGATCTTGCATAATCATGACGAATGGTTTTTTCAGTCATGCGCCTTACAATAAATACGACACCCCCCGTCGCGTTTAGTCCCAACTATAGTTGGGATTTCCCAACTGTCCGGTTCTAGTTGGTACCGGCCCAACTATAGATGGGACTGGCCCAAGTATAGTTGGTACCATGACCGTAGTTGGGGCGTAACAGTGCCAAGAACACAGAAAACACAAACTTTCTTCCCCTATGTATATTGCACTAAAATGTCCCAACAAAATTTTCCAAGATTTGCTGTTCCTTACCGATTTTGGTGGGGGTATTAACCCTAACCCCCTAGACCCTTTTTGCTAGGAACCATCCTCAATCCTCCAAAATCCTCCGATTACCCTGCCCCAAAAAATGCATTCATCCTCAATCCTCCAAAATCCTCATGTGCTTTAGTTTAAACACCGTTCATCCTCAATCCTCCAAAATCCTCTGCTTGAAACACCATTCATCCTCAATCCTCAAAAATCCTCATTTTTTGAAAATACCATTCATCCTCAATCCTCCAAAATCCTCTTTTTAGAAAAATACCATTCATCCTCAATCCTCCAAAATCCTCCAAAACTGCAAGGAGGATTTTGGAGGATTGAGGTGGGTTAGGGTTAAAGTAAAATCTTTCTAGAAAGATTTTATTTTGATAGGCTACTCCCAAAGTGGGTCAGGAACAGACAAATTGGACAAAGTGACCATTCATTCATTTTCAGATTTGTACAAACTCGTTGCACAGGCTTTAAGTTTGAAACTTGTAGGGGAATTTTTGTGCAATAGGAGAAGAAAGTTTTGTGTTTGAAGCCGTCAAACTATACACCGTCAACGACTGTCAACGACTGTCAACAACTTTAAAATAAACTGTTCGGCTTCTCAAAAATCTTGATATAGAAAATCTACTGTAACTGTAAGCAATAATCTTTAGCAATTTTAAAATTATGATTTCTTTGCCGCAGTAGTAATTACTAATGGCTACCATCTTGCTTGCATCTTCAAAATTTGACTAGTCCAATATTTTGTGCATAGGTTTTTTTGTATCGGGAAAATTTTCTTTGGAATTTAATAGTTTTGGAGAGAAAATTTTGGTATTTCGTGTAATTAAAAAACCTTTTTTGGTATTCCATGTTAAGATTGATAAGAATGACAATAGCATTTTTTGTTGTACTTTTCTTTGTGCATGAGACATAGCAGCTGCACAATAACCAATCTCCCTACACTGTAATGGTACATTCTGCACATGTTATATATGCAGGCAGATCGCTGCTGCAATAAAATTGTACTTTTTGCATACAATAAAACTTGTTTACAGAAAGTTAAGGTCTACTAAGGTGCCAATGATGATTATTTTCAGTAAATTTACTATGTCAAGCAATTCTGGATGCTCAAACGTGTAATTTTACAGTTGTTGGCAATTTTTAACTGTTGTTGATGGTTGTTGACAATTGTTGACAGTGTATGACCCTGCTTGATGCGTTGGATGCCCTTGACCATGTACAGGGTATATGGTCACAGAGATACCCCGGTATTCACATAACTGTGTATTTATGCCACATTTTCCAGTGGTTTTCACAGACATAAATCTTACAATTAACAGGTTGTGCCACATGTTTCAAGGAGGGTTGGTTATTTTTCAAGATGCTGTTGTTCCCACATTTTGATGGGGGTATTGTGAAATGTTTGTTGTTGACCCATTTTGATGGGGGTATTGTAAAATCTGTCCACAAGCCTTATCGTCCATTTCATGCTTAAACAATGTTTCATTCTCTCTCCCCAGGAGCCCGAGAATCTACGAAAGATTTTTCTCGGGGGGCTGAATCGCGGCACAACGAAGGAGGATCTGAAGGCGCACTTTGAGAAGTTTGGCAATGTGCTGGACTCTGTCGTCATCTGCAACTCCGAGAAGCAGTCCAAAGGCTTCGGCTTTGTCACCATGGCAACCATCGAAGAAACAGACCTGTCGTTAAAAGAGAACAATTGCGGGTCCCACGAGATCGCGAAGAAGAAGGTAGAAGTGAAGCGGGCCATTCCACGAGATGTAAGTCACTGAGTTTTGATCACAGATTTTTTACCGTTTGTAAATTGTGTTTGCACATTGTGTTTGCACTTATTTTTGTGTGTGAAAATGTTTACCAAGACGATTCCAGTGGTTAAATCTTACGAGTGTTCAGGGCTCGAAATTACCATTGTAGTGCTTGCGCAACGCAAGTGAAAAATAACCGAACGCAAGTTATCCTCGACTCAAGCTTGCGTTTTGCGCAAGTTGGAAAAGTACCGGTTTTTGTCAACTGATATTCCACAATGATAACCTGTATGATTGATTAAAACAATAAGTTTAACAAACATGTTTTACTGTAGCTTTTCTGTCTGTCTGTCCCGCGGCCCAGCAGCTATACTTATGATCATAGCGCTCGCACAATCCCTGCATGCAGATCGGAACGAAATCCGTGCAATGTTAATGTACATAGAACGGTGCAGACTGAACGTACAGTACATCATTGCCTTTTTATGCATGTCTTGCGTTGGGGACCAGACATGCTGCTGGGCGATGTGTAACCTCGCTCCCATTCATACAAGTCAGTCGTTGAATGTAACTGAAACCGCCGGGTGCGAGCGTGCGTTGCGTGGAGCGGGGATTTTACACGTAAACGTTGTTGACATCGTTTCGCGCACTGATCGGCTTTTAAATGACAGAGAAGTGAGATATTTTGTGACATTTTTTTCTTGCATTTTGGGGTTTCCGATCATCATGAAACGTTCACCACCGAAGCAGAAAAGTCTGCTCTCTTTCTTCAAGAGCTTTGCCTGTATTTCATATGTCATACATACATTGAATTACAAAAAGTTAAATTTTGTTAGCGCAAGTTGTTTTAAATGCCAACTTGCGCAAAGCGCAAGTACATTTTTTTGGGAATTTTGAGCCCTGAGTGTTGCACGTGGACTTTTGACTCGGGGAAAATTTACTGAGACAATGGTTTAAGAAACCAGGCTGGTAATAACTTGCATTTGCCATCTTGTCCTTGTTCAGTGTAATGTACGAGCATTATGGCAATGGTTTTCATAATATCTACCATGACTGTCACCAAAAATTGAACATCAAAAACGAGTGTATTTCATGAAGAAAGGGCAAATTGGCCATGCTCAAGGTATCACATAGAGTAAAATAACCCTAACCCCCTAGGCATTTTTACCAGGAAGTGTCCTCGACCTGTCAAAATCCAACACTGTGCAGTATACAGGCCTATGGCACATTATTTGGACTTGGACAAATTGGGGTATCAGAGCTCCATGTAAAGTAATGGTGCCAAGTCCTGATCCCATCAAAATTCAACACATGCTGTTGGAGTTTGTAAGGCTTGAAGTAGTTGTGGTATATGTTGTTGGATAATGTGGTATGTTTCTGTGCAAGGTAGCCCTAGGACGCTATGATATAGCGTCCTAGCGCCCAAGTATGCAAAACAGTCCTATGCTAGAAACCGAAGATCAAAAATCACACTTTACCTGCATAAATATTCTTGCCATCATTTTATTCAAACAGTTCAACAGCCCATCTCCCTGAACTGTTTGAATAAAATGATGCCAAGAATATTTATGCAGGTAAAGTGTGATTTTTGATCTTCGGTTTCTAGCATAGGACTGTTTTGCATACTTGGGCGCTAGGACGCTATATCGTCCTCCTAGGGCTATGTGCAAGGTAACCTTCTCTCGGTCCAAATGTACAGCTTTACCCGTGCTTCTTGACCAACTTGAACTGGACAAGCCTGGGAAATTTGACCAGGTCACCGTTACTGGGAAGAAGTAACCATTAGATTCTGGAAAGTAAACAAGCAGGAAAATTCTCCTGGAGCAAGTTCGGGTGCTGCTGACCTAGTCCTTTTTGTCAATTTGCGATTTAAATCACGCATGTGTGGTCTGTTTTTCACTTGAACGCGTCTAGTCGATCGACTACGAAACTGCAAAGAATGTCGTCGGCTAGTTAACGAAGCAAGTGTTGGCACATCATTTTTATTTTCTATTATTTTCTCTACTTAACTTTAGCGCAATAAATAATTCATTATCTTATTGCAAAGAGTTATTATCATTGGCCAAAACCATCAATTTATCCTAAACGTTTGCCGAACTTGCCAAGTTTACCTATCCTCCATCTTGAAACCGTGACGTAACTCGCGAATTTGACTAGAGAAACCGTGGTCCGGGGCTAGGTTGATCCAGTTGGACTAGCTAGTCAAACCACGCAGCGTTCGAGTGAAATCTAGATTGACTATGGTTAAGTCTAGTCACTCTCGTCGCCCAACCGAACTTGCTCCAGGCTGTTCGCACTGGACTAACCATCCCTTTTACCACGAATCAAATATTAACACCACTTAAGAGTGTCCAAGAAAACACCACATTTTAATGAAGTCTTTAATAGTGTTGTTGTTCGTTTATGATGCAACCCTGCGAGCTGCAAAGGGGCCCAAACGGGGTCCACTTTTTTTATTATTTTTTTTTTTTATATGAAGCTTTCGCCCAATTCCATTGAAACTACATGTAATCCTCAAGGGAACCTTGTGGTTTGAGATGGTATCGTGGCTTTTCATGTAGGAGTTCAGTCGCAGTCAGCCGACCCTGGGAAAGTTGGCCCTCCAGCCAAAAATAAAACAAAAACCATTCAGTTGTGCACAACAAATTTTTTTATTTTTCATCGCCTAGTTGACTTTTCCCTCACAACAATATCATCAATCATCCTACTGCTGGCCCAAAGGCACCAAAGGCTGTACTGTGGGGGTGGGGAGGGGGTGGGTGGTAGGGGATGTATTTTATACGCGAAATCAAAAGTGGCCCCCGTGTGGGCACCTCCGAAGCTCGGTGTGATTTTTTTGGCTTTGCAGCTCGCAGGGTTAAGCCGTGTTCCCACTGGAATTATTTTACAAGATGCTGGATAAACAAATCCGATGGTTAGTGTTTGCACTTGGACTTTTGACTTGGAAACGATTACTATGATTGTGCTTAAAGTAACCACGATGGTATTAAAAAATAAATAATCACCGTCCTGTCCTTGTTTGGATATGGGTTGAAATGCAATGCATTCTTTTAAAAAGAATGAATGGGGACACTAAACATAATTTTTTTCTTAGCCATTCCCCCCCCCCCAAAAAAAAGCATGAGAAATAGGGCGTAAAATGGTTATATTGGCACATATTGCAGTAAAGGAGGTCAGTGTGCAAGGTTTTCAATCTTCACTTATAGTGGTCAGGCCGTTTGTTCAATCCTACTCTTAATTTTCTAATCCTAGAGTCTATTTCACAATCCTGATGACATCCTTGGTGCTATATACTAAAAAATGTTTGTGTGTTTCCCTCCCCCTTGTCTGCAGTCAAACATCCCAGCAGAAGCAACGAACCAGGTCTTCGTCAAGAACCTAGGCACGGTCATCAATGAAGACCAGCTCCGGGAGTACTTCAGCCAGTTCTCACCGGTCAAATCGGCCAAGGTCATCAAAGAGAAGGGCGGGGATAGGAGCCGGGGGTTTGGCTTCGTTGAGTTTGAGGAACCCTACGGCAAACATGCCGTGGACAAGATAGCAAGTATGTTTGACCAATGTCAATTGTTGATTGTTTACTAGAGACACAGTTAACCCCTTGCGTACGGTTGACACAAATACGTGCAGATTGAAAATTGCCACCTGGCCGGTTGACGTCTATACACGTTAATTTCTGCATTTTCAATCCATTATTGGGGTATTGTGTACGTTATGCTTGGCTGCACAAGCCTCTTGTTTCCGTTTTGCTTGGCTGCACAAGCCGGCATGGCGCCCCGGCGCCTTCAATATGAAATCCGGGGTCAAGGGGTTAACCCCTTGAGTACGGTATTTTACGGGAGACATCAGGGTGCCGCGGCGGCTCTGGCAGCCAAGCGAACCGCTACAATGTGCTTGTGCAGTCAAGCGTAATCTATACACAATAATCCAACAATGGATTGAAACTGCACAAACAGCGGCCAATGGCGTCATCCGGCCTGGTGGCACTGTTTAATCCAACAATGGATTGAAACTGCACAAACAGCGGCCAATTGCGTCATCCGGCCTGGTGGCACTTTTTTTTGTGCCATATTCCGTAATCCGTACACAAGGGGTTAACCTAGCCGGTTGTCATCTATATGCGCATTCCTGCGCATACTCAATCCTTTCATGTTTTAACTTTATTATTCTTCATTGGTAGTGTAATGACTAAATGCAGTTTTTTCAAAGCTTTCATTCACGCGATAAAGAGGCACCAAGTGTGATGAATAGGACCACTCTATTCAGTGCGGTGCCTATTGTTTGCATTTTCGCTTGGCTGCGCAGCCCGTTCTTGGCATACCAGCTCACCATCAACAATAGCCGGACACAAATGTTTAACCCTAACCCCCTAGGCCCTTATTGCTAGGAACCATCCTCAATCCTCCAAAATCCTCCTGTGCTTCAATCACCATTCCTCCTCAATCCTCCAAAATCCTTCGTGCCTCAATCACCATTACTCCTCAATCCTCCAAAATCCTCCGGTGCTCCAATCACCATTCCTCCTCAATCCTCCAAAATCCTCCAAAACCACCATGAGGATTTTGGAGGATTAAGGAGGGTTAGGGTTAAGCTAAACCACCAGTAGAGGGGACACCGAAGTGACCAATTGGAAAACTCTTTTAACCCCTTGGTCCAGGGTATTATAATGGGATGCCTGGGCACCGGTATGCCAGGGCACCGGTATGCCAGGCCGACTTGTGCAGCCAAACGTAATGCACACAATAACCCAACAATGGATTTGAAATGTAGAAAATGCGGCTATAGCCTTCAAACGGCCAGGGGCCAATTTCATAAAGCTGTTAAGCACAAAAATTTGCTTAGCATGAAAATGTTTTGCTTAATAAAAACAGGTTACCAGCCAAAAATCCATGTAATTTTCATGCTAAGCAAACAACAGCTGAATACCAGTCAAAAGCAATATTCCACACATGGAAATCTGGTTGGTAATCCAGGTTTTATCAAGGAAGCATTTGCATGCTAAGCAAATTTTTGTGCTTATACAGCTTTATGAAATTGGCCCCAGGCGGTAATTTTCAAACCGAGGCTATACACGTCAACAGAGTTCAGGCATGCAACATTTCCTTAGATCAGCTGATTTCCTCGTTTTTCACTTCACACTTATGCCATTGAAAATGAAAAAACACTGTACAAAGTCTTCAAAAAAATTGGAATTCCCTCGTTTTTGGGGTTAATTCCAAGTTGCATGCCTGAGAGTTCGATGCGTTAAACATTAGGCTATTGAGCTATTAATTAGCCCATTTTCCATGGAAAATTCCTGCTTTCTTTCTGGTAAGCAACAAAGTGATCAGTCTACTCGGCTATTGTTTTTATGCACCTTCACAAGCCCTAGGGCACTCAAGGTGGGAGCTACAGAGGATTATGTGGAAGAACCAGCCCCTCACACTGAAACAAGACCAGCTAATCTCTTCACAGTATGAATAGGGTAGGGATTGGGTAACTAGTCCACTGCAAGGCATTAATAATGCCTCTACCCATATTAAGCATAGAAGTGCTATAGCCCAGGACTGGGCTCGAACCCACAATCTGCAGAATTACCCACAGACCTTGAATTCAATGTGCTAAACCACTAGGCCACGGCACTTCCACATGTGTTTTTATCAATTAATTACCTTATTTTAATTTATACCTTACATATTCATTAACCCTAACCTTCCCAAATCCTCCAAAATCCTCTTTGCAAAATGGAGGAATTTGGAGGATTGAGGTTACTTGGAAGTTGATGCATCGGAGGATTTTGCAGGATTGAAGTTACTAGGGGTTTTTGCCCCTGCAGGAATATGGAGGATCCAGGTTATCAGGCTCAATGTGATACATGAGGATTTTGGAGGATTGAGGTTACTAGTGGTATGCAAAAAACCCCTAGAGGATTTTGGAGGATTCGTGCTATGGTCCCATAAGAGGATTTTGGAGGATTCAGGTTATATGGAGTTTTAACACTTTGAAATCAGAGGATGTTGGAGGATTCAGGTTACATGGGGGGAAAATGATGTAGGGAGTTAGGGTTAACTAGACGAATTCCATTATGTGGCAGTTGGTTATTGTAAAATAAACGTTGCATCCTCATTGAGTGATCCCCGCTATGTCGCTTCCCAGGTTGTATCGTAAAATTGGGTGTGATCCCTGGCTATACGGCATTCTGGGTTTATGACTTCTGACTAGCGCCCACCCGAACAAAGACACTGACAATTTGGGAGACCGCCAACATTGGGCAAGATAGCTCAGTTGGTAGAGCGCCGGTACGGTATTCCGGAGGTCGCAGGTTCGAATCCCGCCCCTGCCAGTTTCTTTGTTCACTTTGAAAATGTATTCAAATTTACCCAGTCAGTTTCCTTTGTGGATTGTTTGACGTAAAATAAAAGCTGTAATTATTATTGTTTCGTTTTCTAGTAATGGAAAGGCATCCGATCGAGGGCCGGACAATTTACTGCAGCAAGGCAGAAGACAGATCTAATAAAGAAGATAACTACTATGGAAGATATCAAGGAAGAGCAGGTAAGAGTCCATTTCCAGTTTCCTTGGAAGCAGCTCTCGTGAAATTATAAGGTTCACCAAAATCAAAACGGGAAAAATGCTATGACTGTCGCTGAAACAGTGATGAATATCAGGGGTGAGATTTGTCAGGATTTTTCCTGATTTCAGGATTTTTTGTCGGGATTTCAGAATTTTTAAAGAATGTCTTTTGCAATCTGGAATTCCTGAGGTGTTGTCCTAAAGGTGTTTTTACCTGTAAAAGTGGATATATAGACCAATAAAAATGGATATTTGAAGGGGGTGCCTTTAGGCAAATACAAACTATATGTTGATCTGGGATCCTCATGGATTTTTTGTGGATTTCGTGGATTTTTCATTTTTGGCCAATCTCACCCCTAGAATATGTAAGTAATGAACCATTTGTATTTTTTTCGAGACTTGGGACAGAAGAATCCATTGGGCATGTCCTCGCCCACAGAATTCTTTCTAGCTTTAACCCTCGCCCTGCTAAATGCAACAGAATGCACCAATGGTAAAACGTTGTTGCATTTAGCAATCAAGGCATGTCTCCTGGTCTGATGCATTCTTTTGTATTTAGTATTATACATGTATAAGCCTCCAGCATCAAGGCTGGTACAGATGAGTTCACTGCACAGTGCAACATTGCATTTGGCAGGGTTCTTATTTCAGCTGTGTTGCATTATGTTGCATTTGGCAGGGTGCTCAGAGACTACCTCGTGGGGGTTAGGGTTAGTGTCTGTAGTATGATATTAATTCCCACACCCCCAACATCAACTGTAACATCAGGATTTTACTGAAAATGAGTTTTGAAAATTTCAGAACTTTTGAGAATTTCGGAGAAATTCCTCCTGATTTATCCACAGCTGTGATTTCTCCATAACTATAAAAACTAGAGAGCGGAAGTATGACGTCACGCGGCTCAGCAGGAGCCATTTTGAAAGTGGGCAAGCTCTGTGTTTGGCATTCTACTTTTCCACTTTGAACCTATTCTTTGAATGCAATGATTGGGTCTGTTGTCAAAGCTGGCTGCTCAGCACGCATAGGAGAAACGTGTGCGCTATCTAGTTTTTGTAATAGAACTATGGATTTATCATGAATCAAGGAATTGTAAGGTTAGGGAACCAGACTAATGTATTTCAAACCTTACATCAGGAGAGCTTCCCCACTTATTGAAAATGTCCAAGGAAGTCTTAATCCAAGTTATTAAAAAGAAAAGTAAAAATGAAAATGTTGTTGACGGTCATGGTTCCAGAAACAGTAGACGTGTTTTCTTATTAAATGGTTCCCCTGCCCGATTGTTTCTGCAGGATTTTTGGCAGGCCGCAGCCCAGGCCGAGGTTCCAGCTACGGATACAATGACGGATATGGAGGTGAGTCTATAGACCCTTTCACCCACGCCATGTTACCAGATAGTCAGGGGTGAGATTTGTCGGAAGTTTTTGTCGGGATTTCAGAATTTTTTAAAAGAATCTCTTTTGCAATCTGGAATTTCTGTGGTGTTTTCAAAAAGGTGTTTTTACCTGTAAAAGTGAATATAGACAGATAAAAATGGATATTTTAAGGGGGTGCATTTAGGCAAATACAAACTACATGTTGGTCTGGGATCCTTGTGGTTTTTCATTTTTGGCCAATCTCACCCCTGGATAGTGTAAAATGTAAACAAAACCCCCCCTCCCCCCCCACGTACCATAGGGGGCCCTCCCCCCCCCCCCACGTATCATAGGGGGCGGGGTAAACCAGGGGCCAATTTTACAGAGCTGCTAAGTACAACAAATTTGCTGAGCACGAAAATGTTTTGCTCAATATATAACAGGATACCAGCCAAAACTCCATGTGATTGACCTATCGCCGTTCATGACCATTATCCAATCGTAGCGTCTGTTGAACATCACATGATATTCCAAACAAAAAACATTCCAATTACGAGCATTATTCGGCCGCCCGAATACATTTCAAATTTAACGCAAACGCTCAACCGGCCTATCACGTTTTTATTATACCCTTTTTTGTTTGCAGCACATTGGCCAAGCCCGTTTAGCGTAGTTTGTTCTGTTTATATTTCTTAAGTTTTTCCAATTCTCGGACGGTGAAAATTATGTGAGTTTGGTCCGGGGAGTCTGCAATTATTCAGGTACGCGTTATAACGAGCGGCTGGAAATTGGGAAAAGCTATTTTCCCACTTTTTGCAATAAGTGGTCACACGAAAGTCTGCATGCACATGCAGGCCTTGCCCTTAAGCTTTTTTTTAACTAGCCCACCGGGCAAGTTAACTGGGTTTTTTACTAGCCCGCAGAAATTTTTACTAGCCCACATTTAATGGACACATTGTAACATCTCATTAATGATAACTCCCTATGTGTCGGAAATATTGTATTAAAATTTGAGGATTCAACAGTTATACGTGATTTTGCAATCTTGTGGTTGTCCGACTGATCATGTGACTTAACAGAATCTATTCGGAAATTGTCTGTGCCATAGTAGAAAAGGTTCTGTTTCCTTCCACTGCCTCCAGCCATTTTCATTTCGCGGCACACACGGCAAAACATCGTTTGTCCATCGTAGCTTAGCCAGCTGAAGTCCCGCTCCCAGTCTTGTCTGTAGACACGTTGTCTTTTGTTTTTGTCGTAGTTTGTATCATATTCTCTTTTGCTTCCTTTTTTGGAAGGATCAGACACATTTAGATATCGCCACATGACTGAAAACTTTCTACCAACAACGTACCTACACGGGTACGGCCGGCTGTCATCGATCAAAGGCCCACGCACGAATTACCACACGCATGAACTTTCTTTCATTCACAGTACAGTACACTGCACTGCATGCATGCATGAATGCAAAAGCTAGCGCGAATATTGCTGAGGTAAAGGACCATCCTCGACTCCATGGGCGCGTGTGCGTTCCTTCACTAACAAGGAAGATCGCGCAAGGCATAAGATCGCGCAAGGCATGGTGGGAAAACATGGCGCCGCAAGATCGTACCCATGGTAACGAGGTTGGTAAAGGACCAATGCGTATGCTCAGTATGTACATTGTACGTGGAATTCCCCGAATGGGCCATTTATCAAAGCTGGCTTCAGTTCGGGTCACTCGTGACATCGCGCAATGAATGGCATGTGTATGTGTGTGTGTACGTACGTACGTATAGCCGAAGTTACAACAAGCATGGATGGTGCGGTGGCGCGGCACAAGTATACTGATTGCATGAGAACCCGCAGCGCTGTACAAGTAGTCATTAAATAAAACAAGAACATTCACCCAAACTTCACAAGGACTTCCGTTTTATTCATCTCAAGCAAAAGTGAAAATTTTAAACAGGTAGGTATATATTTTTTTGACTAGCCCGCCGGGCAAGTTGAAGAGTGCTTCTGACTAGCCCGGAGCAGTTTTTACTAAACATTGTACGCCGGGCTAGTGCTAAGGTCGAGGCCTGCACATGTGGACAAAGTTGTCTCAGAAATCTGAGACAACTCCTGCATCCGGTCAGAGAGAGTGTGTATGCAATGATTCCCCGTAAAATGCTACTGCACGTTTCGCGCATCGCATCCACGTGCTGCACGTGTGTAAAGTTGTCTAAGGGGCGTGGCTAACTCACAAACGGCGATAGGTCAATTGTCATGCTAAGCAAACATCATCTCAATACACATCACATGGAAATTTGGTTGGTAATCTTGTTTTTACCGAGGAAAAATTTTTTTCAAAGTGAACAAAGAAAACTGGCAGGAGCAGGATTTGAACCTGCGACCTCCAGAATACTGTACCAGTGCTCTACCAACTGAGCTATCTTGCCAATCTAACTCCCCATGTTTAACTTGTACATCATTGGGATGATGCTAGACGGTGTGACGTTTACACCTTTTACAATGACAGTATCAAAATCACAGTGATTAATTAATCAGGGTTTCCCCTTAACTTTTTTTTTCACTAGCCGGCCGGACCAGTAATGTTGACTTTTTACTAGCCCGCCAGCATTTTCACTGGTCCGCATGTTTTTTTCACCTTTTAGGCAAATTTTTTTGTAAGTAACCTGACCAAGTACACTGTATTTACAAACATTTATTACAAGCTGAGAGTATTAAAGCCTGTTCGATATTTTTTTCATATCTAAACTCGTATCGGCCCCTTTAAAAAAACCCGGAATATCGGGGAATTCGATATACCGAAGAATATCGCGATATATGTTTCTTTTTGGCCGCATTACGTGTGGATTTGTCCAGTTTACTTTGCTCGAAATTCCAGTAACTCCACGGCCTGAAATGTTAGCAGGGCGGCAGACACAATGCGAGCGCGTAGCGCGACGCCCTTACGGCGTGGAGTCCGGGGCCCGCTTAAGGTCCCCGGGAAATTTTGGATTCTAGATGCTCTGTGTGGTGCAATCTGAGGCATTTCCAAAAGTCTGAAATTCTAGCGTACGGCAAATACTTGTCTTCTACAAATCATAGAACGTCACACAACTTTGCACCCGACAATAACATTGAGATCACTTATTTCAATTGTTCACGAACGTCGTATATATACCACATTGAAATCACTTGCTTACAAATCACGGTGTCGCCCACTAACCCGGCTTTGAAACTATAACTACGCATGCGCGTCTTTTTGACTAGCCTTTTCTCAAGACGCAGGTTTGCACAGTGATCCTTATACACGTGCGCTTATTGCTGCAATACATCCTTTCAGGCTTTAACAGAGGCTACGTACATGTGCTAAAACAGTTGAATGCCGCTGTATGCATGTGTTGTATCGTTACGTTAAATCATTCAATCGAATTTAACGATGTTAATTTTCCCAAAAATAAATGATAAATAAATTAGCAGTTACTTGTATTTACATGCTTTTTCCCCTTTAAATTGTAAATGTTTTCACACAAATTTATTGAGTACTACCCGGTCCCAAATGTTACGGAACATTGTAATTTTACCTTCCGTACGTAACGTTGTCAAGTGCAAACAACGTCTTATTCCCAGTGTACAATGTACGTACGGACGTACCTACACGCTTGCGAACTCATCTTGAGATCGAGGGGTATGGCAATTGTTTGCAATAAGGTCAACCCCTGTAGCGCATCTGCGCGTGCGCGTTGCTTTGTTGCTAGCCTTGGTCAAGTGCAAGCAACCGCACTGAATGCCACCGTCTTTCCCCAGTGTACAAGGCACACGTAGTTAGGTGTAGTTACGTGTAGCGAACTGCGTCGCGTCTTGAGAAAAGATTAAAACACGTGGCGCGCATCCATTGTACATTGTGCAATGTCATGTCGTCTTCACAAAATATACGACACGGTCGTTTGTTGACAGCTCGCATGTGATCGTCCATGGTATTATCATCTGTGTTACTAATCAACAATGCTGAAATAGAAACAAACGCTAGTCTTTCTGGAGTGCCATAAAGTAGCAAACTGAAGGTAAATGTCGTAAAACTCCAAATACTCAACGAGCGAAGGGAAGCTTTGTCAAAACGGCCCCCCCGTTCCTGCCGCTCAATCCCGGCGGGCCCGATCCCGGTGGCCCCAAACTCATAATGCCGTGGTGACTTCCGTCATGTATTTTTTTATTCCTCCGTTCTTCCGGTAATGAAAAAGTGACGTCATCACGATAATATCGAATATCGCGATATTTTTCTGCCGATATTTCGGTATCAAAATAAATGGATATCGAACAGCCTTAGCTGAAGTGAGAGTAAACTCCACGCAATCGGGGATCGCTGTTGACAATCTGGCTCTGAAGACGCGCGCGCTTAGCTTATCTTGGCATTTTTTTCACTAGACCGCCGGACTACTTAGAAAAGGGTTTTGACTAGACCGCCGCTGTTTTGACTAGAATTTGTCTAGCGGACCAGCGTTAAGGTCGAACCCTGTTAATGCCGTCTGTTTTTTTCCCCACAGGTGGTGGTTATGGCAGTTATGGTGGGGGTGGGGGAAGGGGCGGATATGGGGGTGGAGGAGCTTATGGTGCACCCTATGGTGGGGCCAGCGGGGGTGGGAATTATTTCAGCGGTGGTGGTGGTGGTAACTACGGCGGAAGTGGTTGTTACGGTAGCGGCAACTATGGCGGCGGGGGCTATGGCGGAGGTGGTTATGGGAGTGGCGGATACAGCGGGGGAGGTGGATACGGAGGTGGTAACTACAGGGGTTACTAGCTCCGTCTCTCTGCACGGTCTAAAGGTATGCTGATGGAAGTACTTTTTCCAAATGCTTTCCCTAAAGCAGTCAAAACCAAAGTTAGATCGTTTGCACTTGAGTTACGTATCCCACGATCCTTTGTGATATTTGAGTCCTCACCGCGCTGTACACGCGTCTCGTAAACAATAGTCTCGAAGATTTCAGCATAGCTATGTATGCAGTGTATCCATATTGGTTGACATCAAGAAGGGGGGGGGGAAAGACGTTTTGATGGGAAATGAAATGTCGGTCCTCAAAGCATCTCCTCTTCCGCAGACTTCTCTTTGAACTTTCCAGAGTTAGTGAGATGCATCTCTGGGCTTTCGGCCTTATGGTGAGGAGTTCACATTGTGTTCACGAGTTCATTTGGGTCAAGAGATCAATGAGGTGTCATTTTATAGAAACGTACAAAGGGATTCTGGCCTTAATTTCTGGGCCAATGGCAAGACTGACTGAAGAGACTCTCAACACACTATTAGACTATGTAAGTGGGAATTTGTAGAAGATTAAATTTTTTGCTGATCAACACGGGTAGGTTAAAAACAATAGCAAAATTGAGTGTATTCCCGCGAGGGAAGGGTATTTTTTTAGGTGTAATTTTTGTTTTAGGGTAATATCTTAATTGTCTTTGTTTACCCACACAGATTGTGCGGAGGGCTTGTACATCTACAGTACAATAGCAAAATTGAGTGTATTCCCGCGAGGGAAGGGTATTTTTTTAGGTGTAATTTTTGTTTTAGGGTAATATCTTAATTGTCTTTGTTTACCCACACAGATTGTGCGGAGGGCTTGTACATCTACAGTACAATAGCAAAATTGAGTGTATTCCTGCGAGGGAAGGGTATTTTTTTAGGGGTAATTTTCTTTTGTTTTGGGTATTATCTTAATTGTCTTTGTTTACCCACACAGATTGTGCGGAGGGCTTGTACATCTACAGTACAATAGCAGCAGGACGCAGTTTTGGACTCTGTTAAGAATCGACGCCTCTACTTTATCAAACAGCCCCTACTGACTGACTCATTAACAAGTCCCAGCATGACACATGGAAGAGCTTATAAAGAGCAAGTTCTTTTCTTCGCTCGGTCAATTGTACAGTTATTTTAAAAAATTTGTAGTGAACATATTTACCTTTTTTTTTTCCTGTCGTCGTTATCAATGACAGCAGGGCAAACATTTGTGGAGCGGAAATTATTGCCTAGCAAGCTTTCATTGTTCACCAGTGGAGATTTAGTGTTACGCAAATAAAACCCAGCGAGATGTTCTTTGCTAAACGACCCTGGAAAAGCAATTTTGAAAATGATTTTGGCAATACAGAGGTGCAGTTCATCTTGGCCTAGCAGATAACTTTCCTCACATTTATGTGAAGTCGAAGTTGAACTGTGTGTTTTTGGCAGCAGAATTTGAAGAAAAAAACTTTTGGGGGGAAAACATGTACACTGTTGGGAAGTATAGGCCTATACCATTTAACACTGGTTGTTATGTAGACCTGCTTACACTAAGCTACCCATGTCTGCGTGAACTTGCAAAGAAGTTTCGAAAGCTTGTTAGAGAACTTAAAGTTTTGTAAGCAGTAATTTCAGCATAGCATGCTTAGCTGATGTCGAATATAATTGTAGACTAGTTGTATTGGATTTTTTTTTTGTTAACTTGTGACATTACTACGGTTCCCTGGTGGAAATTTAAGTCCAGGGGCTCTTGCCAAGCTCTGAGACCCTGCCAGCAACTCTCTCGGTCCCACGTAATCCATTTTGGGATTTTCTTGTGCTCAGGAGTATTTCTACTATTAGAGTTGTAGTCAACTGCTTCTGTGTAAAGGTATATAAAGGTATTTAAAATACCACAGTGGTGCGTGCGTTTATGTGTATAGAAATCTAGCTCTGATTTTTGTGGGTTTTAAAACATGTGCCTACTCAAACCCCCACAAGTTCTACTTACCACAGGTAAGAACGTTAGTTTTACTCCTGAGCCCCAGGAAAACCCTACAGTTTCCTGTTGTCAAGGTGATTTGTAGTTTGTAACATCCACCAAGTAGGGGCGTTGAGCGAAGTTCGCACAAGAACTGTGGTTAACGAGTAGCTGGACTAAACTACGCTGAACCCTTGTCTAGTTCAGGATGTTCGGAACCAGCCTACTGGGGTCAGACTCATGGCTAGTTGTCAACGCCAACCTTCCCAAATCTGTCAGAATCCATAACCAAGTTGTGTTGCGATTTGATGGATTCAGGACTGATAGACCCCTGGCATAATTACTGTACACAGAGGGTGCTATTGGTTTGGGATAGTGCCGTGAAAATGGAAGCGAGGACCTTGGTGATTTGTGGTGACATTTGACCATGCTGTTGGAGGTGCATGGGCATCTGGAACCAACCACTGGTTAGCCAACGGTTGTTGGTCGAACTTGCTCATTGATGTAGTCCATTGTGTTGTATAAATCCTACACAACTGCTGTCATTGGCTGACATATTTTGATTATAATGAATAATCATGGCGGCTTTACACAGTCATGTATATTCAGTTATTCTTGCTGCTCTTGTCGACTGTAAACTGAATTTTTTTCCTATCAATTGTAAATATTTCAATCCAAAGATTCACTTTTGTATTTTTTGGGTCAAAAGTGGTCCTACTGCTGTACCGAAAAAAAGGAAAGAAACACAAAAAATGAAATGTGATCGGTAATGCTTTTTTCAGCAAAAGCCCAAAAATTGATCAGAAATTCTTCCAACTGAATTTGTTTCTGTCAATTTGAAAAAAAACTGTAACATACCCCCGATTTCATTGCAGTGTACTTTCTCAGAAAATTAATTGGTAACAAAGGAAATAAAATGTTTAGTGATACGTACATGTACTGTGATTGACAAATCTAATTATGATTGGATGGGAACTTTTTCAGCAATTTCAGTTAACTGCAGTTAATTATTTCAAGATTCGTCGGCTTTCTAGTCCAATATAAATGTCCCCAAGTTTCCTTTTTGATTTTTTTAAAAGAAATGACAGTGTTTTAATGAGAAAAAGAAAATAGAACAAAAACTTTGAAATATTTGGCCTGCTTCAGATGTCAAATCTCTACTTTTTCTGATTAAGAAATTTCACATAAACCCTGTTTGCACACTTCCGAGTTGAAAGTGAGTCTGTAGGTGCTAAACAAACACACACACAGTGCTATTCAATAAATCCATTCAAGCATGCATAAATCAGGTCAAATGACAGCGTAGCTTTCAAACTTGGAAGTGCACAAATCGGTGCTGTTTTTGTCAACGTGAAATTCAGTTGATTTATTTGCAACCATAAAGCAGAAAGGCATTAGCTACTTCAAGTTCATGTTGACCAGAATTTACATGCAAGATAGAACTCGGAATCAAGGCATTGTGAATTGAGCCATGGCAGAAGTTAGATGTTTAAAGTCGTGCTGGTCTTCTACCAAAAGCCTGACAAAGTACAAACGCTGAACGTCTGCCGTGTCAAATTTAGTTTTGGAATTTTAACATTAGACACGGCATAAATTTGACATCTGTAGTGGGCCTCACTGACTTTGATTTGATCATATTCAAGCAGCCAATAACCTTAGTGTTTTAGTAGTTTGTGAAACAAGTTTATTACATACACAAAGCTTGCCATTTTGCTCTGGCCCAATCTGTTCATTCCCAATCCGTTTGTTTACCAAACAAAGATGCATTGTATATTCAGGTGCACCAGTTTGCCATCTACATGCGAGGAAATGATGTGGTATCTGGAATGTACAAATAGACTTCCCAGAATGCACTGCTTCTCTTAACCCTAACCATGGAGGAAGGATCCTTCCTCCATGCCCTAACCCATCCAGATCCGTCGAATCCACTGGGATGTTTTGGAGGATTTTGTAGGATTGAGGAGAGTAAAGTATTAACTTTGCATGGGTTTGATCCCCCTTGAAAGTTTCAGTACAAAGAATGCACCATTGGGTAACTACTGCAGTGGATTTTGGAAGCTTCCAGGATGATTGGGTTTTTATTACATTACAAGAATGTAATGACAGTTTTTGGGTAATTGACACAGGGTCTGATATATGACTGGCATGATTCTGTATGTAATAGACTTCGAGTCGGAACAAATACAATATTCCCTGTTGTACATGTACAGTGGCAAATTATGCGTAATAATACTTAGCAACTCAACAGGGTATTGGTAAAAAAAAACCACCTTAAGGGGTGTAGCATATGAAATGCACCTATCGATTCCCCCCCCCCCCCCCCCTCCCCCAACTGGCCCACCCCAGGTATCGGGATTGGTAACATGGGGTATTAACATATCCCTAGGGTGGGAACTTTTGTCCTGTGGAAGCAAACATCGCTCATATACATCTGTACAGGAGAATGGTGCCCAGATTCAGAATGTGGTCACTTATGAAAAGGCAATCCCCACATTGGGGTGGGGAAGCACAATGGAGGTGGATCAATTAATAGGTGCATAATTAAGAGAGGGCCTTGGTTAAGCATACAACCAACCTTGGTGAGTTTCTCTAAGCTCGTGCATACATGTAACTCGTACTAGATCCTTCCGACAGTTTTCGGTTGTCCGAAATGTTGTAGGTTGTGCTGATGTAATAGGCATTGTGCAAGGTTATATACATATTGCAGCATATTGATTGTAGTGGGTCATTCCATAAATTTGGGGTCCAAAAGTGTGAAATTTTGACAGTTTGCAATTCCGGACACATTTAATTTCTTGTGTTAAGCGAAGTACTTGCCAAACAAGTAAACCATAGCGTGAAGTGAATTTTAATGATACTTGTACTTGAAATTACACAGGTCAGGTGTAACAGGGACACCAAAAAAATGTCACACTTTTGGACCCCAAATTTACAGAATAACCCTAGTATTAAATCTTGGTTTTTTTTATACACACAAGCCGAAAAGCTTGTGGGAAACTGGTGTGGAAGCCGACTCTGTGTACCGGGAAAATCAGGAAGTAGCATCGACTTGCCTTCAAGAACCAGACACAGATATACACTAAATTGTTTTGACTAGATTCCACTATTTTAAAGTTCGCATACTCTCTTAATGTAAAAGAGTGAAAAACTCACTCTCAAAAAGAGTGAATCTCTTATAAAAACCACTTGAAAAGAGTGAAGGGATTCACTCTTTTTGAGAGTGAGTTTTTCACTCTTTTACATTCATTGTATTTGTATTGTGGAAATATTGAAAAGAAAAGAACCATTTGGAAAAAAAACTTTTCTAATCCGACTGTATTAGAAAATACCATAACTAATGATTATTAATTATACTACAGCTATATACTGCCTTTTGGAAAACAGTTCAGAATTCAATCTGTGATACGTCGAAGTGTGGGTTCGTGTATTTTGCCAACGTAGACTTTTTTTCTGAACTTCTTTATTTAGCCTCAAGACGGTAAAGCTTGGTTTTTAACCCTCTGGTTTGAATTCTGAACTCTTCCACAATGTGATTTTCATACTCGATATGCTTGTGAAACTTGTCGGCCCCAAGTACACCTTTAAGACAGACTATAGATGCCCCTTGTTACAACATTACAACTCTTGTCTGATTATCTCTTGCCATTTGCCAAAATACTATTATTTTTTTCGGTGCGGACTTTAGAAACTCGCAAGAGGGAAGGGATTTTGTTGTTTATGTACGAAATGCCCAATTTGTATCTGTAACCCCCCTTTCGGTTATACATGTATATGTACTAGTCATGCATAGATATATTTTTCGGACAGTCATTTTTGTAGCTCTTTGAATGTTCATTTTTTCGTTGAACTCTTTTGTAAAGTATTACACAGTTCCTTTTCGTGACGTTCTAGTTCAGTGATGTCAATAAATTGCAAAAAGACCCAAAATATGCCATTGCTGTGTCTAATTGTTGAGTTTAAAAAAAAATAGAGGAAGCTGCTCTGAAAAGTCCATTGTTTAACTACACGGAAAAGACCCCACCAAAAGTCGGACTCCACCCCTGACGCAACACCGATATTGATAACGTACTTGTTTATTGAAACTAAAGGGTTTAGCAACTTTTATCACTGATTCGCTATGACAGTTTATACTCGAACACATTTTATTGGGTTTTTTTCTCACCCTTTCGTTTATTTACGATTATCTAAAGGTATAAGCCTTGTTTACACAATCATTAATCCCACAATTTAAACACGTGCCTGTAGGCCAGATAAACACATATTTTAGAGTAATGGCATATTGCCAAATTGTTTCCGGTTGATTTCCCAGAGAGAAATAATCCACAAGTTATTTGCAACGCACAAAAGTGAGAATGTTGCGATTGAGCTTAGCTCATTGAAGTTGCAGTCCTTGTCCAAGCCCCCCCCCCCCCCCCCCCCCCCCCCCATTCTGGAGAAAACAGCCTGCCTAATTTCGAACCAAAAGTCAGGCGTTATTGTCCGAAGCCTTTTGTGCAATATCCGTACCCCTGGTCATAAAGCACTTAGAATGCACCAACAATTTCAGCCCCATGTACGTGCATTGTAATGTAAATACCTTGCATTCTTGTGAATCGGGTGGGGTTTTAAGAAGTCCATGCCAGTTCTCCAATTAATTTCTTTCTAATGCCCTTACTTGCATCTGGCGCCAATAGGAGAACAACAAAGAAAATACGGACACGCCCAGGCGTGGATCGGGCCATTATTGGTGTTTTATTGTCGGGCGTTTTCTCGGTCCGGGGTGGGGTGCCTGCTCCGGGCCAAGTTTTGTAAGCCTTAAAAGTTTGCATAAAAAGCCAAATATTCTAGCAAAAAATATATTTTAAAATAGGTTTTTAGTAAGTTAGTGACTACGACTGAACATTTTGTATCCGACCCAGTAGTGTTTAACCATGGTTTAACTGGACTCAGCCTACATTGTACTAGCCCCTCCCACACCCCATTTCCTGTGTCGACAGTGCTTCTGACATGCACTTCGATCAAACCAAGACAATTCAAAAGAAATCGATGTCTTTTATAGGCTAATTTTGTTCTTGTTTTTACTGAAAAACTGATCTGTTGAAAGGCAAATTTGGAAAACACGCCCATAGTCAACTAAACCTGCATTACCAAGGGAAACTATTGAACCACACCCTCCCTGACGTCGTGGCATACACGCCAAAATCTATTATTGAAAACCCTCCATTCTCGATCTCAAATGTAGTTTATTTCCCCTCTGGAAAAAGAACACCTCCACATTCGCTTCGGGTTTTTTTACCGCCAAAGTATGACGCATTGATCGTGGACAAAAGAAACGTCAATCAATCAAGGGTTAGCAAGCACGCATGCGCGCAGGCATTGTTTTCTCAACGTGTGGCGATATATAAATGCGGCTGTGACGTATGACGCGGCAGGTATTACTAGTGCGCGCATATCACATAGCGTCATTACTCCATTTTGTGCACGCAGCTACGATACACTGTACATCATCATCATGAGCAGAAGCAAGAGCGACGTAAGTACATTTTTCTCCCAAATATTTACCAAATATCGGTAATAAATTTGTGCTAATTTAATGAAGTTACCTTTATTGTTAGTTCGAGATAACTTTGAGTCGTTTTGAAATGGAAGAAACGTGAGCAAAAGGTGTGAATTTGTGATGTTTTGTGACGGTGTATTTTTTCCTTTGTGCGTGTCTTTTTTTTTTGTCTGGTTCAATTTTGTGGACCACGTGGTGCAATTACAAATGATATAGCGAGACGATGGGGATGGCGGTGGGCGAATTTTTTTCCCAAACGACAACCGAATAGGGTAAACGCTATAAGATTTCGGACTTGACTTCCCTTAAAAAAAAAACTCCCGGGGCCACGAATAAAAAAGAAAGAAATGAATTCGAACCTAATGAAATTTCGGACTTTATTTCCCTTAAAAAATCCTCCAAGGCTAGAAAATTAAGCTAGAAAAAAAGTAGAAGAAAAAATGGACTCTACAATAAAAGTCGGCGATTGTGTAGTATTAAACTAGTATAGTGTAGGACCTCTCTTTAGTTTGCTTTCGAGTCAACTCGTACCTTGGTCAACTCGTACCATGGCCAACTCGTACCTTTTAATTAAGACAACTCGTACCGCGCAACAGGTTTCGCGCGGTGCCGTGTGCATTAAAATTCATGCCAAGCCAAATTACCTCATTTGAAAAATAATATTCGATTGGAAGTACGGCGAGATCATAGTAAATTAAATCCTATTCACGACTTTGACAAAACAATTGTGCGCCTACTACTGCGCCATGCTAAGCTAAGCTTTTTTTTAAACTGACGTCGCAAAAAAAACAGCCACTGATGCATGCGTACACCCACCCACAACTCAGCCAAAAAAATTGCCCCCAAAAAATGTTTGGCCCCCCAAAAAATTGTGTTCTGGATCCGCCCTTGATTTATATTTCAGAACATTGACGGTACGACTTGACTTCCGCGTTAAGGTACGAGTTGTCCTAACTGGAGGTACGAGTTGGCGAAGGTACGAGTTGCCAAAGGTACGAGTTGGTACGATGTTGTCGAGTTGAAGGTACGAGTTGGCCAAGGTACGAGTTGGCCAAGGTACGAGTTGGCCTGTTACCTTTAGTTTTGATCAAATTGGAGTCAAGGATATTTTTTCTCGGAATTATTTTACTTTAATACCCCCACAAAAATCGGTTAAGAACAGCAAAATCTTGGAAAATAAACAACCCTCATTGATTACAACTGTCTAAACATGTGGCACAACCTGTTATTTCAAGATTTATGTCGGCAAAGTCTTTAAAAAAAAATGAGGAAGAAATCAATATGTATGTGAACACTTTTTTTTAGTGACTTTTGGCCTACATGGTGCCAAGCACTTTTAACACAGAAAACACAAATTTTGTTCCCCTATATTGCACTAAAATTTCCCAACAAAATTCTCAAAATTAAAGGTTGTCAAGTGTTTATACAATTCCGAACACAAATGGATGGTTATTTTCCAAGATTTCATGTTCCTGACCGATTTGCGTGGGGGGTATTAAAGTAAAATCTTTCCTTTTCCTCATTCCAAAATGACTTTTTCAACCTAAAGCAGACTTCTCTTAATTTTACTGACTTTTTTTTGTAATTTTGAACAGTTTATTGTGGTAGGAAATGCAATTTTCTTACGCTCTTTACGGCAGTTGCCATGCAAATCAATGCGGATTTGCGTGTTTACTGTGCGTCGCGGTGATCGCCATCTTTATTTTCGCGTGGCGTTTTGTCGTCTTTAAAATTTCGCTCAAACTAAAACCGTACCCTTTATCTACTGTATACCTGTTGGTTTGTAATGTCGCTAAGTAGTTTGGCAATTCCAATAGCCTAAAAGTGGATTTTTGATCCCTTTATAGGGAGGCCAAAGGCAACGGAAAGAGTTCCATATCCGGCCATCACTTATTTTCCCTCAATATGACTTAAAAACTACCAAAAAAGTGTAAATCTGATGAAGAAACACGAATTTAGGAAGAAAAAAAATTTGAACTTTTTCTTTGAAAATACTTTGACTTTTTCTGTCATGGCCCATAGACTTTGTGCACAAGGTCCAAGTGATGGCCGAATATGTAACTCTGTGACATAAATCTTGAAATAACAGGTTGTGCCACATGTTTAGACAGTTGTTTGAAATATGTTATTTTTATCGGGCAGGAAAAAATGCGGAAGTTGTTCCTGGGTGGTCTCCACCGCGACACCGATGACAACACAATCCGGGACTACTTCTCAAAATTTGGCAGTGTCGATGACCAAGTCGTGATCCGGAAACCCACCGGAGAATCAAAGGGTTTCGGGTTTGTCACCATGGCGACAGTAGAAGAAACGGATCTTGTCCTGAGCAACAATGATAATGGCAGGCAGGAAATGATGGGAAACAGTGTGGAGGTGAAGAGGGCAGTTCCACGAGAGGTTTGTCAATAGTTTTTTTTTCTTATTTTCCCATTTGTATTGCGAAGGTATTTCTTTTAACCCTAACCCCTTGGGTAACTTTACTAGAAAGTATCTTGAATCCGCCAAAATCCACCTATTTTGTCGTGCACAATGTTTGTCATCAAAATCCTGCAGTAACGCAATGCTCAATCCAAAATCCCCCAGGTTTCAATATGGAGGTATCCTGAATCCGCCGAAATCCTCTAAAACAGGGGAAGGATTTTGATGGATTTATGAACGTTAGGGTTAAAAAACTCTTTAGGGATAGTACTGACCACTTTAACGGATTGAAAATTACCATCCATTGTTGGGTTATTGTATATGCTTGGCTGCACACGCCTCTTTTGCTTGGCTGCACAAGCCGGCATGGCATCCCATCACCCCCAATATAACCCCAACAGCCAGATGAAATGATAAACTGCTAGCAAATGACATGAAATATATAACTGATAAAATTTAGCATGTCCTGATGTTTTTGATCCTCGCTGAATCTTGAGGCTAATTGGGCCGACCCACGAAGTCCCGCTCCTTGGAGAATTGACCAGTGTGTAGTGCACGGCCATTTTGCCTTTGATAATGAAAAATTTGGCAGGGCACCAAGGCCAATGCCATTTTTTTTTAAAGGGCATGGAGGCCAGTCATTATTACTTCTATTAGAAATATTCTGTGAAGCCCTGTAAAACTCTACAAGCTCTGTAAAACTCCACAGATACATGTACATTTACATAAATATTTGTCGCTTTAATCGATCTTTTCGTGGCACTACGGCCAGTTGGGAAAAGGGCACGGCAAGACTGGCCATGAAGAGTGCGATTTTGTGAAGGGTACCACGGCAAACTTAAGGGACTAGCCGTCGTGGCCGCCATTAAATTTGAGTGCAAATTTCTAATGCTTTGTTTTCACATGGTTTGCTTCCAGTGCTTAATTACAATTTTGTTTGCCAATATTTGATATTAATCAGTGTCGTTTTCCCAGTAATAGAGATCTGTTTTGAAATGCTTTTTGTAGAACTCCTTAACTTTATATAATAAAGTGCATAGGGATTCCATCGCTACCACCTTGCCAACAGCCACATTTTTTGCCCTACATTCCCTCTACTTTAGTGGCTGTAGGTCGAAGCAACTTCATAAATTTCTCTAAATTCCTGTTTATCTCAAATTTAATAAAAGCATCTTTAATTCCAGTTGTTCAATTCTGTTTGAGTTACTCTTCACTTGCTGCATATTTTGCTAGGACCATGCCGGATCCCACAAAATTCAATGTAGTTTTTCACTATTCGGCTTAAAATCCAGCAGAAATTTCCCACCGTTAGATCTTGTTGAATGGCTGATGGATCTTGTTGCAAAATACAGCAGGGTTAAGAGGGCAGCCTCTACTTTAGTTATACACTTTAGTTATTCCCTAATGTCGGCCCTACCTGCCTAGTCCCCTCGCTTTGGTTGTGGAGGTGAGATGATGTTGTTCCATTGTTGCATAAACTATTCACTTTCTCACCTAGTCACAAGGCGGACGGGACGGCGGCGGCGGTGGTGGCGGCGGTGGTGGTGGTGGTAGATGGCGGGTGAGTAACAGCCCAGGATGGGGAGTCAGTTTAAGTGTTTTGTGACGAGTTAGCAATCTCTTGGTTCCAGTCTGTTTTCCAGATTGTTCTTTTTTTTCAGTGTTGGAAATAAAATACAAATAAACGCACTGATGTTTTATTCCCAAGAATTTGTTTTATACCCTGGCTAATCTTCCTTCGTCTACCCACACTTCCTGATATGACCTGGCCATCATTGCTCAGGACAGGTCACGTTATCCGATAATTTCACACACCACTCAAGAATTTTCTTATTTTGACATCGGTAGGAAACTGCTCTTGTAAATTGTTGGATTCTCTTATTGTCCAGCTAAATACTTTCGGTGGGGTTAAAGTTGGGGTTTAGATTTGTGTGAAAGATTTGCTGTTTTTTGTTCATTACATCACCATTTCTTTTTTATCCAATTACAGGATAGCATGTCCACTAGGGCGGTGAAGAAGATGTACATCGGCAACCTTCCGGCCCAGATGTCCGAACAGGATCTGGAGGAATTCTTCTCGCAGCATGGCACGGTGACCAACGTCAAGATCCCCACATCCCGGGATACCGGCGAGAGGCAGAAGTACGCCTTTGTGGAGCTTGAAGAAACAGACGCAGTGGATAAGCTTGTCTGTGAGTGTTTGGGGAACATCTCGACCTAAAACATTTTTTATAAAAGATAATTATACATAGCCATGCTCGGTTTAACAGCTGGAGGCTTTTGTTCGACCTTTTGCTCTAGCCGATTCTGCTGGATTTGGCAGCTTGGGCTATGCTATATCAAACAATATCCAACAGCTACTGGAGTGACACCTGCTGCCTCTGACACAATCAATACCTAGAACAAAAAAACATCGTTTTACATTGTTTAGTTCACAAAATCCAAAAATTTACTGTGTGGGGATCTTGTGGGATTCAGAACATGCAAAATTGGAGGCAACAAAATTACCATGCACGTCTCGTGGGATTGCACAAGGGGGCGTGGTTAACTTGCAAATGGCAACAGGTCAGTTTGATCATAGTGGCCTATTTCAGTGCCATGTAAGGCAAGGAATGGTTTAATCTGATTGATTTGTTTCCCTGCAGTACAAGGCGACCACGACCACAACGGGTTCAAGTTCTACGTCAAGAAGGCCATGCCCCAGGGTGAGAGGGACGGCCGACGAGGTGGTGGTGGCGGCGGCGGCGGCAGGAGTTATGGTGGCGGCGGCTACGGCAGTGGTGGCGGCAGCTACAGCAGTGGTGGGTACAGTGGTGGTGGCGGCGGCGGTTACAGACGAGGTGGGGGTCGCGGTGGTGGAGGTGGAGGTATATCTTTCTCCATATGATGCACGATATGGGGCAGAGGGAACCCCCCCCCCACCTCCCACCCCCCCCTCACCTCCCACCCCCCCCTCTTTTGTGTTAGTCATTGTGTTCCCGGAATCTCAGGAATTCTTTCAGATTTCTGGGGGATGTTAGGTAACAATAATCTGGAGTGTATAGGGTATAGGGACAAAAGGGGGTACCCCTCTGCCCCATATCGTGCTGGGTATATCTTTCTCTGTAGCTTATCGCGTGTCAGTGGTGTTAACTAGAAGCATCTTATAGATCACCAACTAGTTTATTAACCCTGACTCCCCTACATCATTTTTCCTACATGTAACCTGAATCCTCCAAAATCCTCCAGTGTTACTGGGGACCACTGCCTGAATAATGCAAAATCTACCAGTGGATGAACACCCCAATAGCCTTAATCCTCCGAAATCATCCAGCACCAGATGACCCAGATCATTCATTATCCTCGAGGCAAAACCTCCAATGCTTCAACTTTCAAGGACCCTCGATCCTCCAAATTCTTCCATTCGGCCAAGGGTATTTCAGAAGATTTTGCAAGGTTCAGGGTTAACCCCAGAAGTCCTGAATCCTCGAATTTTAATATGATTTTCCATGCACCCTAGGGAGTATTTCAATTTAAAATCAGGAAACATTTATTTCCGTACAGCAATAATTTGTTCATTTCTTTCCCCTGGTCCCTAACCTACAGGATATGGTGGCAGTGGGGGTGGACGATTCGGTGGAAGTAGCGGTGGGTACGGAAGCGGGGGCAGTTATGGTAGTGGTGGCGGCGGCGGCTCCTATGGCAGTGACTCATACGGCGGTAGTGGTGGGGGAAGCAGTTACGACAGCTTTGGCTCCAACTATGGTCAGAGTGGCTCCAGTTATGGACCCATGAAAGGAGGCAGCGGGGGAAAGAGTAACTACGGAGGAGGTAAGCATCTCGTTTCCCTGGTTACTCGTGTTCCATTTTTCAAAAGGTTCTGTGAATGGTTCTGAATGATGAATACAAAGATGAAAATTTTGCTTCAATTGTGGCTTAGTAAAACATTGCTCGCCACACCCCCTCACACATACTCTAAGTTATGTACACGGCTTCTGACATCGGGGTCATGGCAAGCAATGTTTGCCTCACTGCTGATGCCATCACAGGCAAGAAGGGACATTTTAAATTTAGGACAAATCTTCTCTTCTAAAAGGAGAAGGCATTTTTGAACTGGCAATAAAAATGTGATGACCCAATCTTTAAGTCGGTAGGAAGGTCACTACCACTGTAAATGGAGGTCACCTTCAGCCAATTTGATTGACGGCCACCTGTTTCCTTCATGGCAGTTTCCCTTTTAATTAGTGAGGTAATTTGGAGCATTTGCAGTGTAAAGAAAAGGAGCATGTGCACGTGTTCTGGACAATGTGTTCTGGACCAGAAAGTTAACGTTGCCTATGAGGTCGATTGCCGTGATAAAGATAGGGCCACACTTTATCCCCTTACTAAAAATTCCTCTTTGTATTCTACATGTTCAGGTAGCAGTAACTATGGAGGAGGGTCCAACGGCTCGAGTAGCTACGGAAGCGGTGGGACCGGAAGCTATGGTGGGAGTAGCAGTGGGGGTTATGGCACCGGTGGAGGCGGATATAACCGGAACAACCCATACTAGACATCACAGCATCACCCGTTGATTCCCTAAGGTAAGTTCACTTTTATACATTTCTACTTTGTCCCGTCATCATATTCGTTCGGTCCTCTATAAATCTTCCTGAAAGTTCTTAGAAAGAAAAGTCAACTTTGAGGGTTTTTAATGAATTTGCAAGAGGCTACCTGTTGGCTCTTGCATGAAGCTTATCTGGTTATCAGGATGTGAAAATTACTTTAAAAATAGGGGTCCATCCTTGGCCATGTCATGGAACTTGCTATTGGAACTTGATATTACAAGGTTCGGTTTGCCCCGTTTTGTGAACCTAGGATGTTGAAAATAACTTGTACCCATGCCAATTGAGTACGAGGTGTCCCACCTTTGCCAAGTCTCCTGCCTATTTTAGGCAGTAATGTCACAAACAAGGTCCCATGAACTAAGTATAAATAGTTTCTTGGCCAATGTTAAAATTATCATATTAAAATTGGGGAAGTTCCGAGTCGTGTTAATTTGATCTGTTGCTTCCATTAGTTGGCATCATTTTTCTTGTATATTCAAGAATGTTTTTAACATGTTACTGTTTAATCGTGATTTTCAAAAGTGACTAGGAGAGCCTTGCGATAAGGATGTGCTTTGGATCAATTTAGAGGATCACTTTATGGAAAACGGCATTTAACTTTGGAAGGTTTGCAACAAACATGAAAATTTTTAGAGCTCTGTATCTCTAAAATCCAAGAAAGCAGTTTCTTTAAGGAAAAGGAGCTTGTTGAAAAAGAAGCCTTTTGCATTCGGTTGTTAAGATTGAAAGTCGCAATATTCAGATGTGTGGATTCTAAAAGTCGACAAAGGATACAAATTTTGTATCCTTATGCATGGATCTAAATGATGTTGTGACGAACAGCCTGGTTTCAACTTAGATTACCTCACCAAATTGAGTTTCTGTATCGATTTCTTCACTTGATGTAATTTCCTCAAGTTGCTTGTTCCAAAAATCCCGCGCTTCACTTCTGAATATCACGTCCATTGTTGTACTTAACGGCATGCTTGATCGTGTGATTTAAGTGGTCTCTTTGCCTTCTTACCCAGTACGATATACAGCAGAAGTCTCTATCGATTGCTCAACTAGGCTGCCTTACTAGTACCTGGGCCCCAATGACCTAGGGCTGCTTGCTGAAGGATGTAGTTATACTAGAGACCCTACGGCACTAGGAGAGACTCATAAGGCAGTTTGGGGGATTTATCGACCGAGAAAGTGCTAAGGAATCGACTGTTGATGTTAGCCTTCAATTGAGGGCCACCTGAGTCTGACACTCAGACACGCCGTTATAAACAAAAAAATTGATAGCGGATTGTAGCTGTCAGAAGCGGGTTTGAAATTTTGTTGTTGGTCCTTTTTAGCTACTGCCCTGTGCTCTTTGAACCCTCAATTCGATGAGTAGTCTTCACTGATGTGTGGATTTGAAAGGCACCCAATATTACGGTGCAGTATTGTCTGAATGCTCATAATTGTCTTGTATATAAAAACTATAAATGTTCTCTCAGAATCTTAACTTCAAACCAGTTCCATGCTTCAGAGCAAAATGATTGATGAATGAGACTGTACATTTTTGGTATCGCATAGAACATAACAGACTCAATAGTCTTGAGTATCTTCAATTCATTTATGCTCACTAAAATCACATGAAAAACATTCACTACAAAAAAGTTTGGTTTGGCCATTGACAATGCTGATCAAAATTTGTTTTTTGTAAATACGTTGACAGTTTTACTATGTCGGGTAACATGTACGTGTCTTGGATGTATAACTGGTTCTCGGTCTCCTAATCTGGTACCAATCTTGGACTTGCCTAGCAATTTTTGCAAACATTCCCCCCGAAAATAAGCCATCGGATATCACGCATCGAGTTTAGAGCTCTTTTCTGACAAAACGACTGGAGGTGAGATTTTTTGTTAGTTGAGATTAGAGGATTTTTTGTTAATGCCAGCGACATCGGACTTGTTTCTTTCGCTCCTCAACGGCAGGAAAAAAAAATCCTAACCTCAAAAAAAGCAGTATGGAATTAGCAAATCTTGACACTTTGAATCGACAGCTTTAGAAAATAATACCGAGTAGTATTTTAGGCTTTCCCAATCTCTTGGTCGTCTAAAGACTTTCTCATCTCTTGCAAACTTTCAAAAAAAAATCTGGAGCCCCAAAAAATGGGTCAGACTTACTTTTTACTCCGTTGCCCTGCCTGTGCCTTCCAATTGATACCAGTTTATCAGCCCTTGGCATATTTGTAAGTTAAACAGCAGAAAGTTGTATTTAGTCTAAGTTCTTAAACATGTTCGGTAAAAGTGTGCTTGATTTTTGTGTAACCTCAATACTAGCTAAATCCACTGGTGATACTTGTAAATAGCATGCACGGGGACATTACTTGCCATTCTTAAAGGGGACGAATACATTTTCTTTGACATTGTTTGCGGATCAGTTTTTCCCAAAGTTCATGACATGCAAATCAGCGATGTGTTATAGAGGGCTTGTTGGTTTATGCGTCTCACTTGCAGCATATTGGGAGGAGATAGTTCTTGATGGTATCACAGTTGATAACACTAAACAGACTTCCGTTGAGATAATACTGTTGGGATTAAGTAGTTTCATACCAATTTTTTTTCCCCTAACATCCGAACAATGAAAAAATGTAATTGGAATAATTGCTCGTTAAAACTGATTGCTTTCTATCAAAGAAACCAACCCCCTGAAACGGAAATAGAAAATTCCCTCCAATTGAGTTTATAATACAACCGCTATGTAAATGATGTATGGAACAAGAGCTAACCAGAACTAGTTGTTGCCGTGTTGCTATTTTAATCATTTTAATCACACGCTTGGTTTACTCTATTTTCTTTTGCTTATGAGCCTAAATCTATATTTGTCATATTTGTTTTTATAATTATTTTAGAGTGTCTGTAGTGTAAGCCTCTCTATTAAGTATGAAATAAATCTGTGATCATTTTCCAGACCACAATTAAAAGCGAAACACCTTCTGAAAATAGTTAATAGTACTCCTATTTTAAATAGAAATATGAGTAGAATTATTGTTTAAAGCGGTCGGTCGAAACCATTTTGGGGTGAGGGTGGGATAATTAGGAAACTTGAATTAATACGGATTTTCTCTAAAGAGGAAATTGGAAGCTGCTGTACTCGAGGTGACACTCGGGCATTGGTTTTTTAGTGGTTCTTTGTATGCGTGGTGAGGGTTTTATCTTTTACGGCCGTGACAAATTGCAGATGAGCAAGTTTCTCATATCTGAAGTCATAAAGCCATGGCCAATTTCAGTCCACAAGCCTTCAGATAATCTACATTACACCTGCTCCCAAAAATTGTTCCTACCCCCCTGGTGAACAAGCTCATTAATTGCTGGATCCATCTCGGGTCAGTTGTACATATGGGTGGCTTGTGCGTAAACCGCTCGCCTCTCACCAATGTGGCCCTGGTTCGATTCCCGGCTGCGGACCGTATGTGAGTAGTGTTGGTTCTCTCAAACACTTTCGATCTCTGGCTGTGCTCCGTGGTCATATATGGGTCGATGTGGCCGGCTGATAGTGGTGCCAGCGACTCGACCACGTTGTAGCCGCGTCCTTCGCAATTCAGCTTCTCGGCTGGAGTAAGGATTAGCCTCCCAAATTATTATCATGACTAAAATGGGCATCAGTCATAAAGAGTGTGACCCAAGCTGGAATTCCCAAGGGGTTTACCCTAAGGTGTTTTTTTTTACTTGTAAAAGTGGATATAGACCGGTATTATAAGGGTGCGTTTACTTAGGCTAATACAAATCACAGACCCTACATTGCTCTGTGGTCCTTGGCGACCCCTAAACACCAGATTTGGCTGGGATTCACTTGGGTCAAGAAGGAAGTTTGTAACAGCTGTACAATGTCCATTGGTTAAACTGAATACAAGTCAAAGGTCGAGGGAAATTTGCCAGGATTTGAGGAGAATGCGTCTTTTGGAAGGAATTCCTTCAACTTGGCAGACTCCATCTATAATGCGTACATTGTGTAAAAGTACACTGCATATAATAGGGATGTGTATTTACGGCTAGTACGGGAATCTGGTACCCGATTATAAAATTAAAAAACGCGGGTACCCATTTAAAGAAATGTCAGAAATTGCTCTTCATATTCGTGAAGTCCGCACGTTAATACCACATAGGTGCATCAATGCATAAAGATGCAGGTGTACAGTGAGCTCTATAGCCTTGCAGTGTAAACTGCATTCTGCAAGCGTCCTAAACAATCATCTATTTTGTTTTTCCATGTACCCTGGTTTTCATAACATTTTCTATAAATAACACTCAAAACCTTTAGTTTTCATTGTCCGAGAAATTACTAAGTAATATGTTGATTTGGTTATGGGTACTCTATTCCATAATCCGGAACCGGTTCTTGGAATTAAGTTGGGTATTCGGGTACCCGGTTGGGATATGCACAGCCCTACACTGTAATCCAAAAATGTGTTAAATTGCTGGCTAAAATGAAAGATACTGACAATTTGGGAGACTGCCAGTTGGTAGAGCGCCGGTACAATAACCCGGAGGTCGCAGGTTCGAATCCTGCTTCTGTAACTTTCAGTCGGCAGTGTAGCCAGGGCTGTCTCCATAGGGGTAGAGTGGGGGGGGGGGGGGGGGGTGCTTAATGTTAGTGGGGGGACACTTACAATGTTTTTTCTTTATAATACTACGTGTATTTTTAGTTGGGAGGACTGGGGGCGTTGCTGCTTCCCCTTAGCTACGCCACTGCTTTCAGTTTTCAGCATTATAAAGGTGGCTTTGAAGATTGCCATTAATGTCTTCTTTACCTCTCTGCAATCACAGATGACTGCATAAGGACTTTCATCACAAAATCCAAACCTCGTTTTGCCAATAAAAACATTAAGGCCAAAGTTGTTAGATATTTGTCAGAACATTGTAAATCTACAAAATTTGATTTCAATATGTACTCCTGTGCTGGATTCGACCAGCAAAATCTATAATCTTGTAGTTGAGTGGTTAGACACCTGCACTTGTAAACAGCAGGTTGTAGGTTCACATTCCGTCCAAGTGAGACTGAATTTTGTGCCAAGGGCTCTTGAGAAACCACTTGGTATGCTATAGGATTTTAGTCGCATTACAGAATTTGGATGTTCATTATGGGTCCTGGTTTACCAAAGATTAATTCATGTAATAACCATAAGGGTATTAAAAGTATAGTTTTAGAAATCGATATTACAGAATATATATCCATATTAAACTGTCTAAACATTTAGTTGCGTAGTAGTCATGTACCGACTGTTAATTTGAAAATTATGGATATTATGATATGCCTTGTGAAATTTGTAAAATGTAAAATATTCAACTTTCCGACTTTTTTCAGCCTTAGAGTCTGAGGTAAGCCCACATTTTCTGAGATCTTGTGTTTTAGCAGTTTAGGGGGAACAAAACTCATGTTGCAAGTGTTCAGAGCGCCTTCACTTGGGGGACGGGGGCCACGCTTCAACTGCCTCCGAACATTTAAATCCTGCATCTCATTGGTTTTGAGTTAAAAATCATTTTAATTTGGAAATATCTCAATCTCAAGTTTCTCTTTTTTTTAAGGCAGGTTGGTCTCCATAAGTTCTGGAGTTTCTTTGTGAATGTAAATTTCGGAATTTATAACCTTGCAATTTGCTGTTTCAGCACCAAACAGCTTTCAGAGCCTAGTGTGGCATTTTTTCCAAGCACTGAAACAAAAAAATTATACATATATTTTTAAGACCCCTACTAGTGGAGAAGATGACATTGACCTTGTGTTGCACTATAGAAACAAGTCTTGGAGACATTTTCGTTTTTCACACGCTAATTATGAATTACAGATGATTTCATGTTTGAAGCAACCAAAACTCAAACTTACTTTGCAGCTTCAACCTTCTTTACTCCAAAATTGAAAATACTTTGCTGGGCATCATGTTTGTTTCCCATCTGACGACAATATAGAAATGGTCAAATTGCTTTCAAGTCTTTAAAGTTACTAAATCTTGCATTGGCCTCCATGTGGCCTTCGGAAAGAAACCCTGATTTAGTCTAACCGTGCAATATTTTAAAATAATTTTTTGGGGGGCCATATGTCATCTGAAATAATGATGATTTGAAAACAAGAGGTTAAAAATAGGGTTTTGCATATTTTGTTTTCCCAACAAAGGCAAATAACCCATGCTTGCATTCTCAAAAATTTCTCCTCTTTCAAGCTTCAAATCTCTCCCCCCCCCCCCCCCCCCCCCTGAAATTCAGAAAAATTAAAGCGAAGACTAATTCCTCGTTACATCTCAAGTATGCATCTTCAAAGACTTGAAAAAAATCTTGTTGTTGCCGATGTTTAATTAGAATGTGAACATTAATCACAACAATTTACTGTTTTCTTGACCAGGTACACCTTTAAGATACTGCACCGTGGAATTTAAGTGGTAATCTTGGCAACAAGCTGGTGAAATGCCGTCACTCTCCGTCCCTAATTCTACAAATTCAGGTAAAGGTCAGGAAAAGGATATTGACATTTTTTGGGGAGGGGAAGGGGCTTCGGGGAAGGGGTCAGGTCGGGGGTATCAATTGATAGGCGCATTACAACATGCATGAGTTATTTAAACCTATATGTACATGTAAGAGAGGAATACAGTATCATGCATGCAGGTAGTACATTACACGCACAATGTACTTCAGAATCATATGTATTGTACACAAGATAAATGTAGTACTGTTTCAGAAAACTGGCCATTTTACATCCCTTTTAGAGCGAGTATAAGCGATTTAAAGTTAATGACGGTCAGGTTTGAATAACAAATTGTTTTTACATTAAAAAAAATTGCAGAAATCAAAGTAATTTTTATTGATTTAAAAAAAAAAAATTCCAGTGATTTAAATCAATGATTTAAATTGAGTGATTTAAATCAAACAACCCTGATATAAATAGCCCGGACTGACAATACGTCCTCCAGGGTATACTTTCACCCTCGTTCTTAACGGTACACGTTAATCATGAGCATGGCAATATGGCGGCTGTTGGCATCGTTAGTCATACAGCTGTAAGTAGATGCATTTAGTCCGGTGGTGCATTCCACTTATGCGAACGTTGGCCAACTACGCGAACAATTTTCCATTGGATGTGCACACAAATTTGGCGAATGTTCTGAATCGAACCACTGCAATTTTTGTTGCAGGTGTGTGCAGTGGCATGAGGGAGGGGAGAAACAAGATGGTCACACCCGTACTAGCAATGGATCAGACTTGACTCTATACACTCTTCAATGGATGAAGATGATACTATTATACCACAGGAGGTAAGTATCGCCCATAGCAAATACATGCAGCCCTCTCCGACTGTGACCAGTGACTAAAAGCAGTCCGAAGTCATGAACCCATCAACCCATCAAGTCATCACACGGGCGAGATTTGTCATTATTTTCCCCGATTTCAGGATTTGTTGTCGATTTCAGAATTTAAAAAAAATCTCTTTTGCATTCTGGAATTCCTGAGGTGTTGTCCTAAAGGCGTTTTTACCTGTAAAAGTGGATATAGACCAATAAAAACAGATATTTTAAGGGGGTGCCTTTAGGCAAATAGAAACTGTTGATCTGGGGTCCTCGTGGATTTTTCATTTTTGGCCAATCACCCCCTTCATAAAAATCATATTCAGTCATATTCATCATCGTTTCAGTATCTTTTTTTTTTTTTTTTTATGATTTTTTCGAAGGTTTTAATTGGATTGGCCAATGGGGTCAAATGGTTTGTTCAGCATGTTACCAGGATAGATTTTGGGTTGTCCATGCAATCGGGTAATCCTCAATCTGTGCCCTGCTCTTGGCCATTTCTCCTTCCAAATTAAAAACTGAATTCTTTTTTTTTTTACCATTTTTTTTTTGACAGATTCGTGCCAGAAGCCCATTCTGTCTGAATTATCTGCAAGACATTGAATCTTTCTGTAACTGGATTTGGAGGCTGACATGGAGGTTCAAGGTGTGGAAACGGCATTAAATCCACAGTAGTTTGTTGTTTGAATTCACTGAATGTAATGTGGTACACTATTGGTTAAATTCTCACAGAATTCAATGTCCGTGAATTGTTTACTTTGAAAACCTCGGGAAAAAACAAACATCAAATTTCCCACAAGTTGTTTCCATGTTCATATATCCAGTAATTTGTACGTGGTTTACACTTTGTTTTGAACTGAATAAAGAAAATGAAGTTTTCAGGACTGTATTGTGCTAGCATAGTATCAGTGAACACGTGCAATTGGAAATTTGTCAAATAACCAATAGTATTCCATTGTTACATACATGGTTTATTGCTGACCCATCTACCATTTTCTCCAAACTATCGTGTAGTTTGCTTGTTCACATTTATGCAATTTTTTTGTTTTTATATTTCTGTTTTGTCTGATTACTGTTTTGAAATTAAACAAATAAAAGCACGAAAGCACTTTATCAGTATACATTTCATTCCACCGTTTTATTTTTTCAATGCGAGACTTTAATTGCATTTAAATACCTTATTTTTGAATGATAAATGTCAATTTACTTAGCTTCACTTGACTGAATAATCTGAAGCTATTCTATGTGAACAAGAGACCTTTTGTTCAAGCTGTTGGGTTTTAAATTAGAACAGAGATGTTCTCTCTTTTGCCCTGTTCCAACGTTGGGTTTTTTGGTTTGATTTTGCAGGTTTCACACTGCTGTTGTTGGATTGCGTTAGAAATGTGGCTCCCACAGAAAACTTGAAGGGGATTATGGTTCTGTCACCCTAACATTTACAATATTTTAGTTAGACACCCTCCTCGGTGCAAGAACATCCATCATTTGTAAAACTGAGTAGCCTTCTCCATGTAACCAGATTAACCCTCCCTCTTGGTGCCAAAATGGAGCCAACTACCCTACATCAAAACCTATCGAGTTTCAGGTTGAAACACACAAGCTGTTGGAGAGGAAGGACTTAGATTTTTTAGGAGGGTTAACAGCTGGAAGAAAATGTCTTTTGTCCACTGGTCAGATCAACAAAATCCCACAAGTGTACATTTGTTTACAGGTTTTAACAAAAAAAACATCGGCAAGTAAATAAAAAATATTGGAACTTCAGTACACGTGCGATCACATACTTGATGTACTTGTATGAAGATGTACAGAAAATGCATCATGTCGAGCGCCGGTGTGGTATTCCAGAGGTCGCAGGTTCGAATCCCGCTCCTTCCAGTTTTCTTTGTTCACTTTGAAAAACTTCCAAAATTGTTTGTTTACTTGGTAATAACCTTTTCTTAACAATTGGACAGAAAAGAGATGAGAATTTCAGAATGTGATCTTATTTACAGTATATTGTAAATGTGCTCATGAATGACACGTGCATTGACAGTCAACTGCTTTGTAATATGGGCATTTTTTTTTTTTTTTATATGGATGTTAAAAGGAAGGCTGTTCAGTCGGAATATATCACATTTGAATTACTTTGGATTATCTTTGAAAAGCCATGGTAATTACTTAAGAGAATGCGGGTATCTACATACTTAAATGCATTTAAATTAACCAAATGTATTCAAAGATTACTGTCGTCGCATATGTGTGTTTTAATCATCAGTCACTTGCATAAATAATGAAATATTGAATTACCAACTTTGGGTTTAGCCTTGGGATTCATCAAAGCTGGCTTCGGCGTTGCCTTCCTCTCCAGCTATTACCAGCTTCATTGCCAATTTGAAGCCTTGAATATTTGAACAAAAAAAAATGGCTCTGGGTTCAAATGTAAGACCCTGATATACATGTACATGTATTGACAAATTTCACATTAGCCATGTCTGTGCACTTCCAAGTTGAAAGCCCTCAGTGCTACACAGACGGTGCTATTCAGCAAAATTTATTCATGCATGAATGCTTCACACCATAAATGGCAGCGGATCGCAGGTTTAGCATAGTAAGTTGTTTACCAAGCACGGATATCATGGCTTTCAAACCCAGATTGGTGATATTGTCATTGTAAAATTAGGGAAAGCCAAAACCGGGTTCCAAAATATGACTCGGGTCGCAAAGTTCCGATTCAAGTTTTGCTTGTGTACCGTACTACACGGGTCATGTATTCTGAAATTAAATCAAACTCTGTAAATAGAAATGTTTACTTTTGGACCGTTTCTGGGATCGAGTTTAAAGTTTAGTTTTTAACTGTGCTACCAACCAATACCTCGTACCTTTACTTGAACAAATTGTTAGCTATAAAATCTTGGCTTTTGATAAATAAGTGTATTACATGTACAATGTACTAGGCATCGGATAATCTGCTTATAATTTTATACATGTGCATTACAATATTAAGATACAATTGTAGTTTTTTTTTACCAAGGTCTGTTGGACGCTATTAACATTTCAACTGTTTTTTATGATATTTTAGCTTTTGATATTTGTACAGTATTGTAACATTTTTTTGAACAATAAATGAAATGGAAATATTTACATTTGAGATGACTTAAATTTTTTTCTTTTCAAGTCTGGACTTGATAAATTTACCAAGGTACATGTATTCATTTCCAGACGACATGGAAAAGTTTTATAGCACTTTAATGACTAACTAGGGTAAAACTTTGCAAAAGCAAATATGACGTAGTTATTGCTACGAAAGCTGCAAAATTGTACCCTAGTTAGTCATTTTTTTTTTTCATCTAGAATCCAAACATTTTTCGGGCCCCCTTATAAGCAGACCCCAGGCCATCGGGGCTTCGCACTTGCATTGTCCATCCTTCAGCAAAATGCCTCTACACTTTCATTTCACTCCGGCTGGAACACTTGTCCTTCCTACAATATGTGGCGTCCTCGAGGGAAATCAGACATAAGTCGCATGACCTATTTTTGAGTAATTGCAATTTATATGAAAATCGTAAAAAAAAATCACGATTCCTGTTTTTGTCGAAATACTATAGTTTAAAGCCTATTCAATTCAAAATACATGTACCTGGTTTGCTTTTGTGTTGAACATTAAATATGTACAATTTGACATTTTAGTCTGCGTACTTCCAAAAAAATCGTGTAAACTGTAAACTACATACAGTATTGTTTTCCATTCTCAAACTTTTTTTTCACTATTACAAAGCTTACATTATATATTTTATTATGGGATTTCAATTTTCTAAATTTCCAACTTATGTCTGATTTCGCTTGCTGGTGCCACATCCTATTAACAGCAGTGTAAGTATCTCCCCTTCTAATTGAAAATATCGTTTAAGGCTGGGTGGAACCTGTCTCGGTCTTTGTTAGTTTGTCAGATTGGGTCAACTTGGAAAGATCATCGACTTTGCTGAGTGTGCTCATATTTGTATCCTGTGCACCATGCCTCCCTGTTCGCTCAAAAGCATGCCTGAAGCCTTCCCACCAAAGATGCCCGACCTTCTTGTTGCAGACGAATGAGAGGAAGACGAGAAGACCCTGGCAGGAGTTGAGGATGATGAAGACGTACCAGAGAGCGACGACGTCACTGATGGCCGCTACGAAGCCAGAGATCCATGTGAAGCCCATCAGACTAGAGATCTGTCACAGGTTAAATGACTGGGGTTTTTCGTTATACTTTAAGGATTGAAAATGTGATAATGCAATATCTAATGGGTCAGGTGGAAGGGTGTAAGGGACGTGGTCCATAGTGCCATCAACCCTACCAGTGATATTACAATGTATTCATTTGTCAAACAATCCACAAGGGAAACTGACTAGGTAAATTTGAAAACATTTTCAAAGTGAACAAAGAAACTGGCAGGAGCAGGATTCCACATATGATGCGCGATATGGGGCAGAGGGAACCCCCCCCCCCCCCCCTCTTTTGTGTTGGTCATTGTGTTCCCGGAATCTCAGGAATTCTTTTCAGATGTCTAGGGGGGATGTGTTAGGTAACAATAGTCTGGAGTGTGTATAGGGTATAGGGACAAAAGGGGGGTACCCCTCTGCCCCATATCGTGCTGGGTATAGTATTCGAACCTGCGACCTCCGGATAATACCGTAATTATTTGTAAGGCTTGAATTGGTACCTTATTCCCATACATTAAAATGCCTTTTTATCAAAATTCCTCAAAATCATTTAAATATAAGCTCAGTTGTGCACCCAACTAGGCCTAAGTGTATTTGTTTTTGACTTCTATTCATCATCAGCTCGGGCTATTAACCCCTTGCCACCGGGCATTACATGGGAGAACCGGGGGCGCCAGGCCGGGTTGTGCAGCCAAGCGAAACGGAAACAAGAGGCTTCTGCAGCCAAGCCTAACGTACACAATACATACTCGTCGTAACCGTCTTCTCGTGTTAATGCTTCTCGTATTAAGCCAATTTTCTCCCATAGAAATGTGCACGTTTTGGTAGGGACTGACGAAATATGCTCGTGATAACCGCGTTCTCGTCCCAACCGTGCTCGTAATATTCGTGCTCGACTGTACCCCAATAATGGATTGAAAATGCAGAGATTGGCACACATAGACGTCAACCGACCAGGTGGCAATTTTCAATCCGCACATATTTGGGGCAACTGGTGACAACCAAAACAAATAAGGAGAAATGGTCCACTTATTACATGTACAGAACAATTTATCAGTCGCTGCTATCATGCCAGATCTCTCTAAATCTATGAACAGAAGTATTTAAGTTATACTTACTTTTATGTAGATGATCAGTTCTTCCTTGACCAGCTGCGTTGTAGATTTATTCCACTGGACAGCTTTTGTAGTACTCTTTGTTCTTCGAATTCCACGTACGGTGAAAGCAAACAGGATGGTGTTGATGGATAAGACGACCCCAATGGGAACTCCAACCACAGCAATGCCCACGTATTCATTCCCGATCCAACAAACCTTCTCGTTGCCATACCAGACAGGAAGGTTGCTGAAGAGGTCCAAAAGCAGACAAGGGAGGGCGATGAGAAATGGAACACCCCAAGCGAATGAGATGGGTGCCAGGGATACTCTGTGATGTTTGCTTCGATGGACCGCCAATTCTACTGCAAAGGTCCGGTTGAGATTGAAAGCCAGGACCCCAGTCCACATGAATGAGGCCAAAAGAAAGTAGTGTGCCAAGACGGCCACTGCTGTACAGACCAATTGGTGTTGGGAAGCGACCCCGGTGAACTGAAACAGAAGCTGTGCCAGAAACAGGGCAGCCGCTAAATTCATGATTGGGCCGCTGGTACGGTTTCTGAGCTCTTTAAAAATGCAGTAGGTCAGGAATGTGATGAATGTAGCCAGAATAGACAGAGAGCTTCCAAAGACACTTAAAATTTGCTGTGGTGTGGAATACTCAAAGAAAGTGATGACTTGAGTGCGGTTGCGAGTCCCGTTCTGCTGGTTGAAGGAGCACACCTGGATTTCTCCGCTTGCGGTTTCTATGTACTGGTTCCGACTGAAAACGTCCCCCGTCGGAAAGTAGATCAAGGATGTTTTGTTATCCACATCAGGGTGGAACAAGGAATCGTTGAAGGTCTCAAGCCGGCAGGAAAGATCTGGATTTTCACAAATCTGGATGTCGTAAGACCATCCATATTCACCGGCTGGTGCTTGGGCTTTGAATATCTCCCGTTGGATAATCTGATCATTAATAGAATATGAAGAATTGGACTCCCCAACAAACACTAGACCGGACTGGTTTTGAAAGACATGAGATTCATCAATCCACTGTCCATTGCATCTTCTGAGAGACAAATTCGAGCTGTGATAAAGCACCTCCACGGACTCTATGCTGGTACCTGGGCAAAGTGACATGGCATCAATCGTTTGCAGTTTCTGATAGAAGGCCTGGAATGTCACCCAGTCCATCAAGACCATCAACGGATGGACAATTTGCAGATCTCGATGAGCACATTCAGGAGAGATAATAGGGATCATGATTGAAGGTTGGAACCAACTTTGATTGACACCAATGAGCTCTGCAAGGCAGCTCTCCAATTCAACTTCCTCTATCTGAGACCCAGTTTCCAACTTGGTTGAGTTGCAGACAGCAAAGTGAACGTAGAGCACTATCTCCTTGCCCTGTCTCGGCATCAAGTGGTTTAACCTCAAAACACATCCACCGCCTTCAGACACGTACCCTTTTCCACACGACAGCCTGCGACATACTGAGAGAAATGGATCATACACTTCACCCATGGGACAAGTCACGTGTTCCTCTGAGACTACAACCTCCTTTCGGCTCACCACTTTGACGTTGCCTCCGGACCGGAAATCGAAGACTATTGAAAGCGGCGGCGGAACGGACGATGGGATCTCGGGAGGACTTTGAAAGCTCAACGTGAGGAGATAGATGAAGGGGTAATACTCACTGCAGTTGATGCTGCTGATGGGAAAATTGTTGCACAGTGCACAGTGTGGGTTCTTAGCAAGGCAGTAATCAAACAAGACAGTGCTGACAGAGAGAGCTGTGTAGGACTCACAGGCCTCGGTGAGTGAGTGCCCAGGGGGACAGTGTTCCACAGTAAAGCCTTCGTGCCCGATGTAGCAGGCCCGCAGACTCTCTCTAATCACCTCTGGATGCCGAACCATGACCTGACATCCCAGATCATGTTCTATTTCCCTAAGCGTCTCTCTAGTCGTAGAGGTGGACAGCAGAATGATGGCCTCCTCATTGACCGAATCAGACTCGCAGTCGATGCTCACCATCCACGATACCAAGTCGGATGTTTCTTCTCCCCAACAGAGGGCACAGTACACATTCGAGTATGGTACATTGTTCTTCATGCCGGATACCAGAATGTGCGACAAGAAGTCGTCATCGTCCACCTGTTCACAGTGACGCTGTAGCCTCGCATCTCCAGTTGGGCTTTCTGAAGGGCAAGTGGTTATGATGTAGTACCCTTTCCTGATAGGAGGACTTGTTTCCTCCAGATAACAGGTCAAGTTGTCAAGCTGGGAAATGAAAAGTAGGCAAAAGTATTTAATTCTTTTTAATTCTTTTCTGCAAAGGGAAATCCAGGTGGGAGATTTTGGGGGTTAACTCCCCCCCCCCCCCCCCCCCCCCCCCGTCAGTATATCGTGTGGTGACTTTTTTGTGAGTCACGTTCATATGATTATATTTTGTTCAAAGTGAACAAAGAAAATTGGCTGGAGCTAGATTCAAACCTGCGACGGAATATCAACTTACTAAAAGTCCCATAGGAGTGTAACCCGGCCCACCCCACAGTGATTGACAGGTTTCTGTGTAGTCTGCACAGCAGTCGTCGAAGAAGGTACAGGCTGGATCACACTGGCACATTGCGCCAGCCAGAGAGTTACTGGAGTTGTATAACGGCTGGAAGTCACAACCAAGGCTGCTGCAGAGGTGGCGTTGGGTGCACAGATCAACTGCCTTGCCACCGAGTCCAAGCCGTGTATGAATGACTGAAAACAAAGCCAGTAATATTTGTAATTCATGTAATATTTTTTTCTTTTAACGTCAGATCTGCATGGGTAGGTCCAGAGAGGCCGGGGATGAAATTGTCAGGTCAGGGAACCAGACTAGCTGGTTTACACCCGTTCACCAATTGCAAATAAAATGTGGACTAACTAAATTTGGTAAATTTGAGTCAGTATTTGAAAAAAGTCTCTTTTTTCCGACGATGGTCAGCCAACAAATATCACTGTTCTTGAAAATGACAGCACACCAGGTGCCATGATTTCACAGGATGCTTATAATAAGACTATTATTTTCTGTCTAGTGATGTTTTTCAAAATAATTTGGTACTTTTGTTTTTTGGTGTTTGCAAATGTTATTACCTTTAATTCTGTAGGCTACTGTGATTTTGCGGTGACAGCCAGTTCTCATCGGTCACGTATATATCGAGGGACGTGTTTTATTTTCTTCACAATGTCCATTAATTCTGTCCCCACTGGTTCAGTGTTTCATTTTGGTGGCTAAGTTAATCAGCTCGTCTTTGTTAATTCTGTCACTTGCTTTCTGCGTTGGTTTGTTTGCGCAGTCTTACAGCTGTCTATATGCATTAGCCGGTCGTATAGAATGTGTCCTCGGCAGCCATAGAGCTATATTAAAGGGACACATTGCTTTGGATTTTGCGATTTGGGCTATAAAACTGAAATGGATATGGTTGGGAAGCTTTTTTAAAAGTAGAATATAAAGATTCACATAACTATCCCTTCAAATTGCGTGGTTTTTGTTCAATTTCGTGACAAATAACGGTCCGCCATTTTGTAGAACCAAATTTTTGACTCCACAAAATGGCGGACCGTGCTCACCAGTCGTAATTCCAGTCGCATCTGGTTGAAGTACGTTCTGTTGATCCATTTTGATGTATTTTATCTTCAAGCAAACTTGAATCCTCGATCCTGATTGGTCGATCCGTGGCAGCTGAGAGTGTGATAAAAACCCATATCACATGGCCCATATACACACTCCGAATTGCGCTGTTCTAATTCTGCGAATTGCGCGATACGCAAAACGCAGTGCTGCACAATCCATCGGTAATTCAAAAGCTGCGCGTTTGCGTCCCATGTGGATCGTCGCGTCTTCGGCGCACACTTGTTACGTTTTCCAGATAGCTCCCGTTTCTCTCCTGCAGGCTAGGATAGTACGTGCTGGCTGTTAATGATGTGTGCGTGTACGTACGTGGTACAGGTTTCGCGCACAGCGCCGTGCGTGTTCCATCTTTACTGCGCGTCAAGTTTGCTTGAAGATAAATTCGTTATCCCACTCGCGCTCGTGGAACACGGAAAATGTAGTGCGTCCGTGTCCCATATTCGGCGCTCGTGGGATAACTTATAGTGGCGTAACGCGCAGCACTGGCGATATGTGTCGCGAGGTATAGAGAATTGTACCTGGCGATCATCTGATAGGTTCACAAGGCCACTGGCTGTGGCGCCAGCCTAAAGACTCTTACAGCATATTTTGCGCATTATTTAGAAGGTGGTATTTACCATCCTCGACTCCATGGGCGCGTGTGCGTTCCTTCACTAACCCCTGGCCGTGTGGAATACGTAAATGACGCTGACTGGCTATTCGAAATGAATATTTATGTACTGAAAGTGAACCGCGCGCGTAATCCGAATGTTGAACGCCCTGTGTGCGCTCGCGCCCGCGTTAACATCCTGTTCGTCACGTCACATCAGCAAAACGACTCCGAGCACTTTTTTCCATTATCAAGACAAGGCCACTAGTCTTGGTGGCTACGATAAACGATATGGATTTTTTTCTGGTCAGGAAATACATGTATTTTATGTTTAAACAGAGATAGAAAAGGCACACATATTATAAATTCGAGTCGAGGCCGAAAATCAAAATTGTTCCAATCGATAGTAAATGTACTCATCAGTCAAGAAAGCAGCTCATTCTCAATGACAGTGTTTGCCGCCGCTGCAGAAGATGCATCGAAAGGTTTGACAAATTTGCGAAAACAGCTGAGAAAAACATTTTGAAAATTACACAACTGACATCCGGCGATAATGGGCGGAAACGGTCATGACGGGCGTCATACTTTTCCTTCCTCCCGATCCCACCAGGCCGGCTGTTACTACTACTCAGTGCAGTGTTAGATTTAACGTCAGGCGGGCAATACATTAGGCATCATTATTAGGAGCTAATCTCATCCTTCCAAAAGATTGATTCTACAAATAGAACCTTCCTACTAAAAACACTGCGTCGCGCGTTAAACACATCGACTGCAGTCCTAATTACCATATCCCACTATGTGGGATATGGTAATTACACAATTCCAGGGGTTAGGATCGAGCAAGGCATGGTGGGAAAACATGGCGCCGCAAGATCGTGCCCATGGTAACGAGGTTGATGGTAACGAGGTTGGGTATTTACTACTGGAAATAATTCTATGTTTCGCGGGTCAGATGTCAGGGGTCAGCGGCCAATTTTTTGTTTTGTAATCACTACTCACTAATTACAACACATTATACGTGTTTTTTAGAATGAACAACTCTTATAAAAGATAAGGAACATTTCCAAACAGCAAAATTTCATGACATTTGAAGGCAATGTGTCCCTTTAAATTAGAGCGCTAACTCCACATCTTAGGCGCAGAGATACTTTAAATCCTTCCTGCGCACAGACATTTTTAATTCATGTGCGTGTTTGTAGAACATAATGAAATTGACCTATCGCCGTTTGTGAGTAAGCCACGCCCCTTAGACAACCCTATGGGAATTTTGTGTAACTATGTAACTTTTGTTTGTCTCAGATTTTGCGCGTTGTACGTGGAATTATAATTGATGTGATAGGACAATAATTCACAAGCTGCGTTGACGCGATTCGACCGCGATAGGTCAATTAGCTTAGATAGAGTAAATTTTAAAAGTATACTCTAAATGCAATGCAGAAGTACAACATACGGTACGCAAACAACTTAAGCGCTTCGTGACGGTTATAAAACGTCACGACAAAAATCATATGCAGCGCGGTACGCGCACGCGTTGTTTGCGCTGAGCAAAATGAAACGCTCATTTACTGGTTTTGCGTATCAGGTTTTGACGTATCGGCTTCGATAACGCAACTTTAAAGAATACAAACGCAGATATGCAAATAGCCGTACAAAAGCCGTGCAAAATTTCGAGTTTTCCATAGGTTTGTACACAAACGGATGCGTTTAGTAGGCATCACTTTGTACATTGGGTCAGCGCTCTAGTAATTTAATATAGCTCTAGTCTCGGCTTCGGTTCCGTCTCCGACTTCTGAGTGAGAAGCAAACCAAATGGAATCATTCAAAATGTTGGTGCATGTTCTGCTGCAGGAGCATTCATTCGGTTGATTATGAAAGCAAAAATTATAATACTTACATTTTGTTTACTTCTCAGTCAGGTATTCAGAAGTCGGAGACGAAGCCGAAGCCAGCGTTTCGAAAAAAACAACGCGGCGGCCCAATTTCATGGCTTTGCTAACCACAGCTTTCCGTGCTTACGATCACCATTTTGCGCTAACAGCGCTAGCGGAAAAATTATGCGCTAACCCTGTAAGCACAGAATCCTTAGTTACGGGATGTACGCATGCTCAGAAGCCAAAATCCCTGCTAACGCGTGAAATACGCTTGCTTACGGCACATAATTTTTTGCTACAGTAAGCGGGGATTTTTCGCTAACGGTAAGCAGAGCTTTGAAATTGGGCCTAGTTTTTGCTTCAAGGTTTAAATTTAATTCAAGAAGATTTTTAGTTCCATACTTTCATCAGCTTGTAAATAATAACAAAGGAATAAGCCAGTTTGGTATTTCAACTGCGCATGTGCACAATGACATTTTGTCCCGAATGACTCGCGTGACCTAACGCGCGCGTGTGAACGCAAAAGGTGGTCGCACAACGCTCACGTGTTAAACTTCAATCAGAATGGGCATTCGCGTAACATGGCATGACATTACAGAAGCAATTTTATCCCGAATAACCTTTGACCTTCGAGATACCGAACTGGCTTATCAGCAATATACAAAACGAACAAAAGGTTCATTGAAATCAACGTAGACAAAAATGTACATATCCGTGTTCACAAAAAGCCAAAGTTTAGGGGCTACTCTTCAGCCCGAATGGAGCTTTGACGAGCGCGACGGATCGAAGTCATCTTCACGCTCACCGGGTGTGTTTAGGCCTAAACGTTGGACGAACCCCCCCCCCCCCCCCCCTTCTTGCTTTCATTTTGTGCATGATAATACGCCCTAAAATATTAAAGAAGGTAGGCCTACATCAAATACAAACACTTTTTGAGACAGAGAGGCTGACCTATGTTTTTATCGATATTATTTTATTTAAAAAAAATTGCCGACCCTGATGCTGTCGATTTTTACGGTCGGTCGGTTCGAAGTCAACACAACCATTTGTTTGGCCTAAACAAAGTGGTGGATTAATTAATATTTCATATTATTGTGATTCTTATCATAAATTCAAAGCTCGCGCCTGGAATAATCGATTCGTTCTGGATGGGCTATCGGTACCCACAATAAAATTAATTTATGAGCAAATTGTCCCAAGCCAAAAACTACCTATTAAAAAACAAGTCACAAGCAATAAACTGCACAGCATTTTGGCTCGCAATTGTTCTCGTTCACGAAGCAAACTTTGGTTGTGCTATAAGCAATTGTACTTGTCACTCTAAACATGAGGGTTATGAATTATTATATTCACAAAGTCAACACCAAATCCATTTGCAAAGATAGTTTATGACCTACATTGCATACGATTACTCTTGTACTCTAAATATTAACACACGATTTGAGGTTTACATGCCTATAAAGAGAAATTCATTTTGCCAAGTGATAGCTTTTTTTCAACTTTGTGAAGAGATCTGGTCGTAAACCTACAGTGTTTTTTCCCCATAACAAAAAAGAATATTATAATACAGTGCTGACATGAAAGCATTGTGCGGGCTAACAATGGTTCGTTTCCTTGCACAAACTCACGATTTGTTTTAACAGCTCCATCTTTAGTTGTCAGTGGGCCAATATCGGCACCTGTAGGTGCCGGCAGCTCAGCAGGTGCATCTGTAGGCGTGGCTGTTGTTTTTGCAGGTGCTGTGATCGGTACAGCAGTAGCGGAGTCTTGTGCCAGCGCACAGGGTACACAAACGGCCAAGAACACAAATGCAAGAGCACCCATCATCATGTCAGGAAATTATGCAGACGGTGGCTGGTATAAATTTATTATCCTCGTCTAGTCAACCATGGAGGAAGGAAACAGACCGTTTAGTTCCTGAACCGGGGCCTTTTATACATGCTTCAAACGACAGACCATGTACCTGTATATTTATCACCACTATGCGCTATCGCTGTTAAAACATCCAAGTCGCAGGCTACATTACAACACCTCATCCACAGATTCTGTTTCTTGATTGGCCGAGATGTTTCTGGGATTGCCGCTGTTACCCGCAATCCCAGTCTCTCTCATATCGCACCCACCATGCAAAGCTTCAAATCGTATCTGGCTGAGAGTGGCATTTTCTATTTTTGCTATCTTCCTGTGCACGGCCAAAAGTACTATACCGGGCCCATAGCAACCAAAGTACTATACCATTAGCAACCAAAGTACTATACCATTAGCAACCAAAGTACTATACCCAAGGCGCGGTATTTGTGTTCAGGTGCATGCGGGTGTGCGCGTTGAGCGTTGCGCGTAACGCGTATTATTCCGAAGTGCCAGCGCTAAAGAGCTGGGTTCAAACATTTCGTTAAGGGGTGGTTTTGATAAGAGCAAATAAATTGTCCACTAATTTTGTATTGAAATAGAAGTCCCTTTTACTGTATTTAAATTTAAATAATGTTAACATTTTAAAGTCAAGCAGAATCCGTGGGTGATGTGTTATACAACAAATATTTACTGCTTTATCTCGTGGTGTGGTAAAACTTGCTTCCCTCTGTGATCCATTGAGCATTCTATTTTCCCTCGGCTTCGCCTCGGGAAAATAGAATGCTCAATGGATAACATCGGGAGGCTAGTTTTACTACACCACTTGATAAGCAGTAAATATTTGTATATTATCTGCCTGTCAAACCTGCGTTTGTGAAAATTCCCTGGCAGCAGTTCTTTGTCCACGTATTTATATGATTTGTATACCTGCACATTTTATTTTATGAAAGTGCCCAATTTTGGCTTATGCTAAAAGACACACATGGCCGAGTTTAGTCTATATGGCAAAAAAATTGTTGTTTTCATGCTCTCAGAAATTTGAAGAATTTGTTTATCTGTTGAATTTATGGGCCACCTAGGCCTATTATAGAACGTGTTGCCTAAAGCCGAAATGAACCCAATTTATTCTGGTGGCCGGGCAGAGGTGTAATTGAAATTTTTATATTGATGAAAAATATAGAGGGGAGGGACACTGTTATCTTTTTTGCCTTGGAGAAAAACTGATTGTTTTGTTTTGTTTAATTCTAAGAAATACTAGAATTGAATTATTTTGTGTTTTCTGTAGCCCTGGGCCTAAGTTGTTTTGCATGGTATAGAACATGATCTGCTAAACACATTGCAACGTGGGTGTGGATGTGGATTTAATTCTGAAAAACACATTTATCGGTGTGAAAAGAAGTAACACGTACTCCCCAGGGGAGGATCCAGAAATTTGCCCAGAAAGGTAACTCTCAAAATGTTCCGTCAGCGGAATTTTTTTTACATGAGCTGGGGGGGGGGGGGGGGCTGACATTTTTGAAAAAGACAGCATCTGTTTATACACATGTACATGTATTAATAAAGTCCAAAATTATGTTTATGATGCTGAGGCTGTTATGTCATAGTGAAGTATATTCATCAAACAAACCACAAGGAATACCGGCCGCGAGTTTGTTTTCCATTAAGAAAAACTGACAGGAGTTTGAACTTTTGGCTCTGACTTCTGGAGTCTTCCTCACCAGTTCTAGCCATCTGCCTGTCATCAATCATGTATCAGATGAATGGGCTTTTTATGCTGATTCTACTGGTGTGTTTACCTGCAACATTTGGGGAACCAAAAGCAAGTTTTGGTGTAATTTTGCCAGCAAGTTTGCTGATAAATCTGAGTGGATTCAGCTACAGTTCACACCATGCATTCATGCAAGCTGCACCATTGGATCACTGCTTCAGTGCCTCCATTGTGATCACCATCACTGCCTTTGTCCTGATGATGCCAGCCTCTGTCCTGATGATGCCAGCCTTTGTCCCGATGATGCCAGCCTTTGTTCCCTGCCTACCAAGCCTATTTGTCAAGATAAAGTACTTATCCTCAAGCCCCACCATTTAAACTTTGATTCCTGGACAAAACTTCCCAACAAATTTGACATTTTTCTGTCACCAAGGCACCAGCAAGTAACTGCAAGTAACTGCAAGATTCTCCACTGACTCACAGCCTCAGCTACTAGTACTTCTAGCATGTGATCATCATGTCATTCGCCATCATGTACCTGCTAGCACTTCCACCATCAACGCTTGCCGTCGTAGAAGATTTGGTAAATGCCCGATCACATACTACCCCAACTCAACCTCATCTTTTCAAGTTCAACTTTCTGGTGATGTTCACCCAAATCCCGGCCCTGACGGTTCAACATCACCCAAGTCTTCTGACAACAGTACAGAACTGCAACGCTCAAAAATCAATTGTGTATTATTTAATGCCAGAAGCCTTGTCAATAAGCTTGTCTTGTTTCAATCGGAAATGCTTGTTAACAACATTGATATTGCCTTTGTAACTGAATCCTGGCTAGACCCAACTGTTCTCGATGGTGAATTTAACCTGAATCCTCAATACTCAATGTTTAGAAAAGACCGTAACAGACATGGCGGTGGTATATTTGTTGCTGTATCAAATCACCTAAAACCTTCACGCTGTTGTAAATTTGAACACCCTGATCTTGAATTGTTGTGGGTCGAAATATCTTGTAATCGAGGTACCATTCTATTAGGGTGTTTATACAGACCACCAAATGCTAACTCCAAATTCTTTGATTATTATGAAACTGTACTGGAATCGATTTTACCTTTTGCCCATAACTACCTTGCCATAGCATTATTAGGTGATTTCAATATCGATGTAAACACCACTGTTCCTAACGTACAACGACTAAATGTTATTTCCAACGTACTTAACTTCAACCAACTGGTAGAGTTTATAACTCGTCCTCATTCTAATGTAGATAACTCTGGTTCCACAATTGATCTATTGTTCACTAACCGACCAGATTTATTCATTGATACTCGGGCTTTACCTGGCTTAGGTAACAGTGATCATTATGGTATTGGTTTTAGAATTCATACAAGTCATACTGTCAAAACGATCACTCGAATGTTCTATCAGTACAACAAGGCTGATATTAGTGAGCTCTGTAACACATTGAACTGTGTTCCTTGGGACACATGCTTTTCGCCAGGATTTGATGCTGATGAAGTCTGGGACAGATTTAAAGACTTACTGTTTGCAGCGATTAAGGATGTCGTGCCCATGGCCAGACAAAAAGGAAAAAAACGGAGTCCTTGGATCACTAGTGAAGTCGTTCAACTCAGCCGGAAAAAGCAACGAGCCTTCAAAGCTGCAAAACGTAATCCCACAAATACTTACCTGTGGGAAAAGTACAAGTGCATACGTAATAAGGTTAAATATATTACTGCTCAGTCCTACCACAAATTTGTAAACGACCTCTGCCTCAACTGCTCCAACAATCCCAAGAAATTCTGGTCTTTTGTTAGTGGCCAAAGAAAGAAAAGCTGTCCTAGCAACTTTCATAATGGCGACCCTGATTCTGCAATCACTGAGAATCTTGATATTGCAGACAACTTCAACCGGATCTTCCAAAGTAACTTCACCCGGGACACTCACTCCTATTCAACTCCTCAATCCTGCAACCATTCCCCTTCGGAGTTTAGACTAACGACCATCGTTGTGACGCCATTCGAAGTGAGGAAACTATTGAACAATTTGGACATTCACAAGTCTGCAGGACCCGACGAGATTTCTCCACTGTTTTTGAGCATTGCCAGTGACAGCTTAGCTACACCACTGACAAATTTGTTCAACTTTTTTCTTTCCTCCGGCAATATTCCTAATGAGTGGAAACTTGCTCATGTTGTACCTCTCTTCAAATCTGGTGATCCACGTAACATGTGCAATTATAGACCGATTTCTCTTTGCTCCGTAGTTGGTAAGACATTAGAAAAAATCGTAAGCAATCACCTTGTAAATCATATTTGTAGACGAGGCATAGTTAGTGATGCTCAACATGGGTTTTCCCTAAGCGTTCATGTGTAACCCAGTTGACAACTCTTTATCATGAATGGGTTGAAGTAATTGATGTGCGTAATCCTCCTCGTATCGATGTAATCTTTCTAGACTGGTCTAAAGCTTTCGACAAAGTTAGCTAAAGAGCTGGGTTCAAACATTTCGTTAAGGGGTGGTTTTGATAAGAGCAAATAAATTGTCCACTAATTTTGTATTGAAATAGAAGTCCCTTTTACTGTATTTAAATTTAAATAATGTTAACATTTTAAAGTCAAGCAGAATCCGTGGGTGATGTGTTATACAACAAATATTTACTGCTTTATCTCGTGGTGTGGTAAAACTTGCTTCCCTCTGTGATCCATTGAGCATTCTATTTTCCCTCGGCTTCGCCTCGGGAAAATAGAATGCTCAATGGATAACATCGGGAGGCTAGTTTTACTACACCACTTGATAAGCAGTAAATATTTGTATATTATCTGCCTGTCAAACCTGCGTTTGTGAAAATTCCCTGGCAGCAGTTCTTTGTCCACGTATTTATATGATTTGTATACCTGCACATTTTATTTTATGAAAGTGCCCAATTTTGGCTTATGCTAAAAGACACACATGGCCGAGTTTAGTCTATATGGCAAAAAAATTGTTGTTTTCATGCTCTCAGAAATTTGAAGAATTTGTTTATCTGTTGAATTTATGGGCCACCTAGGCCTATTATAGAACGTGTTGCCTAAAGCCGAAATGAACCCAATTTATTCTGGTGGCCGGGCAGAGGTGTAATTGAAATTTTTATATTGATGAAAAATATAGAGGGGAGGGACACTGTTATCTTTTTTGCCTTGGAGAAAAACTGATTGTTTTGTTTTGTTTAATTCTAAGAAATACTAGAATTGAATTATTTTGTGTTTTCTGTAGCCCTGGGCCTAAGTTGTTTTGCATGGTATAGAACATGATCTGCTAAACACATTGCAACGTGGGTGTGGATGTGGATTTAATTCTGAAAAACACATTTATCGGTGTGAAAAGAAGTAACACGTACTCCCCAGGGGAGGATCCAGAAATTTGCCCAGAAAGGTAACTCTCAAAATGTTCCGTCAGCGGAATTTTTTTTACATGAGCTGGGGGGGGGGGGGGCTGACATTTTTGAAAAAGACAGCATCTGTTTATACACATGTACATGTATTAATAAAGTCCAAAATTATGTTTATGATGCTGAGGCTGTTATGTCATAGTGAAGTATATTCATCAAACAAACCACAAGGAATACCGGCCGCGAGTTTGTTTTCCATTAAGAAAAACTGACAGGAGTTTGAACTTTTGGCTCTGACTTCTGGAGTCTTCCTCACCAGTTCTAGCCATCTGCCTGTCATCAATCATGTATCAGATGAATGGGCTTTTTATGCTGATTCTACTGGTGTGTTTACCTGCAACATTTGGGGAACCAAAAGCAAGTTTTGGTGTAATTTTGCCAGCAAGTTTGCTGATAAATCTGAGTGGATTCAGCTACAGTTCACACCATGCATTCATGCAAGCTGCACCATTGGATCACTGCTTCAGTGCCTCCATTGTGATCACCATCACTGCCTTTGTCCTGATGATGCCAGCCTCTGTCCTGATGATGCCAGCCTTTGTCCCGATGATGCCAGCCTTTGTTCCCTGCCTACCAAGCCTATTTGTCAAGATAAAGTACTTATCCTCAAGCCCCACCATTTAAACTTTGATTCCTGGACAAAACTTCCCAACAAATTTGACATTTTTCTGTCACCAAGGCACCAGCAAGTAACTGCAAGATTCTCCACTGACTCACAGCCTCAGCTACTAGTACTTCTAGCATGTGATCATCATGTCATTCGCCATCATGTACCTGCTAGCACTTCCACCATCAACGCTTGCCGTCGTAGAAGATTTGGTAAATGCCCGATCACATACTACCCCAACTCAACCTCATCTTTTCAAGTTCAACTTTCTGGTGATGTTCACCCAAATCCCGGCCCTGACGGTTCAACATCACCCAAGTCTTCTGACAACAGTACAGAACTGCAACGCTCAAAAATCAATTGTGTATTATTTAATGCCAGAAGCCTTGTCAATAAGCTTGTCTTGTTTCAATCGGAAATGCTTGTTAACAACATTGATATTGCCTTTGTAACTGAATCCTGGCTAGACCCAACTGTTCTCGATGGTGAATTTAACCTGAATCCTCAATACTCAATGTTTAGAAAAGACCGTAACAGACATGGCGGTGGTATATTTGTTGCTGTATCAAATCACCTAAAACCTTCACGCTGTTGTAAATTTGAACACCCTGATCTTGAATTGTTGTGGGTCGAAATATCTTGTAATCGAGGTACCATTCTATTAGGGTGTTTATACAGACCACCAAATGCTAACTCCAAATTCTTTGATTATTATGAAACTGTACTGGAATCGATTTTACCTTTTGCCCATAACTACCTTGCCATAGCATTATTAGGTGATTTCAATATCGATGTAAACACCACTGTTCCTAACGTACAACGACTAAATGTTATTTCCAACGTACTTAACTTCAACCAACTGGTAGAGTTTATAACTCGTCCTCATTCTAATGTAGATAACTCTGGTTCCACAATTGATCTATTGTTCACTAACCGACCAGATTTATTCATTGATACTCGGGCTTTACCTGGCTTAGGTAACAGTGATCATTATGGTATTGGTTTTAGAATTCATACAAGTCATACTGTCAAAACGATCACTCGAATGTTCTATCAGTACAACAAGGCTGATATTAGTGAGCTCTGTAACACATTGAACTGTGTTCCTTGGGACACATGCTTTTCGCCAGGATTTGATGCTGATGAAGTCTGGGACAGATTTAAAGACTTACTGTTTGCAGCGATTAAGGATGTCGTGCCCATGGCCAGACAAAAAGGAAAAAAACGGAGTCCTTGGATCACTATAGTGAAGTCGTTCAACTCAGCCGGAAAAAGCAACGAGCCTTCAAAGCTGCAAAACGTAATCCCACAAATACTTACCTGTGGGAAAAGTACAAGTGCATACGTAATAAGGTTAAATATATTACTGCTCAGTCCTACCACAAATTTGTAAACGACCTCTGCCTCAACTGCTCCAACAATCCCAAGAAATTCTGGTCTTTTGTTAGTGGCCAAAGAAAGAAAAGCTGTCCTAGCAACTTTCATAATGGCGACCCTGATTCTGCAATCACTGAGAATCTTGATATTGCAGACAACTTCAACCGGATCTTCCAAAGTAACTTCACCCGGGACACTCACTCCTATTCAACTCCTCAATCCTGCAACCATTCCCCTTCGGAGTTTAGACTAACGACCATCGTTGTGACGCCATTCGAAGTGAGGAAACTATTGAACAATTTGGACATTCACAAGTCTGCAGGACCCGACGAGATTTCTCCACTGTTTTTGAGCATTGCCAGTGACAGCTTAGCTACACCACTGACAAATTTGTTCAACTTTTTTCTTTCCTCCGGCAATATTCCTAATGAGTGGAAACTTGCTCATGTTGTACCTCTCTTCAAATCTGGTGATCCACGTAACATGTGCAATTATAGACCGATTTCTCTTTGCTCCGTAGTTGGTAAGACATTAGAAAAAATCGTAAGCAATCACCTTGTAAATCATATTTGTAGACGAGGCATAGTTAGTGATGCTCAACATGGGTTTTTCCCTAAGCGTTCATGTGTAACCCAGTTGACAACTCTTTATCATGAATGGGTTGAAGTAATTGATGTGCGTAATCCTCCTCGTATCGATGTAATCTTTCTAGACTGGTCTAAAGCTTTCGACAAAGTTAGCCACAGCATGTTATTAGATAAATTGCATAAATATGGTATTTGTGGCTCAGTTCTATCATGGTTTAATTCTTATCTTAGCAACAGATCACAAAGAGTAATCTTCCAAGGTACCCAATCAGAGCAGTTAAGAGTTTTATCAGGTGTACCGCAAGGCTCTGTTCTTGGTCCCTTGCTTTTCAATATCTTTGTTTTTGATCTCCCATTCTGTGTTCAATCCAATCTTAGACAATATGCAGATGACACTGTATTGTATAGACCCATTAGATCCAACTCTGACACAGTAATCCTTCAAAATGACTTAAACAATGTAATTAACTGGTGTAATATTAATCACATGGTACTTAATCCTAAGAAATGTAAGCTTATGACTGTAACTCGTAGCAGAAATCCTCCTAGTCCCATTTATAATATTGGCTCGGATTCTCTTGAAGTTGTTTGCCAGTACAAGTATCTAGGTGTCGTCATCTCTCGTGATCTCAGTTGGAAGAACCACATTGATAGCATTACTTCCAAAGCTACCAAACTTTGTGGCTTTATAAGACGGGTTGTTAAGAGTAATAATTCCACTGTTCTAGTTAAACTTTACACTTCCCTATGTAGACCTGTCATGGAGTATGCTGCTCCTGTCTGGTGCCCAAGCCTACACACTCACCAATCACTCATTGAAAAGGTTCAGAGGCGTTTCACACGTTCTTGTCTTGGCCTCCCTAAAAGAGCCATACCTAACAATGCCGACATTGACTACCCTTCCAGATGTAAGCAATTAGGAATTCCTCTGTTGATCAACAGACTTAATTTTCTGTCCATTTCTTTTGTTGTTAAATGTTTGTATAATAAGTTTGATGTAAGTATCCACAGTTATGTTTCTATTAATTCTAGGCATTGTGATTTTGTTAAGTTTGTTCACAAGGGGGGTCGCACTAGCTGCTTACACAACTCTCTATTTGTTAGGTTTCCAAGATTATGGGATAGTTTACCATCTAATGTTAAGGAACAAGTTGTACTTAATATGTCCAAGTTTCTCAGTAGTTTGCGTAATTATATTCTGTCTCCCGGTAAATCCATCATAATTCCATCCTAAATAGGCGTGCACCTGAAACATAGAGTCTTGGTTTGCTTACATGCGTGCTTTTCTATTGCCCTACGGGATGCCTGGTACCCTGAGACTACCATGGACTTGTGCGCATGTAAGGTAAGTGTGACGTCATTATGTTTTAGGTCTATTCTGAACTGTTACAATCTGTTATTTGTGTACATAATGTATTTATTTTAAGGAGATTTAATATCATAAATGTATTTGAAATCCGTCTACATATTTATTTATATATACTTCATCTCCTGCATATACTGTAAGCAAACCTATTTATAACTAAATTTGTATTTTTTTTTTATTACTATAGTATTGCCTTGCATTTTTTTTTTTTTTTTCATTTTGCATATATATATGTACATGTATTTAATGTTGGCATGGCTACATTTGGAGAGCCACTCGATTGTGATTTAGTTCACATTTGGCAATCCTTCAGGGGTGTTACCATGTCATGTTTTGTTTTATGTCATTTTTTCATCTGTGTACTGTACCTTTTTATGTTTGCCCTGAGAAATAATAAATGAAATGAAATGAAATGAACTTCGATTATAATTACTCTACCAGCAGTGCTCTATCAACTGATAGATCTGCATGAGTACGGTATGTCAGTATGTCATTCTATGGGGCCGTTAATGTAAAAACAAAACAGGAAAAACGTTTGTCAAAATTAATTAATTCCTTTTGTAATAAACTGTTCCGCTTGACAGCTCGTGCCTCAGCTAAGAAACGCTATCCACAAAATCCAGACATCACCGACAACAGAGACTCACCGTGTAAAGTGAAACATCATTCGACATACAACGGCCGTATACCGTACCCACAGGCGTGTCATTTAATTGGTTCTGCTGCCATCGACACCAGTACGGGTTGTAGTTTCATGACATTAGGATTGGAATTAAAAAATATGTTGCCTTATGCTGGTAAATTATCCTCCGCATTTGGTATGATGGAGACTTTTGTCTTAGCCATCGTAACTGTTTATGTGTCATACGCGATGACACAAAATCCAGCCACGCCAGTGCCTGCTTTTACAGGAATGCCGCCCGGAACAGAAATAGCACTGACTGATACACCTACTGATGCACCTGTAGATGCACCTGATGCACCTGCCAGTGATTCTGCACCTGCTAATGCGCCTACTGATGTACCTACTGATACGACTGTGGATGCACTTGCTGATGCACCTGCTGATGCACTTACTTATGCAACTGCTGACGTAACTTCTGACACACCTACTACTCTTTGTGAAGTTGAAGCAAATTGTAAGTTGCTTTTAAACGTGATGTTCATTTTTAAAAGAAGACGAGGTTGACAGTTTAATGGTTCATGTATATATCATGTGAAACATTTTAGAGGGTTTTTCCCCCTGAACTTGATCTTATCACACATGTACACATTTATACATTTATTTTGTAGGTTGTAAAAAAAATGCTTTTAAAAACAATAATATCTGAAACTAACCGTTCGGCTGATCGGCAGTTGACAAAATTAATATGAAACAGTTTTACTGGTTTTTTAAATTCATAATTACATGTTTAGATAGGGGATAGCAGCACTGGGCTTACAGCCAACAATCCCTATTTAGAATATTTAAATACTGTCTCGGGTAGCGCTAAACTGTTCACAACACCCCCCCCCCCCCCCCCCCCCCCCCCAGCTCAAGAAAAAAGTCTTACCGTATTTGTTATTGTAAAATGGGATAACTGTATATGTTAATTATTTTCCTTTTAAACCTTAATACGATAAATCAAACCAGCCTCTCATGGTAGTAGGTATCGCATTAAAGTAAAGGGGCACTTCAGTTGCCAATTAACGAACGGGGAAAGGCACACATCGCACAGCATGATACGGAAAATACACAAACTGTATAATGGGCTTTGCAATATACAACCCCTTAAAAGTTAAGTATTTGACTACCTTTAAGAAGGCATGCAGTGTTGATTACTGATGAATAGATTTTTGTAAAATAATATCAGAAATCTGAAGCAATAAATGATTTTAATTCATCATGTCTGTCCCCATTGATTAAAATAGAGATAGAGTGACATTTATCCCCACTCAGCAAAATGCGTACGTAAACTCCAAACAGTCTTGGTGGTGTGAAGCTGTAAAATTGTTTACAAACTGTATAATAGGGCCTGTGCAGTTTGTAAACAATGTCCAATCAACACAGAATGCTCAACACCTGAGACAAACTAACTACCGCACATATTTTCTGTAGTTTTCTTTTGGCGCGCATATGTATGTTCAAATGGGTGATAAGTTTTATGATTTACGTGTGTATTCTTTGCGGAAAATAACCTCATAAACCACTTAAACATCTCGTTTCGAATTTACAGCAACTCTTGGAACAGTTAGTCTTTGCCCCAGACGTCACCTTTGCAGCAGCCTTGGTTGCCGCTTCCAGGTGTTTCCTTCTGAATTTTATGTTGGTTTTGGCCCGCTGTGCCAGTGTGATTCGTCATGCACCTTCTTCAACGACTGCTGTGAAGACTACAAAGAATCTTGCCAATCAGTGCTCATATCTGAAGAGCGTCTGGAAGAGTCAAATCTTTATCCTTCAAGACTCGAGGTGAGAAATGTCCTAATATCCTATGAGTACGTGTAATTTGAAAACAGTTTCGAGTCATTTTATAATGTTAGAGCGTGCCCTGACAAATGAAACGGGAATGTAGCAGTGTGGGAGTTTACACAGTCACCAAATGAACCACAAAGAAAACAGACGAGGTAATTTAGTTACCGTTTCGATTGAATAAGGACGAATTGATGAGGCTTGAACCCGCGACTAGACTTTGGAATCAGCCTGGGGCCTCTTTGTATATCATAAGTAACGTTAAATTCTGGGTCCAAATATGGAAATCACTTGAAATGATTAACACGCGTGGACAAACTGCATTCGTTGGCATTGCACGGTCAAAATGACGTATACACTTAGGGTGCCACGCACTGATCTCTATATAAAAATCTGGATTGCGCTTTGGTCGTTCAAGTTGTAGACGGCCGTCCGCCACACACACATTACCACTCTATCCATAGCCGTATCCCCAAACGTAACGCGAACGTAGACCTACTACGTATTCACATGTACACAGGCAGGCGCGCGCTATGGCTAGGACTGGAGGCGTCACAATGTTTATTTTGGATGTTCCACACATGCGCGCGCGCGTGCACGCATGGTTATTTAAAAATAACCAATCCGCGTTGGAAATAGGGAGTGGAAATATGGCGGCTGCTGGTGACATCTGTGCATAATTAGCGCGCAGCGGCCAATGCGCAATCCAGATTTTTATACAGGGAGTTCATTGGTGCCACGCCAGTCTGTATACTTGACCATCCTCGACATGGGCGCGTGTGCGTTCCTTCACTAAGATCGCGCAAGGCATGGTGGGAAAACATGGCGCCGCAAGATCGTACCCATGGTAACGAGGTTGGTACTTGACCAACCTCTTTACCATGGGTACGATCTTGCGGCGCCATGTTTTCCCACCATGCCTTGCGCGAAGGTACGCACACGCGCCCATGGAGTCGAGGATGGTACTTGACGCACTGCGTTTGATTTGATTTTCTTGAGTACTGATTTGATTAATCTCGAATACATCCGGGTGGTGCCTCCATTTTTGTCGCAGGTCTACCTATTAAATATATTACGGGTAAACCCGGCCGATTCGTTAATCAATTAAATCAATCCTTATCCGGTTCTAATTTGGTAATTTAGAGTGGATATGATTTATACAACGGTATAGGTAATTGCAGTAAATACAATTACATGTCACCGCCTCAAGATCTGAAATCGCTCTTAAGAATTACATGGCATCATAACTAACGTTAACTTAACTGTCGCCTTCTAAAATATTTATATAATCAAGATGGTTATCAACATAATGCATCTTTCAGTATCAGTAACTTTTCAAATAGCAGTTAACTTACTGTCGTCTTCTAAAAATATCTAATCAATGTAATTATCAAAATATGTATCTTGAAATATCATTAATTTGGCAAACAATTTGGAGGAATTATAATTATACATACATTTCATCCAAATAAACAAGAAAAGGGCTACCTGTAATAGGAGAGGTGAAAGCCCGGAGGTGGTGACTGATAGGTAATTGCATGCAGTAAATATAATTAGATGTCACCACCTCTAGCCCAGGTTGGACGTCCTTACTTCATTGTAATTACGCAATGTATAATGGAGATACTGAGGAGTCCAACCTGGGCTATCACCACCTTAAGATCTAAAATCGCTCTGTAGGCCGAATAACAAAAACATTTTAAATAAAAATATGCACGATCTAAATTAACGCGGGTAAAACAAACGCGCGCTTAGAAGCGTGCAGTGCGTCAAAGCATTTAATTGCACGGCCAATCAAAATGGGAGGGCCCAACTACATGGTCCCGACCATTGAGTTCAATGGTCCCGACACATGCCTATCTATATTTTATTTTGCAGTTTAATGATTTCATCTGCCACGCCGAGGAAGCTAGTCCTATAATTCAGAAAGGATATTACATAATAACCCGATGTCCTCGTGACGGAACAATTGTCAATGATGAGACAAGGATTCGGTGCGAGCATGTACACCATACCGACTTCTTGTCACGCATCCTTGTTTCTGGTAAGAAAAACTGGCCCTACCAGAATGTCTATTGCGCCCTCTGCTGGGGAGAGGACTTACTGGAGCTCAGATCTTGGCAAGCCGATTTCGCCTGCCCCAAAACAACTCACGAAGAGGCCTTGAGTATTGTGTCGGGCTCCATATCACAAGCGAAGGTGGACCTCATTGAAAATGATCTGGGTTGTAACGTGACATTTAAAAAACACGACCTAACTCTGTTTATTTTGCGGGCGTGCTTCTCCGGACTTGCGGGCGGTGACGTGAACAGCTGCCCAGATAAGCATCCACTCACCGTCGCCTGCGAATCCTACAGGGCTCTCACAGTGGTCCAATGCGAGAGTAACTATCACCTCGCTAAGAACCCTCACTGTTTGGCCTGCGACGGAACACCGGTCAATTACACCGACTGTGATGAGTATTACCCCTTTAGCTATTTTAAGTGCGGAGTGCAGACTCCTCCAACTGACTACTTTAGGCCACCGCAGATTGGCGACGTACCACCACTCTCCATCATCTTTGATTTCCGATCAGGCGGCAACGTCAAAGTTGTGAGAGAGCAGACGGTAGTGACTGAGCAGCAGGTATCCTGTCCGGCTCACGAATGTACGATCCGTTCCTTTCACAGTGCCGGAAGCTGTCCTGTGCTGCAGGGTACGTTCTGATGGAAAATCAGTGTTTCAGAGAGTTGATGGACAACATACCGTTTGGAGGGAACGAGTCGATCTTGCTTCACATTGCTGTCTGCAGCTCAAATATGTCAGTGTCTGGGATACTACATGAGGTGGACTTGGAGGGTTGTATTGTGGATCTCATTGGCGTGAATAAAAGTAAGGCCCAACCTTCAACCGTGATCCCTATGAGCTCTTCTCTCTGTGCCCATCCGGAACAGCAGATCATCCATCCGTTGATGGTCTTGATGGACTGGGTGACATTCCGGGTGTTTCAACTAAAACTCCAAACGATCAAGGTTCGGTCATTCTGTCCAGGTGTCAACTTTGCTTCTCTGGAGGTGCTTTATCACAGTTCAAATTTGTCTCTGGGAAGATGCAACGGACAGTGGATTGATGAAGATGGTCTCTCCTTAAATCAGTCTCGTCAGGTGTTTGTAGGGGAGTCCAATTCTTCATATTCTATTAATGATCAGATTATCCAACGGGAGATATTTAAAGCCCAAGCACCATCCGGTGAATATAGATGGTCTTACGACATCCAGATTTGTGAAAATCCAGATCTTTCCTGCCGACTTGAGACCTTCAACGGTTCCTTGTTCCACCCTGATGTGGACAACAAAACATCTTTAATCTACATTCCGACGGGGGACATTTTCAGTCGGGACCGGTACATAGAAACCGCAAGCGGAGAAATCCAGGTGTGCTCCTTCAACCAGCAGAACGGGACTCGCAACCGCACTCAAGTCATCACTTTCTTTGAGTATTCCCCACCACAGCAAATTTTAAGTATCTTTGGAAGCTGTCTGTCCATGCTGGCTACGGTCATCACATTCGTGACCTACTGCATCTTTAAAGAGCTCAGAACCCCTACCAGCGTCCCAATCATGAATTTCGCGGCTGCCCTGTTTCTGGCACAGCTTCTGTTTCAGTTCACCGGGGTCGCTACCCAACACCATGAGGTCTGTACAGCAGTGGCCGTCTTGGCACACTACTTTCTTTTGGTCTCATTCATGTGGACCGGGGTCCTGGCTTTCAATCTCAACCGGACCTTTGCAGTAGAATTGGCAGTCCATCGAAGCAAACATCACAGAGTATTCCTGGCATTCGCTTGGGGTGTTCCATTCCTCATCGCCCTCCCTTGTCTGCTTTTGGACCTCTTCAGCAACCTTCCTGTCTGGTATGGCAACGAGAAGGTTTGCTGGATCGGGAATGAATACGTGGGCATTGCTGTGGTTGGAGTTCCCATTGGGGTCGTCTTATCTATCAACAGCAACCTGTTTGCTTTCACCGTACGTGGGATACGGAAAACAAAGACTGCTACAAAAGCTGTCCAGGGGAATAAATCTGCAACGCAGCTGGTCAAGGAAGAACTGATCATCTATATAAAAGTAAGTCAGCAATTAGTTAGTAATTCCCTGTATACATGTATTAAGAAACCCAGAAATGGATTCTACATGGTAGGAACTACTGATGGAGTACTCATGCCTCGGTAAGTGTACCGGTACCAGTTGCCAGATTGGTTTTGGTGCTTAAATTCTTTCTCATTCGTACGAGAACTGATGAAAAGGGTCTGAATCAGCACGTGTATGAACTTTAAAAAATAAATAAAATAGGCTAAGTACGGTGCAAAACTTTGTTTTGATCCCTTTGGAAGAGTTTTGATAAAAATGGCATTTAGAATGATAACTGGATCAAGATTCACCAAATGACTTACAGGTTGGCATATTGGACCTTGTCCATTAACAGATAGCTACACCCTTCGACTGACCCATAAAAACAATTCATGCTTTTACATTTGTATTCTTTTTATTCCTTAATTTAAGACCTTGCGCAAGGCAATCAAATCTTTATGCCTAATCTTCTGTAACAGATCTCTAGTCTGATGGGCTTCACATGGATCTCTGGCTACGTAGCGGCCATCAGTGACGTCGTCGCTCTCTGGTACGTCTTCATCATCCTCAACTCCTGCCAGGGTCTTCTCGTCTTCCTCTCATTCGTCTGCAACAAGAAGGTCGGACGTCTCTGGCGGGAAGCTCTGGAGAGCCTGTGTCAGAGAGTGTGGAGGTGGGATGTTGGGGATGGCGATACAGACATAGGCAAGCCGGCGCGGTTGACAAGATTCAAGAAGACTGACAGCGGGACTGGTACCACCCAGCTTTGAACAGGAACAGGGGGAGGTCGTCAGACTAACTGATTTGTTATTTCCTAGAAAAGCCAATACAAAATAAACTAGGCTTAGCTAAATAGGCCAGCATGTCTCCAATTTTTACTTAAAATCCCTTGCGTACAGATGACGCAAATATGCGCAAAAAAACAGTGCCACTAGGCCGGAGTGACGCCATTGGCCGCTGTTTGTGCAGTTTCAATCCATTGTTGGATTATTGTGTATAGGTTACGCTTGACTGCACAAACACATTGTAGCGGTTCGCTTGGCTGCCAGAGCCGCCGCGGCACCCAGACGTCTCCCGTAAAATACCGTACTCAAGGGGTTAAAAGACATATCTTCAAAATGTGGACTCTTCATGCTTAGTGCTTTGTATGGACTGATTAAAATAACTACATGATCTTAATATAGAATTGTGAAGTGTGGATGTGGGATGTTGGGGATGGCGATACAGACATAGGCAAGCCTAAGGAGAATGACTCTTCAAAGCCGGCGCGGTTGACAAGATTCAAGAAGACTTGACAGTAGTTAGTACTAGTAGTAGTAGGCCTATACAGGAATTCGCCGACGCCATTTTTACAGTGGTGCCGCGCTCGCGCGCAGGCTGCCCGCGTTCTTTAATTTAAGTTGCGCGCGCATTTTGGCAAGCTGTAAACACCCTGTTGGTCGAAGCTGCATCGAGCGCGTGCGTAAAATACGCACGCGAGCGTGATGCCACCGCAGTAAATGCTTCTAATTTTGGTCGCCGGATTCGTCTATAGAGAGTTTGTTTGATCGTCATCCTCAGTGTTCGTGTTGCTATTTCACCTCGTCCTGTTTAGAGAAAGGAATAAGAGGTTTTATACTAGATCGATCGATCCATTTAAACGCCCCTTGAAGTGTTGACCAATCACAGCCGTGACTGGTCCGCCATTAGTGACGCACGTGTTGCGAGCACGGTTGTGATTGGTTAATACCTCAAGGGGCGTGGCTTAGTGGATTGGTCTATTGAATGACTGTATGAAGATTTTTTAAAGCTGTGTAGGCCTATGTACATGTGTATTTATTGATGTTAATGTAAAATACATGTTGATGTATATTACTCTAGTGATAATAGAGAAACAGTATAGGCCTATATCTAATTGTTTGCTGCTTGCCGTGAAAAATAATATCTAAAACTGTTGAAAAGTTTATTCCAACATTTGTAGAAATTCTCAGAAATCTTGTTAAAGATAAAAAAATTGTATGTAAGTTAAAACAAAATAGACAATACATTGTAAATACATTTTTTTGGTAATAATTCGTTTTTAGAGGGGAGGATGGTAGATGACAAAATATTTTTTTAGCAATCTGCACCACCGATTTTAATTATTTGTAAGGGGTTTAAACCATCTGAAAATAAAAAAAGATATTTTTTTCAGAAAGTTTCCAGAAATAAAGTGTTAAAAGATTGACTATCCTCCATCAATTGAATTTTTTTTGCCGAACACTGCATCTGTTTTTGCTATAGACCCTTTGGAGATAATTACTGTTTTTGGTTGTGTTGCTGTTGATTAGCCGCGGAAGTAGCCTAAGGCTTTTAGTACATGTTCACTGTACTGTACATGTAGTTCACACTACGTGGTGGAAAAATTTAATATAGAATTAATGAGATGGGATACGCTCGCTACCTTTTATCTTCTTCACTCACTTCAGCTTATTTCAAGCGTCATTGATCAATTATTCAGAGAAAGAGCAGCCATGCATCAAGCCTTAGTCTTTCATTATCAATGTTACTATACCTTAATTACAACAGCAATTTGCTGCACTTGTTACTAGATGTTAGGCAGCGTAATAAAAGATCTAGGTCAACATAAAAAGATCATGTTGAGAGTCTTTTTTTTCCTTAAAAAAAAAGAGATTTTAATGTTCTTGTTGAGATCCTGCTAGGAAGATGAGTGCCTTTTCCCCAAGAATTCCACTGACAGTGGAGTCTACCAATCTGATTCAAACCATCGAGCGGGAGGAGATTTCTCTTTATATTTTTTGAATAATGTGAAGAAAAAAACACAAATATGGTAGCAATTGGTTTTGGAACCCCTTGCTCACGGGTGACCTTTTGCTATTTTTGTCAATTTAGGCCCAAAATGACATCTTCAAATTTGCTGGAAATTTATTCTTGAGACATGTTGGAGTGTCAGAAACCGATTTGGAGAGTAATCAAAACATATCTGAATGAAATATTTTAATGTAAGTTTCACAAATATGTTTCGAACCTAAAATGTTAATTTTGCCTCAAACATTAAATGGTGACAGAAATTCAACTTTAAGACTAATCAAGGCATATCTGATAGAAATTATTTTTGGTTGAAAAAAATGGCAAGGGGTACCCCTTATCATTTTTGTCGATTTTGGTCAAAAAATGACATTTTTCCAAATTTGTCTGAAATTGATTCTAAAGCCACGTAGGAGTGTAGGAGACCCATTTTGAGAGGAATCAAAGCATATTTGAAAGAAATATTATAATTTTTCAAAAAGGATTTTTTGACCCGCCCCCCCCTCATAAAAATTATAAGGGGTATCCCTTACCATTTTTGTCGATTTTGGCCCCAAAATGACATTTTCCAAATTTGTCTGAAATTGATTCTAAAGCCACGTAGGAGTGTAGGAAACCCATTTCGAGAGTAATCAAAGCATATCTGATACAAATATTATAATTTTCATAAACTATTTTTGACCTGAAAAATAAAACGGCAAGAGTATCTCTTACCGTTTTTTTGTCGATTTTGGCCCAAAAATGACATTTTCCAAATTTGTCTGAAATTGATTCTAGAGCCACGTAAGAGACCCATTTTGAGAGGAATCAAATTCATATTTGAGAGAAATATTATAATTTAAAAAAAAGTACTTTTTGACCCCCCCCCCCCCACCCCCAAAAAAATGGCAAGGGGTCCTTACCATTTTTGTCGATTTTGGCCCAAAAATGAAATTTTCCAATTTTGTCTGAAATTGATTCTAGAGCCACGTAGGAGTGTAAGAGACCCATTTTGAGAGGAATCAAAACATATTTGAGAGAAATATTATAATTTTTTAAAAAGTACTTTTTGACCCGGCCCCCCCCCCCCCCCAAAAAAATGGCAAGGGGTATCCCTTACCATTTTTGTCGATTTTGGCCCTAAAATGACATTTTCCAAATTTGTCTGATATTGATTCTAGAGCCACGTAGGAGTGTTGAAAACCCATTTCGAGAGCAATCAAAGCATATTTAAGAGAAATATTGTAATTTTTCGAAAATTATTTTTCGGCCCTAAAACACCCTTAGGACACCTCTTAGCAATAGAACAGACTTTCGTGGATAAAGCTCTGACAATACGAAAAATACAACAAACTGCAAACATATTTCAAGAGGTTGTGTACTGTATTGTTTCTATACATTTATTCACAAATACTTACAATCTCACCAGGAAAAAATACAAAAATGTTAACAGGTTTAAAACTTGTACAAATAACATTCTTCACATTTTAGTATTGGTACCTACAGATGTTGCAAGATTTGGAAATGTGGGTTTTTTTTGTGTTGAGAAGAAGTTATTACTGGTTTAGAAAATAAGTTAGATGAAGCAAAATGTAGCCGAGTTGAATGAAATGAAACAGCTTTTATTTCTAAGGAGACTCGGCCCATGCTTACCCCATTTTCCTGGTAAGCAAAAATCCGCTGTGAACCAGTCACAAGCAATATAAATCACATGCAATTTTGGTTGGTAACCGTCCTTTTTGTGCTCAGCAAGATTTCACGCTTAGCAGGTCCATGCAAATTGACTAATTATGGAGATATCAATATTGAAAACTTTTCCTGTCACAAAACTCAGAAAAGTTGTCCATGTATAACAAACAATCACTGAAAATGAAACAACGCACATATTTAACCAAAGTGTGTGCCAAAAGTTACATTTTTCAGGTTACGGATAAAACAGTACTTATTGCTTTACACATAAACATGAACCAAGTGACATAAAAATGAAATTTTCAGTAATGAAAATATTAATTAACCCTCTGCAACTTCAGGCCAAGAACTATCTTCGCATATGACCTATGAAAAAACAAGGTGGGAGCTGGGGTTATGCCCACAAAAGTCAGATAAGTACCTCCCCAAAAATAAATACATTTCAAAATATAGAACAAAGAATAAGGAACCGCTGCGTGTTTTTTTTAGTAACATTTTTTAGGTACTCGAAATAAAATCTATTGAAAATTGTCCACACAAAAATTCCAGAGTATTCCAAAAATTGGGTTCTCAACAAAGTATTCTAAGAAAATTGAAGCCCCTCCCCAACTTTGAGTTTGAAACAACCCACAAATGCCCAGAGTCACTCAATGCCAACCAAATATTCAATACGTCGACCTGTGTAACTTTCCTGATGTTAGAGTTGCCATTAGTCCTTCCACTGTATACCTAGCGTTTCCGCGATGAATGCATAGATGTCCGAATACTCCTCAATCTGCACGGCAAAGGACAAAAAAGGCGTTGAACTGTGCAAATAATAACCACGGTGCAATTATAAAATCACCCCAAAACTATATTTTGAGATGGAATTCAGTTATAGATGACAGGAGAATGGTTTTTCAGAGGTAAAAATGTAAAATCCTAAAATTGACTTTCCATTGGAAAAAAAATAGGTGTTCCTGCCTGTTACTCCAAATGCCATTGTGTGACCTCTTGCTCATTTCATTATCAAATGTCACATTTAACCTCTTTTTGTCCAGCTGTTATTAATGGGGTGCTGGTATGCCAAGACGGGCTTGTGCATCCAAGCACAACGCAAACAATAGGCAAACAATGGATTGAGTATGCACAGGAATGCGCATATACGGGAATTCGGCGAACAAAATTAGAAGCCATTTTTGCTCTGGTGCAGCGCTCGCGTACAGGTTGCCCGCGTTCTTTAATTTCAGTCGCGCACGCATTTTGGCAAGTTGTATACACCCTGTTGGTCGAGCGCGTGCGTACAATACACACGCGAGCGTGGTGCCACCGCAGTAAATGCTTCTAATTTTGGTCGCCGGATTAGTCTATAGAAGACAACCGGCCAGGTGGTCTCTTACAAACTGCGGCCATGGCCATCGTCCGTATTGAAGAGGTTAATGAAAAAATACCACTGAAATAACCATGGGAAGAAAAATATTTACCACTTTGGCAGTGGGCTTGCCAGCCCCATGACCAGACTTGGTATCCACACGCACGAAGAGCGGATTGGACTGCTGGGGAATGCAGCCGAGGATGTGCTGCAGTGTGGCGATGAATTTGAGGGAGTGTAAGGGAACCACTCGGTCGTCATGGTCCCCTGTCAGTAGCATGGTGCTCGGATACTGGATGGTGGTGTCAGCGCAGGGCTTGATGTTGTGGAGCGGTGAGTATCTGCAATAAACAATGTGTTATTTATTTATTTATTTATTATTATTCGCCATATTGATAACAAACGGATGACACCAATCATACAATTCAACCTCGCAAGGGAGAGGTGAGTTGGTCTCACCAGTGGTAGAAGTTACCCCGCCTGGGTCTATAGGTCTGAAAATTGGGATCATTTCTTTGGTATCTATTGAAGATTTATCCTCTATTTAGATCTGGACGCAGAAAAAACGTAAGGGTGGTAGGGCTGGCAACCACCTCTGTTGTAGCCCTTTGCCTAGAGTGGCTTTTAGCCTTGTATGCGTATTGGGCGACTTCCATAAAAAAAGAAGTTGTAGTGTGGGGATCAATTATGCAAATTTCCGTGCATGAAATGACATTATATCTTCACAAAAAGTAGAGCACTTCTTGTATCTGAACTTTAAGAAGAAATGTATTTTAATACTTGATCAGCCAATCAAATTCCTCCTTCTTGTCTGCGCAGCCGTAGTCTGTCGTCCAAGCGTGGCCGATGGTGAACTTGTGGAACTTCAACATGTCCATAACACTGGAAAAAAAGAAGATATTTTCAAGCACATAGCTTTATGCAGACAGCAGTTAAATCCAAGGGGTTTAATTAACTGAGTTTATAAACCAAGAATCCAGTGTGCATAAAATATTATTTGTTTGTGCACTTACCCAACTTGATTTATCACACAACCGAATAAATCGGGTCGTTGATTGGTACAAGCCCCAACTAATAAGCCTCCATTGGATCCACCGTTTATTGCAATTCTGTATAAAAATAAACAACTTGAACAGTTATTTCAACAAACTTCGATCTTCAATCTTACAGGTATCTTCACAATTTAATGAGGAACTACAATAAAGGAAAAACTGCCATATCTATATTTGATACCATTTTCTCACATTTTAATGCTTATCCCCTAGGCATTTTTACCAGGAAGTGTCCTCAACCTGTCAAAATCCAACACTGTGCAGTATACATATGGCACATTCTTTGGACTTGGACAAATTGGGACATCATTGCTTCATGTAAAGTAATGGTGCCAAAGCTCTACAGTCCTGAACCCATCAAAATTAGACAAAACCTTCTGTTGGAGTTTGTAAGGCTGGGGTAATTAGGGTTAAGGCAAATCTTGAGATGAACATGCATATTCTGTACTCAACGCTACGTACAATCAACCTTTACGACAATTTTTGTCATGACTATAGGCCAAGTGTCAAAAGCTTGTGCAAAAAATGAGCCCCCAAAGAATAAATGCAACTTTTTCAGATTTGTTCTGTATCACGGTTTCCCTTTGCATTGTGGGATAGCATCTGATACCTTTTTGCGCTGGTGTACTTGTTTTTGATGAGGTATTCCGCGGCGAACTGGAAATCATCGAAGACGTTCTGCTTATTACCCAGCATGCCTGCTTTATGCCACGTTTCTCCATACTCCCTACAAATGAAACACATTGACAGCAAGGCTGGAGTTAAGATCAACCTTGTTCCCAGGGTCTTCTTCAACTTTGATTTCAAAACTCGACCCTGGAAGAGAAAGTATTATTGACGTGTTCAGTGCTCAAATTTTTCGTGTATAACCTCTGAATTTAATTCCGTATAAGCACCGAGCCGCGTTGTGATGCATTAACAATTCGTGTCAAACTCTAAATGTGTAGTTTCAATACTGAAAAGGTCGATTCTCATTAATTATCACAAAGAGAAGCATGAGAATTCTAATCATGCAGTTGGAGATTTGATTATTAACTTGTATTTCATTATAATGCAAGTTTTGATTTAATGAAAGAAATTTTCCAAGAACTGAACATAAGAAAAACACAAATACTAAAAAATGTCCAAAGCGATTCTAAACTCGTTGGTAACGCTCACCCTCCTCCCCGTATATTGGGGACGGCCAGGATTCCTCCTAGATGCCGGATGAAGACCAGTCTGGAGACACTGAAGCTGGGCATGATGGAGATGCTGAAACCTCCATAGCCGTACAGCAAGACGGGATGGTCACCAGACATCTTGATCCCCTACCAACCAAAAAAAGGGGCGAATGCTTCAATTTAAGTTTAGTCACAGTGGGGGAAATGAGGCAGAAAATGGAACAACATTAACCAAAACAATTTTTTTTAATCTGGTTCGAATGTCGGTGAATGTTTGATGAGACTCATTACACACTGGTGTAATTTAATGCGGAAATAGCAGCCACAATTCTAGTAAGGTCAAGATTAACCACATTATTATTTCCATTCATAAATGCCTATTTATAAACTGAACAGGGTGGGAAAAAGCAGCCATGAATCTAGTGAGGTGATATTTGACTGGTAAAGATTCTCCACATTATTCCCATTCATAAATGCCTCTGGAAAGATGTAATTGGCAAATAGTTTTGCATGCCTACCTTCCTGTGGACTATAAACATCGGTATCTTGGTTCCATCTTTACTGTCGTAGAAGACCTGTGTGGTCTGGTACAAGCTGGCATCGAAGCCTGTAACCTTGATCTCCTGGAAAGTCTTGGGTTCGATTGCATCCTGATCCAGGTCACATTGGTAGATGATGCCAGGGATCAGGAATGATGTGAACTGATAGAATATCTGATGAAGCAAGAGCAGATAAGCAGATGCATGATCATACATGGTATGGCTTCTGGGGGTGTGGCTTAATTCCATCTATTACATGGTTATGCTAGCCCCTCCCCCATTTCTGATTTTACTGTGACTGACAGGCAGCAATCCAATCACTGCCATCGTTCCTGTGTGTCTCAACTTCAACTCTGGAAGGCCTCTCTTATAGAACATGTATACACATTTTTCAAAGGACTATGACAAATCTCTGTCAGTATTAACCCTCCCTCTCTCGGTGCCAAAATGGAGCCAACTACCCTACCTATCAAAACCCTCCGTTTTATCTGTGATTTGTGCATATTTTTTTTTAATCACTTTTTCGGGAAGAAAACATTTTTGCCCCCCCCCCAAATTGTGTTCTGTATCCGGCCTTGTTCATACCTGTGTATCTTTTTTCCGCCCGGAGTATCCTGTGACCGTGCCGACGTCCAGTGGAAATGTTGTCAATTTTTCCCCAGAGCTCAAGGAATGAAGATGAAGGACATTCTGTGGAGCAAAGATACCAAAATACACACTGATTTCTCTCGTACCCTCAGACGACTTGCACATTTTCTTCAAACAAGCCAGCTTCCTGGTACATAATGACAACAAGAGGATCAAATATACTGCACTGCCAATTTGGTGCTGTGTAGCCAAACGTAAACGCAAACAATAAGCACCACACTGAATAGAGTGGTCCTATTCATCACACTTGAAGCCCCCCCCGTTTGTGTAAATAAAAGCTTTGTTTGAAAAAGCTCCATCTATTCATTACACTCCCATTCAAGAACAATATAGTTGAAACATGAATGGACTGAGTACGCACAGGAATGCGCATATAGATGACAACCAACCAGGTGGTCTTTTTTAAACCATGGCTATGGCCGTCACCCGGATTCAAGCAGTTACTGAACCAATACTGAACCAAGCAGTTACTGAACCAAGCAGTTACTGAACCAAGCAGTTACTGAACCAAGCAGTTACTGAACCAATACTGAACCAAGCAGTTACTGAACCAAGCAGTTACTGAACCAAGCAGTTACTGAACCAATACTGAACCAAGCAGTTACTGAACCAATACTGAACCAAGCAGTTACTGAACCAAGCAGTTACTGAACCAAGCAGTTACTGAACCAATACTGAACCAAGCAGTTACTGAACCAAGCAGTTACTGAACCAAGCAGTTACTGAACCAAGCAGTTACTGAACCAAGCAGTTACTGAACCAAGCAGTTACTGAACCAAGCAGTTACTGAACCAATACTGAACCAAGCAGTTACTGAACCAAGCAGTTACTGAACCAAGCAGTTACTGAACCAATACTGAACCAAGCAGTTACTGAACCAAGCAGTTACTGAACCAAGCAGTTACTGAACCAAGCAGTTACTGAACCAAGCAGTTACTGAACCAAGCAGTTACTGAACCAAGCAGTTACTGAACCAAGCAGTTACTGAACCAAGCAGTTACTGAACCAATACTGAACCAAGCAGTTACTGAACCAAGCAGTTACTGAACCAAGCAGTTACTGAACCAATACTGAACCAAGCAGTTACTGAACCAATACTGAACCAAGCAGTTACTGAACCAAGCAGTTACTGAACCAATACTGAACCAAGCAGTTACTGAACCAAGCAGTTACTGAACCAAGCAGTTACTGAACCAAGCAGTTACTGAACCAAGCAGTTACTGAACCAAGCAGTTACTGAACCAAGCAGTTACTGAACCAAGCAGTTACTGAACCAAGCAGTTACTGAACCAAGCAGTTACTGAACCAAGCAGTTACTGAACCAATACTGAACCAAGCAGTTACTGAACCAAGCAGTTACTGAACCAAGCAGTTACTGAACCAATACTGAACCAAGCAGTTACTGAACCAATACTGAACCAAGCAGTTACTGAACCAAGCAGTTACTGAACCAAGCAGTTACTGAACCAATACTGAACCAAGCAGTTACTGAACCAAGCAGTTACTGAACCAAGCAGTTACTGAACCAAGCAGTTACTGAACCAAGCAGTTACTGAACCAAGCAGTTACTGAACCAAGCAGTTACTGAACCAATACTGAACCAAGCAGTTACTGAACCAATACTGAACCAAGCAGTTACTGAACCAAGCAGTTACTGAACCAATACTGAACCAATACTGAACCAAGCAGTTACTGAACCAAGCAGTTACTGAACCAAGCAGTTACTGAACCAAGCAGTTACTGAACCAAGCAGTTACTGAACCAAGCAGTTACTGAACCAAGCAGTTACTGAACCAAGCAGTTACTGAACCAATACTGAACCAAGCAGTTACTGAACCAAGCAGTTACTGAACCAAGCAGTTACTGAACCAATACTGAACCAAGCAGTTACTGAACCAATACTGAACCAAGCAGTTACTGAACCAAGCAGTTACTGAACCAAGCAGTTACTGAACCAATACTGAACCAAGCAGTTACTGAACCAAGCAGTTACTGAACCAAGCAGTTACTGAACCAAGCAGTTACTGAACCAAGCAGTTACTGAACCAATACTGAACCAAGCAGTTACTGAACCAAGCAGTTACTGAACCAATACTGAACCAAGCAGTTACTGAACCAAGCAGTTACTGAACCAATACTGAACCAATACTGAACCAAGCAGTTACTGAACCAAGCAGTTACTGAACCAAGCAGTTACTGAACCAAGCAGTTACTGAACCAAGCAGTTACTGAACCAAGCAGTTACTGAACCAAGCAGTTACTGAACCAAGCAGTTACTGAACCAAGCAGTTACTGAACCAAGCAGTTACTGAACCAATACTGAACCAAGCAGTTACTGAACCAATACTGAACCAAGCAGTTACTGAACCAAGCAGTTACTGAACCAATACTGAACCAATACTGAACCAAGCAGTTACTGAACCAAGCAGTTACTGAACCAAGCAGTTACTGAACCAAGCAGTTACTGAACCAAGCAGTTACTGAACCAAGCATACATGCACCTGCGTCACTGCCCGTTCCCTCAATACTCTGAGTGGGGTGAACCAAGTGCAGCAAAGAGTATAACCTGAAGCTTTGCATGATGGAATGGTACTACGGGTTTGTAGGTCAAGATCAAGTGGGAAATTAAATCCCTTCTGTGAAGAAATGCGGTTCTAAAAGGTGAGAATATTTTCTCAACATTTTGGATTGTGTGCACCGTCCATCTTCAGGAGAATTCAAGAGAACTTTCTCACTACTGGTTCTCTTATAACCCATTACTTCACAAAACGGATTTAATTTCCCATATGGTGTTACCTGAAACCTCAACGATGCAGTAGAAAGCCTTGCCCAAGCCCCCAGGCGGGATTCGAACCAACGTCCTTGAAGACTTTGTGCCAAGAAAAAATATCAGACTCTGTGACATCACTGAAATTGCTAGACATACCTTAACATCATGTACATAGCATAGTACCAGTTTGTCTCTGCGTACGCATGCCGCCCACTCTAACACGTCAGTGTCAGATTCTGGTACCAAGTCTTTCCAGTTGCTCTATGGGAAGAGGTTACAGATACATTGTCAAAATGATAGAAATTTCAAAGTACAATGTTGTGTGTCATTTTCATTTTTAGCAGAGTTGAAGTCGAGTCCCTGCAAGTACTTTCACCAGTACTTTTGCAAGCCCAGTCAGAAGTCCTTTCATAAAGCTGGTCACAAGTAACTGGATGAACAATGACAAAGGAATGCCTTTGTCAAAGCTCATTTGAATAGCTTGTGATTGGGATTAGGACTGGAGGGCTTGTGATGGACTTGCAGGGACTTGTGATGGACTCGACTACATCTCAGATTTTTTGCTTTTCTCAAGGAAGCAGGCCATAGTTTTTAGCATATGAGGGTGCTGCAATGACACCAATATTGGGGTATAAAATAATATGATTTAACGTTTACTGAATTAATTTTTTGTATTTAAACCTAGTTTAATTACAAAATTACAGAAAGTAAAAATATTACAAAAACAAATATTGCTGGCCATACCTCTTTCTGCACACACAAACCCTGGGTTAGTTTTATACACCACTCTGGGCATCTGGAACATAATTTGTCTTTTAAATCTAATAATGTCACATCTAGAAAGAGGTACTTTTTGTGGGCGGGGCACACTCCATAATTTTTTCTGTCCCCAGCCTACATAAATTACATAAATACAAAAGTACATCACAATCTTGATTGTTTGAGAACCATTCATAGCCGTTTCCCTAGTTCGATTAACGTGACGCTTTAATCCTCTCAGTGGAAGGCGGGCCAAGTTGTTGTAGGGGAAAGAGGGTGTGGCTTACCATGTCTGGCTGTGCAAAGTCAATATTGATGAGTTTGTACTTGGGTGACTTCAGATTGGTCTTGAAGGTGAATATGGTGCCTTCGTTGGTGATGTATTCATACTCGGCATCAAAGTTGTCTATCAGTTTAACCCAAGGGAGAATTCCTGGAATTATAAATCATGTTATGTCATTTGTTACGAACATTTTTATTCCCACACAATTTGCCGAAAACAAAATGCCCCCTTTTTTTGGGGGGGGGGGGGGGGGGGGAGGGGCGCATATAGCGACTTAACCCCCATAAAATGCATGACACTTTAGTTTGACTTATAACAAAATCATGTATTCACCGGTTATCTTGTGGTCAATCTTCTCTAGGTCACAGTAGTACAGCCGATTGACCGGCTCACATCCTTGACTGATGGCCAGAATGATGTAACGACCGTCATCGCTAACTTCAGCACCGCTGCAATAAAAATATACTCTTTGCTTTAACTCAATGAGTACGTAGAAAAGAGAAGTTCTTCCTCTGCTAAACAATGTTCCACGCTCAAAGGAATAATCCCATATATTTAGGAAAATTACTTTGAGCTTAAGAAAAAAGGGGTGGGGTGGGGTTGGGAGGTGGGGGGCAGGAGGGCAGGGTCAAGGGGTGGGAGCCGGGAAGGTGGGGGTAGGGACAAGGGCAGTGGGTGGGAGAGGGTAGGAGGCAGGGGCAAGGAGGGGAGGAAGCAAAGGCAGGAGGGTGGGGGCTGAAGGGGGTTGTTCCTAGTCATTGCTTTTGGCATTATGCATTGATTTCCTTTTCTACTTTTGGCTATATTCTGTCCCGCTTACCTCATCCATTTAGGTTCCTCAGGAAACTCTGCACAGAGGACGTCCTCGGACTGAGGCGTACCGAGGACGTGGTACTGCAGCTTCTGGTTGACGTTGGACGTCGTCTCCGTTCCATCTGCCTTACCTTCTTGTTTTATGTAATACTGATGAAACGAGCAGAGAATGTCGGGTAAACATTAAGCATTATGCTAAAGACTTCATGTACTTCTCTATACTAAATCTTAATTCCCCCCGTCCCCGGATGCTTCTTCCATGACCTACGACTTACATTGTAGAAGAGTCCCTTGCCGTCATGTGTCCAGTCCATGCAGGTAAATTTGACTCTCTCCAAGATGTCAGGAAGAGGCTCCGCCTTGGCAACGTCCATGAACTAGAAGAAAATTGGAGAAAAGAGGACACTTGAGATTCAAAGGTAAACAAATCATTTAGCACAAAAAGCAAATTTATGCTCCAGTTTCTGGTCAGAAAATATTATAAACCAAAGCACTGAAGAAGAAAAATGACGGAGTACACGGTGGAATTGGAAGAGCTATTACAGCCAATCAGAATAAGAATCACAAGCAGCCACAACCAATCATGTACATGCTCTTCCAATGCCAGAGAAGTTGAAGCTATCATCCATGCCCATGATGCTTTTCAAAAAGTCAAAAAGTTTAATCGGCAAATTTTCAATATGGGACATGTGACATTTTCAATTTTTTGTACAGAGGCTGGGTTTTCAGGAACTTTAAGAAACAATAGGGAAAATTCTAGAATAATCCTGAAGAAACGATTAGGTCAAACTCACCTTGATCGTGACCCAGTCAGAACCCCCACTGCTGAGCCCATATGCCAAATACGCACCGTCCTCCGAGAAGGAATGGCCCCTCAGAGCCACCGTACCATCCTCGGAGAATGTGTTTGGGTCCAGGAAGACACGCGGTTCAGCATCAAGAGAATCCTGAGCATACAGGACACTTAGGAAGAAGTAAGGACACTTATTTACTACGCCCAAATGTCTTGAATTGGGACATATTAATGCAACATAACCAACTGGTTATTTTGAGGGCACCATTACAATACTATTTGGTGGTATAAACAGTAATACAATGTACTTGTATGAAAGTAAATTCACTCTTTATTCTTGTATAAAAGTACAGGTTATTCACTATAATGAACAACCACTATACTACCTTTTTTTGAGGATCCCATGTTGTTTATGTGTTCTATTGTACCAAGCTACTTTTGTGTAACCCCAACAATTTGAATGGATAGAGGACTCAATTATTCCACAATATATACAACTGCAACCAGCTTAGTCACTTTCTTTCTTTACTCTAAAAGAATCTTAGTTTTGGATATATCTATACTGAGTGCAATTTCAATATCATAATTTTTTGGCTTTTAAATATCCTTTATGCAATTTGGGTATTTCATCCATTGGTGCTTGCACGGTTGGATTATGTAGAAATAAAAACAACTCTTTTATAAGTATTTCCCAACATAAGGCTAAAAAGCGACTAAAGGTGTTGGCTACAAAAGACAAGAAAAGACAGAAATCACAGGGATAGAAAGTATCTATTCACATTTCATTTGAATTGTGAAAGATTATATGTGGAAGGGAAGCAGGTTACAGGTAAGGAGTTCCAAAGAGAGGCAGTACGAGGGAAAAACTTGAAGAGTCTCTTACAGTACTAGCCTTTGGAACAACAGTGAAAGGATGTGATGAGACAGCCAGGCGAATGAGATTGCTATTTAAAAAAGAAAGAAAAAAAACTGAAAAAATGAAATTCATTTGTAGAATGAAAAGATCCCAAGGCTACCACTGGACTCACTACTGGTTTTGCAGTCCGGTGTTCATAAAGTAGAAATAGCGAGAGCCTCGCTTGAAGGGACAGCCATACTTGGGAAAGTCCCACAGTTCCTTCAACCTGCAATAAGGGAAGACAGAACAGCATCAGGGGATTCAGGTACTTTGTCATCAAGTTTTTTAAAAAGGAATTTGAACGTTCGATTTGGGTTGGCAGGGAGGGGCCACCAACCAACCTATTCTTATTATTATTAACCCTAACTGTCCCAGATATATGTACCTGTCATGAAAGGGTTTCCTAGAGGAGCATTTCTCAAGGAAGGGCATTGTGAGATTATTCTGGGCATCAACGAATGTCTTGGTCTCCTCGCTGTCTGGATCCTCCAGCCATGCATACGGATCCGGTACCTGAAGGAAAGTAACATCAAAACGCAATGTCACTGTGTGAAATTAAGAAAATTGGCTTGTTGTCAAAGGTAATTATTTTTTTACAAAAGGTCAAAAGTGAGGTTCTTCGACAATCTAATTGAACAATCCCACATCAGCCAAATAAAATTTCATGCAAAATTTGTTGATTTGGAAATGTAGGTCCTCACTGTCAACCATCATAAAAAATGTGCAGTAAATAAAATACATTATTTCAACTTCAAGTTAACATGTGTACTTGAAGCTGTGGTCTATTTTCTTATTAATCCCACCAAATTTACCATTTAGGGCTATAGTGTCAAAGTTCTTGCGAGAATTGTGAAAATTGCCTCTTTTTTTCATGACGGATCTCCGCCATCAATCCCAACCCCTGCCCTTTCCAACACTGCAACAGCTCAAATTATTAATTTTAAACATGACCACAAAAAAAGAAGATAAAAATTACCGGGCATGCCAGGACGAAAACATGTTTTGAATTGGGTTAAAAATACTGACAACATATTTGAATTATATGTGCGAATACATCCCCCTTCCTGTCATTTACTGATGTTGCATCCCCCTATATTACCATGGCAACCTCTTATTTTAAGCAAAATGTGTTCTTATGCCACATACCTTATTGCAAATACCACCTGGTTGAGACGTCAATGGTCAAAAGGTATTGTGGGAAGGAAACGGGAGCAATGTTTGTTTCTTTTTCCTTCCCACAAGCATTTGCGTCCCAACCAGTCGGTATTTTTATATAGGCCTAAGTCATTTAAGTGAGTTCGATAATTGACTTTTGCAATGCAATATGGGTAAAAGGTCACAGGTCAGCTGTATAAAAACAGCGTGCATCCTGCAGGGCCGATACGACGACGAGGCGGAATAGAGTACTGAAGTGATGACGTCAATCAATGCAATGTTTGGAACCAGAATACATTCTAAACTGCATGTGTTTGGAACCATTGCCACGGCAACTGACGTCAGACTTCGGTACTCTATTTGGTACAGCTGACCTTTGACCTGAGAATTGTCGAACTCGCTTATAATTTGCGACATTGCTCTGCATCGCGATCACGCATCATGATGAGTGACTTGCAAAATATGGAATGAAATATAAATTATTTATAATGCAGTTCAGACTGCAGAAATGAACCACAAATATGATATTTACTCACTTTTACGCCGTTGTAATCATCAACAATGCTCTCATCTCTTCGTGCAGTCGGATACTTAATCATCTTGAAAGATCAGTTGCTCACTTTTACAGTAAAAAGGAATTAATTTCGAAGAACTTCACGGACTAACGTTAGAATTTGTGTTTCTGCTCGCTCTGATCCACATGTTCCATGGTACCCAGCCAACGACGGTAAACAGAGATGTATTTTTTTGGCAGGAAACCAGTGAAGTTTATTTACAATGAAATGGTGTCAAGAGAGGGCGCTGGTCAAAATAACTTTTGGCGAAAGATGAAGAGGTCTGTTTGCGGTGGTTGTGGAGAGTACTTCCGTGCCATTCTTTAGCTTCGAGGATGAACAAATTAAAGGTATAATAACAAATGGGGTTTATTGTATCTGTATGTTGAGCTCTGATGCTGGTTTTGATTTAGAATGAGGCTGAGTGGGTTTTCTCATGAAGGAAAATTTTGAGGGGGGGGGGGGGGACCCAGCTTGGGGGGGGGGGGGGGGGGGGGGGGACGGACCCAGCTTGGGGGGGGGGGGGGGGAACCCAGCTTGGGGGGGGGGGGGGGGGGTGGGTAACAAGAGCAGGGACTCCCAAGGGTTGGGAAAGGGTTATGGAAATGCAAACACAGTTTGAATAACTCCATCCTAAATTAGATATAAACATCGTGAAATATTTAAGTCTTAAGATGATGTTCAAGTTGGCGCAGTTGTCAAGCAATTGGAATTTGACAAAATTGGTAGAAAATTGATGGTAAAGACTTGTATATTAATGTTGGGCCTATGGCAACAGACTGAAGAATTCAGCCAACACATACGAGGTGCGATCAAAAAGTTCCGAGACTGCGCCTATAACAAGCAAAGTCCGTACGTGATTTAAATCTGGCCACCATCCCCTTCAAAGCAGGTGCAGCGATACACCGCTCCCAGCGCTCCTGCCACGCTTGGAACGCTCCCTGGAAATCCCGTTCTGTAAAACTTAAGTGTGTCAAGCGCTTCGAATACTTACTCACGAAAGTTATTGCTTACACCTGCTATATGCACATTACTGTGCTGCGCTCCGTTCGTTCGCAACAGGAACAGTCTCGGAACTTTTTGATCGCACCTCGTACTTGCCACCAAACATAAATTTCACCTCACTTTGTTGATAAAACCCCAAAATAGTGGTGGCCGGATTCAGAATTCTTTCCGAGCCTATTTGTGTAACTATTACATTTACATATATCTGTTCCTGAATTTCTCACAGATGGTGACAACACATCAAGCATGAAGAAAAAGAAAGACTGAATCTCAGACATCATTGTTTCAGCTGTTTAAACATTCCGCAAGACAAGACCACTCAGCAGTAGACATCAGTCTTGTCCGACTCCCCCAGACATCTGTGTAAACGAACCCAGATGATATCCTCATGGAGATGTATGACAGAGTGACCACCCTGGGAAAAGGGTCAGGTGGAGCGGTGTATTTGGTTCGACACAAGGAGACCAAAAAGTAAGAACCCACATTTAGGATCAAACATGATCATATACTGCAACTGAAACTGATGTTAGCTGTGTTCACACTTGATTCTATAATATTGGAAGGTTTAACCCCTTGAGTACGGTATTTTATGAGAGACGTCGGGGTGTTGCAGCGGTTCTGGCAGCCAAGCGAAACGGCCACAATGTGTTTGTGCAGTCAAGTGTAACATACACAATAATCCAACAATGGACTGAAACTGCACAAACAGCGGCAAATGGCGTCATTTGGCCTGGTGGCACTTTTTTTGTTTGCGCCATATGGCGTCTTCCGTACGCAAAGGGTTAATTAGACAGTGCATAAATTCCACTAGACAAACTTGCTATGTTCACACATGGCTTCCTAATTATTCCTTTATAATTTCTGGTTTGTTGATGATATTCCTTTATAAAAGAGGTTTTGTTTTTTTCATGGGAAGGCATTTATGAATGGGAATAAAAATGACATCATGCAATCTTACTAGTCACTAGTGACCTCGAGAATTGTGGCTTAACCACAGTCTTGCCCCTCTTGCCACTATATACATGGTAAAGATTGAACCATCGCAATTTTATCCCATTTACAGTTAATTTTTTTTCACTGCATGTTGTCTCACTAAAATCGATCTTTGTTCAATTGCTTCATGAAGGTTACAAGCACTAAAGAAGATTCAGCTCGATGAGAAACGTAAGACGCGGACCAGGGAGGCAGTCCAGCGAGAAGCCAACATTCTCGCTGAGCTAAGGCACCCTCACATCGTCACATACTACGAGTCCTTCTTTGAACAAACCCCGGAAGCTATTCATCTCTGCATTGTGCAGGTAACACCTTTCCAAAAACTTTCATCATGGACGGTCCACCATTTCTTTGACTGCCACAAAAATAAAGTACCCAGTTTGACGGCTTATTACCATAAGCAAAAAATCTTCAGCTAACCAAAGCAGAAAATGAGGAGAGCCTAAAGTTAACTTTTGATCCTAGTAGCATCTTTTTCAATAGATACAAAAACAATTTTTTTTGGATTAACTGTTAGTGTATTCTCAAAGTGAAAGAAAACTGGCAGGAGCGGGATTCGAACCTGCGACCTTCGGAACACCGTACCGGCGCTCTACCAACTGAGCTATCTTGCCCTATGTTGGCGGTCTCCCAAATCATCAGTATCTTTGTTCGGGTGTGGGCTTGGGGGTCTGTTAGAAGAGAACTGGAATGACAACCTTGTGGTCTTTTTGGAACAATTACATTGATATATTTTACAGAATATGAATTATAGGGCTTGTCAGCTGAGATGGTGGATCACTGGTACTGTAGTCCAGCAGGCTATGGTTCGATTCTAGCCTTGCCTTCAGTTAAACTGTCATTATTATTTTCAATCTGCAGGATTACTGTGATGGTGGGAACCTGGATGAGAGAATGGAGAGAATTAAAAACCGTGGAGAGACCCTTGAAGAAGCCCTCATCATGCAGTGGTTTATACAGCTACTCATGGCCGTCCAGTACATACACTCTATGAAAATCCTACACAGGTCAGCAAACACGTTGTATTAGTACACAGAGAGGACGGTGCTAACCCATTAAGTATAGTGAAGCCTGCTAGGCACTTCCATGTTTGTGCTCAAACCTATGGAATTCTTGAAATTGATTATAACTTTAGTACGGCTGTTTGCATAGCTACATTTGTACTGAATTTCATTAACCCTCCCTCTCTCGGTGCCAAAATGGAGCCAACTACCCTACCTATCAAAACCTATCGAGTGACAGGTTGAAACACACAAGCTGTTGGAGAGGAAGGGCTTAGGTTTTGTTGATAGGTTATGATAGTTATAACAGTAGGAGGGTTAATTATTATCTTGAATACGAATGACAGCCATATCCATGGTTTTGAAAAAGCCGGTTGACGTCTATATGCGCATTCCTGCGCTTACTCAGTACATTCATTTTTAACTATATTATTATTGAATGGTAGTGTAATGAATAGATGGAGATTTTTCGAAGAAAGCTTTTATTCACATGAAAGGAGGCTCTAAGTGCAATGAATAGGACCACTCTATTCAGTGTGGTGCCTATTGTTTGCATTTACGCTTGGCTGCACAGCCCCAATCTTGGCATACCAGCACCCCATCAATAACAGCTGGACACAAGGGGTTCAAGAAGACAACATTGTCAATTTCAACAGTGATCAAGACTTGGCAAGATAAACAAACCAACTGAATGTGCATTCATAATCTTAAGTACAAGAAAAGAAAGCAATGCTGTTTCTGGCAACAGTTCTGATGGGAGACATTTTCAGATAATCTTAATTGTTCTTCTATCAAGCACGCAACATGCACACCCTCGATTCACAGAACACCATTACCATTCTGGTTATCTACGTCTAGAACCCAGTTTGTTACTTCAAATACAATGTGGATTCAATAATTTAGAAATTTGAATAATTTTATTTGTTTATTTACAGAGATTTAAAGGCGCAGAATGTCTTCCTTACCAAGAAGAACATGATCAAATTAGGTGAGTCGGTCCCACAAAGTGGAAAAACCTGTAAATTTTAAAGTGTCTTAAGATTCATACTTTTAGCTCAAAACATGAATATATATGAGGGCCGCAGCAACCTAATTTTAATGGACTGATGAGAGAGTCAATGATTGCCTCAGTACTGGTGCAGTTAAATAGGTTTTGTACATTCACATCAAATTGTATTTTTGAAATGGGTCGTTTTCGCTTAAGGCTCATGGATTTTAGAGGAAGGCTGGGCATTGCGATCATGTACAGGTTTAGTATAATTAAAGTAAATTGTTGAGGTTTTATTCTAAATAACCACACGCCGTAGATTATAGCTTGTGCTGGAAACCTCTCCCTTTTTAGTCACTTGTTACATAGTCACTTTTTTAATTTTGATATCTTGTATTTACTGTTAGTTTAAACCCTCCTACTATTTAAAAGGTCAAAATCAGTCAAAATTTCCTTCCACCTCCCCTGCTATACTTTTACACAGACATGATCAGATAACATGTGGTTTTGTACTATGGCAGGAGGGTCAAAAACAATCACCTTGACTGATTTTGACCCATACAACAACATGGCTCAGAATGTATGTTTGCATAGGAGGGTTTTAATAGACTTTTATTGAGTACATTTCAATCTTGTTTTTATGCATCGTGTCTAATGTAATTAGTGTTTTAAATTTTTATGATGTAAAGCGCTTTGAAGCATTGCATAAGGCACTATATAATGTATTATTATTATTATTATCATTATGAACAATGTCATCATTGTCATGGCTGTTATGTCGGATTTGTAGGTGATTTTGGCATAGCGAGGACGTTAGAGCACACCATTGATAAAGCCAGTACGTGTGTTGGGACGCCATGCTACCTCAGTCCAGAACTCTGCCAAGATATCCCCTACAATAACAAATCAGATATGTGGGTAGGTCTTTTATGTTCTCTTTCCAACTTCCACATCTCAAGTCAAGCATCTCAAGTGTGTTTCTGTTTTTCAAACAAGCATCTTATTGTTTTTCCTTCTTACCTCTCTGTGCAGGCTCTAGGGTGCCTGTTGTTTGAGATGTGTGCCTTCGCTCCGGCCTTTGACGCCAATAACCTCATCAGCCTATTCTATAAGATTGTCAAGTGTGAATATGCCGTAAGTTTGAGCTTAATTCTTAATTCAGACAAATTTTGAGAAACTAATTTTCCTCGTGCTATCATCCGAGTTGGCATTTCCGCGTTGGTCATTTTGGAGATTTTGTCTAAGATTGCCCGTCAAGGGGGAATTTACCGATGCACCCCTGTATTTCCTCCAGGCAATTCCGTCCATGTATTCCGATGACATGAAGCAGCTGATTGCAGCAGTTTTAGTCAAGGAACCAGACCAAAGACCAGGGTGAGTTTTGCGTTCTTTGTTCTTGTCACCATACCGAAGAAAATGACGCTGTTAGTCGGTTTTGTCCAACACAAGCTTCGGACAGGACTCGAACTCACAACCTCCTGCTTTCTAGTCTTTAACAGCTTGACCACCGAGAGGTTGATAAAAAACTGAACATCCATGCCAGCCTCCTTTGGAATCTCAAATGATCAATTTTCGTGTTTCTTTAACTTTGATCCATCAGAGCGACTGCCCTTCTGGCTTTTCCTTTCGTCCAGAAGCACCTGAACCTCTTCATTACTGAGAAGGAAGGGCAGTGGCAGCAGGTGTTACTTGTCAGGCAGTCCGTCGAGTCAAACTCTTCAGACAACAGCAGCAGAGCTAAGAAGGCGGAAAATGTCATAAACGCCAGTAATGGAAGGGGTAAGAGGAGAGGTCGGGTGGGTGTTGGAAGGTCAGACTGGTTTGGAGAGGTCAGATTGGTGCCGAGAGGTTAGGCTGGTGTTGTAGAGGTCCGGGTCGGGTTGGTGTTGTTAGGGCCAGATTTGTTCATTGGAGTTCACATTGGTGAAGTAAAGGTCAAGCTGGTGAGTTGGAGAGGGATAGGCCTAGTGAAGGCCTAATTGGATATGCAAGATAAGGTTTGTGCAGTGGAGCTGACGTAAGGTTGTTGTATAGGGGACAGGTTGATGTGTCAGAGGTTTGGTTAGTGTACAAGATCGAGTCATGAGTGCTCTTTAACCCCTTGGGCACGGTATTTTACGGGAGACGTCGGGGAGTCGCGGCGGTTCTGGCAGCCAAACGTATCATAAACAATAATCCAACAATGGATTCAAACTGCACAAACAGCGGCCAGTGGCGTCATCCGGCCTGGTGACACTGTTTTTTTGCACCCACAGGCGTCATCTGTACGCAAGGGGTTAAGTAGCCTTTATACTCCTACTTCCCCTTTCACAGAAACACCTCCCAAGAGACCGTTAGAGCCCAAGGACTCCGGGGAGTACTCAGACGATTTCTCCAGTGACGATGACGATGAGGTTGTAGACGAAGTGCTGAGTGAATGTAGCAGCAAGATTGGAGACGAGGACATTGAAGGTAAACGTCCACACAGTTGCACAGCCTGGGATGTCCTGGTTGCGTGATCTGAAGGTGTGCAGCATACCCTGGGATAGATCTTAAGAACTGAACTGGACGGAAAGGGTTAAAGTAGCCTGTGAATATAATAAATCATCACTTGAAAACAAAAGTGATCAAGACCTGTTGCTGTGAGTCAAATATTTGTCCCAATTTTGCCATTTTGTACAACATTTTATGGATTTTTTTTCTTCCTGTATGAAATTGGGCCGTGACCCCTACTTGTTTTAAATGATGCCCGTCTTATCAAAACAAACTTGTGTGTTGTACAGAGATTGTCGAGGAGGTGGTTTGCAGCTGCAGTGATGACGACAACGACACCGACCAATCGCGAGGGCTGCTGAGCCCCTCCCCTCACCAAGCGGTAAAGAGTCCCAGTCCACTTGCTCAGTCAGGAGATCAGGATTACGCTGACGACTTTGAGGATATAGAGTCAGATAAGGTATGGCCTTCAGGGGGGGGGGGGGGGATTATTGAGGAAGATCCAATTTTAAATTGTTATACTTTTTAAAACTGTGGTCCACTAGGCAGATTGTGTAAATATGTACACAGTACCGTTTGACAAGCTTATTTCATATTTTTCAAACAAAGATTTGGTGATTTCACAGACTATCAACAGAGGGAAAGGTAGCTTGCTCAGTTCAGGGCTTGTACAGTGTTCCAGAGTTAGCAGGTTTTCTTTGTTCACTGTGAAAAATGTTGCGTGTGTGGGGGGGGGCGGCAGCTCTGAAGCTCCGTATACCCCCTCCAGTTGTTCCTCTATAATACTCCTTGACGGGAAGACACAATACTGTGAAGTAACTTGATGGAATTCAAACCCATATTCTAGAAGACATACAAGTCGGTCTACTAAACCATTAGTCCAAAATACTCAAAAATTTAAATATTATTAGTGCAGTGATCCAAATGTATCCATTTTTATCTTAGAACTTGGAGGCGATCTTAAGCCATGCCCGGACGGCCGTTGGTGTAGAGGCAAACTATGAAGATGACTTTGAAGACGAGATGGAGGAGGAACAAAGACCGAGCTCAAGATGCAAACAGCTCCTTAGAGAGTAAGTCTTGGTCGTTTGGAACAAATTTCATTTCTTGCAATTGTTTTACATACAGCTTAGTTTCTCTTGTGGTATATTTGATGCAAGTCATATCCTCATTGAGTGAACAAAGCTTGGTGCTGACAATACCCATTTTCCCTCCTCGACCAGAAACTTGGACTAAATTTTGTGAGATCCTGACAGTCGATGGTTATAAACAATATTGTCTCCTGTCGTTCTGTTTTCAGGGGTGAGATTTGTCAGATTTTTCCTGATTTCAGAATTTTTAAATCTGGAATTCCTGAGGTGTTACCTTAGAGGTATTTTTACATGTTAAAGTGAATATAGATCAATAGGAACGGGTATTTTAAGGGGTGCCTTTAAGCAAATACAAACCATAGATCCTACATTGATCTGGGGTTTTTGGCGACCTCCAAACACTGCAGATTTCGTGGATTTTACATTTTTGGCCAATCTCACCCATCTCGATAGGCACTGCATTGACTCCCTTGGTGAAGAGGTGTTCGCACAGATTCAGGCGCAGTGCAGCAAGCGATTGTCTTCCAGCCCAGAGGAGCTGTCACAGGAAATGGTCAGGTATGTACAACCCAAACTCATGTATGCACCCGTTTATATTTGTACGGGTGTCGCCCACCACAAGGCCAACAAAGGTGTGGGCTACAAAAGAAAAGAAACGACAGAAATCACAGGGATAGAAGGTATCTATTTACATTTCGTTTGAATTGTGAAAGATGATAGGTGGAAGGGAACCAGGTTACAGGTAAGGAGTTCCAAAGAGAAATGTGCCGTGCCATAGGTATTTTCGATTCGCACGTTGTGGCTGCAGAGGGTGAAATTACGGTCGGACATTGGAAATTTTCTAATTCTGCAATATTTGTCTGAACAAAATATGGCTTGTTATGGCTATACCGTGGCAGATCAAATGCTGATAATGTTTGAGAAAATTTTGCATCTAATTTCACCGTCTGGGCTGCCTCCGTCTTAAGCATTCAGTGGCTACTCCTTGGAAATATGGCAAACCTTTTTGCAAGCATGCCATTTGTCCAGGGACAACTGCATCGTGTTGTGTTTCTTTAAACCCATTTTGTCCAGCTGTTATTCATGGGGTGCTGGTTTGCCAAGAACGGGCTGTGCAGCCAAGCGTAAATGCAAGAAAATAGCACCACACTGAATAGAGTGGTCCTATTCTTCGCACTTGGAGCCCCACTTTTGTGTGAAAAAGCTCCATCTATTCATTATACTCCGATTCAAGAACAATATAGTTAAAACATGGATGGAGCGAGTATGCGCAGGAATGCGCATATAGACGTTAACTGGCCAGGAAGTCTTTGTCAACCTGCATTCAAGAGGTTAACTACTGACTGACCATTTGATTTGTTCTCTAGTCAAGTAATTCCATCGCTGTTTTTTTGTTGTCGCGTTACCTTTGATTTTTGCAGCCTGCAGTTGAAACACACTGTGGAGAATGAGCACATGGAGACTTGCTATTTGGTCAGTGAGCTGCTAGGAGAACCATCTCCGGTGTAACTGGATTTTCTCGGCCAAGCTTAAACACGATCGGAGCACACATGCAGCCTTGGTGATGAAGCGATGTTGCAGCTTTGTTGAAAATAATTTCCACATTGTTAGAGCTGAAACTGCCATGGTGTTGGGTTCATTCAACCGCGTGCTCGGATTTGTTCAAATTGAGAAATATAGCAGGGTGGAGGTCTTCCTTTGACGTGAGGCAAAAATCAAGTTGCCGGCTTTGTTACTAAATCTTAGCCATGTCAAACTGCCTCAGTGTGGCATGCATGACAAAGGAAATTCTTTTTGGGGTCTTAACTCTTCCGCTGCGGCTCGAAAAAAGCCTATTCCTGCCGGCGAGCCGCTCAGAGCGGCTCACTGTAAAACAATTACGTCACAGCCCCCATTATAATACCGTAGTGAAAGAGTTAAGTTACATTGCCTCCCATGAACCTGCTGTACTGAGACTGGTGTCTAGTCTATGTAATTGTACAATGTAGTTCTTCCATTCAATAGACAATTTTAGTGTGAAATGTTCATTGGAAAGTGGTCTTAAACTAGTCAAGGAAAAAGGTCTTTGTAGACCGCTAGCACGATACCCAGCACGATATGGGGCAGAGGGGTACCCCCCTTTTGTTTCTATACCCTATACACTCTCCAGACTATTGTTAACACATCCCCCCCCTAGAGATCTAAAAAGAATTCCTGAGATTCCGAGAACACAATGACTAACACAAAAGATGGGGGTCCCTCTGTCCCATATCGTGCATCATATGAGTTTTAGATGATGTACGTGCCTGGTCATAAGTGCCTTTTAATGCCAAGTATATTGCGCTGCAATTTCTTAGTGTCCTTCAAAGTTGAAGAATTATGTATATTGTTGAGTTTATTGAGAAAAAAAATCAGTATTTGTATACATTTCAGCTTGTAATATCAAAAAAAGTAGATATCTCCTCCCCCCTTCTTTCAAAGTTGGTATTCGGAAGTTGTTCAAATGAATTGTGATCTATGTGTGACATATTTTTAGCTTTGAAATAAATTTATTTTCGGATACAAGTTTTTGACATTTTGTACAAATAAATTGCTTTTAGTTGTTGCTTCTTAGAATAAAGGTGTAAAATATTATTATTTGTGTGTGTATATTTGCTGCTTTATAAACAAGGTATAACAATAATTAAAATGTTCTAAAGAGGGGGGCAAGAGTTGGTCTGACCAATGGTGGCAGTTACCCCGCCTGGGTTTATAGGTCTGGAAAAACGTAAGGGTGGTAGAGTTGGCAATTCAAAATGTCGTCGACCCCACCACCTCTGATCTCTATATGAACTGGATAGCGCATCTGCTTTACGAGTTGAGGCCACCGTCCGCCATGTTATCACTCCCAACCTTGTCCCCAGGGTCTCATTTCATCCTCTTTCTACTTACATAGCGATGAGTGGTAATATGGCAGGTGCTGGCCAATGAGCTATCCAGTTTATATAGAGATCAGTGATCGTAACCCTTTACCTAGAGTGGCTTTTAGCTTTGCATTGGGCGATTTCAGTTTATTGGAAAGTCTCCTTGTAATGTATAATTTTTTACAGCGAATAATTTTGTTTCTTTGGGTAGTTAAGAATACAAGTTATAAACTATTACCATGCAAAAGTTTTATCTTAGTACATGGTCATGTTTTAGAGAGAGAAAAGTTATTCTGTCTAAATCAAGCTTATCAGGGCATTGTCATTAAAGCAAGTTTGACAGACAAAAATCGTAAAACACATCTTGACATTCTTTCGGTCTGAAATTGTAAAATAACCAATGCTGTGACTAGTATTTTAAGTACAAAAATGACAGTTTAAAGCATTATTCCATGTTCAGAGCATTAATCAATGTTTGCGCAATAAAACAAAGAACTATTTTATGAACCATGTCATATGTGAATTTTGTTCGGGAGTGACGTTTAAACCGGGGCGATGCAGTTTCCATGTAAATCAACTACAGGAAAATTGAACTTTAAATCATGAAATGCTAGCAAATTTTAATATTTAATACCAACCAAATTAATGCACCTGTCAATTGTTCCTGCCCCACCCCTAATGATGGGATTGTCTTTCAGAGGGAACCACCCTGGGACACTACTTGTACAAATCATAGAACCAATTTTAATTTACATTCAAAGATAGACCAAAGGTCCACAAAAATTACCAATTCCAATGTCTAGGGTGGGGCAAACAATTGATATTAACCCTAATCCCCTTCATGAATCCGCCAAAATCCACCATGCACAAAAAGTTGGTTTTGGTGACGGAGGTTTATTGTTCCTGTCTGTAAAACCCTTGATACAATAGGGGCATGCAAAAAAATGCCGTTTAAACGGTCCATAATATCAATCGCCATACGTAAAACACCGGCGTGCTTTTACGTGCAATGTTTTTTTTTACCGGTGTGGCATGCACTGAAAAACATGATCGGCGAGTATCGAATATTCATATATTCGGTTAAACCCAGTTTCAAATATTCAAATACTAAATTATTTGAAAATGAACAGCCCTAAAAATCCCCCCGTTTTCAATATGGAGGTATCCTGAATCTGCCGAAATCCTCCAAAACAGGGGTATGGAGTTTGATGGATTCAGGTTAGGGTAAATTCGCAAGTCTTGGCCTCTAAGAATCCTGGGATACTACAGATAAAAACTGACGTAAGATAATTAAATACTGTATGTGTTGTAGACATGTATAAGTGGTATAAGTTTAGGCTATTTGAAAAGCCTAAACTATCCAGGTTTAAGGATAGTGTTGAAAACTAAAAAATATGAGAACACGATAAAACAGAAAATAGGATTTTTGTTGAACCCACCATGCACTACTAGCTAATATAGCAGTTTGAGGTTATGGTATTTTATAGGCTAGTAGGGAATTTTAGCTAGTATGTGTGGTATTTTGTGCTTTCAGGGTAGCACAAAAGGGTTTGTAAGTATGGAATTCCAGTTAGAGAGACATGAAATCTGGGCCCTTATCCAAAGAGCAAGAATAAAAATATTTCAACTTCAAAGAAGGTGATCAACAGTTTTGTACATCAGTCCTCACTTATCTTTTGCCTCTGTGGCTTGACCTTTGTGCCTGATCTCGGCTCGCTTTACTTTGACCAGAAGGTGGGCTGTCTGATACACCCAGATCATCTGCAAAGAAACAATTTGAAAACTTGGTAAAGGGAGGTAACTCTTGCAAGAAGAGACGATCTTGTTTTGTTAACAATCATTGGCCTGATGTCCTAGCACTGCTTTTTAGAACAAGAAATGTTACCAACTCGGTCCCTTCTGGAAAAATATGTTAAAAGTCTCTCAATGCCCTGACAAGTAAGCAATTCAAACCTGCAAGTGTGATTTTCTTTTTAATTTTCAGGTTTTGTGGTTTATTTTTCATCAGTTTTTTCCCGATATAACAGACAGTGATGTTCATTTTTTATAAATGACAAAGTGAAGAAATCCAGACAAATTTTTAAAAGCCTTTAAATCTCAAATTTGGATCACATTAATTAATCCTGCCAGTAATATTTCAGTCATGAATAATGCTAATAATTCTAAGAATTTTAGCAGAGAAATTATGTTTGAAGGTTAATTTATTCAAATCTATGCACACAATTAAATAATGCATACTTACAACCATTAATAAGCAGTTACAGAGCAGGGGAAAGCTAAAGATGACAGCAATGAACAGACCATTGGCATCAAAATACTGCTCCTTGGAAAACTTTCTGAAATGGAAAAAATAGATTACAGTGTTTACAGAAATCACAATGGCAAGAATGCTATAAATGGTTCTGAAAACAATGAAGAATACTAAAAAATTAAGGTTTTTATGTACTTTTGTGTTTATCAAGGACTCGGGGCCAAACAAAATTTTGGGGGCATGACCCGCTCACAAAACACCCCTTTCATGCTTTCAAGCAGACTCGGGTGAAAAAGTTGGAGAATAGGAGGATAAAAAAACAAAAAACAATAGGACTTTGGATGACAAAATCAGGATAAAAGTAAGACTTTTGCTGGCTTTCAGCAGTAGTTTTCGCTGATATTCACCCATGTCCGCAGCATCACAAGCCTCATGTGGCATGTTCTGCACTCGCAACACTTGTGCTCCATCCTCAACTACAATGTGTAAGTAAAGTTGCAGTACTCCTGCACCCAAGCCCTAATCATTGAGTGATTTTCATATGACAGTGTGTAACACCATTACGAAAATATTAAATGTGGTTTTTGGAGTTGTGGGATGGCAAAAAAGTAGGGAAAAAAATAAGAATTTAAAGAAAAAAGTAGGAAAAGTTGGAGCGAGGCAAAATAACAAAATATTAATACTTTTATGAAAGCCTGCCCTTTCTGGCTGCAAAGCCATTGGTGGTAATGCAGCACTCCTTGCAACACTCCTGATGTCATGATTCGTGCATAAAACTCACAGTATATAGTGGACGGGTCGTGGTAAGCAATAATGTTTCTATCGCTGATGGTGACTGGTAAATTATTTGTGGGCTTGGGGAGATCACAGCCTAATGGCTGCTTTTCAGTACAATACAGACAACAGTAAACTCCGCCCTCACAAATACTCTTTCCTCTCGGGGTGTGGAGAAGCAATTTATGACAAATTGCCTTGCTCAAAGACACAAGCACCACAACCTCATGGCTGGGTTCAAACTCATCATCCAAAGAATGGGGATCTGCTAGGATAGGCTACTAACGCTGCACCTCGAGCATCTCATTAATTGAGGTGGATAATGGCGCATTATAAATTGCCTATATTATTTATTATTATTATTCAATAGGAAGGAAATAAGGAAATAGCTACAAACTGCTTGCCAACTATAATGACCTAAAATATGCAATTGATAGGAGGGCCTTTTCAACCCTTGTAGAATCTTTCTCAGAGGCATGACACAAAACAGAAATCACGAAAACACTCGTACAGATCAAAAGGAACAACCTACTTGTAATTTATAGCTGCGTACTCATTGATTGTCTCCGACAGGTAGATGAGAATAACTGCACGCAAAAAAAGAGAAAAATGGTTTGATGTTAAAATTATTCACAGAAATCAAAATAGGAAAATACAACATTTATGGTTCTAAAACATAACACATGGGAAATACACGTTTTCAACATTACTGTTAAAAAAATGTAATTATCATTTAATTGATTAGTGCTACTGAAATTTTGGGGTAGCAAGCATGGATCTTTAAAAGCTAGCCTGTGAAGCTTTTTACACTTTGTTTCACCGAGTCTAAATAACTTACGAAGGAAGAAAAAGTAAACTAGTTGCACGTTGAAAAACTTCCTAGTGACGACCGTGAATACAGCACAAGCAGCATGGAATACAAGCAACCCCAGCAACCATGGCTCAGTCCAGTCAATCTAAAAATAAAAATCATCTAATAATAAAAATCATACAAAAACTATTAGTATTAGGAGTAAATCAGTTTTTGAGTCAACGTGATGAGCTTGAGTTACTTCTTGGAGGCCTACTCACATAAGAAAAAAACAAAAACAAAAACATAACATCCCCCACATTAAAATATGGGAAGCCAGAACAGGGGTACGAAGGGGTAGATCCTTGGGGGAAGAAGAGGGTTGAATGCTCCACCTTACTCTTTGCTAGAGTTGTAGTCGAGTCCCTGCAAGTCCTTTCACAAGTCCAGTCGGAAGTCCTTTCATAAAGCCGGTCACAAGTAACTGGATGAACAATGACAAAGGAATGCCTTTGTCAAAGCTCATTTAGCTTGTGATTGGAATTAGGACTGGAGGGCTTGTGATGGACTTGTGATGGACTTGCAGGGACTTGTGATGGACTCGACTACATCCCTGCACTTTGCCAATTTTATTTTGTTTTTTGTTTGTTTTGCTTTTACGCAAACAGTTGCAAACCAACAACACTTTTGGTCAAATTTTACCTTTTGGGGTTTGGAAAAAATGGGGGATTCAACAGAACTTATCAAAAATACCACTTGGTTGAGTCTGCACAATGGTAACATTACAAGGGATTGTGGGAAGGACAAAGGAGCAAACATGTCTATGGCGCCACCAAGTCATTCTCGCAGTCTGCATGACGTCACATCTTCCCCTTCGTCCTAAGGCGCCCGATGTGCTTGTTTTCATCTTCGTGCTGCATAGCAACCCATTGATCTCTAGTCTAGCCTACACAAAAACTGCACAAAGTTCAAGCAAAGTTCCCAGACATCGGACAATGGTCATGACATGGAAGACTGACCCCCCCCCCCCCCCCTCCCAACCCCATCAAATTATTTGGTAAGCAGACAAAATGTTGGGGTCACGGTAAATTTGGGCAAATTGATGACAAGCAACAATTCCAATATTGGGACAATCGATCATAAAAATGTAGGAAGGGCAGACCTTATCGCAAATACCGCCTGGTTGTGACGTCACAATGGTCAAAAGGAATTCTGGGAATGGAAAATGAGCAATGTTTGTGCCTTTCTCCTTCCCACAATGCATTTTTACCATTGTGACGTCTCAACCAGGCGGTATTTGCGATAAGGTCTATGGCATGCCCTATCATGTTTTTTCCCCTATGCAAACTATGGGCGAAAAAACAAAAAACAAAATTCAAAACAATGCCGAAGACAACATGGCGGTTGGCTCTGCCTGTTTTTGTTTACTTACGTGTTCCAAGAAAGCAACCATTCCCTCGATATCGTTCACTCCTACAGCGTCTTTGGGGACCATATTGAAGCGCTATTTTGGCAAGTTATAAATTTTAACTCCGCAACAAATGGCGCAGACGACACTACAAAAAACAAAAACGTGTTAAATGTGAACAGCGCCCTCTGTTGAAAAGGGAATGAGCGCGCTGGCGATGGCGGGGTGTCACTTGTGTTTTTTCTTTATTAGTTTTTCCGCAATTCCTGCGGAAAAGGTTTTGTTTTTGTCCTGATTTTGTTTATACTATTATTTTATGCGTTTGCAAAATTTTCAGTGGGGGAAGACTGGGGGGGGGGGGGGGGGGGGGGATAGTCTCCGCTCAATTCACTTTCAATGGTTCAGAACTATTGGAATTATTATCATATTTTCGCAGTTTAAAATGTATAATTATTTTTTTCATGCATATTCATTAGTAAGCATAATGCAGGATGACCACCTAATGATCCTCTTCTATGACATGCATATTCATGACTTTTAAGCAATTATAATCACAACAAACTTGTTCCCTCCACTGGGTGTCATCGAACGTAGTCGGCTTTATTTAAATATTCATGAAGTAACGACTTACCGCCATGCAGTATTGAAATAAATATACGATTACATTTGCAGTATTACATCACTGCATTTATTGATTAATTATGCATAGTAAATCCGCTGCAAGTTAATAAAGCCTCAAACCCAGGAATAATGTTTCTAGGGAATACGGTTTGCTTTAGTTTCTGTGGATCATGAGATCTTTCTAAACCTAGGTATTCAATAAAGACTTTTAATGGTCAATAGTACTATAACCTTTATAACCATAAAAAAAAGTATACACTTTCAAATATTAAAGACAGATGCACTGCAATAATAATGTATATGTTGTATGCAACATTTGCAAACATCAACAAACAAAAATACTGAATTATTACTAAATACCGTACTAGACTAAGTAAATAGCAGTCTCAAGCATCCTGTGAAATCATGGTACCTGGTGTGCTGTCATTTTCAAGAAAAGTGGAAATTTATATCGTTTTCCCAACGATTGTCGGCCAACAATTGTTGGAAATAGTCTAGTTCCCCAACCTGGTAAAATTCCCTGATGACGTCTATAAATTGCTCCATTTTGTCTAAAGTATGGTCAGACTACAAAAAAAATTGTTCTGTTTTCCTAGCATCTATGCACACAAAATTTTAAACAGGTCAGTGTTACAGTATTTGCTAGCACGCTTTAAAATACTAAACCCCAAATCCATTTATTTCTGAAAATTCCTTTTGAAACAATATATCATTTTGAATACTTAATTAGGTAAGAGGTTTGCTTAAGATCTTAAGACGGTGCATTTATGGGTTTCCGGCAAATAAAACTGCATTTTTTCATGAACGAAATTAAATATTGCACCCTCAACACCACAGGATTCTTTCACAGATATTGCTGAATACGTAATGTGAAATTTACGATCATTTTTCTTTTCAGTAACCCTCCACCCTCTACCAATGAAGTCATTCCGATATTCAATGGCACCATTATTATGTTTTGCCATCAAATAATTGCAGTCTATCCCACAAATAACTCACTCACTCACTCACAACTCTCACTAATTACTTCGTCAATACTCATTAAATATATATATATATACACTGAATGTAACAATTCTTTACAAATGTTATTGTTCTACCATGTTACATTATAAATACTTTTGGATATACACGTATAATAGTGCAAAAATATTTACTGTGGAAAGAACTGGTTGGTAAAGTCTAGTACGAATGCATTAAAGTTAACCAAGATGAACTCCTGTACAGCTAATCATACTAATCGACATATATTACAGCACAATAAAAAAATCAGTAGTTTATCTGCCATGATGTCTAAATTCACTCAATCTTGGTTTATGACTGTCTGATCCGAGTCAGGAGAGGGCGCTCTTTCTGTGGCATCCAGAAAATGATTGAAAATACCCCCGGAACTCTCAGAACAAAAGAACTGGCTTAGGATAAATATTTTTACTGATAATGTACTAGGTTACCAGCTGAGGTGACACGGATCACATGTCTGTTGATTAATTTGTGCTAACCAAATTTTTTGCTAAGATGGAAATGTTAAGAGGAAAACTTGCTCAGCAGAAGTAGTTGGCTTAGCGCGTTGATTGGGTCACCAGCTAAGGTAACACGGATTGCTTCAGTTATGGCCGTACGTTTGACTGCATTCTGCTGACCAACTTTATTTGCTTAATAAGCAACACTCTGTGATATATACCAGGGAGATGCTGAACACAAAATTTACTCAGCACGACTAAATTGTTATGAGATATACACTGCTTACAACTGGTATTCTGCTTTTGTTTGTTTGCTTTGCATGAAAATCACATGGAGTTTTGGATGGTAACTTTGTTTACGATAAAGCAAGACTTTTTCATGCTAAGCACATTTGTTTGTGCCGAGCAACTCAGTGATGTTGTTTTCGGAGGCTTTCATACAAAACCGAAACTTGTCCCATAATATGGAAATTATACTCATACACCTTTTCCAGTCCCCTCTCTCTCTCTCTGAACAATGAATTTCTACAAATGAAAAATAAATGTCTTTTGTATCAAGACTCTCTATTAAATATACACGAGTAGGTTATCATACAATGTATGCGATAAACATATAAATGGGAATAAATCTGAATACATTACAATCGTGAATATTAAGAATTTTCACTCACTCCCTTCAGTCACAAAATGCATTGTTAATTTTGTCAAGAATCAGTAAGAACAAAAACTTGAATCAAATTACATTAGTTCGTCAAACAATCCACAATTTGGGAGACCGCCAACATAGGGCAAGATAGCTCAGTCGGTAGAGTGCCGGTACGGTATTCCGGAGGTCGCAGGTTCGAATCCCGCTCCTGCCAGTTTCTTTGTTCACTTTGAAAATATATTCAAAATTCACCTAGTCAGTTTCCCTTGTGGATTGTTTGATGAATTATAAGTTAAAAAGTCGTATCCTCATTGAGTGATCCCCACAATGTCGCTTCCCAGGTTGTATCGTTAAATTGGGTGTGATCCCTGGCTATACGGCATTCTGGGTTTATGACTTCTGACTGGCGCCCACCCGAACAAAGATACTGACAATTTGGGAGACCGCCAACATAGGGCAAGATAGCTCAGTTGGTAGAGCGCCGGTACGGTGTTCCAGGGGTCGCAGGTTCGAATCCCGCTCCTGCCAGTTTTCTTTGTTCACTTTGCGAACAAATTACATTAGCCTAGACTTCAGTTCAAATCTGAGTAGCACCACAATACTAACACAAAATATGTGACCGGATCCTACGAAATGGGTAATTTTTTCTTACTTGTTAGTTTTTGCTTGCATTAGAAAGAGCAAGACTTGGCTCTTCCTTTTGAGTTTTCACTCAGTTTGACATCCTAATGAATATGGACATTATGTGGGTATAAACCTTGACAGTTACAGTTTCTATTGATTTATACTGAATAAGTATCATGTTTAACCCCTTGCGTACGGATGATGCCACATGGCGCAAAACAAACAGTGCCACCAGGCCGGATGACGCCATTGTGTATGTTACGCTTGACTGCAAAAACACATTGTGGCCGTTTTGCTTGGCTGCCAGACCCGCCGCGGCACCACGACGTCTCCCGTAAAATACCGTACTCAAGGGGTTAAGGGCCTGTAAGGTGAAGTAAACAAAAACATGTTTAGCGTCCCCGCCTGCTTCCTTTTTTGGGGGCGGCTTGGATTTGTTTTTACCAGTGGAAAATGCGGTGGGAAAAAACCCCAAAATGTCAACCGATTGAGCTACAAGCTTACTAAAACTATTAAAACCACTGTAAACTCAATTCTCTTGTCAACATGTCTCTTTAATTTTTGTGTCTTTGAACACTTGAAAAACCTACGGTTGTTGGAAATTTAAATAAGAATGGCGGTCATCTTGAAAATAAGAAATAAAAACCACTCCTCCTTCCTTTTTTTTAAAACCCGGACACTAAACATAACTCAAAAGTAACTCGAGTGACTTGTGACTCATTTTGTTGGGTTGGGGTCACATATGACTACAAAAATCTAACGTCATGCATCTTTCACCAACGTAAAATCATGAACAATACTAAAAATGGGGGCGTGTCCCTGCTGACAGAAAAAGAGGGTGGTCAGACAGCTTACGAACAAAGTTCAAGCCTATTATTCCCTCCGAGACAACAAAGCTTAAAAATGTGTAATACTTTTTGACCAACTCACCTGACTGAGCACAAATATAAGACGAATATAATACATGCAAATATGAAAAAGATTATACAAATAGAGAAAAGATATAAATTCAAAAAAAAAGTATGTGATCAATTGATTTCATTATTGAGATTTGTGCATGATAAGATCAGAAATCAGATCTAAAAAAAAAAAATTTCTATTCTGACGCTCAAGTACTAAAAAAAACGTGAATCAAAGATTTTCGTCGCGGCCGAAGTTTAGGGATGACTACATTGAAATGTTGAGCCCACAATTTTGAAATTAGCGATATTTCTCATTGGAGATTTTTTCCTTTCTTTTTATCAGTTTCAGATGCTGCAAATGCAAATATAACTGGAGTATTAATGCTTAGATTATATATCATACAAATACAAGATGGTTTGGGATTGTATATAGTGTAGGTTCGGTATACAGTGTAGTTCGAAATGAAGATTGTTTAAAATTAGCCACCTTAGGAGATCTCTGCAGTGGTAACATGCATTATCAATAAGCCAGTTCGGTATTCATAGCGAGTACCAGCAAATTTAAAGAGATTGTCGTGTTCTGAAGCAACATTTTTCAAAAAACGTTTCGACAGTGAAGAGTTTTCAGGTGTCTTGTGTGTCCAAACTTTTGTTAAAACAAAAGTTTCCATCGTCTTTTCGATTGCACGAAAAATTGCACAGAATGCAGATTCGGTTACCACGTCCCCATATAGCCTTGTGTGCATTTATCTGCCACGTTTGATCTGAGAGAAAAATCGTGGAATCTTGTTGTGCACATGCGAAGTTGGAATACCGAACTGGCTTATTCCGACGATTTCTAGTACACAGCCTGCGACATGGTGCAGGATCTGAAGACGTATTGCATAACCCAGGATAATCCCAGGTGTGGGACTGAAAAGGTTACGATGCCCTGATCATGAAACGAGTATTTAATCAACTGCTACCTAGAGGGAGCCCTTCTCAGTGTGCCATCTCTCCCGGCATAGCCGTAGTACTCCGCATGAACGTCGGGTCGACTAAGGCTAGCTTGGTTGACAGGAATGCGTGCATACAGTGGAGTAACTTCCGCAGATGCGGGCATTCCAGCTCCTGAAAAGAAAATAATGTCAACATTTTTGAAACCCACATATACACCATTCATGATCATGACGTTCAAGGCACTATGTTATTACCCCTGCTCATCAGGCCTACTGATCATTTCTGAAACACTCTCGGCTCCCTAGGAAGCACGTAGCCCTAAACTAAATAACAAAAATATAAAAAATAAAATTACTGAAGAAAACACGTCTGGATTAAAATAAAATTTGACTTGGCGATTTTTTACACAATATCCTAATTTTTATCGACCCTGCTTACACCCCCCCCCCCTCCGAAAAAAAACATCCCCAAAATGCACTACTGTATTTAAATGTTGAATCCTGTGATGCAAAAGAGGCACAGGTTCTTTTTGCTATTTTTTGTAAGCGGTCAAATATTGGATTATACTGCAACCATTCCTGCAATGACCTTTGACCTTTCCTTTGACCCACCTGAGTTTCGACCTGGTCTGTGTTTGGGTTGTGGAACTGCAGCCTCACGGTGGAAATATTGTCGTCTGACGAGCCTTTCAGCTGAGAGAACCGATATCTCCAAATAACTGCTTGCTGTAAACGTAACAGACACAGAACAAATATTGGTTGATGAAACTGACAGGTACTGTATATTCCAGTGTTGTAGTCGAGTATGAGTACGAGTACTTCACCCCGAGTACGAGTACGAGTACAAGTACATGAAATATTTTTCGTGTGAGTACGAGTACGAGTACATTTTCATGAGTACGAGTACGAGTACATTTTCATGAGTACGAGTACGAGTACATTTTCATGAGTACGAGTACGGGTACGAGTACGAGTACTACAATACTGGTATATTCATAGGGCAGGTCTGGAGGACAAAGTCAAATCTTGAAGGCCCAAGAAATGAATATCATATTCTGTGCAAACATAGCAGCAAACAGGAACTGCAAATGAAATTTCCGAGTTCCTTTTTCTCTACTTAAAATGTTCATGCTTTTTCCTGACATATCAGTGTCTGTTTCTATGACGTCTGTGCTGTACGGTTTAGACATTCACTGTTCAAAAGAGAAGAATTTAAACTTTAAACCACTGGAATACATTTGCTTTTATTTCTGAAATTCATCATCTATATTTATATTTAATCCCAACCTAGGTTTAAAATGTAGCTTTCAATAACAACTTGATAACCTGCATATCCTCACAATTCAATCTGTTATACTTGCTAGCCCCACTTGCCTTATTTTGTGCATCAAATAATGTGAAACCTGTCGACAGGTCGAAGGTCAAACCCACCACCTTTTTCCGCCACGTGCATCCGTACGTTTTTGTCTGAAAAGAAAAACAGAAGTTATTTCAGTTTTTTGGATTAGAGTTTCAAACGATATACATTAGACAACTAAGACCATTACAAATCAACTCACAAACAATTTATTTGCATAAATTCCTTTGCCGTCGCTCGTGCACTATGCTTTTGATAACTGCTGCCAGTGCATGTCCTATGGGAGCGCAGGCATAGACCAAGACTACTCTTGATCTAACTTTGACAGACGTGACTGACTTACGCCTAGTTTCGAGATGGCAGTGTGTGTTGCCCGCTGTATAGCGCTCTGCCAAACATTGAGCTCACTTCGACTCTGCGTGCACAAGTAGTGGTTGTTGTCACAAGCATCGCCAGTTTGAAAACTGAAGCAGTGCGGCCTGTCATCCAAGAGCTCCGCATCCTGAAGAAGAGAATCAACCAGAAACTTTCAAAGTTGGACCCAACAATAGCTCCACATACTTTCACACAACTGACCAACAGACCCTAATATACTTTTAGTATAGACTAATCCGGCGACCGAAATTAGAAACATTTACTGCGGTGGCGAGGCGCTCGCGTGCATGTTAGACGCACGCGCTCGACGCAGCTTCGACCAACAGGGTGTTTAACAACTTGCCAAAATGCGCGCGCGACTAAAATTAAAGAAAGCGCGCAATCAGCACGCGAGCGCAGCACCACTGTAAAAATGGCGTCGGCGAATTCCTGTATACACCCACATCGACAAAGGCAGGGATATCCTGGGTGTGGGATCTGAAGGCTGAAAGAGTTAATGGAATAACTATACCAAGTTCTCACTCTTTCATTTTTCAGATGTAAAGTGATTTAATCACAGTTTTGCTTATTTTTCAAACCTGCTTGTCTTTTCAGCATACAATAAGTCAGTTCTGTATTTTAACTGCGCATTTGCACAATGACATTTTATCCCGAATGACCCGCGTGACCTAACGCACGCGTGTGAATGCAAAAGGTGGTCACACAACGCGCACGTGTTAGATTCAATCAGAATGGGCGTTCGCGTATTATGCCGTGACATTACATCAGCAATTTTATCCCGAATAACCTTTGACCTTTGAGATACCGAACTGACTTATTGTGTTAGTGCATCTTCAGTGGCAATAAATAATATCGTTGAATGTATAATACCTTGTATACCCTTGTGATGGCTTCGTAAAGTTTGTACGTTCGTTCGCATCTAACCCAGTCTCTTGTATTTACCTGGAAAAAAGGAGACAAAATTGTAAAGGATGATTAACCCCCCTTTTATGACGTGGAATTTGTAACTCACGATAAGTTGCAGTTCACCTTATTCTAGTGCAAGGACTGGTGTGTACTTACAGGCGGGGTGTTGAAGAGTAGGATGTCTGCACCACGGATGGTGAGAAATTTGGGTTTCCACGTGTACATCTGCATGACGGTGGGAAGTCGTTCGCCGATCCATCCCATGTGTAGGATCTGGTCGGACGGCTGAAGCAAATTATTGGAAATCTTCATCTGTTGCAATCAAAGGGGAATAACAGAAACAAAAATACATTAAAATCTTATGCTTATATAGCACCTGCATAAAGAGAAGTCTTACAGCATGTCACGGATATAATATGCAAAATACTATACAAAAGATCCATTTATAAAACTGAGACGAGAGTAAAAGATCCTGAATAAAATACCTAAAAACAACAAAACAAACCCCTTGAGTACGCTTTTTTACGGGAGACGCCAGGGTGTGGCGCCGGCCTTTGCAGCCAAGCGAAACGGCCACAATGTGCTTGTGTAGTCAAGCATAACATACACAATAATCCAACAATGGATTGAAACTGCACAAATAGCGGCAAATGGCGACATCCGGCCTTGTGGTACTGTGTTTTTTGTGCCATTTGGCGTCTTCCGTACGCAAGGGGTTAAAGAGACTACAAATGGAATTAAAACAAAAACAGTTGAATAAAAAGTAAACTGAGAGAAACCGGAAGGTAACACAGAAAGTGGAACCAAAAACAGCTGGGAGGTATCAATAATGAGCCAATTCGGTATCTCAAAGGTCAAAGGTTATTTGGGATAAAATTGTTGACGTAATGTCACGCCATGTTACGCTAACACCCATTTTGATTGAATTTAACACGCGCGCGTTGTGCGACCACATTTTGCGTTCACACACGCGCGTTACGTCATGCGGGTCATTCAGGATAAAATGTCATTATGCACATGCACAGTTGAAATACCGAACTGGCTTATTACTATTGGGGTTCCTATTTTTATTTTTTTAAAATTCATATTTGCAGTGCACAATCACATGTTGGATAGAATGATGAAAAACAGAACTGGTTGAGATCACATTAATTAAATACCGAGCCAAATTGCCTATGACCTTTATACATGCTCTCTTATGATACAGCTCTTATGTGCAGAACTGTAGAGCGCATACTGAGGCCAGTGGTAGTTGGGCTGTGGTTTTGATGCCAAACAAAGCTTTAGGTACGAAATTCAACATCTTTCTGTACTTACAATTTTTCTGATATGTAAACACCTAGGCAGTTTGTTATCTAGCCGTATGTCAAATGGATAAGTAAAAATAGTTTGAGCTCACAATTTTTAAAATCTTCACTCTCGTCAACATTATCCCTAACCCTGCCAGACGCAGCACAGTGCATCTGTGGTGACAGCTCCACTTTGCTGCACTCTGCACACAAGTCAATGTGACAAAGTATGCAATCTAATGCGTCTGGCAGGGGTTCCAGCAAAAATGCCCTTGAGGGTTAGGCTTAAAGTACATGAAGGTTCATCGACTTACCGACTGTGCATTTAACGTTGCAATATTTGCCGAGATACATTTGAGCCAATCTTTAAGCTCTGATGCATTGTGGCACAGAAGTATACCAGACGACATACCGTCCATACCAACCATTTCAAAAGAGTTGGGTCTGCCATGGGAAAAATATGTGCACTGTGAATTATTTCCATAGGGTCTATAGGTCTGAAAATTGGGATAATTTCTCTGGAAACCGTATTAGGGTAGTGGGGCTTGCAATCAAAAATGTTGCGAACCCCACCACCTCTGCATGTAGCCCTTAAGCTAGAGTGGCTTTTAGCCTTGTATTGGGCGACTTCGGTAAGAAAAATTGACAAATGCTTTACTAAAACAGTCTGGTGCAACTCCATCCCCTGAGCAAAAACCCAAGTCCTACAGAAGATTAAATTTCGATTTCGTACTATTTCTATTTTTAGTGGTTTTTCTTAATCATCTGTATATTGTCATTAGGTGTCACAAGCACGAAAACAAAATAAGTGAAATGGCAACTTGACAGACTGGTGAATTTTAGATAGGTGATAAAAAGAACATTGATTCAGGCACAATCTGCATTGTAATATGAAAACTACATGTACATTGTAATGTAGAAACGAATAGATTTATAAAATTATTCTTAGGTATAAAAAAAACAACCCTGAGTGGGGTTTTCCTCTGAAACATTTTGTCTAAAAGCGAATATTTCTTTATCTTCTCCCCACAGATTTCTTCAAGCTTATGAGCTACAATGAAATATGCAGGAAAACCTTAAGGGTGGTTGGGCTGGCAACCTAAAATGTGGCCAACCCCACCACCTCTGTAGTAGCCCTTTACCTGGAGTGGCTTTTAGTCTTGTATTGGGCGACTTCCATAAAAAAATGTGGTTTTGAGGAATCCTTGGTTTGATTACCAAAAATAGATACCAAGACTTAGAAATTTGATCAAGTAATCCGGGGTGAGATTGGCCAAAAATGAGAAAATCCACGAAATCTACAAAAAATCCACGAAAAATCAATGAGGACCCCAGATCAACACAGTTTGTATTTGCCTAAAAGACACCCCCATAAAATATTCGTTATTATTGATCTATTTCCACTTTTACAGGTAAAAACACCTTTAGGGCAACACCTCAGGAATTCCAGATTGCAAAAGAGATTCTTTAAAAATTCAAAAAAATCCCGACAAAAAATCCTGAAATCAGGAAAAATCCTGACAAATCTCAATAAAGCTCACCTCAGCTTGTCCGTGCCTGGCGTGTAGCGCGATACCCTCGCCATGAGGAGGGGGACTGAAAGCAGATCAACCCATCGCTTCTCTGGCTTGGGCTGTTTGGACTGGCTCTCCTGCTGACTGAGGGCGCTGTTTCTCGTCTGCTCAGTAAACGAAGGGAACCAATTATTCTGTGTTAGGGTCCATTCATGTTTTTAAGTTTATATTGTTCTTTCAAAAAGGTAGATATGCCCAAAAAATATCGAAAATGTAACTTAATGTTCAATTTAATAACATGCTTTTCGGATTTTGTGGAAAATGATCGGTTTTAAACCAATCAATGAAACAAAAACACATGCAAACTCAACCGTGGATCAATTTTTTTTCGTTAACAGACTACAGCTTTTTTTCTCAGAATGTTTGAAATGATCAAAAGATGTAGATGGATTAAGATCCAAAATTCGTTCACAAACTGCGTGCTACCTGCCAGTTGTCGTCATGGTTTTGCGTCGAGTTGGACTGCTCCGTCTCCAGTCGGTTCTCATCGGCTAGCTTGGCTGCATGAAATCAAAGCGCACACATTAGTAATTCATCGATGAAATATCTTCATTATTTTCAGCATCAAGATTTAAAAGTCTATTGAAATATCAAATATATATCAAAATATATTTGTGCTGAGATCAATGCATGTGAATTGTGTAAAAATTACGGATTGTCATTTTTGGACTTTAAATAATTACTATGGGTTTTTTGTTACTGTTCATAAATGTTCATGGTACTTCCTGATATACAAGGGTGCTGTTGATGTCAACGCATTTTCTTTCCACCAAGCCTTACCCGCCTGCTTAAGGTAGGGCGTTGCCGCTCTGAAATGCCGCACTGTCAACACAATCTCTGTACCGGCATTCTTCAAGGCTGTGACCTAAATTGGAGAGAAAAATACAAAGAAGACAGTTAAGTTTCATCTACGGTACCCCCAACAACCAGTTAGATAGGGTTGTTTCCATTGGGTCCCAGACAGGATTAAGTGTAAGATCGATCTAAAGCTCTCTCACCCCCCCCCCCCCCCCCCCCCCCCCATTTGCTGTCGTTAGCATTTATACTCCTTTTGGGCCACCTCCATTTTAAACACTAAAGACCCCATTCTCCCTCCGAGAGTCCAAACAAACCCCTCCCCTTGACCTTTGATCCCCTTATCTTGTTTATTATTCTTTTTCTTTGAGCTTCTGGACCACCCCCAAATAAACGAGGAAGACTCCGCCCCTCCCTATGAGATTCTCCAATCATATACTCACTGCTTCATCGTGAGTTGCTCGCTCAATGGACATTCCATTCACCTGAACGTGAAGAAAATGAGGGTCATAACTGACAATTAATCGACAAGCATTTCAATACTTTAAAGAATAAGGAATAAAACTCACGGTTTGACTATAGAGGTCCAGGTGTCTTTTGGATTGACACCCTAGTTCAAATTTTTGAAACCAGTTTGTTTATTTGTATGGACCAGTACTATATGTATCTTAGATGCCACTGACTCCGAGAAATACAAGTATAAAGCCAGTTTGGTATCTCAAAGGTCAAAGGTTATTCGGGATAAAATTGCGGACATCATGTCACGCCATGTTACGCGAACGCCCATTCTGATTGAATTTAACACGTTCGCGTTGTGCGACCACCTTTTGCATTCACACGCGCGCGTTAGGTCACGTGGGTCATTGGGGATAAAATTTCATTGTGCACATGCGCAATTGAAATATCGAACTGGCTTACTGCATGCACAGCGGATAAAAAAAAAATTCTGTACACTTTGATAGATTATATGGAATAGAATGGCTTTACCTTCAAGATTGCATCACCCACATACAGGCCACCATCCTGGTCAGCTGGAGGTCAAAGGTGAAAGGTCATCAAGCATATTAGTATTCTACACACCACTACAAAAAGGGGTGGCCATCATTGAAAATATTACCCGACAGCCAGTAAAAATAGAAGGAAAAATGGGATCTCCTCCTGAACACTGAAACAGACATGATGAAAACAAAGTTGTGGCTTTATTATTACAGCCCAAGCAGCAATAAAATGCACCGTATCCCTTTACTGACACCCAGACCAGCTGTTGGAATGTCATTAAAGATTCTCTGTTCATACCACATGTATGACAGCAACTCTTCCAATGGCCAACGGGAACCTTTTGCCGTTTGGCAAGCCTCTATCAAAATAAATTTAACCCTAGAATCCCAACAAGTCATCACTGTGGTCTTGTGTTAACGAGTTTGGACTGATGGCACGCAGCCCTGGCCAGCATGACCGGTATGTCACCCCCACATGGCATGCTGGCTGTCCCGTTTCCCCGGGTGTTTATTTCCGATGCGGTATGCGTAATAAACTATAATATACTCTGCAAAGCTGTAGTCGAGTCCCTGCAAGTCCTTTCTCAAGTCCAGTCAGAAGTCCTTTTATAAAGCCAGTCACAAGTAACTGGATGAACAATGACAAAGAAATGCCTTTGTCAAAGCTGATTTGAATAGCTTGTGATTGGAATTAGGACTGGAGTGCTTGTCATGGACTTGCAGGGACTTGTGATGGACTCGACTACATATGTACATCTCTGGTAATAAACTATAATATACCCTGGCATAAATCTGTGGAGTCTAACAAATTCAATCAATGTCACAAAAGTATCATTAAATTGCATTATTTTATTTTATTAAATGAATGCTTTGTAAAGATTTTGTATTACTTTAAGCAAACACAGGGCCCTGTATAGCAAAACGATGTACAGTTGTGGTCAAAAGTTTAGAAATGGTTCCTTCAATTGTTCCTAGAGGTGTTCTTGTTCTTGCAATTTTTCTATGGTACGGTAAATTCTCAGTATATCAATAAAATCATGTTTCAAAACTCCTTGCTCATGCATGTATAATCATCCGGATTTGGTTCCCAGCTTTGGGAGAAATTGGGAATTTGTTTGCATGACTGATGCATAGGTAAAATCACAACCACAAATTGTTTTTGTTTTGAGGTGGGTATTACGGAAGTTTCCCCTCTCAGAGTCAAGAAACCTACATATTTGGAAAACTTAAGAAATATTTAGCACCCATGCAGATTCATTAAAAGCAGAAACAATCACATTTGAAGTTCATTTTCTTCAAGGCCATTTTCAAGCTACACTGTTATGCCGTACATGTATACGGCTATACAACAAAATATGATACAATGTAACAATATAATAACGCCTCTGTAAAAATCCATCTCTATCTAAACATGCATAATATTCTATATGTACATGCACCTTGATACATGTAACACCATCAAATTCCCATCGGTATTCAGCATAAAATTCCTCTTGGTACCAAATTTGTCATCACAATACAACTCGGAGATCAAAAAGACACGATCTATTGAAAGGGCCAGCTTGTTTGCACATACTGTGTATAATCCATTATCTCCTGGGTATTTAGGTTTCTCAACACTATAAAACAACATTCTTTGGAACAGTAAAAAAAACATTCAATTGACGACGGAGAACCCATTATTTTCAAGAACATTGTTGACAGAGGATTTAGGAGTCAGTTTAATAGCCAAGCCACACGGAATTAACCAAGGATTCTGAATTAAATAATAATTCAGTTGAAATTGAAATATTGAGTAAAAGTCATTTTCATTGTATGGGGGGGGGGGATAAGCAAATAAGCTTGTTTCAAATTTCACTTGAGAGAGAGAGAGAGAGAATATCTACAAAATTAAAATTATCAGTAGGCTCAATGTAAATTTGTCTACAAAAGAATACAATCTACAAAAAAATTAGAAAAAATTAAAAGATGGTGTGGAGTCAGAGGATGTGTGCCTTCATTATGTTTGTTCTTCAGGAAGACAAAAATGGGAAACAATTTAAAATATTTTATATTTAGATGTATTTTTCCTCTTTTGCAAACTGTACGTGTATTTTCTGATAATAATACTTATATTATTTCTCAATGATCTAGTCCCCTCTCTGGAGATCCCACATAAATCTATCTACAGTTGGAATCTGGCATCCTCGACAAACAGTCTGAAATGTTGAGTAACCGTTTTCAGAACTAACAAACAAACAAACAAACACTCATTAAAGAGGTCAAATTTCACACGATGTTACCTTCACCCTAATGTTACATTAATTATTATTTGAAGTTTTTTTTATGAACACCTTCATTTGTGCACAGTGTTAACCAGTTTGCGTCGGAGGACGTGTTAACAGGATCTGGCTGTTTTTATACACGGGCACGGCTGATGGGTTATAACGTCAAGCATGCCTCGACTCACCTCCGGGTGACGTCTCAACACGCTAATCCCTCATTTGTTTTGTACACACACACACAAAGTCCGAGAAGTCTGTGGAGGCGGACTGTGTGTTGAACTCAAACTTGGCCGCTGTGGACGGCCTGTTCTACAATTTATGCTCCGGTGGGCGCACCCGGAGTATTGAAATATATGAGGTTTCGGCAAGAAATATTGTACAAATACTGTTGAAATGACGCTTGCAAATCAGTATTTGTGGCGTTTGGCTGTATATCAGAAGTTGGCTGCTATATTTTGCCTTTTTTATTAAATAGAAATTTTCGGCGAAAATAATCCTGGCGCGAACTGGTTAACTTTTCACATTACATACTTCAGAGGAAACAGCTTTATACAGTTCGATTTGACTAGCCCACTGGGAACACTGACTCGTCTGCAGCAAGTTTTAATAGTAATTTGTACGCTGGGCTGGTAAAAAAAATAGAGCCCTGAAAATTGACGGTCAAAGCGTCTTACACAAATATTGTTAGAGAGAGAGAAGACTGCTAAGTCAAGCCTTCGTATGTTCCCATGAGAAGCAATTTTCTCGCCCCAACCCACTAGCATTTTTTTCTGAACTCTGCAAGCTTGCTTTAAGCCTGGCCGCATCCTTAACAACACACACGGTGGGATTTACATCTCAACCATCCTACGCCACTTCAATTGCTTAAAGTGCTTTCTAGGCTGGGCTACGAAAAGTAACATCATCAGATTTCTGTTCATCTTTCTTTTAAGTTGGGATTAAAATAAACTGAAGGATGTTGTTTTTAGGTTTAGATGCCTCAAGTTATGTTGAATTTACATGATTGGCCTTATCCATGCACAGAGGGTATTGGTATTATGTTCGTATTTTGTCGGACCTCTACCAGGAGGGGCAAAGAGTGGGGGAAAACAGAGAAAAATTTGTTTTAATTTTTTTCCCATAAAACCGATATGACATACCTGTCTGATCCTTGAAAATTCTGGATACAAGTATAGGGATGTTGTGTTCAGCTCCTCCCTAGGGGGAAATCGGAGGGAAATTTGGGCTCAATTCGAGGAGATTCAATCGGAGAATACATTGTACAATTCACCAGCAAAAAGTTAGAGCTCTTCAAACTCTTGCAAGGTACATGTTCTACATATTGTGTATGACTACCGCACCATTAAGTGATAAACAGTGTCCAAAAATTACACACGGATCTGGAAAAGAATGATTGAACTGCCACATTTGGAAGCATTACAGATATATAGCAAGTCAGTTGACTGCGAATACCCTTTATTTGTTACGGATATACACATGTACATGTACAATGTAACTGGGAATTTCAAAATTGGCAGAATGAATACAAGAATTGCCTAAATCTCATTTGAGTAGTTACCTTATTTCATTAATAATTTTTTTTCAAACTGGCCATATGGGCACAGTATCCAAGCATTTTAAAATTATTAGCCAATACAAGGCTAAAAGCCACTCTTGGTAAAGGACTACAACTGAGGTGGTGGGGTTGGCCACATTTTAGGTTGCCAGCTCTACCACCGTTATGGTTTTCCTGGACCCAGCTCTAAATAGAGAATGAATCCTCAATAGATACCAAAGAAATTATCCCAATTTTCAGACCTGTAGATCCAGGTGGGGTAACTTCCACTCCCCCTAGTATTGTTAAACATTCTGATTTTGTGGTTCGGCATTTTAACCCAATACTGAGACATGCCTGGAATGAATTACCGGTCAAATATGATTTGTTTTATGAGTATCACCAAACACAATGCCATGTACAAAAGTTTTTGAAAAGACAAGAAAAGACAGAAATCACAGCGATAGAAGGTACACGTATGTATTCACATTTTGTTTGATGAGTCACTCTGTGGCACAACCAATCAGCAGTGTATTGACACAATAAAATGGACAAAAGACTAATTTTTTCTCAGACCTTATAGAAAGTGAGTACTTCCAGCAACTTCAACTGCACGTACGGTCTGGTGCTGTCTAAAGATAAATTCATCACTTGCTTGACTCACCTTGATACTGAGTCCCAGACCTCCAATCCGCTGTCTTCTCAGGCACACGGCCCTTTCCTTAAACGGACAAACAAAAACACAAACATGAAAATCTGAAAATCAGGGACTTGGTCCCGAGACCTCTGGACTGCTGTTCCAGTGCACTCAAATGTAGGTACTGTACAGGAAAAGGCCTTCCAGAGGCCATAAGAGTTAAGAATAATCGCTGCGATTTTTATAAACCCCACCGATATTTTCAACAGAAATCATGATGACTTAATTAATTCGCAAGACGTGACAGAAAGATAGAGGAAAAATAAACATTTCTCTGAAGAGAAAGAAGAACACAGCAAAGCAAAAAGCACATAAAAACCCTAATCATGCTAAATCAAACGACATCCAACAGTGGGTACCCTTCTGTTGGATTTTGTTAATGTGGGCTGTGAACAAAAGATCTTTTGTTTTAGCTGTTTGATTGTCAGATTTACCAGGCTTCACACATTGATGTCCTTGAATTCTGTTTAATCCAGCAGGGTGTGCATAGAGAAAACCCAATGGGAACAAAATGTTCTTTTCCCCCCTTTTTTCCTTTAATTTTTAAGGGTAAAAGAAATAAAATAATTGCCACTGAAGTACTCTTTAACCCCTTGCGTACGGAAGACACCATATGGTGTAAAAAAAACAGTGCCACCAGGCAGGATGACGCCATTGGCCGCTGTTTGTGCAGTTTCAATCAATTGTTGGATTATTGTGTATATGTTACGCTCGACTGCACAGTGCACAAACACATTGTGGCCGTTTCGCTTTGCTGCCGGAGACGGCGCGACACCGTGACGTCTCCCGTAATATACCGTGCTCAAGGGGTTAACATCTCATTTTAAAAATTACAAAATTTGCTCAAACGCTGCAGCGTTTTTATTTTTGTAACGTTCCATCTACTCTGTATAAAAAAATATTTCTGCATATGTCCGTCATGAATGGTATTAATCCAGCGTGCGCACTCCAGAGGGTACATGTAGCTGTAATTACGCCATGCACCATGTATTGGGTTATTTCACGCTTCGTCAATACGACATTGTCCACATGTTATTACATTACCTTGGAGGAGTCCACCTCCGGTCCATTCACCTGGAAGAGAAACAATCAAAAACAGATGTCAAATTGCAGATTTAAATTAAAATTCTGAGACGTTATTTGATCCATGTCCGAGAAGGCATTCAGCCATGCACTGCGGCTGTACATGACTATACATGACTTGCATATAGTTTAATAAAGGCAGAAATTCTCTCTCTAGAATTTATTTGATTTTAACTGAAATATATTTTCCGTGAAGGAATGTGAGGTGATTTTAAATGTGTACACGATTGGTAATCCTCCAGTTTTTTTTTTTTTACTGAATTATTACAAAATACCTTACTAGACTGTAAGTTAATAGTAGTCTCAATCATCCTGTGAAATGATGGCACCAGGTGTGCGGTCGTTGTCAAGTAGGGAGCCCCGGACATGCTGGCATTCGGGGCGCGTCACGCCTCCGGGTAGCCACGCGTGCCTTGACTAAAGGCTATTATCCGCCCGACAGTTGAAAACGAGCACCATTTTTCTCTCGTTTTTTCCATCATCCAACAACACAAAACTTTGAACAGGTCAGTGTAACGATATTTTTTTAAAAATACTAACCCTCAAATTCGCCCATTTCTGAAAATTGCAACAATGACCAATCATGTACACTACATTTAAGCCTAAAAATGTGACAATTTAAACCGTAAAATTATTTCTTGTATTTCATTTTTAAAACCTGTGACGTCCGGAATACCACACTGGTGCTCTACCATCTGAGCTATCTTGACGGTCTCCCAATATTTGTTCGGGGGGGGTACTTGCCAGAAGACAAAACGATGCTCACATTCACAAAAATTGGGAACTAGACAACCTAGATCAAGAAAGCTCAGCTGGTCTAGAACTTTGGTTGGTAGCCTTTAAATCAGCCGCTTCTTCATGCAGTCACGCCCTTCCCATCCAGCAGTTGTTGAGATTAAATTATAGGTTTTTATGAGCCTGGAGATGTTGGTGACCGGGCGTTAATTTATGGCATGGCCTGCAGACTGATTAGATTAGCTTGTTTATCTAAGGCCAATAAATGTCACTGGTACTGCATCAATGTCCTTCAATATCATTAACGCTGGTTTAATATCTGCATAGGAGTGGCATGATCTATTGCATGTTTTGTGCATGGGACTTGGGGACTAATTTCTCGCTGATCAAAAGTTGTTAAAGGTTCCCGGAAATTAAAATAAGAAAAAGGCTATAAAGGGTTCCGAAACAATGACGGAACACATAAGACATATCAAGATTTGGATATGTTTCGGTAATTTATCGAGACTGATGATGGGAAAAAAAAATAATGGGGCAACCCCCGCCCTAAAAATATTTCTTTTTTGGTGCGACGTCATGGCTCCAGACATAAGAGGCAAGAATGCTCTTTACTGCCGATAGACAAACTTCACTTAAGCCCCGTCTATCCACTTCCGGGTTGAAAGTGAGGCTGTCAGTGCTAAACAACCACAGTGCTATTCAACAAATTCATTCATGTATGAATGAATCACGTCATAAATGGCAGAGCATGTTCAGCATAGTAAGGTATTTACTTAGCACTGAGATCCTCACTTTCAAATCCGGAAATGTGCAGATCGGTGCTATTTTAGTCAATTCAGGAATTGTCTATGCATGTACCGGTAGGTCTGAAAATTGGGATAATTTCTTTGGTATCAGTATTGAAGATTTATCGTCACTTTAGATCTGGACCAAGGAAAACTGTATAGGGTGGTAGGGCTGGCAACCTAAAATGTGGCCAACAATCTGTTGAAGAGCAAGGACAATATATCTTCACACCAGCAGAGGTAATTCAACATTTTAAATTTAGTCTGCAAACCAACCTCTGTTTCTACTGTGCTGACCAGGAATGTCTCTTCCCTCTGAAGGCTCAAGTTTTCCTTGGACAGTTGCACTCGGACCACCTCCCCATTATGTTGACCGTCCTTAAGGCTAAGGTAACCTGTTTTGACCTGTGGAAGCCAAAAAAAAAAAAACTTAGTCACAAGCCCTTGCCTAGTCTCACACTCCAAGACACTACAATACTTGCTGGGTGGGTTGGGTTGGGGGGGGGGGAGGGAGGGGGAGGCACCCAGCTCAGGTCTGTGTCCCCAGGTTCCTCCTATAGAGAACGCAGCTGTGTAGAAAGAAAGTTAAGCTTACTGTACTAGGAAACAAACAAACAAACAAACAAACAAACAAATGAACAAACAAATGAACAAACAAATGAACAAACAAATGAACAAACAAATGAACAAATAAACGATCAAACACCCCAACACATTTTTATCAACATGTCTCTAAAAAAATAAAGGAGGTGCCTTTTTCACTAGTTTTTTATCCTGAAGGCAGCATGTTCGAAACGGTTGCCTTGTTTTTTCAGGGTGGCTTCCACTGACGGTAAACTGCACCAAATCGATTCAATACAAACATGCAGTAGATCAACTGGGGGTAATTTCTTTCTTCCTTTCGCATTTTTGGGGACTATTTTGGGGAAAAAATATAAATATAAACATAATAATAGTAAATTTGTAGAATAACAATAGGTGTTGGGCTCAAGCCCCAACACCTAAAAAGGTGACCTCAAGAAAGAATTGGGTCGGGACACTAAACATAGTCCATAAATGTCCTACATGTGTAAGTGTGTGAAGTCAGTTACCACGGACACACATATTGCACCCAACTGGAAATGACTTAACCCCTTGAGTACGGTATTTTACAGGAAACGTCGGGGTGCCGCGGCGGCTCTGGCAGCCAAGCGAACCGCTACAATGTGTTTGTGCAGTCAAGCGTTACCTATACACAATAATCCAACAATGGATTGAAACTGCACAAACAGCGGCCAATGGTGTCATCCGGCCTGGTGGCACTGTTTAATCCAACAATGGATTGAAACTGCACAAACGGCGGCCAATTGCGTCATCCGGCCTGGTGGCACTGTTTTTTTTGCGCATATCAGGCGAAGCAAGCCACAGTCTAATACCAGTCACAAGCAAATACGCATCACATACAAATTTGGTTGGTAATCCTATTTTTACCAAGGAAGACTTTTTCATGCTAAGCAAATTTGTGTGCTCAGCATATTTGTGAAATTGGCCGCCGATTTGAAGACAAATTATGCGGTGTTAAAGCTAATGTACATGTACTGAATTATGAAGTGGGGCATCTACAATGTTTGATCCGTAAAAGAACCCCAAGAACTATGGATATTCACCGACTATGGACAAGCCTGGAGGGTGGGAATGCGATCTACACAAACCCACCACCATTATCGAGTGGTGGCTGGTGGGAAGAGGTTGTATGTTTGTGGATTGAGGCAATATGGTTTCATTTTGGTTGAGAAAATTAGGACGTGTTTGTTCTTCTGTAAACTGGAGGAACAGTGTAAATGGTACCAAATGTACACGACCGATAAGTAGCTCAATTTATATTTATCTACATTGTGTGTATTTTGTTGAGGTACATTTTTGCTTAAATATACAATGTACATTTTGTACATTTTGTTTTTTGGTGATGGAACTAAGGATTCCTCAACACAGCTCATACCAAACTTGACTGGCAACCATGCAGATAAATGCAGACAGACGATGATAAAGAATGTTCAATTTTACAGGTGGGAGGAAAACCACCATCTTCGAGTGAAAATCCATATCAAGCAGGGACTGAAAGTCCACTCCATATTTTGTAGATTTTCCCACAAGTTGCTGCCAAAGCTGATTAGTTCCTGAACCTTGATCTGAAAACATTATGCAAATATTGTAAACATAGATCTTCAAATTTATAGGAAAAAGGAAAAACACTTGATGAATGACTCAAGTCCAGTCTCACTCTCCTTAAGGCGCTCCTTAACCCCTTGGGAACGGTATTTTACGGGAGACGTCGGGGTGTTGCAGCGGTTCTGGCAGCCAAATCGAACCGCTACAATGTGTTTGTGCAGTCAAGCGTATCATAAACAATAATCCAACAATGGATTGAAACTGCACAAATGGCGGCAAATGGCGTCATCCGGCCTGGTGGCACTTTTCTTTTATGCCATATGGCGTCATCCGTACGCAAGGGGTTAACCCTTTGAAGCCGGATGAAGCCCGTACAAGCCAAAACAAAATTGCCACCAGGCTGGATGAAGTCTTTTCACACCATTCTCCGCATTTTCAATTCATTGTTGGATTATTGTGTATGTTACGTTTGACTGCATAGGCCTCTTGTGTCAGTTTTGCTTGGCTGCACAGGCCGCCCTGGCACCCCGGTGCCTCATTATAAATAACCGACTTCAAGGGTTAATAATGAACATGCCATACACTACCATTTTGTTTGCAAGTTCTGTACAAAGACATATGTACACACACAGACACTGATAGTGAATTGATTTCCAATTTCAAAGAAATTAGCCACGTACATTGTAATTCACTCTCTTTGAATATCCAGGGCCTGGCGCATGTACATTTCCCATTCCTTGAGATCTGAACAATATAGACTTCAGTTGCATATATCACCATGGCAACCAGAGATGTCACAAATTACACCATTGTTGCCGTCGCCGGGTCCTTGAAAGATTGGCTGGAAAGACAGGATGCGGTGGCCCTGTAGCGTGTGGCAGCGTCGGCTGGCTGGCAGCGGCAGTACGTGTTTTGAAGACAGCCATTTTTATTCGGCACAGAAATTATTTTGCCATTCGCATCAATTAACGTGGAATGAAATTTGATTACGGAAGGTCACACGTGCGGAACCATCATAAAAACTTTGCCGCACGCATCTAAACTCAATGTTATACAAACCCAATATTATGCACTAACTCAATATTATGCACTAACTCACTATTATGCACTAACTCACTATATGCATAATGTGTAGTACGAAGTTGTATTTATCTGCCAAACCCTTGTCTACCATATTGAGTTTTACAATCCAAAAAGGGGCAGCATTTAAAAAAAATTGTTTTGGATAAAGTATCTTTTCTCCTCCCCCCCAAAAAAAGAAAGAAAAAGAGGACATGCCTCCCAGTCAATCTACCGCATGTTTTTAATCGATTTGGGGAATCTAATGTCAGCCAAAGCCACCTTGAAGAAAACAATATATGGGGGCAGCCATCTTGGAAAATATTGCCTGATCTAAAACAGAATTTAAAAGTCTCCTCCTTCCTTTTTTTGAAACAGCATGACACTATTTTTGTTTGTTTGTTTATTTGTTTGTTTGTTTGTTTGTTTATCTATTATTTTTTACAATTTTTACCCTACATTTATATATATGTACAGTGCATTTAGAAAACAGATTGGAAGATGTGAGACAGTGGGGTCGTAAACCGGGCTACACACAACACTTTCAGGCAAACATGAATGTGACTCCCGAGTCTGTTACCAGATCAGGATTTCAAATAATTTGTATATACAAACTGTATACATCGTCATGCTGTGCTACTTAGTTTCTGTATTGTTTGACCTTACTTCCACCATGGAGGAAGGAACACTCCTCCATGCTTCCACACGCTCCTCCTATTTACAAATATGTAATGCCGAGATCAATATGAAAACTAAAAGGGCAGCCGATGAAGGCAGCGTCATTTTGTAGTTTTATTGATTTCCCCTGGAGTGCGACAAGGGTGCATTACCAGATGGAAGTTAATATATAATTGAGTGTTCCCTGCTAATGTATGTACATTGACTAGGAACATAATAACTAGGGCTCCCCATGTCACCTATAAGATGATTTTCAATGAGTCATCTTTGTGTCAGGGGACCAGAGGCACCGGGCAAACCCTTGCTCTTTAACCATAACCCTCCTTGGAATTTTTACTAGGAGGCTTCCTCAACCTGTCAAAATCCAACACTGTACAGTATACCTATGGCACATTCTTTGGACTTGGACAAATTGGGGCATCAAAAAATTAAAGCTCCATGTAAAGTAATGGTGCCAAGGCGCTACAGTCCTGAACCCATCAAAATTCGACACAAACTGCTGTTGGAGTTTGTAAGGTTTGGGGTACAGGGTTAATTAATGACAGGTGCTCTGGGTTCTTTTAAGTGCAATGATCCTATAGAGCACATGGGACCTGGCTTAACATCCCATCCCAAGGGCATGACCCTTTTGAGATGCTCCAGATCAATGCACTGCTAGTAGCCAGCCATGCTAATGCAAGCAATACTTGGTGTGGTTTCCCATTTAAGTACTGCTGGCAGTTAGTGTGCCACTTGCTCTTTCACTGAGCCAACATCTTAGCATGGAGGATGGTTCCTTCCTCCATGGTCTGGGACAGTTACCAAGTGGCTTTGGAGTTGTTTGGAGTTGAATTTGTGTTGGTCATTGTGTGAAAACCATGCTGTTTACTAATGGATATATATCTATGAATTAGTGTAGGTTCTGTGTACATGTACATAAAATGTACATCTCTGCCATCTTGTCATTATTTTGTGAACATTATGGTACTGGGCGATGGGTAGTTGGTGTCATTTTTCCATTGTACGTCCATTGCAGGGATGTGGCCAATGCAAGCGTTTGTTGTTGTTGTTGAGTTTCAAGTACATTTTTCGAGGTCCGAGTTTATATAGCTTCTGATTTTTGAGAACTGCCAACGTTTCTGAAAAGGTGAGACCAATTTCTGTTACACTTGAAACAAATTTTGAAAAAAAAGGAAGAATTGCAGCAAAGTGGTGGCACTTTAAGTGAAAGTAAAATAAAATTAGTATAATAAATAAATTGGGAAGGTGGGGGAAGTTAACTTGTTCCCTTCCAGCTGGATACTACGTACATGTACCACTGCCAATAGTAGGTATTATAAAAAGTTGCTTCTCAAGTAAATTTGCTAAACCATGTACCAGTACGCGCACCTGAAGAAAATGATACATGCTTTGGACATGAAGAGAAAGCCAAGTTTGTGAAGATTTATAGAGGAGCAGTGGATACCAGGTGTTGACAGGGGTCAGGTCATGTCAGTCCACAGCATGTTATGCAGCCATCACTCCTTCATGGCACGGTTACCAGGCAATGCCAAGAATTCAAGACTGCTATGAAGACTGGATGGAGAGGGAACAGTCAGACTGAGGTAATCAAGGCAATTGACCTGCATCAACGCAGCTTATGAATTATTGTCCAATCACATCAATTATAATTCCACGTGGAACGCGCAAAATCTGAGACAAACAAAAATTACCACACAAAATTCCCATAGGGTTGTCTAAGGGGCGTGGTTAACTCGTAAACGGCGATAGGTCAATTGCCTCCGATGCAACTGGTCCTTGCCTTGATTCCTCTTGTAATGTTCGCACAGACAATTCGATTTTCAAATTCGAGAAAGACGTTTCAGCCCTACATTTGAAGAATGGTGCGACTTTCACAGAGCTACATACAACTTTGTATTATTACCCTAACCCTGCCAGATGCAGCACAGTGCATCTGTTCTGACAGCTCCACTTTGCTGCACTCTGCACACAAGTCAATGTGACAAAGTATGCAATCTGATGCGTCTGGCAGAGTTCTAGTAAACATGCCCTGGAGGATTAGGGTTTTAATGTGTACATATGCAACCTCCTCCCCCCCGCCCCCCCCGCCCCGGCCGCCGCCCCCCCCCCCCCTCCCCCCCCCCCCCCCCCCCCCCGCCCCGCCCCGATGCGGTTTAACATTGACAAAATGGCATCATTTGAATTATAAGAACATTTCAGGTTGCTACATGTACAATGTACATGTAGGTCATTTTGGAATGATGAAAACAATTTAAGGACCAAAAAATCTTCCGGAAATCTGGAAGACATCTCACCAAAAATCCTGAAATCAGGAAAAATCTGGAAAAATCTCAGCCCTGACATATCTAAAAGTTTTCAGAAACAGGAAACTTTTAAATGCATTTAAGAAATTGATGTTTACTCTATTCTTGTCAAAAAGCCAAGCCTCTTGTTCCAAACTGCATACAGTGACCACAACAAATTTCCACCTGATGCAATACAGTGTACCTGTTTCTATACACACATCAATGTATCTCTTTTTTGTCCGAGTTTAAAACAAAATAATAAATGCCTCCCCCTTGAGGGCTAAAAGAAAAAAAAAAGGCAGTTACAAAATTTCAAAGGTCATCAGGCTCACCTGTCGGACTAGAATATGAAATATTCCTGTCAATCCATTTCGTAAAAGTGTACATGTAGACACACAATCCACATGCATGTTAATGTTACACATGTATTTTGATACTTTCAGCTCAAATGCTGGATTCATTTACCATGTAATATGCAGGAAAACCTATTTTGTACTCGTTTTCACCCTTACGGTGTATCAAAAGTATTTTACTGCAGAAATGGATGTGGTAAAAATAAATGTAGCCCTTGAAATTTGCCTTTGAACACAATAGGACGAGACTACATGTATTTGGTTTAGGTAAATTTATACGAAAGGGTTTACAAATAATGCCAAATTGTGTCTACTATATCTCAAGAAGTCTAATGCATGTTACAAAACGTCTTGTGCTTTCAAATTTCGTACATAAAATACATGTATCTTGAGGGAAAAATTGAGCAATGCAAGATGACAGATCATGACTATGGGTTACATGTAGGTGGGAGTGGAGTATGCTTAAATGATATCACACAAGTTTTACAAAAAGATTTATTTTCAAAATTGATTTTTTTAAATTTGGCTTACCCCATGTATAAACCAGAGTGGGTTTCGGTGTCTTGAGTGACGAATGGGCAGGTTGTGACTCAGCTTGAGCATGAACGGCTCGAGGCCGATCGTGAGTAGCAGATCGTCAAACCAAAGAGTCATCTTGCTCACAACTCACACTCAACAGGACTAAGTCCAAGTGAAAAAGGCGATAGGGACGAATGTTCCACGGGGTTCAAGTAGTCATCTGCTTGCCTTCTTTTAAGAACACACCAAAGTTGTCCTCCATTTTTAACGTAAAAACTGCGCAGCAAAGTGGAACCCGGTGAAAAACTCAATGCTCACTGTTCAAGACAACTCATATGAAGACACAAAAAACAGTGTGGAATGTTGAAGACGGTAGTAATGCGTGGTGTTGCATGTCACTTTGGTACAACAAAGTAGTTCAAGTTTTCCTTAGTCAAAAATGTAAAGCCTTAATGAAATTAGCACATACCTCGGCAACATACATTCTTGCATCTTTCTTTAAAAAATTAGCCGTTTGTAAACAGAGCATAACGGTTCCAAAATGCCTCAGCCAAATTCGGCTTTTGCCGCTCAACGATGCGGGCGATCCATAAGGAATGTTGATGACCATACGTGTACAGCACACAACACAACGTTACAAAAGGCATGCACTTCGTAGGACACAGGTGAAAAATTGTTTCGCTAAAAGGGTAATCGGCTTGAAGCCACCTAAAACAAGGCCATCTTCACAGGCACAACTGAGTCCCAATTACAAATTATCAGCCAAAAATAACCAGCAAAGTTCTGACATTTCGCGAGCCGTGATGACAGTCATGAATTGGTTGCAGCGACAGAAGGGCAAGTGTTCATTGCAGCAGGAGTGGAGTAAACACGCATACATGTATGTAATTCACAAAATGGCAATAATTTCTTGTGGGTGTAAAGGCATCATGTATCGTCAGCTGCAGTTTTTCCCGTCTGTACTGAAGCCTGTGAAGTGGTGTACACACAGACAGCATGTCTGTGTCACTGTCGCTGTATTTTACTGCAGATGAACATGCATGTATGCAACATTAAAAAGTTTCCAACGGCAATCTACATGCTTTGAAAAAATTCCATTCAATCAAGCCCTACATTGTAACTGTATGAAAAATGGATCAGAGTCAAACGTAAGAACTTATTGCAGTATCCAAAAGATATCTGGGACTGAGTGAGGTTTCTGATACCATGAAGCAATCAGCGTCATTTACCGGGTTGAAAAACAAATTATCTGTTGTCACTGAAGATTTGCGAACACCAAAATCAGACAATGCTTGATTTGCCATCCATGGGACCAATCTCAAGCATAACAGTTGCCTAGCAACAGCCTGGAGACGACAAGAATCTTGATGAGAATGTTCACTTTGAAGGTAACATTTCAGAACCTCACACAGTGAGTGTATGGTTCTCCGAATGCATACAGTGTACATGTACATGTATGCGCCTGAAGTTCGCGAAAGAGACTGGTATCCTCACTCCCATTGGTCATCAGCTTGAAATGTGGACAGGCGATTGGCCCAATTTGAGGACTGTTAAATACTGGCAACAATTCTGCATCTGCAATTGCCAAGGAGGTCGCAGATCAAAAAAGCTCACGAAAAACTGAATTTTCAAATCAGTCGACTTGCCAAACCTTCACAAATTTGCAAATTACATGCTGCTACATGTAACACGGCAGAATTCCTGGCCAATGGCACACACATTACTATTTTAAAACCATATACACTGCAGTGTGAAAACAGACGCTGGGTTTGCTGCATGCTGGTCTCCGATCAGCAAAAACACTTCTTTATGCACTCGGCGCTAGCATTCGTGCATTCAAATTTCACGCTTATCACTCTGTGTACGTCAACTGGTGATATCCTACCTCGTAAACAACTACATGTACACTCCGGCTGTATTGCAGCGTCACACTTCAAAAACAATCCTTCAATCTCTTCTTCTGAAGTCAAATGGCGAATTTAAACATTTCCATTTCGAAGCATGCTCATCAATTCGGGTTTTTAAACAGTCATTTGTTAATGATAGACAGTCAAAATTATACTCAAGACAATAAATTTCCATTACAGGCAAAAGAATGAATCTGAAACAGACTGGTTTGAGACGTGTCAACTGCTAGCGAGCGATCACCTGTTTGGTGCGTTTAACAATCCTCTCCGTACTTTTCTGTCCTTCACGGTAGAGTAAACACGTTCTCTCATCTGGTCGTCCGCAAGTACAAGGCTCTCTGGTGCTTGCAAGGTGTCAGTCAAACTTTTCAGACAAGGCTGTGCCTTTAAGCAGTCTGGGAACCTCTCCCATATTTCAATTAGGATTGCACACACCTTTTATACTGGAGCAGCCATTTAATAAAACTTCCTGGAAACATCGATCACTGTGGGTCAAGGACCAAAAATCTATGCAGATTTGGAATAACGTCTGCAGAGTCCCCCACAAAACGAAGAGTCCTTTTCAGAATCGATCTTGGATTCTTCAGTTGGCTTCACACAGTTAAAAGATGCTTCACATTCCAATTATGGTGAATACAGATGTGCAATATACTGTAAGTTTATGGATTGCGTCGACAGAGCACGCCTCACAAAATATCAAATCTATTTTTGATTCCAGCTTTGATGCTTTACAGCCGACTTCTTTTCAGTTGCCCAAAGATTTTGTAAGATTATCAAAATGGTTTCCTACTTTGTACTGGAAGCACTATTCACAGATCCGCGGATAAATAAAGCTGTTTGTTGCAACGAAATCCTTCCGCAGCACTCCAAGTGTGTACCGAGCCTTCACGCTCCTGTGCGTCTCTATTGCATTCCGCTGTTTTGGCAATTACATGTCGAATGCCAAGTCCAGTGTATAAATGAATAATGATTCTGCTGTGTGTCACAGTGACACAGCCCGCGTCTGAGTGCAATTTGCTGCACACGGGGAACTTGTGTCAAATCAGCTGTGAGGTGCGTTAGGTGATGGTGTGAATGGAGGGCCAATCACAAGCCGGAGGTATGTCTTGGTCTTAACCTCTTGTTTTCTACTGGATGAGGGATCCCCGTCTTATTTTGTGTTACAATTGCTCACAGCTGCAGCATGTAAGGTATACATGTACACCCACACGTGCATCTGGTGTACCATTCACAATGTCCAATCAGAACAGATCGATGCCTGTCTTGGGCTACTTCATTCCCAGGGCGTGTGAGGAATACCTTATTTTTTCACTCACCAATGTGATAATATTCCAAATGATGATACTTGCGTCGTCGTTGCAATGAAAGAATCTGACTATTTACATGCAATACCAGTACAGCAAATGGCTGGCCGTATCACTGTCTTTAATTTTGATAAATATGACAGGTTTGGTACGGTGTAATGTACCGCAGCTAGGAACCTTTTAGCGTGTCTGTTAACTGATAGTGATATGAATATTTATGGAATGCCTCATTGAATTACAGAGTCGGCAAAGATAAATTTTCTGAGATGTCAGTCTACATGTATCTTCAACTTTGTAAGGATGAAGCAACTTCTGCAAAATTCCTTCCAGTTTGCTGTCATCAAATCTGCCAGAATTAAAAACTTTTCATGGAAATGCTGCATGACTTACTTAATGGGCCATGTTTCTGATCAAGCGAGGGCACTGTAACAATGAAATTATGGGTAACACAAACGAAAGTGAATTCACTTCAGATCGATTTTATAAAAATTTCATATTGTAAAAAGAATTAAAATTCATAGTGACTTTTTATGAAAGTTCACCGACAACAAGGCTAAAAGCCACTCGAGGTACGGCACGTACGGAGCTACAAAAAGAAAAAAAGAATCAAAGATACAAGAGGTAGGAATTAATATTCCTCTTGAAGCAGGAAAGATCATACGATGATGGGAAACATGTACCAGGCAAAGAAGTCCACAGAGATCTACAGAATGGAAAGAAAGCTATAGACCTTTATCATGCTGTCGCCATCTTTGTCTTGTTCCCTGTATGCATTAGCAGTTATGAATAGTGATTCTAATTATTGAATGAAGGTGCCAGATTATTTTTCCTTCCAGCCTCGGTTTGGTTACATTGATTTTAATAGGAGAAAAACAAAATGGCTGCACCATGATAAAGGTCTATTGTATTATGTCATATAATTTTAATTTTGTTAGATCCTTCATACTCATTTCTGACGGCGGGCCCTTTCTTGGGGTGGGGGTGGGGTAGTGGGCCAAGTCTCTTTTATAAAAAAAAATCTTCTAGTTTATTTTTTCTGATTACATGTATGTCTGATTTTATGTACAGTATCTATCGTATTCAAAAGCCGATACATTATCAAATGTATTTTCCATAAAGTAAAGTTTAGTACATTGTAGCTTCATACCATGAGTGGCTTTTAGCCTTGTTTGGGGTGAACTTGCACACAAAAAATAAAGTAAAGGAACTATATTGTGTTCTTTGTGGATCAAGTGTTTTGGGGAGGTTGTCAGCGCAAATCGGCGACAGGTTTTGAGGCCATTACAAGCATCAGGTATTCACAGTGAAGTTTTCACATGCAGTTGAAGTGGCTAAGAGCGTACTGTAACCACTGGAGCAGTGTATCTGGAGCACCAAAAAAATCTTGTATTACGGTACTCGGGTCTTGTTTTATTCATAGACTTGGTTCAAAGACGGGTGGTTAAGACTCTTGTACTTGGTGGTTGTATAGATACTAGCCTCTAGGAACGAACGACATTTCTGGGTTGGCAGAGTGCTCAAGTGAAGTGTATTCAACTTGGCTTGGCTAGACAGAAAATGTCAGCATAACTGTATACATTGTACATGATGTACATTGTATGTATCTTGGAAGAGGCTCCCTCCAAACAGCATTCTATATGAATTATGAATAAAATGTACCCCCATACTGCTTCACCCCCAATGTGGCAATTGTCATTTTGAATGTGACCAAAGTCCCAACCCTGGGACACCATTCTCCTGTAGGGCCTCTTTTTACCGTACCGAAGTCCCCACCCTTCAGTACAAAAAGAAAACCATAAAAATAATATTATAAAACCAAATACCGGCAATCGCGGACTCCCTATTGTCCCTCTTTTGTTTGTACTTTAACTTTTTCGGAAGGCCTCTCATATGTTTTGTACACGATTTTCAATCGTGGACGTTCGGTCAATCGTGGACCCTTTGTCTACGCCCTAACTCTTTTGTCCCTAGTCCTCGATTGCCGGTATTTGTATATGTATACAGCATGACTGCAGTACCGTATTTTCCCAAAATCTCCTTCAACCCGCAATCTCTACATGTAATTACATGTAGTATGATGGACAACCATTCACACTTGAACGTTGCCTCCTTGAACCCTAAGGGGCAGCCAAGCTGAAACAACTCTGACCTTACAATAATCTCAGTGCCGCCTACAATCCACTTCTCATTTCTCAACCTTGTCTCTTTCAGACATCGCTGGGAGGGTTTGTCTGGGCCGGCCGCCTGGCACATGTAAGCTAAGCTTGCTGGGATGTAATTGAATAATTGGAAGAGGCTGAGCCTGTGGGCACAGCTGGTGTGTGTGTCCTCGGACCAACCGACCGACCACAGATGCTAAAACTAGTGTCTTGTTTGTTTTGAGGATATTCATGGGTAGCGCTTATGCCAGTTCGGTATTTCAACTGCACATGACATTTTATCCCGAATGACCCGCGTGACCTAACGCACGCGTGTGTATGCAAAAGGTAGTCGCACAACGCGCACACTTAAATTCAATCAGAATGGGCGTTCGCGTAATGTGGCGCGACATTACGTCAGCAATTTTATCCTGAATGACCTTTGACCTTTCAGATACGACCTGGCTTATACTGGGCAAGCATGAGATGAGAACATTAATCTTGAAGTTTTCTAAATGACTTAAAAGTTTTTAGAACAAACAAACAAAAATAACGACTGCGATTAACCCCTTGCGTTCGGCCGGCTGTTACTGATGAGGTGCTGGTATGCCAAGAACGGGGTTGTGCAGCCAAGCGTAAATGCAAACAATATGCACCACACTGAATAGAGTGGTCCTATTCATCACACTTAAACTCCCACCCCCTTTTTGTGTGAATGAAAGCTTAGTTTGAAAAAGCTCCATCTATTCATTACACTCCCATTGAACAATATGTACATGTAGTTGACACATGAACGGATTGAGTAAGTGCAGGAATGCATCTACAGACGTCAACCGGCCAGGTGGTCTTTTTCAAACTGCAGCTATGGCTGTCATCCATTAAACCATTTTTAAGCCAATGCCTACAACCTGAGGAGCTTTAGTACGGTAGGTACATGTACATGTACAATGTACATTGTACATTGTGTACATTAGAATGTGATTCATTCACACAAAAATCGATGACACAATTATCGGATGCAAACCTCACACACATTCAATAACATAGATCTTACCACCAAAGAAAAAAAATTAAACCAACATGGTTTGATCACAGATTCCTCTTGACTAATGCTCATGCATAAACCATGGCACTTGTCTACCGTTGCGATGGTCCAATGGGCATTTTCACTGCCGGCAATCCTGTCCCGAGTTCCTGGACTACCTTGGGACAGTTTCATTTTGCTGTATAATCACAAACATGCTTACATTGGAGATTGTGTAATGTACATGTAGGGCCCCTCTTTAGTTTTGATCAAATTAGAGTCAAGGGTATTTTTTCTCATTCAAAATACCTTTTTCAACCTAAAGCAGACTTCTCTTAACCCACCTCAATCCTCAAAAATCCTCCTTGCAGTTTTGGAGAGTTTTGGAGGATTTTGGAGGATTAAGGATGAATGGTATTTTTTTTTAAAAGAGGATTTTTGAGGATTAAAGATGAATGGTGTTTCAAGCGAGGAGGATTTTTGAGGATTGAGGATGAATGGTGTTTCAAGCAGAGGATTTTGGAAGATTGAGGATGAACGGTGTTTAAAGCACAAGAGGATTTTGGAGGATTGAGGATGAATGCATTTTTTGGGGCAGGGTAATCAAAGGATTTTGGAGGATTGAGGATCTAGGGTCTAGGGTTAATTCTATTGACATTATTGTTTGGAATTTTGAACAGATTATTGCGGTAGAAAATGCAATTTTCTGATGCGCTTTACGGCAGTTGCCATGCGAATCAAAGCGGTTTTGCGTGTTTACTGTGCATCGCGGTGATCGCCAACTTTATTTTCGCGTTGCGTTTTGTGATCTTTATTGAAACTTTACCAGAACATTTCCCCCAAACCTAACGGCATACCTGTTGGTTTGTAATGACGCTAACTAGTTTTTCAATTCCAATAACCTAAAAGTGGACTTTTTGTTCCCTTCTAGGGAACAGGGCCCAACACTACACAATCGCCCTTACATGTACGTACATTGTAGCACTAAAGTCTTACTGAGTAAAAACAGGTTACCAGTCAAACTCTTGTGTGATTTTCATACAAAGCAAACAACTGCTAATACCAGTTAATAATTATACAAGCAACATGAACTGGGTAATCCTGTTTTACACAAAGCAAATGTTTTTTATGGTAAGCAATTTTTTCTTTGCTAAGCACATTTTCTGCTGTAGTTAGCAGCAATTACTTGCTCACAGTAAGCAGATATTTAAGCACAGCCATGAAATCATTGGGCCCAGTTCTCGGCAGCCAACACCCTGAAAATGATCCAATTTGCCTTAGGCATGCCCAAGAGGAGCGCACATCGAATGCTACGCTTGTAAATTAGTTTCTATCTACATGTACATGTATAGTGTTGCAAGTTATTATGAGTTAGCCCGCACGCCTTGTAATCGACTCAGACTGTGACATGGTATACCCGAGGAGGAATACCGTGCCCAGTCACGTTATCACTAAAATCAATATTCTCTTGGTCGGAGGCTGTTCCACCAATTGCACTTGGCGTCGGGCAAAGGGGAAGCCCTCCATTCAATTTGTACAGGGAATTACGTGTTTTGTCCATTTTGTTACAGTAATAAAAAATTAACACAATTTGTTTGGGGTATAATATACCCCCAAAAAATTGTGTTATAACGTGGGAGATATTTTTGCTGCATAAAACAGTGAAATTTGGAAATATTTAATGAAAAGGTTTAGCTGTCAGGACAATAATTTAGTTTTTTCCCCATTGACCACAACACTATCATTCCCCTTTGAGTCCAGAGGGTGCGATTAGGTAACAGCCACCACTGGCCAATCAGAGACAAAAAATAAGACCCAGTGACCTCATGCCGATCAAGAGAATGACATCGTGCCATTGCAAAATACATGTATCATGTACATCCTGAAAGGAATAACTGATGTGTACTGTTCCTAATTCTAATTAGTCCGTGTATAATACTTGTAAATCTCATATTCTCCAAAATGGAACAGAGACAAAACCGTTGCTGGCTTGCTCTACCAGATCAGATGGAGCATGCAATACAGAGTCACATTTGATTGGCCACAGTTGGCCAACAGAGGGCGGCATTCACTTTTACTGGTTGATCTTCAGATAACAAGCACAATTAGCACATTATAAATTAATTTAGTATTTGGTTAATCCTTGTACTGTTATAACTATTGTAATCTACCAACCCCTTCCTCTCCCATAGCTTGTGTATTGGTATTACAACCTATCACTCGATAGGTTTTGATAGACAGGGTATCTGGCTCCCTTTTGGCAGCGGGAGGAGGGTTAATTAAGTTAATTAATTAATTAGTTTGGTTATATGAAATAATTTAATGGCACAAAAAAATTACTTCTGAAGTGTACATTTTGGGATGCATTGCTATCACACAATTTGAGTTACATTAACCATTAACCCTAACAGCCCAAGGCTTTTTACTAGAATCCTTCCCTAACCACACAAACTCCAACACTGTGTAGTAAACCAATGGCACATTCTTTGTACTTAGACAAAATCAGGGCATCAAGTCCCATGCAAAGTGATGGTGCCAAGGCTCTACAGTACCCAATCACACAAAATTCAACACAAATGGGGTGTTTGATTTTGGCAGGTTAGGGAAGGTTAGGGTTAAGTAAATTAGTTGGCGCTCATTCTACACCGGTCATGCACGAGGTTCAACGTTTGCACACGGACTTGGTTTGCATAGTTACTGCTCACACAGATTTTTACTACGAGACGACAAGAATTTTAAAAAGAAAGGAAAAAAATTCTAGACAACTAGAATTTCTTTCCTTCCTTTCTTATATTTTTTTACCAACTTGGAGAAGAGACCCTTCCCTAAAAAAAAATAAATAAACATCGCAGCCTCTAAAAAGAACCCATCTTTTTTTGGTGTACTTGGTTTTAAATTTGTAGTTTCAAGGCCGTTGTGTGCCATCAGCTACAAAGTACTCTTACCCTTATTGTTAGTTACAATTACCAACATCAGCCACCCTATTAGGTGTAAAGTCGCGCTTCCAAAGACTGCCTGGGACACGTCACTGTGTAGAATTGGTCACGCATTGTAAGTACAATCATGAGAACATGTTCAACTGTACATGGTACAAGTAATGCTTCATCGGGCAGGTGCTGAGGTTATAAATTTCTCGTCAGTGTGAAGGCATTTCAGTCAACAGATCATGTCGTTTGCATGGTGGGAATACAAATAGCGAGCTGTCTTCTCTGAATAATATGAAACTAGATCTCTAAGTTGTATAAACTACGTGTACTTATGCACTGTGCCGGTAATGTGTACACAAGGGGATAATTGTGCAATACATTTCACATATTTTGACATGTAACTTTGTAAAACTCACACATTAAAAACACTTTTCGAGAATGTACGAAAGGATTTTTTTTCAACATTTTAATTTCACATGTAAAATGTTTTCAGCTAATCATTGCATATAATTTATTTGTTTAATGAGGTAAAAACTGATAATGTACAGGGAGTTTAATAGATGCGCAGAAATTATTTTCACCTGAAATGAAATTATTTCACGCTAACAAATATTGATAAATGAAACATTTAACTAGGAATACTAAGCACGTCTAGCCCAGTATTATTTTTGTCCTGAAAGGTTGCACTTGGAGTCTGGTTACCAAAGAGCATTGCAAGAACCATTGGAGATAGTTGGGTTTCATCTTTCCAATTATAATGAATCCCCACAGAGCCAAGAGGCATACAGAGGGGTGCAACTCCCTATTGGAAGCTGAGTTTGAATGCTGGGCTCATCCCCAATTATAACAAACACACACTATGCCAAGTGGCATTATAGACCGACAGGGGTGCCATTCATACATGCTTCATAATTTCCAATTATAACAAATCCACTGATCTAAGTGGCATACAGAGGGGTGCAACTCCCTATTGGAAATCGAGTTCATGAGTAGTGTAATGATATTCCTTCCGCGATAGGATACATATATACCAGCATCCCATTACAATGCATGTGGAAACAAGATTATTTCAGAGTCATATACATGTACCCAATTATACGCTTTGGTTTACAGCCAGAGATGATAGCAGTAAAGAACTGTACAAAAAACCGCACAAAACTGGTCATAAATTCCTTAGTATCATTGTTAACCCTAACCCCCTTCGGTGTTTTTCATATCGCCCTGCTAAATCCAACAATTTCCAACAAAACCGATATGAGATGCCTGTTAAATACAACAAAAACTAACAACAAATTTTTTGTTAGATTCTGCAGTGTACCACCTACACACCAGCCTCGGCACTTTGCAGCGACCCTGCTGAATCCAACAAAATACAACAGGTATTTGTTTGTATGGGCCCTGGCAAATCCAATGAAATCCAACTGAAATTTTACTACAAGTCTGCTTCCATTCTGCTAAATACGACAACATCCAACAGGTATATTTAGCTGCTACCCTGCTGAATACAACAATACCCAACACACCATGTAGTTAAATCCAACAAATTACAACAGGTTTTTGCTATTGTTGGATTTTGTGGGTTTTAGCAGGGTAACTGCAAAGTGCCGATGCTGGTGTGTAGGTGCAAGGGCGGATCCAGAACACAATTTTTTTGGGGGGCCAAAAATTATTTTTTTCAATTTTTTTGGGAGGGGCCAAACAATTTTTTGGCTGAGTTTTGTGGGTGGGTGTATGCAGTGGCTGCCTTTTTTTTTGTTTTTTTTGGGGGGGGGGGGGGGCCATGGCCCCTTGGCCCTCCCCTGGATCCACCCTTGTGTAGGTGGCAGAGTTGTATTCAGTCCCTGCAAGTCCTTTCACAAGTCCTTTTGCAAGTCCAGTCAGAAGTCCTTTCATAAAGCCAGTCACAAGTAACTGGATGAACAATGACAAAGGAATGCCTTTGTCAAAGCTCATTTAAATAGCTTGTGATTGGAATTAGGACTGGAGGGCTTGTGATGGACTTGCAGGGACTTGTGATGGACTCGAATACATCTCTGGTAGGTGGTACTCTGCAAAATCCAACAAAATTTGTTGTTGGTATTTTTGTATTCTTATGTGTGTAAATATTCATATTTAATAAAAAATGTATGCAGGGCCACAATGGAAACCAGTTTCAAACTGTTTGGGCACACCCTGGGTAAAGAAATGTAATAAATAAATAAATAAATAAATAAATAAATAAATAAATAAATACATTTCTTACCTCTGTCATGACTGCTGAGCTGAGAAGCTCACAAGAGCTGCATATATTGCACCATCCAGCACCAGACTACCACAAGGCAATTTTGTTGACGAGTTGGAAGATTAGAAAATGCAATGATGTCACCGGCTTTTAAATAGTCTTCTCCTGGGTGTGGTGAGGTCACATGATGACCTCTGACCTATCCATGACCTGTTGTGCAAGATGATACAAATTTATTTTTCAAGGCATGTGTGTTGGTTTTGGTCACCCGTTCACTGGTTTTAGAGTCAAAGGTCAGAGAGAGGGAAAAAAAACAACTTTTTTTATACTTCTAAAGATAGAAACTTGGTGAACTGTAGTTTTACAATGAACTTGTAGAGGTTCTCATCACATTACAAGCAAAGACTTTGTAAAAAACCGGAGTTTAAATTAACACTTTTTTCCTCTGATTAATTAACCCTAACCGCCGAATTCGCCAACATTCAACAACATAATTATTGTGTTGCATTTTGATGGGTTCAGGACTGTACAGCCTTGGTACCATTAATTTACATGGAGCTATGATGCCCCAATTTGTCTAAGTACAAAATGTACAAAAAATGTGTCAAAAGCCGTGTCCGCACTGGACTTTTTTTTTGGAAGGTTTTACCGAGACGATGGTAAAAAAAAAATGGTCAAATGTGACCACTGTTCGCACTTGGACTTTCGACACGGGAAAATTTTACCGAGACCGTGGGAGAAGTAGCCGAGCTGTCAATATAATGACTCATGAGGGCGCTTTGCGTGACCTTTCTACATTGACGCGATTGACCTAAATCACGCCTGCCTTTTCATTTTTCCGGCCGATGTGTACACGCAGGCCTACGTCTTTAGCACCAATCAAACTTCCGACTTTATCAATAATAAAATATACTATGATTTTAATTGCGACCAAAAGAGAAACAACGCACTGGAATTTGGAAACTGGCCACGTGCACCGCACCGCGGTAAAACAATGCAAAGCGCATGCGTGGTTTCTCTGTGAAGCATGACCTTGCGCTCGGGCTGGATGTACGCTTTCCTGAGCCGCTTTTACCGCAACGCACTGTCCGCACTGGACTTATCTTCTCGGGAAAAGTTACCTGGTCAGTTTTCCTGGGCAGCAGTTGGCCGGTAGAAGTAACCGCTGGACTCAGGAAAAGTAACTGAGAGGAAAACGTCCTAGGCTGTCCGCACTGGACTTAAAATGGGAAAAGTTCCCATCGTCTTGGTAAGTTTTACCAAAATAAGTCCAGTGCGGACAGGGCTATAGGTAAACTGCACAGTGTTGGATTTTGTCAGGTTCAATTCCTGGTAAAAGTGCCACAGGGGTTAGGATTAAAGGGTAGATAAGTGGTAAACATCCGATGAAAACAAATTAACCACAATATCCATCAGAAGATGAAATATGCGGAAATATTTTACTTTAATACCCCCCACCAAAATCGGTCAAGAACAGCAAAATCTTAGAAAATAACCAACCCTCCTTGATAACAACGGTCTAAACATGTGGTACAACCTGTTATTTCAAGATTTATGTCAGCAAAATCTGAAAAAAATGAGGCAGAAATCAACATGTATGTGAACACTTTGCGGGACCATGCACTGTGCCAGGAACATCTAACACAGAAAACACAAACTTTCTATATTTCACAAAAATTCCCCAACAAAATTCTTAAATTTAAAGGTTGTGCCAAGTGTTTATACAATGTGTTATACACAGATGGATAGTTATTTTCCAAGATTTTGCTGTTCTTGACCGATTTTGGTGGGGGGTATTAAAGTAAAATCTTTCCGTTATTTGTTATTTTTTTCCCTACAGAAAAGCTAGATTTTTCATGTATTTCGCTTTATTTTGGCACCATTCTTTCGATGATCAATTTCATTTCCTGATATTTTAGACTTCTACAAAGCCAGCGAGGGAGGTAGTTTACTGGCATTCGCGATATGCGACTGCGAGCTGAATAGTTTGTTGAAGTGAAAATGCAATTGAAAAAAACATGCATAATCAATTGGTACTTTACATAGAACACTGTTTAACATGGAGATTTTGACTCAACTTAGTAGTAGGCCTAGTAGTAGAATAGCTAATAAAACGCTGGCAGGCATTTTGAACTGAAAATTTGCCGACCATTTTGAAATTAAATGCTTGGCGGCCATCTTGGAAATAAATAACAATAACAAATAAAAGGGCCCTCATCCTCCTCTTTTTGGAAAAAACCCGGAAGGTCGACTGGTATTTTTTTCACTTGGCCTGATACTTTCAGTGATAGGCCTAGTTGCGATGTTCTCACCCTGTGCAAAATCTTGTCAAAACACAGTACATATGCATTCTCTAACGTTAGTCCGAGTATTACTTGGACTACTTCCAAAAATGTAAGGCTCTCCGTTAGCCTTACAAGGATATGTGATTTTGGTCCCCGTAACTCAATGGGGTTTGCAATACGCTCTTGCGATATCTGTTACAATGTTCCAGAATTCCACTTTCCCAAACCTTAATCTCCCCAGAAGGTTATCCAATCCCTCCTACATATCTTTTAGACTTTTGCGGCCCATATGCGGAACATTGAAACGGACAATTTATTGAGTAATGGAGTTTTTACTCACCGACCGACGTATGCAGCCAAAATGAACATGGCGTCGCACAGCTGACTGATACAGTCCACCAGAATGCGCATGCGCGTGGATTTTTCGAAGAAATTTGGGGCTCGACCATTTTTTGAAGGAGGGGGGTGCATCTTGTCTACATCGCGCAACGGTGATGTGTGCAATGTGATAAATTATTGGCGCGCTATTATACCTAGTGTTGTTCCTTGGCCTGACAATGTTTGTTATGCCCATACGTCTAAATGTCATGGCGGGTAGCCACGTAGCTATTTTTTGCCAATGCGAGCTTTTATTTTATGCAAACCAGAATAAAGCAGAATCTGGATCGATGGTCATTATTAGCCCCAAATTTCTTCGAAAAATCCACGCGCATGCGCATTCTGGTGGACTGTATCAGTCAGCTGTGCGACGCCATGTTCATTTTGGCTGCATACGTCGGTCGGTGAGTAAAAACTCCATTACTCAATAAATTGTCCGTTTCAATGTTCCGCATATGGGCCGCAAAAGTCTAAAAGATATGTAGGAGGGATTGGATAACCTTCTGGGGAGATTAAGGTTTGGGAAAGTGGAATTCTGGAACATTGTAACAGATATCGCAAGAGCGTATTGCAAACCCCATTGAGTTACGGGGACCAAAATCACATATCCTTGTAAGGCTAACGGAGAGCCTTACATTTTTGGAAGTATACTTGGACCCTCTATCGCCTTTTTTAACATTTGAAAGTTTTCAAACCAAATTTATGAAAATAAAACGGCAGCCACATCATCAAACTCTAAAAACAAAAACCAAAATTGCCATATCCGCACTGGATAGCTGCGGATAGCTACTTAGCTTATTTGGGGGCGGAAACCAGGCGAGTCTACCGTCTTGTTGATGTAGCCTACTTCCCAAAACCGCAAAATGGACGAAAGTTATTTTAAACTACTAACAGTAACATTCATAAAAATGCCATAAGAGTTGCGCGATTTTACCTGTTTTTGAACAGAATTAATCTATGAAAAAAATCAGAAATAGCTACATACTTCGAACTGTCATTTTACGCCTCCAAAATCTGAAAATCTTACCTTCATTTCGCTTCGTAAACCGCCTAAAATTGCTTTCATTTTTAATGTGATAAATAAAGTGTGGAACCTTGGTTCATCCATGCATTAAAAGTAGAACGAGAGTGCAAGTGTACGGGTACCCGTCTAATTCTTCTCCGATTCATATTATTTTGAACACGTGGTGGCGCTCGTCATTTTTATGGAGCTCCGACTTTTTTTAAAAAATCATGATGACGACTGTAATCCCGAAAGTGGAGCGACTCTCCTCCCGGATTATTCGAGTTTTGGGCTGTAATCCGGGGCCCTTCACACTACAAGGCACGAACACGTACATTGTGGGAACTGGTAACAGGTGAAAAACAGCCGAAGTTGTTAATTATTAGAGCATTAGTGATGACGTCAATGACAATGAAATGTTTGGAACCAGAATACTTTTGTTATTTTGTGTCAATACAAATGTCAATGACAATTGACATTGTGTTTGTTTGTCAATGACATGTTTGCACATGGTTTGCATGACTGGAAAGGAACAGTCGAAATCTCCATTTGTTTGGCGCCAGTTGTCATCCCAACTGGCATCAGACTTTGGTACTTTATTGAGCATGCCATAAACATGCCAGGTGCTAAAGAAAGGGAAGGGGATGGGGAAGAGTACTAAGGACAGTTTGGGGTTGCTGTAACCATATGGATTATTAAAACGGTTGTCGGTCACTTCGCCCAAAAAACACATCGCCCTCAACCACTTCGCCCAAACGCCACTTCGCCCGAATCCCACTTCGCCCAATTACCCCTTCGCCTACTTCCAAAAATGTAAGGCTCTTACATTTTTGGAAGTACCCTTCGCCCAATTACCCCTTCGCCCAAACGCCACTTCGCCCAAAAACCACTTCTTCCAAAAACCACTTACCAGTGTATCAGTTCTAACTTTTTGTGCTTGGCCGGGCATTCAGTTTCAATTTTTAGGCACCCAAGATTTTGTTCCTAATGTTCGTTTTCGTTTAGGGACATTCTATTTTGTTTTGATGGTGCATTCTAGACTTTATTTGCGTTCTTATATTGAGTTTTGTGACATCTTTTTTGTGACCATGCTTTTCTTTTCTTATTAGTTTATGGGCAATTATTTTCATCAAGTGGTCATTCAAATTAGTACGATTTTTAAAATTGATATATTTTCCAAGAGGTTTTTATATAAATTTCGTAAAATGTATAATGTAATTTTTTACAAACATTTATAATGTAACATCTAAACTGATATGAGGGATGAGCTAATGAAATGAAAAAAGGGCATACGGATCGGGCATGGGCGAAGTGGTTTTTGGGCGAAGTGGCATTTGGGCGAAGTGGTTTTTGGGCGAAGTGGCATTTGGGCGAAGTGGCGTTTGGGCGAAGGGGTAATTGGGCGAAGTGGCGTTTAGGCGAAGTGGTTGAGGGCGAAGCGGTTGAGGGCGAAGTGGTTTTTGGGCGAAGTGACTGTAAAGCAATAAAACACATCATCCATGCTGTAAAAGTGTAAGCCATTGAACCCGGTTATTTATAATGAGATGAGGCGCCTGGGTGCCGGGGCGGCCTGTGCAGCCAAGCGAAATGGACACAAAAGGTTTGTGCAGCCAAGCGTAACATACACAATAATCCAACAATGGATTGAAATTGCAGAAAACGGCGTGTATAGACGTCATCCGGCCTGGTGGCAATTTTTGTTGTTGTTGCGGCATTTGGCGTCATCAGGCTTCAAAGGGTTAACCCTACATCTGACCATTTAAGTTCATGATATACAAAGTAGTTGAAGTACTGTGTGACAAACGGTATACTTTTTGAAACGGAAAAATATTTGCAAGGGAATTGGGTGGGATGGCCCCCCCCCCCCCCCCATTATGCTCCCTTTCTGATCTTTTCTTTCTTTTGCTGCAAATGAAAAAGTGTAAGGCTTAACATTCTCAGACCAAGCCCTTAAAATTTTCCTTTTTACATGTAAAGAAAGATACAAATCTAAAAATCTGACCCCACAAAACAATTAACAAAAATAATCTATATTAAAAGTACATTTGTATACATAAAAAATTAACCCCAACAGTCCCAATTCTTCAATTTTAATATGATTTTGTATGTACCCTAACTTGGGTAAGGGTTAAAAGAAACAGAACAGACATAATAACTATATTAAAATTACAAAAACATTCAATGTTAATAAAAGGAAATATAAAAACAAACTTGCATGTAACTTTCTGTTTCGAATACAGGCGCTTCTTGATTGACACGGGCGACAAGGAGAAGCCGGAATACCTGTCCAATCTGAAGACGACGCTGTCCGACAACAAGACCAGTATACAGGAGATTCTTATCACCCATTGGCACCATGACCACGTGGGAGGCATTGCGGGGGTTTGCAAGGAACTTCAGAGTGAGTATCCCTGCCTTCATAAGGTTTTATTATTGTTTATGATAATTTGTGATGGTTAATGGTGGCTTTTTGTTGCTTAAAACTTTTATGATGGTTAAAATAATTTGTGATGTACAATGCAGTTGAGTATTTACAGTATCTCGTGGAATTAAAACTGAGACTCCAAATAATGTTTGTGTGGGAAAACAAAATCAAACAGTAGACGCTATGATATCTTTTCCTTTGCCTGAAGCACCCTCAGTTGCTGTCTCCAAGTTGCCTCGAAGCCCACCCCAAAATGAGACGATTGATGACACAAACAAGGAGTATCAATATCTGGAGAATGGGCAGGTTTTACGGACCGATGGAGCTACTTTAAGGTTTGTTCTCACACCTGCCAACAAGTTAAAAACAAACAAGTTCAGTGTCATGCCTTTTTCAAAAAAGGAAGGAGGGGCCTTGTTTTTTTAGTGCTCACTGTGCAGTATTTTTCAAGATTGGCCACGCCCTTTTTCTTTTCAAGATTGCTACCAGCGACACTGGAGTCTACATAATTGGTTCAAAACTTCGAATAGATTGACCGAGAGGAATTTCTTCTCTTTCTTTTGCACTTTTTATGGATTATTTTGGGGGAAAAAACGAAAAAAGTAGTGGGAGAGACACTAAATTTGTGTGTGTGTTGCAGAGATGTAGTCGAGTCCATCACAAGTCCCTGCAAGTCCATCACAAGCCCTCCAGTCCTAATTCCAATCACAAGCTATTTAAATGAGCTTTGACAAAGGCATTCCTTTGTCATTGTTCATCCAGTTACTTGTGACCGGCTTTATGAAAGGACTTCTGACTGGGCTTGCGAAAGTACTTGTGAAAGGACTCGCAGGGACTCGACTCCAACTGTGGCGTGTTGTTTTACTTGGCCTAAGCTGGGGATCAATTTTTTTTTTTCATTAATATTTATTTGTTTTATTTATCTATTTGTATTTGTTTTATTTATTTGTATTTATTATTTATTTTTTATTTATTGGCCTTTGAGAAAGATTCTGGTAGGAGCAAAATTTCAGGCTCTCCAAACCGTTTTTAATAGTTTAATTAAATCACTCGGGGTGTATGACTCAAGTTTTGGTTGAACAAAAAAGAAATGAATCATTTTGCTTTTGAGAAAGAATGTTATGCCAGCTTTTTTTATTTGTTAAAAAATAAATCTCCCAGTGCAGAAATCGGTATCTTCATGAAGCTCCAAAACCCTTAAATACCTCAAAATGTAATGGGAGTTGAATTGCCGTGGAATTACTTTATTAGTCATTTCTTGATTTGCCAGGGTTGTGTACACACCAGGACATACTGACGACCACATGGTACTGTATCTTGAAGAAGAGAATGCCATCTTTACTGGAGACTGCGTCCTTGGCGAGGGAACAGCTGTAAGTTGAAAGGGCCACGGTATCTTCAAATCTCTTTTTAAATTTATCCCTTTTCAAGACTTCAGGAAAAAACATATGTCCATAAAATTTCTGGCTAATTTCTGCCAAAATACACTGGCCTGGTATATTTAGATTGGCACCACAGTCGGCACATTACCACAATTCCGAGAGAAGTGGGGTTCCACTCTGTTCAGATTTTACGAACATAGCCTTTTCTAACTGCGAAAACAGTGCTTGCCACGCCCTCCTGATGTCAGAAGCCCTGTACAAAACTCACTGTGGAGGGGTGTGGCTATGTTTTACTGCCGATGCCTGTCCCTCGCATCCAGAAAGGTGTATTTGTGTGGGTGGGGACATGCCCTAATATTTCTTGTCTCAAGTCATAAAAAAATCATGATTTTCATCATTAATGGGAGAGGTGAGTTGCTCTCAAAAAAAGTGAAAGTTGCTCTGCCTGGGTTTATAGGTCTGAAAATTGAGATAATATCTTTGAATCTATTGAAGATTTGTCCTCTATAGATCTTGGCCCAGGTAAACCATAAGGGTGGTTGGGCTGGCAACCTAAAATGTGGCCAACCCCACCACCTCTGTTGTAGCCCTTTACCTAGAGTGGCTTTTAGCCTTGTATTGGGCGACTTCCATAAAAATAACTAACCCTATGTTTTTGCTTAACCTTAATTTCCCTCAAGGTGTTTGAAGACCTCTTCACCTACATGAAGTCCCTGGAGCTTCTCATTTCGATGAAACCCGACACTCTCTACCCCGGCCACGGGCCTGTCATCCAAGATGCCGTGGAGAAAGTACAAAATTACATCGATCATCGGAACATGAGGGAAAGACAAATCATGGCGGTATTGGAGAGCAACAAGGATAAATCCATGACGCCTATGGAGATGGTGAAAATCATCTACACGGTGAGACTGCCATTGGGAGTGTGGCTGATTACACTATGAACCAGGAATGTCTGAAATGCTATTGTTAGTATTGGAATATCCGATACTTAACTCCGTCTGTCCAGCTTGTTATTAATGGAGCGCTGGTGTACAATACGGGCTTGTGCAGCCAAGCGTAACGTACACAATAGGCAAACAATGGATTGAGTATGCACAGGAATGCACATATAGACGACAACCGGCCAGGTGGTCTTTTTCAAACAGTGGCTATGGCCGTCATCCATATTCAGTGGGTTAATATGTCAAATGAAATGGGGCCATGTCAAAAAGTTCCCTCCCAAATAATTTATTTTTAAAATGGACCAACAATTTTGGCTGGGTCTGTGTAGTTGATGCTGCTTAAACCTTAGTTGGATAATAGAGGGTACCCTTTGGCTTTCGTGGACTTACTGGAAGTCTTTTGTCATTATTTGCAGGAAACTCCAGAGATGTTACACGCGGCTGCAGCTGCAAATGTTGAACACCATCTATCGAAGCTGGAAAAGGAAGGAAAAATTGGTACGTACATGTATTCCTTCTTAACCCCTTGCGTACAGATGACGCCAAATGGCGCAAAAAAAACCCAGTGCCACCAGGCCGGATGACGCCTATAGCCGCTATTTGTGCAGTTTCAATCCATTGTTGGATTATTGTGTATGTTACGCTTGACTGCACAAACACATTGTGGCCGTTTCGCTTGGCTGCAAAAGCTGGCGCGACAGCCCCACGCCTCCTGTAAATAACCGTACTCAAGGGGTTAAGCTAACCCCTTACCTCCAGCTGTTATTGATGGGGGGCTGGTATGACAAGAATGGGGCTGTGCAGCCAAACGTAAACAAACAATAGGCACTACACTGAATAAAGTGGTCCTATTAATCACACTCAGAGCCCCTCCTTTCGTGTGAATAGAAGCTTTGTTTAAGAAAGCTCCATCTATTAATTACACTTCCATTCAAAAACAATATACATGTAGTTTATAAATGAATTGACTTAAGTGCAGGAATGCGCCTATAGATATCAAACCACTTTTTTCAAACTGCGTCTATGGCTATCGTCTGTATTTAAGAGGCTAGACCTTGCCTTGCTTCAGAGGTGAGATCTGAAAACTTGTGGTATATTTGCGAAACCTGGGATATCCAAGGTACAGGACTAAAGAGAGTTGAGATTGTGATCTTTTGAACAGGCATGCAACTCTTCAATTTCCAAAAATGCGGAAAATAAAATGCTAGCGTGATAGCCCTTACGACGTCGTGCAAACATGTACATGTAGGTATTGTGTTTGTATACCGATGCGGAACCAGACTATCAGTCTATAGTCGATTGAGGGCGCTATAGCAACTAGTTCATACAACGGCAAGACTATACATGTACGCGACAGAATGTGTACGGAGTCTGTGTCCTGCACCTTTCTATGTAATGTATTTGTACAAAATACAGAGCCAGACGATGTGCGCTAGCAATATTGGTCATGTTGGTGTACGATTCCGCGGTCGGCACGGTGGGAAACTAGCTAAAGCGCGGATTATTTTCATAGTCAGATTTTTTTTAAATGCGGAAATCTGCGGATCCGATCCGCGGAAAAGTTGCATGCCTGTTTGAAGAAGCCTCTGCTGGTTTTTAGGTTTTTGATGTAAAAACCTGTTAGTGTTTATTACGTCTGCTTGATCCACAGGAAAACAAGTCCAAGACGGGGAACACGGGTGGAGCAGCAGGTTGTAGTGTGTGGTGGTGCCAGTTGTTACAAACTTTTTACGTTGTGTAGGAGAGTACCATTTTCCAGCAGCCGAGTATATAATGTCCTAAAATTGATTGGATCATTTTGTGTCCTCAAGCAAGACACTTTATCACAAGCATAGCCATTACCTATGGTGTTTGGACAGCTAGAGTATATATTTTGACTTCAGATGGCAGAAGAGAAATTTAACGGGTGTATGGAAGTGCAGTGCTTTTCAATATTTGATTTAAGAAAAACCAAATTGAAACATGTTAAATAATTGATAACTTTTTAAAATGGTGGTGTTTTTTTTATTTGTCCAAAACAGAACGTTTATGACATAAGTCAGAACAGCTATCAATTCATACACTGCACATTAAAAAAAGTTTCTTTGTTCACTTTGAAAATGTATTCAAATTTACCTAGTCAGTTTCCCTTGTGGATTGTTTGACGAAGTTAGAAAAACAAATTTAAAAACTGAAAACCTCTTGGGTGGGCCATTGCAAGTGGCTTACATCAAGAAATCAGGCTTCATTTTCCACAACAGAAAATAATCGCATGTATTCATAAAAGTTTCTTGCACTTACATTGGCACGATCGGTCTTAGCATTGGGCCAGTTATTATAGTCACCAAAAACTGAACGTGTCATGTGAATGGGGGACTGCTGATGCTGTTGTGTTTCTTTCCCAGACTGCTGTTGATACATTTGGACTTTAGTAATGCAATTAAATGAAGAATTATTTACCAGTTAAAACACTCTCAAAACATGCTGATTTATTAACAAAACACAAAACTTTTATATACAATTGATAAAATGTAAAACTATGTACAAATTCGAGACATGTAAAATAAACATAACAATGCACAAATATTTCATTAGAAAACGAGAAAGGAAATTCTAAGAAACAAATTGTGAAATGATATTCTTAGAATGCTGGCTGTTAGCATTGATGAATAGAAATTGAATTATATAACAGAAAAAAATGAATATAATTATTCATTGTATTATTTCAGTTTTTTCTTTGTTGTGACTTGAATACTAGCCCTTATTTACATATGTGTACAGCCAGAGTGGATTATTTTTTATAATGTCACCACTTAACAACCTCATCCCTTATACGCAATATCTGTCCCCATTGACCTATACATGTATTTTTTTCTCTGAATGTCTGGCAAAATACATACAAGGTTGTAAAAACGAGGTGTGTTCATGACTATGGCTGTGCAAAAAACCAAGGAGTTATCTAAAAGTCATTTCCTATCGTGATAATATTTACTATGGACGGATTAATGAAAAAAATAACCAACTGCCTATCCACTCCTAGCAAAGACTTCAAATCTGCCTGTCAAATCTCGGCAAAGATTAAAAGTCCGGTTTTTTTTTCAGGGCACTAATCAAGAAGACCACAAATACTATTACATGGTTTGTGTTTAACCCCCCTCCAAACCTTTCCTAAATCCCCCCCCCCAAAAATGCATGCCAGGAATAATTTGTATGCATATGCATGCACAGTCACTGTATGGCAAGAGATATGGATTTGAGTGTGCAATGTCAAATAGTGATTTTACCCCCCTTTCCTGTGTCTCCTCCTATTTTCTTTTCACACTTACAATCAACAGGTTTTTTTTAGTTATCTGTTCTTGAGGAGCTCTGTCCTGGCTGTCACTAGAATCTTGAAGGCTTCTTCGCTCCCTGGCGCTATGTTCTTGTCTGGATGAAGAATGACTGCCATCTTACGATAGGCTTTATTGACATCATCCCTATAATTTGGGGTACATTTTGGAAAAAGCACATTTATAGAAGTGTGCCATGCCAGTGGAATGAAAAGTTATTAAAGATACTGCTCTGTCAACTTTTAACTCGCAATGTATACTTACTTGGATGCCCCCGGTCTGAGCCCCAGTCTCTCGTAGTCATTCCTGCTATTCTTCAGCCTCTGTATGGCCTCGACCTGCTCCTTGGAGTAACCCAGTGTCGTTGATATCCTAACGGCTCGGCCGCCGTTCTCATACGCAGTCACCAGACCATTGAACAACTCCTGCCAAAAAGATGCCAAAAGTAGACAAAACTAACTCTGACTTCACAGATACGGAAAAAATGACTGTTCTTCAGTTAATTAAGAGCTGCAAGGTTTAATACAAAACTTTGAGGAAATCTAATCAAAATAACACGTTAAAAACTTCTGTAAAAAGGTTTGCAGAAACCATAATAGAAAAAATGCTATAAATAGTTCTGAAACAATGATGAATACATTACAAATTATTTTTTTTATGTATTTTAGCATTTTATTGAGACTTGGACAACAAAATTATGGGGGCGTGCCTTCATCCACATAACATACCCCCTCGCCCACAAAAGTCCTAAATTTATCTTTTAAAGTCCTACTTTTGTCCTGTTTTTTGTTTTTATTTGATCCTACTATTCTCTTACTTTTTTGCCTGGGTCTGCTTGAAAGCCTGAGCCAAGCTCTTGTCAGTTTTCTTTTCTTCACTCTAGAAATATATAATTATTAAGTTAATTCAATGGCGATTGTGATTGACACCTCTTGTGCAAACACTTCACTTACCTGGAAAGCATCTCCGATCCCTTCACCAGATAAAGCCGAAGTCTCAAAGTAGTGGAAGCTGTGTTGATCAGCCCACAGTCGTCCCTCGCTCTCCTCAACCTGTCTCTGTGAGCTCCTGTCAATCTGCCCGACAAAAACAGAAACTTCAGTTTGACGACTGGTTGTTCAGAGACTTTGCTCGAGACGTGAAACATTTTATGATGTAAACGAGCTTGTTGTCTCACCAAGCAGTTACGCTGATTAGTATCTGTTCCATGTACATTCTGAACAGCCACTGTGGGAGGATCTAGTGCAAGCTCCTCCCCCTGAGTAGGACACCTACTATGATACAGCCACTGGAGGTGTACCAAAGCTCATTCCCCTTTAGAAGCAAACTCCGATGGTGAATGCTGCCTTTTTTAGTTTTTTGTGTGAAATTCTTATTAGATTGTTATCAGACAGTTTCTTAGTAAGATGATTATAAGAATCTTATTAAATTCATCTAAGCATCTTACAAGATTTGTATAAGACCATTGGAATAAACAAACATTCAAAACATATGAAACCAACAACTGACAGTATTCACCTAATTTGGAAGAATGTCATCATGGTAATCGTATAAGATTCTTAGAAGAGAATTTCATAAGAGTGACACTGTTAATTGTATTGGAAAATATACCACATGAAACGGTGCCACAATGTTGAAAACGGCCCTAGCTCACCCATCCCACCCCAAGTTTTTTCCACTCCAGAAATTTCTTTGAAATAATTTGCAGACAAAATTTGATTAGCCCCAAAGACAAATCTTGGCACCACTGCGATGTTCCCTCGTTGACCGCTGTATGAAAGAAACAAATCGACTTGACCGGACTGCGTCTTACCTTGTTGGCAAAGACACAGAAGAAGACCTTCTCAATCTCGTTCGGTGCTCCAATCTCTCGTTTCATCTCGGCCAGCCAGGCGTCGAGAGCCTCGAAGCTTGCTTGGTTGCACACGTCATAAACCAACAGTGCCCCCTGGGTGTCCTTATAAAACTCGTTCCTGACCTGAAAGGAATGCCACACAATTTGTTGATTGGTTGATCAATCCTTACTTTGGCTAGCAGTCCAGCTGTTATTGATGGGGGGCTGGTATGCCAAGAACGGGCTGTGCAGCCAAGTGTAAATGCAAACAATAGGCACCACACTGAATAGAGTGGTCGTATTCATCGCACTTGGAGCCCCCCTTTTGTGTGAATGAAAGCTTTGTTTGTATTCATTACACTCCCATTAAAAAACAACATAGTTGAAACATGAATGGATTGAGTACGTGCAGGAATACGCATATAGACGTCAACCGGCCAGGTGGTCTTTTTCAAACCACGGCTATGGTCATCTGTGTGCAAGAGATTAAGTGGTTAAGACATATTTACTAGTATAACCAGCAGGTTATGGGTTCAAATCCCACAAGTACATGTCGACCTAGGATCTTAGAAAGCGCAGAGCATGCAGCCATTTCCAGTCTTCACCGTTTATATGGGATAAGTGGGTAAGAATTGACGGAAAGGTACTGTGGGATGAAAAGTGGGCGTGTCCTGTTACTGTTAGTGTTACATACCTCAAAGAAGATAGGATGACCTGCCATGTCAAAGATATTGACCTTTACTGTTCGATCTTTCACGACAAGCCTGTATAAAAAAAAAGTCTTGTGCGTTTCAAGTTATTATATTTTCCTTTCAGTTTTGAATTCAGTAGCTGCTATCTACGTCAAAAATAACCTCTAGACTCTGTGAACAAGAATTTCAGACCCTTGAAAGGTCTTCCTTTCTAAACCTTGGGTTGCCAGTGGCAAGTTGAAAAACAGACCCGTTATAAACAAATACAAACTTTATTTAGTCAACCTACTTCGTGACTCCATAGTCAATCCCGATAGTTGCCAGGTATTTGCTGACAAAGCGTTTCTCACAGTACCTCTTTATGATACAACTCTGGAAAAGTGGAACAGAAAAATAATATGATCTGATCAAAACATGCAAGCCATTATATTTCTAAATTTAATAGGTACACCTACATGTATATGATGTAGCACCACTTTAAATAGCAAGTCTAAATTTGTGTACAGGATTATTAATGCAATTAACAAACTTAGTCTTTGTAATGTTGATACCACCTTAAATGGCACATGTTCTAAATTGGCACACTCTGATTATTTTCCTCTACAACTGTCTGTCTGTTGAACTTGAAGTGTTGGAAAAAAATTTTTCCCGGATGATCAGTCAGTACGTGAATGATTATACTAGACCTAGTATAATCAAAGCAAATTGTAATTGGTCCATTTCCAAAATTTCCTCAGCAACTAACAGTTCATCAGGGACTCTGTGATTTGTTTAATATTGAGTGTGCTCTCTTACAAACCCTCTGCTCTACCCAGTCTCGCTCCATTATATGTATATTTATATCCCACCAAAGGAATTTTCAAGATCTGAACTAAATTTGGAGGTAAACAGTTTTCCTACAAAACAATTTAATCATGTTTATTAAATTGCAAAAAAAATGTAAAAAATACCAACAGTTTGTTGACTACTGGCTTGATAAGCCAAAATGCCACAAGTTGGGAAAAAAAGTTTGCAAATTAAGTAAGACAACCTTTGTCTGATTGCTGATGATCATTCTCTCATTTCATTTTTTTGGGTAAACTGTATTTTTACCTTTCCGGTTTCAGCATTTCCCATGCTAATTATCTTCACGCGTATTGTCTTCCTCAGCCCGTTGCTATCCATTTCAGTTGGCTTTTCCGCTACCAGCAATGTCTTTAAAAAAAGGTGTCCCTGAATTTTCACTATTCGATCAATGCATAGAGCTCGATGACAATGTACGTGCACCGTGCAGTCTAATCGTCGATTGACGTCGAATAACTTCAGACGATTTTGAGATCATTTTACTGCAGAAATGTATCGTTTTTCTCTTTACTACAGCGATAAAAAGCAACCCCTTACAATTTCAATACGGACTAAGGAGTAAAACATCGCTACTGCATCAAACGATTAGTAAAATGCTGCTTTATTTATCTCCACCCCGGTCGCGACTGGAATTGTTTATTTTCAGCGGCCATGTTCCGCAATCTGCACATTCCTGAGAGAGCTGAGAGCCAGATTGTGATTGGTCAGTCGATTTGCTCATTAGAAATGGACGAGTGATTTGATTGGGAATCATTATTCCGGCAGAAATCAACATGGCAGCCTCCATCGATAAATTTTGCATAACTCCGAAGTTATGATCAACTGCTAAGATTAGGCTATAGTCGCATTCAATGGTATTTGGAAGAAAAGAGCTTGTACTTGACATGTTCCGATACTAAAATGACGCAGTCTATTGTGATACAAGGTAAGAAAATAAAAAAAATTGGTTTCGGATTTTTAAAGACAAACTTTCAGTGTGCAAAAAGAGGGTTTAATCATGGAGGTATGGTTTAATTAGCGCAAAGAGTAAAGACAAACTTTATAAAAAAAGTTATTTATTATCAAATTAAGTTTTTGGCACAACAGTTCATTTTATTCATTTGGGGGAAAGAGTTCCATATCCGGACATCACTTATTTTCCCTTAATATGACTTAAAAACTACCAAAAAGTGTAAATCTGATGAAGAAACACGAATTTAGGAGGGAAACATTTTCAACTTATTCTTTGAAATGAAAATACTTTGACTTTTTCTGTCATGGCCCATAGACTTGGTGCACGAGGTATAAGTGATGGCCGGATATGGAACTCTTTCCGGGGATGGTTACATTGATTAAACTGGCTTTTTTTCACAGATTTGCATTGCTACCATTTTTTTTAAAATTAACTGTTAACCAATGCTGAAAATGCTGCCTTTACCGTCCTCTGATTTTTTCTTTGATTTCTTGTTTCCCCCTCCCATCATGCTCATATCTGTCTTGAAGTCGGCCAGTGTGGAAATCAGGTGAGAATTCAGTTTAAATATTCTATCAGTTATCAACTTAAATAGGTCCAACTTGTGTACAGTATGCAATGAATTGCTATGACATGCATTGTAGTCCTTTTATACATTTAACATTGAATATCAGTTGTAATGCATACATTTAACATTAAATATCAGTTGTAATGCATACATTTAACATTAAATATCAGTTGTAATGCATACATTTAACATTAAATATCTGTTGAGGTGAATGATTGAAAAATAGTTTTAGTAGTTTCGTTTATATATATGTCAATTTTTAACAACTGCATGTAGATTGGATGTCGTTTCTGGGATTTAGCTCTTCGCGAGCATGCAGCTCATAACAAGAAGGGTGTTTATGATGATTCTTTAAGTAGCTTCTTCCTGAATGTCGATTCGAGGTAAGCAACTTGACCTCTTGCAAGGTGGAAGACCTTCGACCAATTTCATGAAGCTCTTATTAAATTTTCTTGCTCTGCAAAAACCAGCTCAGAACCGGTCACAAAGATCATACATCCATTAGGATTTGGCTGTTGACTTGTATTATTGCTGAGAAAAGGTTACTGTGCTAAGAAAATATGCTTAGTGCCATGAAATTGACCCCTTGTGCCTTTTTTTTTTCAGTCTAGAGCCACGCCTTCCTCAAAGAGCTATTTAGCTGTTGGCATGACATCCTTGTATATCTCCCTGTACCCTGTACTCGGAAGCATTTTTTTGTTATGATCTTTCATAAAATTTGTGTACACTGTAGGCATGAAAACCCGGTTAGCATTGGGGTTGGAGATGGAAAGAGCAAGGTGCGGTCCCTTAAAGCCAGGGTAAGTTTTTCAGGATCCAGCTTCATGGATGGAGCTGCTTAGCATAAAATATTGTGAATCAGTCGCAGACATCACACATAATATAAAATGCATTTTGGCGTTTGTTGTCCTAAGTTTTTTATAAATTGCCAAATTAGAAAATTATTTCCTGTCTTCATCATTGTTTCAGAACCATTTAATCGCTTTGCCCCATTCGATTTTTGTGAATCTTTAAGAGATGAATGTTCATAATCTTAATGTATCTACATGTAGGCGGTGCTGGTTGATATGGAGGAGGGCGTGGTCAACAAATTACTAAAGGGGTCCATCGGGGAACTGTTTGATCACAGACAACTCATAACTGACGTCTCGGGCTGTGGAAATAACTGGTAAGAACTTGCAGCCTTGGCTATTACCCTTGAATTTTGGATTCCTATTTATTCATAAGGTGCCTCATTTATTCATATATTCATATTCCCTTATTCATATATTCATATTCACATTCAAAAGTGTGATGCCCAATCTCTTAATGCCAATAAGCCAGTTCGATATCTCAAAGGTCAAAGGTTATTCGGGATAACATTGTTGACATAATGTCACGCCATGTTACGCAAACGCCCATTCTGATTAAATTTAACAAGTGCGGGTTGTGCGACCACCTTTTGCGTTCACACGCACGCGTTAGGTCACGCCGGTCATTCCGGATAAAATGTCATTGTGCACATATGTACAGTTGAAATACCGAACTGGCTTATTATGGCCCAGGACGGGCGTGGCCGAGCTGAAGGCGGGGTCTATTAACAGTGGCTTTTTTAATTCTCTCCTTTAGGGCGGTTGGAAATAAGATGTATGGTATTCAGTACAGAGATCAGATATCAGAGTGTCTACGGCATGCAGCTGAGCAGTGTGATTGCTTACAGTGTTTCTTCATCACTCATTCTATGGGTGGAGGTAAATTTCTGAAAGGGCATTGTTGTCTTGTCTGAAGATTGTGTGGTTACAACTCAACGTTTCGATTGCTAATGTTCAGATCTTCTTCAGAAGAACCTCCAGCTCTTCTAATAGCATTACAGCTCAATAGAGAATGTGTCTTTCGTTAGTTCCACAGTCTTTTTTAGAAAGTCACACAATTGTCAGTTTGTTAGTTTTTGTTTTTGTTTTTTAGGCACTGGCTCTGGTGTGGGCACATCCATATTAAAACTGCTGCAAGACGAATACCCAGATGTCTACAGGTAGATAACACTAACAATTTTTACTATATCTTCAACACGGGGCCATTTTCATTGAGTATGTATGCGTTATCGTAAAACAAATATGTCCTGTTGTTGGGCCAGTATGCTGGTCCTTATTAAAATGTGTGAAAAAAGTCTGTACTGTAACAAATTGATTTTTAGAGTGAAAAAAGGAATATTGACACGAGTGGGATTTGTACAAGCACTCTTGGCCTGTTATACAGGACTGGGATAAGTAAAATGACTCCTTCATACCCAAAACAACAAATTGTGTATAACATAAATGAACCTGGCCAGCTGTTATAGGTTTGTTGGGATTTAATAGGATTTGAAGGGTTTTGTTGGAATTGGAGGGTATTGACAAAGTCACCAAATCTGTGTACAGATTTGTCACACCAGTGTACCCCTCAATCGATGATGATGTCATCACGTCACCCTACAACAGCGTGCTCGCCATGCAACAGCTGACGGAGTACGCTGACTGTGTCGTACCTGTAGAAAACCAGGTGATTATAGCATGAATTCTGCTTGAAATTAACCCCTTGCCTCTGGCTGTTATTGGGGTGCTGGTGTGCCAAGAATGGGGCTGTGCAGCCAAGCGTAAATGCAATAGGCACCACACTGAATAAAGTGGTCCTATTCATCGCACTTGGAGCCCCCCTTTTGTGTGAATGAAAGCTTTGTTTGAAAAAGCTCCATCTATTCATAACACTCCCATTCAAGAACAATATAGTTGAAACATGGATTGAGTACACACAGGAATGTGCCTATAGACGTCAACTGGCCAAGTGTGTTTTTAAATTGCGGCTGTAGTCATCGTCCGTATTAAAAAGATTAAACCCTTTCAATACAACATTGTTCAATTGTCTCTGATAGATTATTTCTCAATCACAACAAAAGTAACTTTTCTTTTTATCTTTTGAACTTTTCAAGGCTTTATCGGACATCTGCGAGAAAATCAACCAGGCCCTGCCACCGGACAAGCTGGGGAAGAAGACCTATGGAGCATCCGGGCAGGCCCGGGCGGGCAGTACCATCTCGGGGAGTAACGCAGGGTTGGGGGAAAGGAGAGCTGAGAAACCCTTTGATCAAATGAATAACATCGTGGCCAACATGCTGCTGAATTTAACATCGTAAGTTGAAGTAGCCTTGGCCTCAAACATGAGAAAGTTGAATAGAATATGGGCTGGTATTAAAGGTTTACAGGAGTCAAAATATGCTTTAAAAAACTGGTGAATGTATAATTAATCAAGATTTTGATGTTTATCAGTTTATCAAGATTTAGGACAGAAAAAAAATCATAGGGTGTGTCCCCGCCCACAAAATATACCCCTGTTTGCTGTGATGTCATCAGTGGATGGTTACAAACATTGCTAACCATGCTCCCGATGTCTGGACACGTGTTCAAAACATATTGTGTCTTGTTGTGCAGGGGTGTGTGGCAAGGTGTTTTTACCACCGATGACAATTTTTGAGTTCTTGGACCTGCTTGATTTCCACAATATCTTGTAAATGGACATTTTCAGAGAATCTCAGAATTTGTTTGAATTTTTCCCTACAAAATTAACATTTTTGGGGGTGGGGGAGGGCTGGCCCCCATAGAACTGCAGCTGTAAGTTTGTGATTTTATTTTTCCTTATACAGATCATCAAGATTTGAAGGGGACCTAAATATTGATCTTAATGAGATCAGTACCAACCTGGTACCTTTCCCTAAGATTCACTACCTGGTTGCAAGTCAGACGCCGCTCTACTCGCTCCTAGACCTTAGACTTCCACCGCGAAGGTAAGAAAACCAAAGACTCGTAGAGTTCTTAAGTGATTTCTTATACACTTTGAGGCTCAAAAATTAGAATTTAGTCTGAAATTTTGTTGGTGGAAATCTCAGGACCTCATCTCCCAAACATGAACGATTCACCCAGGATCCACACAAAAACAACCTTTCCTATTTTTTACCAACTTAAATCTGGGGATTTACATACATGGGAGTCCCAGATTTTCAGACAATGGATCAAGGTGCTCTGGTAATTGCTGCTATGCTGGTGACCCAAGGCAGTAACTTGGACTCGAGTCCGACTCGTTAAATTTTTCTTTCTTTGTTACTTGACTTGATTTGGATAAAAATTGACTTGTGACTCGACTTGGGGAAAATTGACTTTAACATGACTTGGACAAATTTGACTTTGCTGCATTTACAAGAACAGATTAGCCTCGTATTGGGCGACTACTTTTAAACAAAAAATTTAAGATTGCTACTTTCAACTCAGAAATCACAGTAAGTCAGGCTGTGTCCAAATCTTGCATTTTGTGGCTTCAACGTTGCTTTGAGCCATTGGCACACTACAGTGAATAGCCGTAGCCACAGATAGAACAGCCATTTTTTGACACGGCCTCACTGTCCCGTTGTTCTGTTTTAGGCTGGACCAGATGTTCACCGACGCCTTCTCCAGGGACTACCAGCTGCTGAAGACAGACCCTAAGAATTCCATGTACCTGGCCTGTGCTCTCATGTGCAGGGGCAACGTCCACATCTCGGACATCAGGAGGAACATTGACAGGTCGACCAACACAGATATGCTCTCTGACCAGTGACCTGGGCCCAGTTTCAAGGAGCGCTAATAAGCAGGAAATCCTACCAAGCAAATTTACTTGCTAAGCAAACTCAGCAAGGGACTGTCACAAACAATAATTACATAACATATTGGCTGGTAACCTGTTGCTTTTGAGTATTTAAAAGCTGTGTGCTAAGCAAGTTTGTATGATAGCAGCTCTATGAAATTGGGCCCCTGCTGTTTTGAAACGTTGACAAATCCACCAATCCCAAATTAATTATCTAGCACACTTACTCCCTTTCATAAATACCTTTTAACCAAAAACTATTTTTAAAAAATACTTTGACCTCTTGAATATGGACGATGGCCAGATATAGATGTGGTTTGAAAAAGACCACCTGGCTGGTTGATGTCTATACGCGCATTCCTGTGTGTACTCAGTCCTTTGTTTGCATTACACTTGGCTGTACAAGCTTGTCTTGGCATACCAGCACCCCATCAATAACAGCTGGACACAAGTGTTTAGTGCACAATTTCATACACTAATCAAGTCCCACTGTTCTAGCCAACCAGAATAAAGAGTTGTTTCAACCAGTTCTTTTTTTCTCTCCCCTGAAGGTTGCGTCCCTCTCTCAAGTTCATATATTGGAACACCGACGGCTGGAAGACTGGTCTGTGTTCGGTTCCTCCAGTGGGCCAGCCCTACTCCCTCTTGGCCCTGGCTAACAACACGTGCATACGACACACGTTCAGCGACCTGAAGGACCGATTCACACGGTTGTACAAGAGAAAGGTAAGCACCGATTGTTTTTTTTTTTTTCACTGTGATTTCTCGGACTGAAAACGTTAACAGGTACATTACTCTAGTTTCAAACCCATCGCGTAAGCTTTAAGCATCAACTGAAGACCTAATTTGTTCTTGTTTATAGGCTCACCTGCACCATTACACCAATGTGGATGGCATGGATATGACGCTGTTTGAAGAGAGCTTAGAGTCACTGACATCACTGATCAACGAATATCAACAACTGGAGAAAGCTGAGGCACAGAGTATCCCAAGACTGCAGATTGCCGAATGATGTATCTTTTGTTGTACTCCCCATGACTACTATAGCCGCAAAGAAATCAGTGCCACCAGGCCGGATGACGTCAATACATGCAATTTTCTGCAGTTTCAATCCATTGTTGGATTGTGTATGTTACGCTTGACTGCACAAACCGCCCCACTATAAATAACCGACTTCAAGGGGTTAAACATCCTTAATATTAACCTCTTAGCCATGGTTTGAAAAAGACCATGTGGCTGGTTGTCATCTATATGCACATTCCTGCACATACTCAATTCATTCATGCTTAAACTTTATTCTTGAAAAGGAATTTTCAAGTCTCACCTTTTATTAAAATCATTGTCTTTAACTCTTCCGCTACGGCGCGCCGCTCACAGCGGCTCGAAAAAAGCCTATTCCTGCCGGCAAGCCGCTCAGAGCAGCTCATTGTAAACATTCTGTAAAACAATTACGTCACAGCCCCTATTATAATACCGTAGTTAAAAACAGCTACGACAGCAAAATCGTGAATTTGGTCATCTCACTTTTAAATAAGCTTACATGTTTTCATGGATGGTAAAAAAAAAAATTAAAAAAATTGATCGACCCTCCCTCCTGATTTTTCCCATTTAAGGGCAACACAAGTTTTTGTTTTGGCCCGAGGTGAAGCCATATATTATGTTCATGTATACATTGTACCCAGTTTCAGATGGGAGTGCCATTCTGTGCAAGTTTCCACATTCATGTGGGGATGGGATAACTGAGGGTGAATGTGCATTCAGCTGATTTTGACCAAGGTTGATTTAGCAGTACATCAGCGAGGCCGAGGAACCTCAAACTTTTCATACAACTAAAGCATGTTAAGTTGGAAGTTTTCAAAATATGACCTCTGTTAAGGAGAAACAACGAAAAGGTGGACATTCTTTGATTGGAATGGGCGAGGACGTGAAGCGTCCGAGCCCATTCCAATCAAAGAATGTCCACCTTTTGAGTCATTTCTCTGACTTAAAAAGTCCATTCTTACTAATGCTTTGAAGTATGAGACGAATTAAGTTAACTGTACATTCTTCTGAATAGAGTGACGTCACAAGAGTAGTTTAATTGGTAAGAAGTGCCTGTTCAAATGTATACAAATGCAACTTTCTAGTGTGTGAAGTCTTTATATTTGTAATTGTGTATAGAACCAGAGAAATAAATACATGCATACTTTTGACACGGAGCTCAATTTATCCCTCAATGGTTTATTTCTGTACAGAAAAACACTGGGTCGGGCATTTGCAGTTGTCTTGATTAAACAAAAAAATTTAACTGATGGTCATTTTTTGCACGCACACCTCGTTAACCCTTTTAGCCCCAATGGCGATTGAAGTGCTTAGTGTGTGAACAATGTGGGCACCAGATGCTGCTGCCAATAAACAATGTGGGGCTGAAAGGGTTAAAGAGTACAACATGAGGCAAGACACCAGTCGTGTGTTGCACAAGATATCCCCCTTTCCCCTGGCCTGGAACCTGGACTCCCTTCTATGATTCTCCTGCAGGCATGCTGCGGATGATGTCACTGTCACCTGAGGATGAAAAGATACAATATATTTTAATGAGGTTAACATGAAAAATGGGCATTGTTGGGCCAGTAAGTGTGGAAAAGACCACCTCTTTAATGTGGACGACGGTCATACCCGCTATACCCAAGCAAGATATGGGACCATGGGGTACCCCCTCTTGTCCCTATACACCCCCCCCCCCCCCCCCCGCCCAGATATCTGACCTCTGCCTGCCACCAGTCAGCCAGTGGACAGATGAACAACCCACCTGGATCTGTGATGCAGAGCGTGCACACCCTGAAGTATTTCCCACACGCTGTGCCCAACTCGATGTTGTTACCGGTGTAGTGGTGGACACCAGTCTTGGCCAGCATGGCGTAGTATTCAATCTCACTTTTCCTGTTTTGACCACAAAAAATGTGAATAATATGTTCAGTATTTCTGTCACGAATAATTGAGAATATCAGAGGAAGTAGATTTCTACTATGACGGGTTTGTTTACACAAAGTTCATACAAATTTTTCTTGGGGGGGAAAAAAAATACCCTGTTCAAGTAACCAGACTTATCACAGAGGCATCCACATCCTGCATGACCAGTTTGAATGTCTCCTGATGTTCTAATATGACACGGCGTTTTGGTCACCGATTGTGGTGGTTTACCTATCAGTAACTTTCACAAAAATGTCTCATCTAATGTCTATTTTCCACACATAGTTGACAAACATTAGTTATTAACATTCTCTTTGGCTCTGGAATTGTTGTGTTCAAATGATCACAATATTCTCTTTACAGAGTATTTTCAGTGGATTCTATGGTGTTCATTGTTGTGAAATGGATTAAAGAGCTTTGTATTGATCGTTTTTAAAGGAGATCTCTGCTCTTCTCATAGAAAGGCATTTATGAATGGAGATAAAAATGTGATGACCTGACCTGTACCAGTCAAGGACCTTGAAAGGTAATATGGCTGTTTCGCATTCCAATTGCGCATGCGCAGTAGAGTGCCCTCTGTAGGCCGCACATGGCTTCTGGTTTGTTCTCCTCAGCTGTGACGCTGAATTCAAGATGGCCGCGGAATGTGAAACTCCATTATGGTCAAATGGACCTCGCCTTCAGCTTGGTCCATTAACAGCAGCCATGCCCATCCTTGACCATGAACATCTATCCCCTTATTTAATCAATTTGTTTACCTGAGTGGGGGTGTGTTGTTCGCCAGGATGACTAGCTTGCCTTTGCCTTGCCTGAGTGCCTTTAGGGTCTGCTTGTAGCCGAGATGGTACTTGCCGCTCTTCATCACCAGCTGGAGGCGAGAGTTGATGCTCTCCATCTGTTTCTTCTGCTCAGACAAATTAAGAAACGAGTGACATAACCATTGAGTTAACTATGTTTATTTACATGCCTAGATTCAATGCAGCCGTTTTAAGTTTGCAAAAGTACTTTTTCCTCTGTGCGTACAAACCTTATGGTACAAAATTCCCACACCATGTCAAAAATGTAACCGGCTCAAACATCGGCGATTGTGTAGTGTAGGGCCCCATTCCGGAGAGATTTTAGTTTAATACCCCCCACCAAAATCGGTAAGGAACAGCAAATCTTGGAAAATAACCATCCATTTGTGTTAATAATTGTATAAACACTTGGCACAACCTTTAATTTTGAGAATTTGTTGGGACATTTTAGTGCAATATAGGGGAAGAAAGTTTGTGTTTTCTGTGTTAGAAGTTCTTGGCACCATGTAAAGTCACTCAAAGTGTTCACATACATGTTGATTTCTTTATCATTTTTTACAGATTTTGCTGACATAAATCTTGAAATAACAGGTTGTGCCACATGTTTACACAGTTTTTATCAAGGAGGGTTGGTTATTTCCAAGATTTTGCTGTTCTTGACCGATTTTGGTGGGGGTATTAAAGTAAAATCTTTCCCCTGTTCCCCTATACTTATAAGGAACCAAAAATCCACTTTTAGGTTAATGGAATTGCCAAACTAGTTAGCGACATTACAAACCAACAGGTATGACGTAGATAAAGGGCAGGGTTTTAATTTTTGAGGGAAATTTTGCGGGGTAAACATGGTGAAGCGGCGATGAAGACGACAAAACGCAACTCGGAAATATAAGACGGCGATCACTGCGACACACAGTAAACACGCAAAACCGCGTTCCTTCACATGGCAACTGTCGTAAAGCGCGTAAGAAAATTGCATTTTCTACCGTAATAAACTGTTCAAAATTACCCAAAAAAAAAATGTCAAAAGAATTAAGAGAAGTATGCTTTAGGTTAAAAAAGTCATTTTGGAATGAGAAAAAATACCCTTGGCTCTATTTTGATCAAAACTAAAGAGGGGCCCTACATACACTACACAATCGCCCAAACATCAGAAAAATAATCAAGCTAGCACCGCTCTACGCTACGCGAACTGGAACTCCCAAATTCCATTGATTTGTGTACAAAATTCGAAGCATTTCTTACCTGTTTTTTTGACGCAACCATTTTGGCGTTTGTGGTTATCTCAGTTACCTGAAACTAAACACACAAAAACAACACATATTGGAAATTATTTTCTAGAATGTATGAAAGCAAAAAACGGCACAATGAATGTAAAAATTGGCAAACAGTGTTCGAGAGTTTCACTCACAAAGTTCTGAGTTCTGCAACCACGTTAGAAAAGAGGATGATTACCCAGAATCCATTGCAACATCCACTCACTTTTCAGGGAAATTTCTCATTTACAACTGAAACGAGATAAATAAAAAGGCATCAAAGGTTTCTTTTAAAAATATATTTGATTATGGTTCAGATTATACTAAACATGAATTAAATAAAATTGAATTTGAGATAGAAATGTGGATTTTTTAATATTAATTGCAGCATGTTAATTTTTACACTTTGGAAAAGGAATGTCAAACAGGACCTCAACGTGATTGAACTGCGCTTGCGCTGAAACTTCACGGGTTATAGGTCAATGAACTTTGGGGTCAAATACCATCGCGACGAAGAACGCTTGAGCTGCTGTCTCGTCTGTGTTCGGCAGATTTTTCCGACCTGAAGATGTTTTTAGAAGGTTGACCGGTGATGTTATCTTCATAACCTTGCAGTTTGAGAAATCAAATATGTTTATTTATTTGAGCAAAAAGGTACGGGGTGTTAAAGGAACATTTTAGACAGAAAATGTTCATTTTGTTTTGAACGCTAGCCTGGCATTTTCAAAGGGGCTAACGTTAGTCGGCGGCCGGCTAACTTAGTCTCAGAACCAGGTCCACCTTCAATTTTTTTTTGCGGGGATTTTTTTTTCCATTATAGACAACTTGACAACATTTCATTGAAATTAACTAAAGTTGGCCCTATGCCATTTTATAATTGATGTTTGTGATCACATTTTGGGATCAAACATTTAATTCTGCCGAAGTGGCGCACTGTGTCTTGACTCCCTTGAGTTTTAACTTGGTCCAATTTCATCAGACATCACTCTCTGTAGCTAAGCATTACAAAAGAATCTTTTGGTTAACGTACTGTCAGGACTACCTCAAATCAAATATAACCCCCTGACTGGTGGTTTTGTCATTGAAATTTGTAAATTAAGCAAACGTTTCAATTTGTTTCAGATCGCTATTCCCAACAACACCAAGTTGAGGTGTGTATCATGGAATCAGGACCAAGGCTTCATTGCGTGTGGTGGAGAGGACGGCTTGCTGAAAGTCCTCAAGCTAGAAATACAGAGGAGTAAGTCATAATCGGTTTGTTTGTCTGATGTTTCCGCATTAGATAAGCAATTCATATTGATAAATAATGGCCGACTTCGACTTATGGCATGCTGGTGGCAGCAGACATACTGGTCCTTTTTGCTAGTTCTGTGCGCATCGTTCTGAGCATGCACACGACTGGTGAGTACAATGGAAAAGGACCGGTATGTCTGCTGCCACCAATGTCTCAAAAGTCTCGTATTCTTTAAAAATGTATACATTTTTATACAATTTAATGTGTTTTAACCCTAACCTTCCCTAACCTGCCAAAATCAAACACCCCATTTGTGTTGAATTTTGTGTGATTGGGTACTGTAGAGCCTTGGCACCATCACTTTGCATGGGACTTGATGCCCTGATTTTGTCTAAGTACAAAGAATGTGCCATTGGTTTACTACACAGTGTTGGAGTTTGTGTGGTTAGGGAAGGATTCTAGTAAAAAGCCTTGGGCTGTTAAGGTTAATGTGTTTCACTTTCGGTATGTAGGTAAAGATGCCAAAATACGCGGACTCGCAGCACCCAGCAACCTGTCCATGAACCAAACGCTGGAAGGCCATGGAGGTAATCAATACTGTAACGATCAATCAATTGTTATTAATAATCAAATTTGATTATCGATGATTTGGTAATGGTTCTTTTCCCATACGGATGTGCACAATTTGGTAGGGACCGATGGAATGCTAGTCTTATGCTCAGAATCTCATCCAACACGAATTCAAATTAATAAAAGCCAACATATTTTTATACAGGTGCTGTACAGGTGACAACGTGGAACTCTCAATATCAGAAACTGACCACTAGTGACCAGTATGGCCTCATCATTGTATGGATGCTTTATAAAGGTCAGTGAACCAAAGCCGTGAACTATTTCTACATATACTGTGATAGAGTCGAGGAAGTGAAGTCTTAACCCTAACCCCCTAGACCCTTTTTGCTAGGAACCATCCTCAATCCTCCAAAATCCTCTGATTACCCTGCCCCAAAAAATGCATTCATCCTCAATCCTCCAAAATCCTCACGTGCTTTAATCACCGTTCATCCTCATTCCTAAAAAATCCTCTGCTTGAAACACCATTCATCCTCAATCCTCCAAAATCCTCTTTTTTTTAAATACCATTCATCCTCAATCCTCCAAAATCCTCCAAAACTGCAAGGAGGATTTTGGAGGATTGAGGTGGGTTAGGGTTAAACCACTGGAAAAAATGCCAAATAAATTTCTTGAAACTTGTGTAAAATTGCGAAAGCGTGGCATACAGGTCCTTCTGCCTGTGACCTAACTCCATGCAAGCATTATTTTTCCACATTTTGTTTAGCTCAAACCTTAATATTGAGAATCATAACCCACGAAATTGACACAGAAAATCTTCCGTTCTTAATTCACTTCTTCACGTCAGTGCATTACGTTACTGGCAACATTAGCCTGCACGTCGTCCTTGGGCAGTGAAAAACAACCCATGTTGTGCATCCATGGCATCAAGGCATTAATTCAGAATTTAATTTTTCAACCAAAGGTTCTTGGTACGAAGAGATGATCAACAACAGAAACAAGTCGGTGGTACGGAGCATGGCGTGGACCCCAGATGGCCAGAAGATATGCATTGTCTACGAGGATGGTCAGTTTTGTTCAACAAGTTATATCTAATATCTAATTGATTTTCCTTTGTATGTTCGAAACGTCAGGCCAGCTAATTTTGTTTATTTGTATATTTCAGGTCAATCCAGTCAGTTAGCAGTTTGTAGTAGTTTAATTCATTTTCATATACCTAATTGCGTTCAGCATCATTTATAGGATGTTTCGTGTTTCGATTTCTGTGAATTTTTAACAACTGATGGTGATTTCCACAGGTGCCGTGATCGTGGGGTCGGTGGATGGTAATCGGATCTGGGGCAAAGAAATCAAAGCCATGCAGCTGACCAACGTTGAGTGGTCCTGGGACGGCAAGCTGTTGCTGTTTGGCATGAGCAATGGGGAAATCCATATCTACGACAACCAAGGAAACTTCTGCGTGAGTACATCAGCAGAAAACGAAGGGGTTGGAGGTGGATGGGCGGGGTATAGATAGAATGTGTGGAGGCGGGGCATAGATGTAACATATAGATGCATATGTGACGGCCAGAGAAATTTCTGGGTACACGCACACCCATATTGAGCTTGGTGTTCCTTTGAAAGTTAAAGCACAAAGAATGTGACATTGAGTTACTGCACAGTGATGATTTGTTTGAGGATTCAGGAAGTTTCATGGAAGAATGCCTAGGGGTAAACAGAAATGAACAACTGGTTTGTTATCGTCTCCCTGTATTGTCTGATATCCCTCTTTCAGAGCAAACTGCTGACATACTGCCTTGCCAACGTCACTGGGGCTGTGAAGATTGCCGGTATCGACTGGTACAACGGAAAATTTGGCTACGTCGAGCCCAACTGCCCCACGCTGGCGATATGCTTTGACAATGGACGAGCGCAGATCATGAAACATGAGAATGATGAAAGTAAGGCGGATGACCCATTCAAATCCTTTAAACTCCACCACTTTGTAATCTATCAGTCTCTAAAGTTGTTTAACCCCTAGCGTACGGATGACGCAAAATGGCACACAAAAAAACAGTGGCACCAGGCCGGATGACGCCATTTGCCGCTATTTGTGCAGTTTCAATCCATTGTTGGATTATTGTGTATGTTACGCTTGACTGCACAAGCACATTGTAGCCGTTTTGCTTGGTGCGACACCCCGGCGCCTTCTGTAAATAACCATACTCAAGGGGTTAACAAAAATACCAGAAACTTGTTTTGTTTTTGTTTTTATTCTGCAGATCCTGTCCTGATAGACACTGGTATGTCGGTGGTACAGACACAGTGGAACCACACCGGTTCAGCGCTGGCTGTAGCTGGTTCCCAGAAGTCGGCCCAGCAAGACAAAGACATCAATGTGGTACAGTTCTACACACCCTTTGGAGAGGTAACCACTAGGTTCTGCTCACAATTTGAAACGGGATGTCCAAATTGGTTTTTGGCTTGAGAAATTGATTGTTTACATTGTGTTTACTTTATTCTGCAGTGGTCACCCAGTGCTGCATTAGCCTAAGCTTATAGCCAGGATAAATGATATCGCAATAGCTGTAATGAGTTGAGTTTTCTTTTCTTTAAAGTCCGCGTTTTTTTCATTTTGATCTTTGAAAACCCTTGCTTCTTAATTTTCTTCTTCGCAGGACCACTTTTTTCTTGGTTACCAAACGGAGTCTGACTGAATTTGGTCAGTGACCCAGAAATTCTAATTGTGCCATTTTGTCCACGTACCCAAATTCCCCGTCTCTCCAATACCCCAGCACCTGCGTACCCTCAAGGTACCGGGCAAGCAGCTGACCTCGGTCTCCTGGGAGGGAGGTGGACTACGCATTGCCCTAGCTGTCGACTCCTTTATCTACTTTGCCAACATCCGGCCGGACTACAAGTGGGGCTATTGTGCCAACACGGTAGTGTATTCCTTCTCTAAGCCCGAACGGACTGAGCAGTGCGTTGTGTTCTGGGAGACGGAAAGTGGGGAGGTAGGTATTCTGTGTTTCCCCTGGTTTGTTTTTTCTTGTGTGCGAAATGTCCCGCGTCAGTCGCGCGGTCATTCAGTGCCAGGCCCAGCAAGCACACGCATGACCTTGCGTCATAGTTTACACAAATTCTATCCAATGAGATCTCTCGGGTTCTTTTCAACGAGAGCTCAAAGCTTGGATAGGGCGGTGGGTACGAGCGAATTGTGTTTTGTTGTTCTAGTACAGTGAAAGCTTTGTCATTCCTCTACTAAAACTTGAAGTATTTTCAAGATTTATTACCTTCAATTTATTTGCCAGCGCCACATCAAGTACGTCAGAAACCTGATGTCAGTGACAGCCTACGGCGATCATTGCATCCTGGCAACCAGAGCGGACGAGAGTATCGGGCAGGTCAGTCCATAGTTGTATCTGTGTGTGGTTTTTCCTTTCGCAAAGTGTAGAGTGCGTTAAATGTCAGTTGCTATTTAATGTAACTTTATATTCTTCTGAGGCATAAGTTTGCACAAAACATGGTCCAATATCGGTGAATATAATAAGGTAAGAAAATCTAGGAATTTGTGCAAGAACAAGTAATGCAAATTCTTTTAAAGATATTAGAAAGCTCCTTTGCACAAAACTTGCACCCACATACTTCTATCTGAAAACATTAATAGTAAGTTGATTTCAACCTTAATCATTTTGTAATCTGACACTTTTTAAATTTCAGCTTTTTCCCAAACCTTATCGGTGTTACAGAGCATCTCAAAACCCAGACATTTCCCCCTGCTAACATTGCATGTTCCTGTTGGAAACAAACCCAGAATATCCCACAGTCCCATCAGGAACACATACTCAAAAGGAACATTTAAACGGGAACATGAATGAGTTATGAGATGCTCAATTACTTGTGTTTCTTGTGCTCCTTTCTGTAACATTCTTAATTTTCCCTGTCTCTATTTCATTCTGCACTCGTCCTTAAAAGGAACCTGGAGAGCCTCAACAGGTATACATGTGTGCCTCAAATTCCTAACAAAAATACTAGTTTTTAAAAGTTTTTCTCTTCATACTTAAGCTTTTGAAATTTGCTCACAGGAACCTCAACAAATTGCCATGAAAATGCTGCTTTTGCATGTCATCTTGAAACTAGTGCTCCTAAGATCTTGAACATTCACAGAAATAAAAAAAATGCTATAAATGGTCTCGACTACAACACTGTAAGCAATGTTTTGAGACAAGAAAACTGTTTATACATTTGTACACAGCATTACGCATGACATTGTTCAGGTTTCTCTAGGAACAAATTATACAGTTTATTCACAGTTTTCTTGGATAGTTGGTTTTTTCCTGCATGCATTAAAGAGCAACTCCAACGATTCCCAACTTTTCTTAGGTTTCGATTTAATTGAGAAGAGCTATGTCAAATAAAACAGATACTTGTCAAGATCCCCATCTTTGACGCCGGTTTTCATGTAAAAAATGCATTTTTGTTGCCTTTCTTTCCGCAAGTCTATCCCATTTTCGTGAAAACGAGCTTGACGTCAAAGCTTATTTACATCTAATGAATATTCATTTATGATATATTACCGGAGAGCATGCAACAATGCAACACGTACACATGCACATAACATCGCCTGCAGCTTTCTCCGGTACTACATCATATTATTTTTCATTTCTCAACAGCTCCACCAGTGGCCAATTTGTGGAAATTGTTCATAAATTCGAAAGAATACAACATTAAGACCCAAAACAAACATGATTTTGTAATGAACAAGTAATTTATAATATATTGAACACAATAATATTTAGTTCTAACACTTTTCAAAACCGTTGGAGTTACTCTTTAAGATTTCCCACAGCATTTTTCTCACCATGGCATACCCCTTTCCAACTGTACGTTCTCTATGATTTCTTTTAGTACGTATAGTTGGTGTATTATGCTGCTTTCTTATCCTGCAAAAAAGCAGTTGAGGTTAAAGAAGAAATTCAAATTTTAGGGATTTCTAAGTAACTTGCAGAAATGTTTCATAAATTTCAGCTTGCAAAATTTTGATTGGTTAAACCCTATCTAATTACCATGGCAATATATATACTAATTGAATACTTAGTTACAAGTTATAGATCAAATTATTTGTTTGCTCAACTGTTCAAAGCATCCTGAAAACAAAGTTGAATTTTTACTTTTGTTCTCATGTAGTTGTTTTAGTGGTTTTTTTGGCATTATTTTTTAAACTTCATGAATTTGTTGGTTTTAGTAATTTTGTGTTTACGCGCCATTGATTTATGCATGCAGTTCCTTTGTTATACATGTATGCAAGCACTACAGACATGTTTTTTATTTTTACAGTTCAAACTGCACTTTAGTAAATAGACATTTGTACAGTCATCTGAAAATCTTTGAGATCTGCTTTATCCCTCTTCCATTGGAAATGTTTTGAAAGGTTCTTAAAATTTCAGAAGTATGCAGACAATTTTGTTTAAATTAGTACAAGAAAAATTTCATGAAGAAAACGAACACCGCTGTTGAAGGATTGTCTCGGCTTGTTCAACACATATTTCCAGTCTTTCTATTTGTACATTATAAAATCTATTTCTAATGTTAGTTATTGTAATCTATATTTTATATACAGTATGTGCTCGTGCTTTGCAATTCAATCGGAACGCCGCTGGAGTCCAAGTATATAGATATTGGTGAGTTCAGATAAACGGAGGGCCGAACATTATGATCCTCACAGAATATTTCTTAATAACTAAAATCAGGGTTCCCACGGTCATGGAAAAATCTGGAAAATCCTGGAATTGAAATCTGTCATGGAAAAGTCATGGGAAAAGTCATGGAAAAGTCATGGGAAAATCATGGGAAAGTCATGGGAAAGTCATGGAAAAGTCATGGAAAAGTCATGGAAAATCATGGGAAAATCATGGAAAAGTCATGGGAAAGTCATGGGAAAGTCATGGGAAAGTCATTTAATTTTGTTTTTTAACAAAGAGTCATGAAAAGTTGATATTCCCAAAAAAGGTTTCACAACCTACACATGATGATGTGTTATATTTGGCTGTGGCAGTCAGAGTCTTCCACTTTGCATTCCACTGTACCTGACTATTCCTCATGATGCTTGTATGCCCTGAACTTCTTTCATGTCCAATGCAGCATTGTGATGCTCCTATGGTGCTCAATGGTCTTGTCAAACTGAAAGGCTGAAGGGAATGACTTTTTGTTTTTTAAGTTCACCCCTCCAGAGCTTGGTACAAGCACTGATCTATGAATCATATTGTAAGATTGGTAGCTTGTTACAGCCCTAAATCTAAGACACTCAATAAAATGCTTTGACTAATGTACGGTCCTATTTAATATCTCAGAACCAATCTACGTTGCGGTGACGCGCACCCATGTCATAGCAGCCTCCAAGGAAGCCTTCTATGTCTGGCAGTTCAAGACGGCCAAGAAGCTGACGGCCATGGAAGTCAACCAGGCCATGGGACGTAAGAAGGACAGCCGGGAGAGGGTCTATCACATCGACGACACGCCCTCAGGGGCTGGTGACTCCATGCTGGACTTCAGCAAGGCATTTGCGGTGAGACTTCTGTCCAGAATTTGACCCTAACCTCTGGTGCTCTCTCAGGGAACCTCTAAGGGAATCCAATGACAGGAAAGTCTGAAACCTGCTTACAGAATGTAACAGCTAGTTTAATCATAATTGTGTAGTTTTACATAGGATCCATGGGATCCGCTAAATATGTTTAGTATAATGTTTGCTCGGTTTACTGAATAATGGAAGTCTTTGAATACAACAAGTTGGGAGCCAAAGAGGATGTTTGTTATAGTTCTGAGGGTGGTGAGTTTGTTTTTGCATTCAATAGGGGACCTTTAACAGAAAGGTCCCCGTTTGAAAATCGTGTACAAAACCAATGAGGGTCCTTGCCAAAAAGTTTAAGTATGAACAATAGGAGGACAATAGGAGGTCCCCGATTGCAGGTGTTTACACACTTGTGTGAGTTGGTCTCATGAACGGTGGACGTTACCCCGCCTGGGTCTATAGGTCCGACAATTGGGATAATTTCTTTGGTATCTATTGAAGATTTATCCTCTATTTAGATCTTGGCCCAGGAAAACTGTAAAGGTGATAGGGCTGGCAACCTAAAATGTGGCCAACCCCACCACCTCTGTTGTAGCCCTTTACCTGGAGAGGCTTTTATAAAAGCCTTGTATTGGGCTATCTTACCTTTAACGGCCTTATCCAAGAAGGTTAGCATCCAAGAACTTAGTCCCTTGAAATATTATTGTAAATTGTTAGTATTTAAACATCATTATATGTTTTTAATTGTTTAGTGTTTTAAAAGTATTGGATATTAGACTATTCGGTCGTAGTCTCAAATGAGACTTAAGCCAAATTAGGCAAGTTGAATTCAAGTCCAAGTTATTCATTGTCGAGCCTGAGTCATCAAAAATGTGATTGATACTGTGTCACAAGTTATACCCTAAAAAAAATCAGTATAGAAAAAAAGGAACAAGTTATACGCTAAAACAAATCAGTATAGAAAAGTATAACAAAATATTAATTCAATATGGGTCTTCTTTACCACATTAGCCAACCAGTGATCCCGTCTGCTGTGTGTGTGCCTCAGACAAGTTACTTATTGTGGGTCGTGAGTCAGGAACGCTCAACCGTTACTCACTGCCCCACCTCGCCCTCACCAACAAGCACACAGTCAACTGCCGGCCCAATGCACTCTCACTCAACTGCAACTCGGCGTGAGTATTGGAGGCATGTTTTTCAGGAATATTTTCATCCATTTTGTTAACTGCTTTCAGATATTTTCGAAGTGTATTTCACTTATTTTGGAAATTGGTTTTTTATCAGTGGTTGAGTTCTAGCAGTGCCAAGTAATAATGTAAAAGTCCATGCATTTTTATGATTCTGAATGACTTTATTTTTGAGAGGTAATTTGGACCTTCACAGTAAGTTGAATGTGTGTAGGAATTAGGCTATTTATGTATGTGAATAGCCAGTCTCTTCATTTTTAACGTGGTTTAAGGGTGGACAGTCAATATTATAAATGAAATATTATAAATGAATATTATAAATATAAATGAAATGAATGAAATTAGCTCCCTGAGGTAGTGGAAGTTGACAAACTAGTTGCCAAGGTGAAGCCAAGTTGACAAACTAACCCGTGTCTTAGTCTACTGAGCGCGCTTATTAGGGCCACTAATGGTGATTTAAACTATTCTTGAAACAGCTTTAAGCTATTTTGGAAAGACGTTTTAAGTTTATTTGGAAATCAGTTTTAGCCATTCTAGAAACTGCTCTCAGCTTTTTCAGTATTACAGTACAGCTGATATATTTGTGGCACGAAATAATGCTAAATTTTGCAAAGGCTCATTTGATATGCAAATAATCCTCAGTTTCTCGCATGAGTATTGCAGAATGGCACCATGAAGCATACACATACTTTTTTCTTAGCAAAAGCTTGACATTTTCGGCAAGTAGTTTTTCTTCAACTTGTTGAAGTGTCTAAGGTGCTATCCAAGAAAGGATTTTCAGAAAACCCCTTTTCCAAAAGTCCGATTTATATTTTTTGGTGACTTCCTGCTTTCTTATAGCCGTCTAGCCATCATTGATATCGCGGGCATCCTGACCTTCTTTGACCTGGAGGCCAAGTGGGTGAATGGAGAAGGGCAGGAGATTCAGGGTCAGCAGCTGGAGTTTGAGCGTAAGGACGTCTGGGACATGAAGTGGGCGGAGGACAATACGGAACTCTTTGCCATGATGGAGAAGACTAGGATGTACATCTTCAGGAACCTGGACCCAGAGGTCAGGATAAAGACTTATGAGTCTAAGGGCAATTATAAATATCATCAAAGAAACAACAGTTTGGGGCATGATCCCTGGCTATACAGCATTCTGGGTTTATGACTTCTGACTAGCGCCCACCCGAACAAAGATACTCACAATTTTGGAGACCGCTAACATAGGGCAAGATAGCTCAGTTGCTTGAGCGCTGGCACGGTGTTCCGGAGGTCGCAGGTTCGAATCCCGCTCCTGCCAGTTTTCTTTGTTCACTTTGAAAAATCATTGAAAATTGCCTAGTCAGTTTCCCATGTGATTTGTTTAATGATATATCACCAAGATCTTCAGTCCAATATACTACACCACTTGCCGTGACACTCCATTCTGGCATAAGCTTATGAATTTAAGCCACTAAACAACTACCGTTGATCAAGATATTGCTGAATATTCCTCTTTGTTCTTATTTTTCCCGTTATCATTTCATTACTAGGAACCCATCATGAGTTCTGGCTACATCTGTCACTTTGAAGACCTGCAGATCAAATCGGTTCTTCTGGACGAAATCCTTAAAGATCCCGAGCATCCCAGCAAGGAGAACATGCTAGACATGGATATTAAGGTATCTGTCAACCAGAGTTGTATTCGAGTCCCTGCAAGTTCTTTCACAAGTTCTTTCACAAGTTCTTTCGCAAGTCCTTTCGCAAGTCCTTTCGCAAGTCCTTTCGCAAGTCCAGTCAGAAGTCCTTTTATAAAGCCAGTCACAAATAACTGGATGAACAATGACAAAGGAATGCCTTTGTCAAAGCTCATTTGAATAGCTTGTGATTGGAATTAGGATTGGAGGGCTTGTGACGGACTTGCAGGGACTTGTAGGGACTTGTGGGGACTTGCAGGGACTTGTAGGGACTTGCAGGGACTTGTGATGGATTCGACTACATCTCTGTTTGAGGCTTAGAGCCAAATTGATATGAGATCGCATCCCAATTGCATTTCCCCTTGTCTTTTCTTTTTTCAGTCACTGCGTGACTCCAGAGACCTGCTCGAGAAGGTGGGGATCGAGGATGCGGCCCAGTTTATCGAGGATAACCCTCACCCACGGCTGTGGTGAGTCATCCAACCACATTATTCTAGCATAGTTTTACGGGATAGTTGTGGGATAGTTTCTAACAGACTGGTAAACACACATTACCCCAGATCTCTCTTTTTGTTCCTCTGTTGGGTTAAAAATTCTCAATCTCCAGGTGCCTTTTAGGTCTTGAAGAACATAGACCTCCTTCAAATTGTGGCCTGTATTTTGGCTTCCATGATTAAAAGAATGCATGACATATTGGCCACTTTTGTAGCTGCTGTTGGAACCCTCACTCTTGTGATTTTTTACCATTGTTTTTTCCTCTCAAACCTCTATGCGTCTTCTGGTCGAGGTTTCACGGGAGAACCTAGACCCGAAGACGGTAGCCATTTAAAAAATGTGGCCAATATTTTGGCTTCCACAGGTATGCTGAGAGTGTATGACATAGTGGCCACTTTTGTAGCTGCTGTTGGAACCCTCACTCTTGTGATTTTTTACCATTGTTTTTTCCTCTCAAACCTCTATGCGTCTTCTGGTCGAGGTTTCACGGGAGAACCTAGACCCGAAGACGGTAGCCATTTCAAAAATGTGGCCAATATTTTGGCTTCCACAGGTATGCTGAGAGTGTATGACATAGTGGCCACTTTTGTAGCTGCTGTTGGAACCCTCACTCTTGTGATTTTTTACCATTGTTTTTCCCCCTCAAACCTCTATGCGTCTTCTGGTCGAGGTTTAACGGGAGAACCTAGACCCGAAGACGGTAGCCATTTCAAAAATGTGGCCAATATTTTGGCTTCCACAGGTATGCTGAGAGTGTATGACATAGTGGCCACTGCTGTAGCCACTTTTCCAATCACTTTTCCCCCTTAAACCTGCAGGCGTCTTCTGGCCGAGGCTTCATTGGAGAACCTTGATCTGAAGATGGCAGAGCAGGCCTTTGTACGCTGCAAGGACTACCAGGGTATTGAGTTTGTCAAACGGCTTGGCAACCTCCAGAGCGAAGTCATGAGAAGTGCGGAAGTTGCTGCCTACTTCAAGAGGTTTGAGGAGTCCGAGAGGATGTACATGGATATGGATCGGAGGTCAGTAAACTTTTATCCTTATGATTCTTCCAAAAGGGGGAAGTGAGTTGGTCTCACCGACGGTGGAAGTTACCCCGCCTGGGTCTATAGGTCTGAAAATTGGGATAATTATCCTCTATTTAGATCTGGGCCCAGGAAAACCGTAAAGGTGGTAGGGTTGGCAATTCAAAATGTCGGCAACCCTACCACCTCTGATCGTAACCCTTTACATAGAGTGGCTTTTAGATTGGCTCTTTACCTGCCGTAAATGTGAAATAACGTCAGTGGGACATCACAGGTGTCACATGACAACAAAACAAATGTTCATTGTTTAAGTTTCTGAAACATACATCTAAAGAACTGGGTCCAATTTTTATAGAGCTGCTTAAGCACAAAATTTTGCTTAAGCACAAAAAAACCTTGCTTGGTAAAATCAGGTTACCAGCCAAAACGCCATGTGATTTTCCTGCGAAGCAAACAGCAGCTAAATACCAGTCACAAGCAATATACATTGCATGGAGTTTTAGCTGGTAACCTGCTTTTATTAAGCAAGTTTTTGTTGTGCTTAAGCAAATTTTGTGCTTAAGCAGCTCTATGAAATTGGGCCCTGGTAATAACAAAAATATTGTGTTTTGCAAAAGTAAGATGGAACCTAACTCGCTTTTACTCAGCCAATGCTTTCTGTGCTAAGCAAGATTTTGTGCTTAGTAGCTCCAAAATCCCTCGCCCCATGCTATAGCCTTTTGAAGTTGAGTCATGACAATTTTAAGCTCAAGAAAATGAAGCTCAGAATCAGTGAACCGTGCAAAAATACTGTACACCGTAGACAGCCCAAGCAACCACATCACAGAAAAGCCCAGTAAACTGTTTATAAAAAGAAACATACACCTCTGGTTTTGTTGCTGAAATTTTCAACCCCAGGGATCTTGCGGTCAGTCTGCGTTTGAAGCTAGGCGACTGGTTCCGTGTGGTCCAGCTTCTGAAGGCTGGCAGCGAGGGCGGAGACGACACCCAGCTACAGCAGGCCTGGAATGCCATCGGGGATTACTACGCCGACAGGCAGAAGTGGGGCAATGCCGTGACGTACTACGTGCAGGGCAATAACCAGGAGCGGCTGGCCGAGTGCTACTACATGTTGGAGGACTTCAATGGGTTACAGAAACTGGCTGACTCGCTTCCAGAGAACCACCGACTCCTGCCGGTATCTTAGAATTTGAATATTGGAATTTTTCAGCCCTCGACAGTGCTTGAAATTCATACTGAACCCGTAGACCGAGTCTATAAATTTAGGCATTAGTTTAACAGATTCCGAGACAAAATTAGACTCATGGGGTGGTGATTTTTCTTTCAAATAATCTCATGTTTTTTTTAAAGTAAATCTCAGATTCACACTTTGAGTTAATAAAGTCTGCCTTGATTTTTGTATCACTTGTAAAATAAATTCGGCAGCATACCTGCACAGAATGTCCTTTGTGATTTTTGAAAAATTCTGTGAGTCTTGAAACATTTTGTTGGTGTAGTATTCAGGCGCTGCTCGATCCTAAGAGTGTTACATGCCTTGAGGCAAGTCTCAATCTTGGTTCAGGACCAGTTTTTCCTGGTCTTGGAACCCCATAGTCCAGGTCTCAGAACCCCATAGTCCAGGTCTCGAAACCCCATAGTCTAGGCCCCAGAATCCCATAGTCCAGGTCCCAGAATCCCATAGTCCAGGTCCCAGAATCCCATAGTCCAGGTCCCGGAACCCCATATTCTAAGTCTCGGAACCCCATAGTCCAGGTCTCAGAACCCCATAGTCTAGGTCTTGGAATCCCATAGTCTAGGTCTGGGAATCCCATAGTCTAGGTCTGGGAATCCCATAGTCTAGGTCTGGGAATCCCATAGTCTAGGTCTTGGAATCCCATAGTCTAGGTCTTGGAATCGTATAGTCTAGGTCTTGGAATCCCATAGTCTAGGTCTTGGAACCCCATAGTCTAGGTCTTGGAACCCCATAGTCTAGGTCTTGTAACCCCATAGTCTCAATCTCGGAACCCCATAGTCTAGGTCTTAGAATCCCATAGTCTAGGTTTTAGTTTCAGTACTTTGTGGGGCTGCAGAAGCTGGACGATTCCCTGTTGGAGGACAGACTCCTGCTGATATCTTGGATTCACCCATACTTTGCCTTCATAGCTCAACAAACTTAATCCATCTTTGTCCAGCTTATGTGGTTCCTGTTATTTTTTTTTCCTTCCCACCCTCTGTTGTTTACACATAATGTGAAATTGTTTTTGTCTATTGTGACCTTTGACCAGGACATAGCAGCCATGTTTGTAACGGTGGGCATGTGCGAGGAAGCCGTATCCGCCTATCTCAAATGCCACCAGGTCAAGAAATCTGTCGACTGCTGCGTGGAGTTGAACCAGTGGGATCAAGCCGTAGAGCTAGCCAAGAAACACAGCATCAAGGAGATTGACAGTCTGCTGGCTCGCTATGCCGCTCACCTCTTGGACAAAAATAAGAAGCTGCAAGCCATTGAGTTATACCGGAAGGCTAATCACTTCATCGAAGCTGCCAAGCTGATGTTTAGTGTAAGAAAGTTACCCAATCAAACCAATTTAATATACCAATTCATGAAGTCCTGCCCCTTAACATATTAGTCACAAGTCAGTCATGCAAGTAGGTTTTTTTGTCAGACCATAGAGTACCGAAGTGATGACGTCAATGCAATGTTTGGAGCCAGAATACTCTTGTTATTTTGTGTCAATGTGTTTGCATGACTGGCTGTTAACAAAGGAACAGTCGAAATCTCCATTTATTTGGAGCGAGTTGTCGTGCCAACTGATGTCAGACTTCGGTACTCTATAGTCACGCCTGTCATTGGTCAATCCATCAAGGCGCAGAGTGGATTGGTCCAATTTTGAAAATGAATTAAACAGCTGCAAACTGCTGACTGGATTGACCTGAAATATACAAATCAACAAAATTAGCTGGTCTAATGATTCAAACTTGAGCAAGTTCTTTCTCAAAGATTTTGCCTTTGAGAAAGAACTTGGTTAATTTTGAAAAGCTGGACCAGCTGCTTTTGTCAGTTAGCAGTTTAATTCTTTTTCAAAATTGGACCAATCCACTCTGATATCTTGGATTCCCACCCATACTTTGCCTTCATAGCTCAACAAACTAATTCAATTTTGGTTTCCTCAATCAGATTGCTGAAGATTACGTCAAGAAGAAAGTGAAACCCCTGAGAACCAAGAAGATGTACGTCCTCGGTGCCCTGTTGGTATGTCTAACCCCTTTACTCCTCAAACCCTGTAACTGCCCAAGATGTTCAACAAGCTGTAATTACAGTTTCCCGAAACATTGATGTTTGTGTTTCTTTTGTAAAGATTGAGAGTTACCACGAACAGATGAAGCTGTCGTCCAGGCTGAAGGCAAAGTCGAAGAAGAAAGCGGAGGTAAGGTTGTCTTTCCAGTGTTGGTAGGCTTGCCTTCAAGAATATGCATATTGAGCATAGCAAGAGATTTAGAGGATTCAATGTTTTTCTTGAAATACTGATGTGTTTATTTTAGCGAAGTGTGACATATTGCTTGAAATATTTTATTTAGATTTTTTGAGAAAAAAATGTCCTAAAGATTCATGTCATAGATTCTGGTCATAATTATATATTTATTTTTCCCGTTTTTATTTGATTTAATTTTGAAACTGCTGCAAACTGCTTTTACCAACTTAGGAGATTCAATTTTTTTTAAAATACTTTTAGCAAACATTTGCTTTAAATATTTTACATAGATTTTAGTAAATCAAAGTCCATTTCGTAGGTTTGTTTAGATTTTTGGTAATTTTTATAATTGTTTTCGTGCTAGCTTTCAGTATTGACTGCATAAAGTCTACAGTCTTTGGTTGCTAATGAGCAGTGGTCAAGCTGTAAAGAAAGTGCTGAGAATGCACTCAAGCAAAACTGAAATATAAAGGCTGTCCATATTTTACAAGTAAGAGCGTTAAAATGGTTGTTTACGGCCGTGTACATTCCTCATGCCCAATTGAGTTGAAAAGGTTCCAGGAATGTTTGTTCACTTATCAAGAGTAATACTGTTAACTCTTCCGCTACGGCGCGCCGCTCACAGCGGCTCGAAAAAAGCCTATTCCTGCCGGCAAGCCGCTCAGAGCAGCTCGTTGTAAACATTCTGTAAAACAATTACGTCACAGCCCCCATTATAATACCGTAGTGAAAGAGTTAAGGGCTTTCATCTTTTAAAGTGATCAAAGGTCACTGTTGGCCAGTGAAGATTGGGTCATTATACTTTTATTGCCATTCCTAAATGCCTTTTCATTTAAAACTTTTGAAAAGGGTTGGACTATAATTGTGTGTTCTTACAGGCTGCTTCTGCCCTAGCAGGGCTCCTTGAGGAGGAAGCCATGGCGACCTCCGACACCAAGGTCATTGACAATGCCTGGAGGGGGGCGGAGGCTTACCACTTCTTCCTTCTAGCCCAGAGACAGCTCTATCAAGGTAGGAGTGTGTCGTAAACTCAAGACTTGGAAGGTTCCATACGGAGCTGTTACCTGTTTTCAGTGCCATTTTCGGTGGGAGGGATCTTGAAATGTCTGCAGGCGTTTTCCTATACCCAATTTTTATTTGTATGACAAAATTAAGAGACTAACCAGTTTATTGAGGAGTTGGGTGTCAGACGTGGTGGTAGAATGTTGGGAAATCATTTTGGGGGGAGAATTATTTGTCAAAATTTCCCCCCCCAAAATTTATGTTTCAGGGTGTTTGAATTGTTTGTCTGTTTTGTAGGCAACCTTTTGTCAGGGAAATATTAACCCCTCTATATCCAGGCCACCCCCCCCCCCCCCACAGTCGACAAGTTGCCAATATTTCATTGATCGTAGAGTAATTGTAAAGCAATTCAGAAACCTAGTAAACATTCAAAGAATGCAAGTCGACATAAAAATGACACACAAATTAAATTATGGCTGCCAGGTTATGTTGACGCAAGCATGAAGACCGCCCTCCATCTGCGTGAGTACGACGATGTTCTGGATCCAGTGGATATTTACTCCCTCCTTGGGCTGGCTGCCTGCGCCAACAGGGCCTTTGGGACGTGCTCCAAGGCCTTCATCAAACTGGAATCCATCGAGGGTCTGTCGCAGACCCAACAGGAACAGTACGAGGCTTTAGCCTTGGAGATATTCACCAAGTAAGCTCAGTGATATTTCTGCCATTTACGCTGATCTGCGGAGTTATAAACTTGGTTGCCATAATACTTTGGAGCCGGATGGGAATTTTCCCTTGTTTTTCCCCAAAAGTGTTTTTTCGTGGGCTTTTCGCCCATCCCGTAAATCAGCAATAGGCTTCCACTGAAGAGTTGAAAAATTAACCGTAAATGGATTTATTTGTGTAAATATTATTGTATTTGTTTAAATATTTTGTATGTGTGTGTAAATATTCAGTTTTAACTGAAAATATGCAGGGCCCCAATGGAAACCAGTTTTGAAACTGTTTGGGCACACCCTGGGTAAAGAAATGTAATAAATAAATAGAGCAGTATAGACACTTTATGGCCCGACTGCCACTGGCCTCCATACACACGCTATACATAAGCCTCTTAAATACGGACAACGGCCATACCCACACTTTGAAAAAGACCACCTGGCTGGTTATCATTAATATACTCTCATTCCTGTGCGTACTCAGTCCATTCATGTTTCAACTATATTGTTCTTAAATGGGAGTGTAATGAATAGATGGAGCTTTTTCAAACAAAGCTTTCATTCACACGGAAGGGGGGCTGTGAGTGCGATGAACAGGACCACTCTATTCAGTGTGGTGCCTATTGTTTACGTTTACGCTTGGCTGCACAACCAAGTCTTGGCACACCAGCACCCCATCAATAACAGCTGGACACAAGGGGTTAACCATAGCTAGTCAGTACGTGCTTCCCAAATTGTGGTATTCAATACATACCATTGAAAACCTCTCTCATGAAGATTTTTTAGTGCACACATGATATTTGGTATAGTGAACTTTTACTCTACCAGCGTCCATAGTTTGATTTGAAAACTTGCATTTGTAGAAGTGATGTGGCCTAGTGGTTTGGCACATTGAATTCAAGGTCTGTGAGTGATTCTGCAGGTTGTGGGTTCGAGCCCAGTCCTGGGCTATAGCACTTCTACGCTTAATATGGGTAGAAGCATTATTAATGTCTTGCAGTGGACTACTTACCCATCCCGACCCTATTCATACTGTGAAGAGATTAGCTGGTCTTGTTTCTGTGTGAGGGGCTGGTTCTTCCACATAATCCTCTGTAGCTCACACCTCGAGTGCCCTAGGGCTTGTGATAGGCAATTTGCATTAAAAAAAAATTTCCTGTTGGGAACCGTCCTGAATCCTTCAACATCCACCACTTTTATTCACCCACTGACACCTTCTTTGTACTTTAACTCTCAAGATGCATCATGCCCCATGTATTTTGGCTGGGATCTGCTGTTCTATAATCTTCCAAAATCTTCCAAAATCTTCCAAAATCTTCCAAAATCTTCCAAAATCTTCCAAACTTCCTGGTAGATTTTGAAGGATATCAGGGTTAATAGGATCAATTGCATTTATACAGTTTTGTACAGTTTACCAAATTGATAATAAATATTACATTTGCTTGCAAAAATTCTGTTGTTTTTTTCAAATTGAACAAAGAAACTGGCAGGAGCGGGATTTGAACCTGCTACCTCTGGAATACCGTAGCGGCGATCTACCAACTGAGCTATCTTAGCCTATGTTGGTGGTCTCCCTTGTGGTTTGACGATATTAAAAATTCTATTTGTTAACTTTTGTACAGTGAACTTTTGTATTCAGTGTTTATATCCTCATGCTTCTAGCATCACCTTGCAGTGTAAACTCGACTGATTATTTTGTTTTTCCTCCAGACACGCTCCCAAAGACTCAAGGACCAACAAGTCGGAGTGCCCCAACTGTGACACGATGCTCCCTGACTGGTAAGAAATTGTTGTCCTTCAATGGAATGGAATTTTCTTTCACTCCTGTTTGATGCCACCATTTGTCATCAAAGAAAGTTTCCCAGTAGGCTAGGTTCCTTTTCTCCTATGTATACTGCTCGCGTCCTTTGTCGGAGGTAATTTTCTTTACTCCATCACAGCACACGTAGACGTTGGCCAGCTTTACAGCAACTGAAGTCAACGTTAATTACACCATGGTGTAGAATTTATGCAACGTAAATGTGGCTCAGCCGACCATGCCAATATTATTAAAATTCCAGTTAACCCCTTGTGTCCAGCTGTTATTGATGGGGGGTTGGTGTGCCAAGAATTGGTTGTGCAGCCAAGTGTAAACATAAACAATAGGCACCACACTAAATAGAGTGGTCCTATTCATCGCACTCGGAGCCCCATTTCGAGTGAATGAAAGATTTGTTTGAAAAAGCCCCGTCTATTCATTACACCCTCATTCAAGAACAATATAGTTGAAACCCGAATGGATAGAGTACGCGCAGGAATGTACATATAGACGACAACCAACCAGGTGGTCTTTTTCAAACTATGGCTATGGTCAACGTCCATATTCAAACTTGTTGTTTCCATTCTAGGTCATCTGCATGCCCCAACTGTGACGCCAAGTTTCCCATCTGCATCGTGACAGGTCGACCAATCATGGACAATCTGTTCTGGATGTGTGACACTTGTAAGCATCGAGCTTATGAGAACGAGATTCGTACGGCTAGTACCTGCCCTCTCTGTCACTCACAGATATAGGTCAGAATCAGTACTTGATTTTTTAAAAAATTTGTCCAGACCATATTGAATATGTCTGGCATTACCAAAGCTTGTATAGAGTCACAGTATACATCACATTATTGCTTTGGTTATTAAGCAAAACTACTCGACAGAGTTGTATTCGAGTCCCTGCAAGTCCTTTCACAAGTCCTTTCGCAAGCCAAGTCAGAAGTCCTTTCATAAAGCCGGTCACAAGAAACTAGATGAACAATGAGAAAGGAATGCCTTTGTCAAAGCTCATTTGAATAGCTTGTGATTGGGATCAGGACTGGAGGGCTTGTGATGGACTTGCAGGGACTTGTGAAAGGACTTGCAGGGACTTGTGAAAGGACTTGCAGGGACTTGTGAAAGGACTTGCAGGGACTTGTGAAAGGACTTGCAGGGACTTGTGAAAGGACTTGCAGGGACTTGTGAAAGGACTTGCAGGGACTTGTGAAAGGACTTGCAGGGACTTGTGAAAGGACTTGCAGGGACTTGTGAAAGGACTTGCAGGGACTCGAATACAACTCTGCTACTCGATGCCAAGCAAGATTTTATGCTTTATTTTTAATGCAAGTTTGCCCTGATCCCCGGAAAAGGCTAAAGCCACTCTGGGTACAGAGCTACAAAGGGAAAAAATAATCAAAGATACAAGATAAAGGAAAACATGCACCAGGCAAAGAATTCCACAGAGATACAGAATGAGGGAAAAAGCTGTTGGCAGAGCTTTTTGTTCAGCTAGAGTATACTAGACAGTGATGTAGTCGAGACCATCACAACACCTGCAAGACCAACACAAGACCATCACAAGACCTTCACAAGACCATCACAAGACCATCACAAGACCATCACAAGACCATCACAAGACCTTCAGTCCTAATACAAGTCTCAAGCTATTCAAATGAACTGTAATAAAAGCATTCCTTTGTCATGGTTTATGCCTGTTACTTGTGCCTGTAACAAGCTGTACACAATTTCATAGGGTTGGCTACGGTGGGACGTGGCTACATGCCTTTGAATGATGGGTTAATTGTCCCTAATTTGTAAATTCTGTTTTCTTGTAAACTTACTGAGAATTTGAATAGACTAGTCAGTGAAACTCACCATTTCAACATTCTGTAGAAAAGCCTGTACAGTTGCGTCTTTCTTGATGTACAAATGTATACAAAGCTATTTTGTGCTGTGCTCTCAGATTGAGTGCAGGTAGTTACCATGTACATTTGTATTCAGTGTTATTTTAAATCTTTTTATTATTTGATCAAACGATGGCAATGTGTACATTTAGGAAAAAACTGAGATATAGTGTGGTAAACAATAAATTCACTTCAGTTTGTAAAACAAAGTGTATCTGCCTGACTCTTTTTCAATTTCTTTTTTCATTTCGTTGGAAATAGAAGGTTTCCGAAATCCAAGTTTTTAATTTTAGACTGCTGCGTCTTGCATGAATGTAAATTTGTAAGGCCTTTGATTTACCTGATAGAGATGAGAAACTTGATTGTTAATAACAGCATGAGATCCATAACGGTCTAAAAGATATTGAATAAGATGCATGCTCTAAAATGACAAATCCAGTTTAGATTTTTAAAAAACTGCGGTTATAATATCTTTAATTGAACCATTGGTTAAATTCAATCAAACTTTAACCCATGATAGATCAATGAATGAATTTGTAGTTTGACCAGTTGACAATTGATTAGTCAATCAAGTATCGATATACCAATCAGTTAATCAGTCCAATAAATAATCAGTCAGTCAGTCAGTCAGTCAGTCAGTCAGTCAGTCAGTCAGTCAGTCAGTCAGTCAGTCAGTCAGTCAGTCAGTCAGTCAGTCAGTCAGTCAGTCAGTCAGTCAGTCAGTCAGTCAGTCAGTCAGTCAGTCAGTCAGTCAGTCAGTCAGTCAGTCAGTCAGTCAGTCAGTCAGTCAGTCAGTCAGTCAGTCAGTCAGTCAGTCAGTCAGTCAGTCAGTCAGTCAGTCAGTCAGTCAGTCAGTCAGTCAGTCAGTCAGTCAGTCAGTCAGTCAGTCAGTCAGTCAGTCAGTCAGTCAGTCAGTCAGTCAGTCAGTCAGTCAGTCAGTCAGTCCAATAAATATTCAGTCAAGCACTAATCACAACACATTCATTAGCAAGTTTGTGGACGAGATTTGGGGAAATCATTGAGCGCCCTCCGGAATCTACGTTATCAAGAGATGATATCGAGGGCGCCCTTTCATATTCTTTTCTTGGTTTTTTTTATGAGACAATCTAATACAATGCCAGTTGAGGTTTGTTCGTAAATTCAAAATACGTTTTGTATTGGTGAAAATGGAAAAAAATATCCACTTAAAATGGCGAGACGAAAAAATTATTAATTTTTAAGCGGTATTCAAATTCATTGTTCACGGTTACTGTAATTTGTTACAATGTGACTGTTAATTTTTGTAGAATATGAAACGAATACAATGCAGTTATGTTCCATGATAATTTCTCTGAGAAAAACAGCAGGACTTTACACGAGAATAAAACGGCTCGGCTTAAGATTCGGGGAATAAAGTCTATTGTTCGTAGCAACTGTCAAAATTAGTTTTCTGATAAATTCATGTCGTCACAATTAATATGTGTGGGCCTACAATAATGCAAGTCACGCTTTGATAAAATAACCCGTACAGAGAATACGGTAAAAGGAACTAGAATAATGGATTCAACGGTTCGATTAAATTGTGGAAAGTCAAAGTCCAGTTCCCGCGCAGTCACTAAATGAACTGATGTTTACACTAACGACCAAAGACAGCTGACAAAGGAAAATATCGAGCTAGATTCGTTTGGGTCATACATTATAATATTGGCCTACGGGAGTGTGGAGAGATATACCGTATCCTGTGGAGACATGAAAACAATAAAGACCTAAAAAGGGACTAATTAGGTCTCCACAGGGCAATTCTATGGGTTAGGTTGTCTCCACAAGGAATTTTGTGTACAAAGTCTATGGGGGTTTGCTTAAAGTACAGGGACAAAGGGGAGAACAATGCCATGTCTCTACAGGGATGCAAAAACGCGGATGTGTGTGAGTTTGTATAGCTATTCAAACCGTGGACCTTTAACAAAGAGGACAATAGGGTCCACGATTGAGTCAAGGTCCACGATTGGAAATCGTGTACAAAACATATGGGAGGCCTTTCGAAAAAGTTAAAGTATAAACAAAAGAGGAACAATGGGAGGTCCGCGATTGCCGGTGTTTACACACTATGTATATATGTGTGTGTGTGAAAAGTGGCAAATTCGTGAATTCTTATGAATATTCTCATCCTTAATACACACATTTTATTTTCGCTTTCGAAAATTTAAAATACAGGGCGAGTAAAAAACACCATCCCACAAAACAAAAAAACCACCTGAAATATTTTCCCGTAATTTTGTAACCATATACATGTACGTTGAATAAGTCGTATGTAAATTAAGGCGTAAAATCGTAATAAAAGGCTTTTCTTCCAGTACAAAATCATCAAATTTAGAAAAGGCCGCAGTATTTCTTTACTTCAATGCGCAGGATTTTCTTAATAACGTAGAAGTATTTGGGTTCGATTTTTTAATCACCCTGTATAAATGACTCATACATTATTCTAAATGTTAGGAAAATATCAAGTTTCAAATAAAATTTCAGATATTTAGGACCTCGAAAATTAGTTAACACTAAGAATAGTTTAGCCCTCACCAATTTCTGGTGTAGACGCAAATTTTGAGAAAAATCATTGATGTTGAAGCTGTAAGAAAAAAATGTTTCTAGTGCGAAATGCTTCAAAACTATAGTGAAGATGACATAGAGTACCGAAGTCTGACGTCAGTTGCCGCGGCAATGGTTCCAAACACATGCAGTTTAGAATGTATTCTGGTTCCAAACATTGCATTGATTGACGTCATCACTTCGGTACTCTATTGCGTTCATTCTTGGACATGTGTGCATACTCACTGAGGACCATTAATCGTCTAATATTAGTTGGCACAGTGGTTTTGGCACAGGGCATTTTGTTCGGTTAACTCCAAGTTGTAAAGTCCCATTCACATTGGGGCAATAAATAAAACAGTTATTACTCATTATAGCGCCATTTTGGTCGTCATTCGTTGACTCTGCTCAGTAACCTTTGACCCTTGAGCTACGATTTAAATCCAAGGGCCTCCCTTACAAAAATCTCCCATGGGATTCCCATGGGCTTTTGCATGGGAGATTTTTGTACAAGATGGCAAGCAAGAACCATCCAAAAATCCAATTGGAGAGCAAGTTTGAGGCTTTGAGGAAGTATCTTTAAAAACATGGTGATATAAAAACATCTCTAACGCAAACGATAAGCTAGTGGAACGATATTGTCTCACTGTTTCCCTTTTCACTTATCACAGTTCAATACGCAAACGTTGCTACTGGAAACCAGGGTGACCACGCCCTATAAAGCCGGTTCCAAATAGTCAACGTGGTGAAACAAAAACAATTGTTAATAACTATAGTCATTGACTGAACTTGTTCATGCATTGCTGCTGGAACTTTGAAAAATAGTTTTTCTCGCCCGAATTTGTTCCGAGATGATCATGTTGGATTCGCCGTAGCGTTAAAATCCAAGATGGCGGCCTTCACGGTCTTCAAGTTCAATCAGCACCGTACACGAGTTCTTTATGGTGTTTCTTTTGGTGGCCAAGGCTAAGCTGATGTTGAAGTTGGACCATGGCCGAAGCTGCTCCTGTGGCCTGCCGGTGACCCAGGGCCTGGTTGGCGGTATTGGGAACCTTATTAGAGAACCGAGTAAGGTTTTCTGGAAGTTCGTCTTTCTCCTTCAAGTTTCCCTAGTTTCGAAAGCCAAATGCAGGAAAAAGAATTGAAACTTCAATAGAGGTAAGCTTACTGCAAGTCTTTGTTTTCACAGTGCTATTTCAAATTATATCAAGTAATCAAATTGCCTTTTCTTCATTGACAAAATTAGCAAAGTATCGAAACCACTTTTTTATATTATCGAAATTGATACAAGACTAACAAGAAAGACTTTTCGTGCTAGGCATTATTTTTTTGCTGAGTAGCTCCCTAAAATTGACCCTTGGATAGCCCAGCTGCTAGAATTATCTTCTTCACAACCATTTTATTCGGCCATGTTGAAATTTGTTTCTGTAAATAAACAGACTGATCCGGAGTACAATAGTTTAATTATAAGAGGTGAATGGTGCATGGGTTGGTTGTACTCACTTTTTGATCGTAGTCTTTCAGAAAACCCCAACCTTCCTCCCTGTAAAAGTATAAGACGCAAACAGAAGAGAATATAGTTTCAAAAATTCTAAAATGTGGAAGTGCTATGGCTGGACTTCAACTTTATTGACACAGAGATGGCGTGGCTCTGTGAAACGACATCGTGGATGTAAATTACAACTTCGGGGTAGAAACGAAATTGAACCAGTAATATTGTGCAGTCTGTATATTACCCACACTCTAACTTCTTAAAAAACCTTGGACTACGTAATTTAAGAATACTTGTTCGTTTTTGTGTGTTGGATAAATTGTTGTTTTTGTTTTCAAAATAGTGGCGTTAAACGCGTGGTTCCAATGCGAGTAGAAAATGTGTATTTTTTGTTTCAAACTCGAATCAAGTTGAATTCAATGAGAAGTAGGTTTGAGTAGACTGAGGTGGTCGCACAAGCTGATTAGATCATCAATTGATGGACAATTTTGTTGGATTGTTTCGTTTCACTTCTTGTAAGTGGGACGTTCTCTTGGGTTTTGATGTTTTGGTTAAAAACTCATGACGTTATTGACAGCAACCTCCCCCCCCCCCCCCCCCCCCCCCAACCACCATGCTGCCTTCGCCCAAAAAACTTACCATTTCTTGACGCCGTTCTTCTCCCGGCCCACCAACTCCCGCCAGATCCGGTCGCCAGTCACATGGTCGCATTCCTGGTACTCGACTTCCGTGTAATTTCTGCTGGCCGGTGGCGGGGCGGAGTGGCTGCCGGACGGCCGGTCCTTCTCCGCCGGTACGCACTTCTTGTGGTAGGCGCTGGAAACACGGGGGAGAGGGAGGCGATATCCGGCCGAAGTGGCCCGGTCACTGTATTGTTTTGACATGTTTAATCAGTCTTCTGAGTTTTAATTACTGCTATTTCTGCTAACACAGTTCAGAATAAGTTTTGTCTCGGCGAATAATGTTAAGTTTCGTTTGTGTCACAGTCACAACTCAATACAGCATCACAAGTAGGAAATGCTACAACATCTGAACGCAGAATTTGTTTTCAACTTATGAAATCATCCAACTTTGCACTGACAATGATTTAAGTAACAAGATTTTCACGGCTATAGTTCCGTTTTGATGTGAAGCTGTTTATCCTGTATGGGCGGCGTTCATTGTCTGAACAAAGCGCAGGGAAATTCTAAACTACGGTATGAAATTTAACGCCAAGACACATTTAGAACTCGGTGCAATATTATCGGACGGGTGAAATAATTTAAACATCGTCTGCGGTTCTCGTTTATGTAGTCACGGTTCTCTGGTGAGGTTTCTGTTAGTGTAATTCTTGGGCGTAAATATGAAGTTGCTTTGTGTTGCTCTGAAGTTCCATACACTTCTTTGATGCAATTCAGCCCCGAAAAAAATCGCAGAACTGTCCATTCCAGTCAGGCTATGTTCCGCAGAAAGAATTAGCACAGGTGTTAGGCGAGGCAGCTTTTTGAAGATAAACCACGTTTTACGTAATACTAATATAGGAGTGTGGGGTTCGGTTTTGGTAGGGAGTTGTCCTGAGAGTTTACACCCTGGCCTGTAAAACCACGGCGGAATTGTTGTAGAAGTTAATCATGTTAATAGTCATCAACATCATACAAATTGCACAGATATTGCTCCAGAGCTGAGAGAAACTGACAAACTGTACCATCATTCAGCAGCTATCTGCCACGAACTTCTCCGTCCTCGTCCGGTTATTATTGTTGCTCTGAAAACCCGAGCAAACAACAACACTGGGCCGGCCAGGCCCGGCCGGGTAGATCGTGTGTCTAATAACTTTCACTGAGCAAACAGTGGGCGACGTCCGACGCTATACACGGTACCAAGCAACCGGTAATTTACGGTCTCATCTGGTATGGGGTGATAGTAAAAAAGAAAAGCCCTGCAACCTGAGTAACAATATTTCGGCTAATCTCAAACCGTCCTGCGTGACACGTTCGGGCTGAGTGGCAGAAATTGTTCACGTTTTCCGGACCAAGTGCTGCAAGAACGATTTCTGTGGTGTCTCCAAAACACGGGGCGCGTATGAAGCTTCTCTCCGACGTGTATACCCTTCTCACGATAGGCATGGAGTCTTCAGGCTGTAAGAAACGAACCACGGGGTCCAAGGACATTAGCCTGCAAAAAAAACCCCAATCTAGCCGAGTATTGCTGCTGCTGTACCTTGGCCGGTGTATTTACACGCCATTAATAGATCTCTCTGTAATAGATACTCGTCTGTATGATAGGACCATGCGGAACCCACTCTGACCCCCTTTGTCACAGATGGTAACAAATTGCCACCCGTAAGCTGTTGCTAGGCGACGGCTAAACATAATTGAGCCGCACGGCGCGTGCGCAGCCGGCCATATCTGATGTACGTCATGCGTTAGATAAGGTCCGCAGTGCGCCACAGCTCAGGCAGACGGAAACCGAGGCCCGACCGACAGGTGCATAATTCAGAACAAATATTGATAATGGGAAAACCAAACTGCAGATGGGGTGAAATTAAATGAAAGCGAATACCAACACTTGAATTTAGTACCTTGAAAATAACATGAGAGCCTTGGCCCGATCTAATGATTAAATCCTATTAAATGTTAATTACTAATTTGCGTTTTGGGGAAAACAAGAACTGTTGATGTTGAAATGTAGATTTAGCAGTTACAAATTTCAGGAATTTAGTAGTTTGGTGTCCAGCCAGCCAGCCAGTCGATCAGTTTGGTTTATTCCGAAATGTTTTTTATTATTATTTTATTTATTTATTGATTTATTGGGGGGGGGGGGGGGGTGGGGAAGGGCTACCTGAATTTGTCTTATCGTTTTGTTATATTCAATTTACTTATTTTACTGTTTTTACTCACTAATTCATTTATATTTCCCGAAGGGGTATATTGAACTTCTTTGTTCTTTGTTTAAAAACAGACAATATAATATTATACAGAAATCACAAGGGAAAAAATCAAACTTACCCTTGGTCGCTGAAATATGTAAACTTGTTGTTCATTCCGGCCTCCGCTCGATCAACGAACGCAAAATTACTGTGTTTAAATGTGTAGGAAAACCTTTTAAATGTCTGTACATTTCATTCACTGAGCTTAATGTGCGCAATGTGCGCTGGTCGTAAACGGACCAAAATAGCCTGCCGTTTCTTGTATCAGATGGGGAGACAATTACTTTCACGACTTTGAAGAGGCTAAAACAAATACAAATATACAACTGATACAAATTTGAGGAAGACTCGTTAGGACTATAATTAATCACTAAAAATCTCGTCCATAATTACCGGTTGTAAAAACCTCCCCTCACCAATTCCTGTTCCCAACTGCCAACCTGACGTGCAAACCTGCATTGAGTGTTTCTCAGATAAAACCGTCAACTTTATGTCAAGTAGACAATAGAGTCTGGAATGGAAATGTTTACTTGTTTGTTCAGAGGGAATAATCGGCTCGCGGGTTTATAGCTCTACCGTTCTCTTCAGCGTGCTTCGGCTGATGATAGCGTTACCATGGTAACATACCTCTCCTCGAATATTTCGACAATGGCTTGTTTGGTTTAAGTTGTATTTTAGCCTGATTGTTGGTTTTATTTAGGTTATAATCGTTTCTCTCTTGAATGACATTTAGTTTAATAACAAAATACTTGCTGCTGTACGTTTAATGTTGTTTGCAGGTAAAGAGAAAAACAAAAATAAAATTTTTCAATTAGTTTTATCAATTTATTTAAACAACGTAACTCTACCGTTTTTCGCTTACTGATTTTGAATTTATCAATGAAAATAAAACAATTTTTTCGACGCTGTATGGAAAAGTAACGTTTTTCGTTTAAACTTTTTAGAATCCATACTTCATAAAACAAAAAAAAATATTATTAAGGTGGTTACTCGGTGACAAGATAAAAAACTGAAATGGTCAGCCTGCTGAAAATCTCAAGATGCATATAATCGCACTGGCACATCAGGATCAAACGAGGGCGCTATTTAACACTCGCGGACAATCCAAATCGCGCTCGCTGTTTACAATCCATCGAGCAAGAGGTGGTTATATGTCCATTACGCTACTTTCCCAAGATAAAATTGCATTGTGGGTAAAATCTTATGCTATCGAATAGTTTCTGAAGCCAATAAAATGCCACATTAGGCACGTGTTTTGTATGCTGAAATCGTCCGGCCCGGTACCTGAAACGGGGACTACAAAAAGTACAAGTTTCAAAGTGTAGTAAATAGCAGTATCATTTCGTCGCCTAGTCATCGGTTTCTGGAAAGTTTTAGTGACTTGGTCATGGAGGAAGTTTTCGAGGAAGCCAAAAATCAGTTCATGCTGGGCCAAAACGAAAAAGCGGAGGAGTTATACACAAAAATAATTGATGGGTGCAATGCGGAAGCGATGAGCAATGAAAGATTGTGAGTACTTTCTGACTTTTGAACTGGTTGAGAATTCTTTTTTAGAAAGATTTTACTTTAATCCCACCAAAATCGGTCAGGAATAGTAAAATCGTGGAAAATAACCAATTGCATGTCGCGCCAGTAAAAAGTTGCACGCAAAGCACGCCAGTGTTTTGGTTTTACGTGCGGCAATCGATATTATGGTAGGATACGGTAACAGGTCAACTCGTACCTTGGACAACTCGTACCTTGGCCAACTCGTACCTTCAACTCGACAACATCGTACCAACTCGTACCTTTGCCAACTCGTACCTTCGCCAACTCGTACCTCCAGTTAGGACAACTCGTACCTTAACGCGGAAGTCAAGTCGTACCGTCAATGTTCTGAAATATAAATCAAGGGCGGATCCAGAACACAATTTTTTGGGGGGCCAAACATTTTTGGGGGGCAATTTTTTGGGCTGAGTTTTGTGGGTGGGTGTGTACGCAGTGGCTGTTTTTTTTGCGACGTCAGTTTAAAAATATTTTCTTCAAAAACGTAAAACAAGTTTGGTTTTGGGGGGCCATGGCCCCCTTTGCCCCCCCCTCCCCTAGATCCGCCCTTGGAAATACTCCGGGCCGTAACTGATTGATGTGCTTTGATATAATTATACTATTATAGGCCTTTTCGGTTACTTTAGACGTTGCTAGAAAAGGAATGTAAAGTGAAATGTATCTTTTTTTCTGATTGAAAGTGGATTTATTTATATAAAACAATTTACCGGTTTATAATTTAATTATGTTCGTGTTTATGTAGGGTCTATAACTTGTGTCATGTACTTTTTTTGTTTATTTTAGACTGCATTCATGTTAATTGTACTTTTGCTATTTTAGACTTCGATGGAAAAGGAACGTAGGAATTCATTTGTTTACAGTAGTACTTTGTTGAGAAGTAAATTGTTGGTTTTTTTTAAAAGATGACCGTGCGCCATACTGTTGTTGATGCTTTTCGTCTTAACTTTTTAGTTTAACTTGCAGTTCATAAATTAGCTGTTACTTTTGATAGCAAATTCATTCTGAATTTATTGAAGGTATGTGGCTGGCACGTAGGCCTACTTTGTTGTGGAATTAATTAATAAATCGTCTTAAGTTTGCTCATTGTCATATTATATAGTTCGGCCTAACTCTGTGGTCTTTTGCGGTGCCGTAGCCAACCTCGGGCTCTAAGCATAGAGCACGCGCGCGTTTGCCGTTTGAACTTGATTTGATAGGCCTACTGGTGATGCGCGCATTTATTGCCGAAGCTTAGCATGGCGCAGTAGTAGGCGCACAATTGTTTTGTCAAAGTCGTGAATAGGATTTAATTTACTATGATCTCGCCGTACTTCCAATCGAATATTATTTTTCAAATGAGGTAATTTGGCTTGGCATGAATTTTAATGCACCCGGCACCGCGCGAAACCTGTTGCGCGGTACGAGTTGTCTTAATTAAAGGTACGAGTTGGCCATGGTACGAGTTGGCGAAGGTACGAGTTGACCAAGGTACGAGTTGTCCAAGGTACGAGTTGACCAAGGTACGAGTTGGCCAAGGTACGAGTTGACTCGAAAGCGATATTATAAACTGCCCGATCAAATTTGTTTGCATGGGCCTGTTGTATCAAGATCATTATGGGACGTATAAACAAGAAACCAAACTCCAGCCTGTATTTTTGTCGTCTTTTTTTTACAGACGGGAACAATAACCTCCGTCCACAAAAAGTTACCGTCGACAAAAATGCTCCATTTGACATTGCTAAACAAAATAGAATAGTGCATATATTTTTGGATAACCCGAAGATGATTGGACATTGAATCATTCTTTCTCTCATGGTATTGCAATAGGAAGGCACAGCTAGCTGAGGCCTTCAACAACCGAGGGCAGATCAAGTACCTACGTGTTGACTTTGATGAAGCAATCAAAGATTACACCTCTGCTATTTGTGTTGATAGAAACTTTGCAACGGCCTACTACAACAAGGGGCAAATCCACTACAGACTAGGTATGTGATTTTACATTTTGTCAAGCTTGTAGGTAATGCACATTGAGCACATTCAGTGATTGAGAAGGCACACCCGAGCCCACGTCTACCTGCCAATGTCACCCATACGGTCACTGCCACCCACGACACCTCCCATCCTCCACCCAACGCCCACCTCAGACCAGCCGCCCATACCTGGCCATCCGCCACCTTGAAACTGCCCATCATTTACCTGCATGATCCACCTCCCACGACCAATCACCAACTCGCCCACCTACCTATCACCACTCATGCACAACCCTATGCCCAACCACGAACAACCACTCATCACTCACATACCAACCACCAACTATCCACGCAAAACTCACTCTCACCCACCTTTTACGACTCATCATCTATGACCCCAACCCACTGACAGTGGCATAGCCTGGACTCTCTCCATTTGGAGGGGGGGGGGGGGGGAGGTGAAGGGGGGGGGGGGGGCAATTGAAGTGGGGGGGGGGGGAGAGTGGGGCGGGCTGGATGTTACAGTGGGGGGTGGGCGCTTACAGTATTTTTCTTTATACTATTATTTTCTCCGTTTGCAAAATTTACAGTGGGGGGTGACTGGGGCCCTTGATGATTTTTTTATTGGAGTGTGTTCCCCCATTCCCCCTGCCTACGCCGCTGCCCACCGACCACCACCCACCTACACATACCTATCAACAACCATCCCCCACCCTATGCCCAACACAGACCAACTGCCTATCACTTACATACTATCACCCCAACCCCATCAACCACCACCAACCACCCATCACTCGCATACCAACCACCAACTATCGACCCAATCACTCACCCTATGCTCATCTTTCACAACCCACCACCCACAAACAACAAATCTTCAATTTGATTTCTTAAACCCTGTAGCCAGATTCAAGGAGGGCATCGTGGATTTTCAAGAGGCACTGAAGCATCGGCCACACTTCCCTGATGCCACGATAGCTCTACAGACAGCCCAAGAGGATCTGCAGATTAGTCAAGCAAAACAAAATGCCGACAAAATAATTTGAAATCCCTAAATGTGATGTGATCTTTTATCTAAACTTGATAACATTGTCTAGTCCCCATTTCTCTGGATGTAGAAAACAACATTCTACATCTGCATCATGAAGCTAGTGTTATCCACATCTGGCGTGTTTATCCTTATGTAAAGAAAGTTTATCTGGACTAAATGATTTTTTGGCTTGTACAAAAGGTTTCCCAGTACCACTGGAAATTTTTTTTGGACAATATCAGTGTCTTGGGGATTACAATGTAATGCACTGACTGTATTTAACAAACCTGACGTCAGCCTTTAAATTACAGGAACAACAGCAACACGAATCCAAAATATTGTTGCTTTTCTGCTATAAAAACCGAGCCAAAAGTGATAAATGCCTGGTCATCATCTAACTAATGTCGTCATCTGTAATATGCATCGTGTCGATTTAAGTACTATTTTTGACAGTTTGACAATTTCCCTGAAACTACATTTTACTTTTTTCACCGATTGGCGGTTTGAATACAGTGCCGTGTCATACAACAATTTAGTCCTGCTAAAACTCAAATTCGATTCAATTCAATTGAAACATTTATTTCGTTCTCTGAAAAACAAAATACAGCCAATCAATAATAAGCACAGGAAGCCTACAACAGTACAATCCATTTATGTAAGTCCTTGTATGCTATAATACATCGGTGGTTATAGAACCTCAACAAAGATTTTTTCCTTTGTCTTTCAGTTGTAAATAAGTTTTCGTGTTGTGCTCTCTCCAAAAATCTTCAAACAATTCCCCAAGCAAACGTGATCTTGATACAGAGTTAATTCTATTTACAAATGTAACCCATTGGGTTACATATATTCAACTTTTGTTTGAGAACTTTCTTTTCTTTCAATCCTAAAATTTGGCGTTGTTGCAAATTGTAGGATGACTTATCAAAATAAATTAAATTTTAAAAAGAAAAGTGCATTCATGTTGTTTTTGCCGTGTTAAAAATACAAAATCGTTCTTCCAGTGTTGCAAAGGTTTAACATTCATAGAAACGCACAGAAATTAGAAACATTTGAAGACCAATAAGTGATAATGCAAGGGATCAGCTATATTCGCGTAACATGGTGTGACATTACGTCAGCAATTTTATCCCAAATAACCTTTGACCTTTGAGATACCGAACTGGCTAAATACATAAATAAATGTTTCGTTGTAGTTTTGTGTTTTAGTAATTTATCGACACTCGACAGAAAAGTCATGGGGCATGTCCTGCCACTTATCTCCTTTTGTAAAAATCTGGATAGATTATGGGCTGTTCAAGTTGACGACACCATCCGCCATCTTATACCTCTCTACACGATACGCGAACGTACGTAAAACCAGTCCAAGCACGACGTTAGCAAGCGCTTGGCTAGGCAGCAATGATTTATGGATGTTCCACGAGTGGTAATATGGCGGCTGCTGGCGACAGTTGTTCGTACATCGCACAACTGTCAATGGGCTATCCAGATTTTTTATACATGGACATCTGCTGTATTAAAAGTCTAAGGGCTTCATCCGGTTCGTGGTGTGTCTGTCACCAGGCCCTTTGTCAATGCTGACATTTTTAAAATCTCAATTATAAATCAAAGCATAAAATCAATGCCAAGTTCTTGACATATTTTGCCGATCGGGTTGTGAAAGGGCATTTCTTTTTTGCTTAGCCTATTTGGAGCTATAATCTGATACTTGAAAATTGGCAATAGAAATGTTGGCTCTTCTTTGGGGCATACCTGGAGAGGCTTTCTGGTTATCCATAGCGAGGTGCACCAGACCTAGGACGGGATCGTTACAGAGGCAGCTCGCCCAACGCCTCTTCGAGTGCCGCTTCCCGTTCACATTTGGTCCGCAAAAGCTTTGATCAATTGCGCCAGTGCCGTTCAACACAATTCTGTGTTTGGTGTCTCTCAGCCTCTCATTGCATTTTGCTGCACAGGACGTTGATTTGTCAGACGGATTTAGATTCAAATCAGGAATATCGCTTGTTGCCCCCTGCCTAATGTTTTGGTTCATCGCGAAGGTCGTGGAAGGAAGGGCGTGAGCCAACCGTGGGGGAACGACAATGCCCGCTTTAGGGATTGTGGGCAAGAACAGCTCGCCTTTAAGGGGCTTCGTTGTGTTCGTCTGGGCTGTGGTTTTGGTCAGTGGGGGCAGTATAAGCGGCGAAGTTTGGAGGTACTGTGACCCAGCTTTGAGGACAAACTCGTTGAACTCACTAGTCTCATCCTCCTCGAAGAGGCTACCGACCGGGAAATTTGATGAGCAGGTGTTCATTCCCGAAGGCTCGCTGGACGAGCTCGAAGAGCACCAAGGATGAACGTGCGGCTTGCGGAGCTTCTTCGGAGTCGCCAGCTCGGAGCAAGAGGGTCGACGGACTTTCCGCTTGCGTTGCCACGGCTTGTTATCCACGGAGTCACGCTGGGAGATTTTGATGGTCGCGTAGCTCCCTGGAGTTTGAACTTTGCAGCGTTGTGGCGACCGAGGTGGCGCTTCAGGATCAGTTCTCATCATAGGGATGTAGTCGATGAAATGCTGGATGTACCAGTTAGAGTCATAAGGGTCGGTGTAGGCCTCTGGACAGTCCTCTTGGCCATGATACAAGCCGGTATGACGGTTCCTGGTACGACCAACCGCACCACCCTGAGGATTAGTTTGGTTTACGATCGGACTAGGCACGGTGGAGCGGTGAAACGCCCCCATCTTCGGTCTGGACGCCACGGCCAAGTTCTTGCTGTTGTCGGCATCACGCTGTTTGCTCTTGCTGTCCTCGAGGGAGAGCTTGCCAAACTGATCGACCAGGGGCTCGCTCAGAAGCTGCATCGTTACAGTGCAATTTCCGTCCATCCTTCTGAAAATGAAAGTCGGTTGAATGTCGTCCGTTCACTTCAAAGTACTACAAGTATTGTAATCAGAAGTGCACGGATCACAATAACATTCGCTTGTATCTTGCTTCTCACAGACTTTATCGGTGATTCTTGTATTTATAAGCACAGGCTTGCTGTGGGCATTAATACATGTAGTTGCCAAAGTTGCAGGAGTCGAATCTTCGACAACCCAGTTGAATCTGAACTATACCCTGTCGTATTTTTGCTTATAAACCTTTCCACGAGTCTGTATTAATTATGCTCCTAAAGAAAACAAGTTTCATAACACGGAGTCAGTGCCGAAACCTTAAAATAACTTGGAACCTTACAAACCTTTAACCTTAAAATTCAGAGCCGTAGAGTTTCTACTCGTCATTAGGGAAGTAATAGAGTACCGGTACCGAAGTGATGACGTCAATCAATGCAATGTTTGGAACCAGAATACATTCTAAACTGCATGTGTTTGGAACCATTGCCGCGGCAACTGACGTCAGACTTCGGTAGGCCTACTCTATTGCATTGGCATATTGTGCGTCAAGCGGGGGTTGGGGGGGGGGGGGGGGGCAGCCTCTGCGGAGCGCTGTGGCACCTTCCACTCTTGAATATGGGTACGGTGATACTCTCCGCGGCCTCTAAAACGGTACTAATCAAGACGCAAATTACTGCGCAGTGCATAGGTCCTGAACATCGACAAAGAGTACCGTAAATAACATCAACCATAATAGTAACTGATAGAAGTATAGATATGAAATAGAGGTAATGTAATGAACCGGACTATTTCCCTCTTTTGAGTTAGGAAATCCCGCGCATATCAGTTTTAAACTGGAAGCCAGATGAAGTGAATGCGAAATAAATTAGTATACAAAACCAGCAGAATGCATCTTGATGGTGAAGTTTAGCCTATACTGACTTTTAAACACAGACATAATGGCTCGTCACTTTTAGCAAGACAAAACAGTGTTGCAAGGCTGAAATAAATCGAAGAACTCGCATATGTACCCAAGGATAGATCCATCATCTTGTAGTGTTATTGGGCAAGTTTGTCGGGCGAGTTTGTCATCACGGGGCGAGTTGGTCAGGGGGCGAGTTGACAAGGGCGAGTTTGCTGGGCGCGACTTGACCAGCTTTCCCGTTACTTGACGTCACGGTTTGCGTTTAATATCCTGCGGGCATGAGATTTTTCTAGAATTTCTGAAACAATACCATAATTATAGCAACTGACGTTACACTTCGGTACTCTATGGAGAATTTTCGATGCCCATCACCCGCCGCCGCCATGTTGGTTGGGACACTCGTATCCTCTACGCAGCTGCTAGCGCATTGTAAACTGTGCCTGAGATTCTGACTAAGGCGTAACTCTGTTTATAATCGCATGGTATGGCTGAGGCTTTCGAAGCACATGTACACGTGTTGACAGGAAGCTTTTAAACCGGTGTCGCGTTAAAATCAGACTCAATTAAAACACGACTCATAGAGTCACTGCTCATACTTTAGTAGGCCCCGTACACTAAAACAACGAGAAACATAGGCTAGGGTAAGGGTGGGGATAATAAGAAGTAATACCGGTAGGGTTTGGCTTAAGGTTATGGTTTAGGATGAGATGAAAGGTATGCCATGGCAGCAGTTGCCTGTGTTCATTATAACATTTTGTTATAATGCATCACGGGTAGAAAGTCGATTGTTCGTGGGAGTGGGATATTCATGTAACACCGGCAAGCGGAAGACGCTATTCACAGTCTCGTTAACGTCATTTCAATTTGTTCGCCAATCAGGCATCATTGCATAGTTGATTCGTGCAAATGTTCAATACTTCCCGGTGTAAATGTTCGGAATTGTTTGTGATTCCTTGTTAAGTGCATTATATCCGGTCATTAAACATACTAAACTGCTATAATGAGTCAAATTGGGAATTCGTGATTGTACAGTGAACACAAATTGTAAACGGAGTATCAAAATTGTCATCAAAGCAACAATGTTAATAGCATTAGCTGTTAAACGATGAAACAAGATTTAATTTAATTTACATTCAGTTAAAAGAGTATCACGTTGTGTTCGTGTCATAATTCACAGGCATTGACAGTCTGAACAAAATATTCTTCAGTGTGAAATAAATTTCAAAGTTTCTTTAACTTTTGGTCACCTCATACTCTGTAGGTCACCAATCTGGGGGTTTTTGACCAACGACTTTGGCTATAGTGCACTGCTGACGTCATGAACCAAACCTATAGTTTAGAAACGACCCAGTCGGATACTTCAGTCACTTCGCGTGGCAAGTTTCAGTATTGGCCATTGATTTTCCACAGGGGGACTTGATGATTTCACATCTCCACCCCCTCCCCTACGGACGAGGCAGTGTGGCCACGGCCATGCTCTCCATGTGACACTCGTTCGTCCCCCTCCGGATTCGGAAGTAGCCTGCCTCTCCCCAGGCTCTGCCCCACGTGTTCTGCACGATCCAGTACTTCTCGCCCGTGTTGGCATCGTCCCCAGCATACCCGTAGCCCACCACAAGCACCACGTGGTTCGTGGTCTGCCAGGGGTTGTACCGGTCCGATAGCTTCGTGTGGTGATAGATGCCGCCCCTGGGAACGAGGAGAAGGGTTATTAATGAAACTTATGGGGTTTTCGTCTCCAACTTCTGAATAACTGAGAAGCAAACCATATGGAAAGTATTCTAAATTTCGGTGCATGTTCTGCTTCAGGAATATTCTATTCGGTTGATTATAAAAGCAAAATTTACATTTGGTTTGCTTCTCAGTTAATCAGAAGTCGGAGACGAAGCCGAAGACAAAGCCAAGGATTCGAGAAAAAAAACTTAGTGTTGCTTCTAGATTAATACGCTGATATAGGACTAAATACATGTGATTTTCTTTCCTATCACGTTAACATTTTTGCTAGAAATAAATTTGATTAGAGGCTTTATATGCATGGTGGGCAGTAGAAACAGAGGTTTTTATGCAAGTTCGCCCCAAACAAGGCTAAGGTATAGAGCCACCCGAGGTATGGATCTACAAAGGAAAAGAAAGGACAACAGAATCAAAGATGCAGTAGATAGGAATTAATATTCCTCTTGAAGCAGGAAAGATCGTAAGATGAAGGGAAACATTCACCAGGCAAAGAGTTCCACAGAGATATACAGAACGAGGGAAAAAGCTATTGGCATAGCTTTTCGTTCTACATCTAGGTACAGTCGGACTATTTGGGGGGGGGGGGGGGCAACAGGCGGAGAGCCGAGTTTAAATTGGAGGAACCAAGCTGGACAAGCCGGTGGAACATTTCCCATGAAAATAACAGACTAAGAGTAGCAACAGATCTCCGGTGAGAGAGTGATTGTAAGGATGAGCCCAACTCTTCTCCAACCAAATTAACAATGCGCTTCTTTGCCTTGCCTAGGCCGTGTTCATCCATTGTCGGATGTAGCCCTCTTCATGTGCTTTCCATGTCCTTCTTTCTTGTGCCTGTGTTGTCCATGTTGTACCAATGTAGGATGTGATGTCGTCTCTCTCTTTTTCTGTCTGCCTCGTTTTCTCTTTCCTGTTCGTGGTTGCCACTCTGAAATTCTTCTGGTCCATCTGTTATCTTTCAAACGTGCCACATGTCCAGCCCATCTCCACTTTGCCTCATTGATTTTTTCAATTATGTCCTTAAGTCCTGTTTTCTTTCTGATATCACTGCATCATATTTTGTCCTGGATGGATATGTGTAGCATTATTCTCTCCATTGCCATTTGTGCTTCTTTACTTAATCTAAAAGGACTAAAGATAGGCTGAGTGACAAGCAACAGCACCAACCCAGAGTAAGTTCGGGCGCGAACTATGGTAACCATAGTTCGACTAACGTCACTCGAACGCAGGATGGTTGGACAACTCTAGTCGACTATTTGGAACCAGACCCCGGGGCACGGTTGCACCGCTGGTTATCAATAGCTCTTTGCATAAGATAACACGGAGAGGAAGAACCAGTCGAGCGGACTGCATTTGCGCATGCGCGTTGGTAAGGAGAGATTGACTAATGGTCGACTTATAGTTCGCGCCCGAACTTGCTCCCAGATGTGGGAACAATTTCCGGATAAACGATGTGATCTACGGTTGCTTCCGGTACAACTTTCTTAGATCGACGCGTCATAGGGCTGCACTCTGAAATTTGCCACACGTACCGTATGAGATGTGGGTCTTTTATATTTACGGTCATCGAACCTCTCCAGTTAGACTGATGGGTCTGCTATACCCAATGTCCTTTCTTCTATAACTCTATTGTATCCCCAACAGCATCTGCACTTCACTGCCTTTCCTCTAGCTTGTTGCACCTTCTATCATTTTTGAAAAGTTGCCACTGGTGATATTGTGCGTCATGATCTGTTTTTAACCCTGGTGACTACCCGACCTACGATTTTTCAAGAATCGTCAGGTTGGGGGAACCAGACTATGTCTACCGCATGCTGTTTTACACACAAAATGTCACAAATACAACTTTCTCACAAGAACATCCCCTGCACAAGTTACGTACATTACCGATTGCCTGCCCATGTGATTTTGTGTGCGACTTTGACTGCTCAATGCCCCACATCACAATGCAGTGCAGCATTTCCAGACTATTCGTATGGTCTATACAAATTGGGGTAAGCACTTATCCAGAACCACCAAAATGACATCGTCGCGCGCATCGCGCCTTGTCATTTTGGTGGTTCTGGATAAGTGCTTACCGCAAATTGGACTCACCTGTAGAATAGGAAGTCGTCATAGACCTCGAAGCTGACGGCGATTGGTCCATTCCTGAGCAGCTCGATCTTCATGAGGTCCTCGTTGCATGCACCGTAAAACCCGCCGATGTACCGGTAGTCGGAGGTCCGAAACCTCCGGCAGGTCACGGGTCGACACGGTTCATTGTACTCGGTGTACGGGAAGCAGGTGTCGTCCACTAGTCCGAAGTCTTGGCCGTATTTACCTTTGTTTCCCATTGGATTGTAAAGATTTTCAAAAATCAAAATAAGAAAATGCTATATGTGAATGTTCCTGAAACAAGATAAATTATTGAATTAAAGATTTTGATGCATTTCCCCCTAGTGATTTATCGAAATTTAGGACCAAAAAATCATTGTCTACAGGGGCGTGGTCAGCGATGACGTGTGACTGTGGTGACGTTACAACCAGAAGGGGTATTTTTGTTGGCCGGGGTACGTCCATTGATTTCTGTTCTAAAATGATACATTCTTTCCTCCATTGAAACCCACAAAAACCAAACCTTTATTTCTTACGTTTTCGTCATCGTTTCGGAATGATAGCATTTTTACTTTTAATCTTCCATCTTTGTGAATCTATAAATGTTTATGCAGAACTTTTCGTTTGTGTACAAACAAATTCATATTCTTTGTTTGGTTTATCTGACTAGACTGGCTCACCGGCAATCAGGTATGGGAACCCGCCGTCACACTTCTGCGCGTACATGGAGCAGCTGACGATCTCTTGCGGTGAGAGCACCAGTCTAATGGAATTATTAGTCAGGACCCTATACCTGGACTCCTGCAGGGCGGTGGAGGCGAAAGCGTAACACGAGCCGCAAATGCCCTGATCCCGCACGGGAGGGACGAACGAGATTCCGCCCACATCACGCCAGTCGAATTGGCCAGGTAAGCTCGTACTTTCTGTTGACATAAAACATATATAGAGGTGTTTGGCATAATAAGAAACTTTAGGTGCCCGTAAGTCAATCCCGTCGCCAGCTCTGGGCATCGGGGGGGGGGGGGGGGGGGGGGGGGGGTCACATCACAAGAAAAAACACAACCTTATAGATTTTTGAAGCTTTTGGTTTTTGACAATGGGGTCATTGGTTGTCAGGGGGCCTCCCCCCCCCCCCTTAGCGACGGGACTGCCGTAAGTTTAAAATGCATGTGTATCAATTAACTGCATTGTTTTAAGGTTACTTCTGTCAAACATCCAAGGGCCCTATTGTAAACAAAGCATTTCAAGGAAGATAAGCGTAAGCGCTTAATCTCAACGGTTTGGTAGTTGTAAGCGAGTAATATTCAAATTTTAAGTCAGTGATCCATGTTTTATGCGGAAATGCCTTTCGTATGATCCCAGGAGCTTAATTGAGTGCAATTGTTATCCAAAATCACAAGAAAAAACACAACCTTATAGATTTTTGAAGCTTTTGGTTTTTGACAATGGGGTCATTGGTTGTCAGGGGGCCTCCCCCCCCCCCCCCTTAGCGACGGGACTGCCGTAAGTTTAAAATGCATGTGTATCAATTAACTGCATTGTTTTAAGGTTACTTCTGTCAAACATCCAAGGGCCCTATTGTAAACAAAGCATTTCAAGGAAGATAAGCGTAAGCGCTTAATCTCAACGGTTTGGTAGTTGTAAGCGAGTAATATTCAAATTTTAAGTCAGTGATCCATGTTTTATGCGGAAATGCCTTTCGTATGATCCCAGGAGCTTAATTGAGTGCAATTGTTATCCAAAATCACCTCTGCAAAATTCAAAATTATTATATATCGATTTCAGTTGTTTTAGCTCTTATTATAAGTAATCCTTTGTTCTAACTCAGCCAGCCTTTACAAATATTATCTTGATCATATTGATACAAGCTGCAGCGATAATCCCAGCACGATGTTTGACAAAGATTCGAATAATAATTCCGCCCATGCATGTAATGTGTAAGTGTAGATTTTGTTCTCAAGATCCAAGGATCTAAAACTCTCATTGATTTTACTCCTGCCTGGGAGCGAGGCTTCATGACAGATTTCACCGGTGACGTCACCACGCGTTGTGGTTTCTCACTCCATGGGTTTCGCTGCTGCACCAAGACACAATTATTTCTCTTGGCCAGTCAGCTTACCGCTCGTCATCTGCGTCATGGTAAACACCGAGCAAGTTTGGGCAAGAACTGATGTTGGAAATTATTGGACTAACCCCGGCCGAACCTTGTCTAGTCAACCACGTCTATAGTCCACCACGTGGATCCGGCCTACAGGGCGTGGGCGCGCTGGTTGTCAGTAGCCACGTTGTCGTGCAAACTTGTGACATGTTAACGGGGACCAGTGACGCAAGTAAGTTCGAGACTGCTACTCGTGGTTGTTTCGTGCTTGCGCTTTGACTTACAGCCGTGTCCGGAATGGGCTTCAAGAGCTACAGCAGGGACGGATCTAGGTTTTAACTAAGGGGGGGGGGGGGGGGGGGGGGGTTTACCTGAGGTGATTGGCCTACACACCCCAGCGTGCCGAAAGCCACGCCTTGCTAGGGGGTCCGGGGCTTTAAACCCGTACAGCCCAAGGGGGGGGGGGGTTAACCCCCCCCCCCCGTAGATCCGCCACTGTACGGCCATTGTCAGCATGTGTCCACGTATTTGTAACCGGAGAAAACCTAGACCTATAAGCTCTGTATAGACACAAGATTGGGACTCAGGCTATCTCAGTTTCCTTCCTACTTTCGGCATTTTGTTTCCGTTTAATATCGCTGCAATCTCAAATTTCACCTTGCTCCACGTTCAAGCGAGCCAACTCAATTAAGATATCAAACTTCGCGAGCTGAATTAATCTGACAACCCATTCATAGCTCCTTAACACCAAGGGCGAGGATTTTATCATTTTATTTTATTTCCTCCCTTTAAGAAACAAGCCAGCATCTGCTTAAGATACTACACGCATGACGGCTGGAAAGTCATCGAAAACCTTGGTTCACCTCCTTTTAAAGAATTTAATTTTGGATTGATCCATATTCATTCTGACAAATTGTTCCCCGGTGCAAACAATTGTGTGCGTGTATCAAAATACAAGACAATACTTGGCCTGTCCGTCATTTGCGCTAGCCACGCCCCTGGGCAATATAATTTCTAAAAATTGTGCTGTATTTTGTTGCTGTTTAAGATTTCCGGGCGTTCTGCGTCGAAGACGCGTCGGCGCGAGTATGCTTTTGGTCAAGTTAGTTTAATATGATGAGCCGACTTCTATTACTTTTTGCCATATTCTGCCGGAGACCTTTCTATACTAAAGCAATACCCCACAAGAATGTTGTCTACGAAATAAAAGCGAAGAAAATTAGGTCTGCTTGTGTGCATAATTCTCGTGGCTTTTTCGAATTACTGAGCAAATCCCTATTCCAGTCAGTACAGTGTATAGCCAATGGAAACGTAATGGCAGATTCGAATCACTTTCAGGAATGACCTAAATTCGAATCACTTTCAGGAATGACCCAAATTCCAAGATGAAGATGTGTTACCACGTCAGAATCCCACGTCTGAAATCGTTATCGAACGCCTAAATTCGTACATTCGAATCATCAATTTTTTTAATATGTCTTTTTAGTCCTAGGAATTGACCATGGTGATATGTATGTGGCCTATTTCCGAGTAGTATAATGGGGGTGTAAATGGCGCCACCAACGTCAAAAGAGTCCATAACCCCCCCCCTTTCAAAATTATTTTCTGGGGCCAAAAATCTGGGGCAACATTTTTTGAAAAATGTCAACATTCTTAAACAAAAATTGGTTAGCCCCCCCTCCCCAAGTCAAATCGAAGGAGCGTGTTGTGGTCCAATTGTTATTTCTAACCCCGCCAGGGGATTATGGTGCTTGTGTCCTTGAGCAAGACACTTTACTACAATTTCTTTTCTCCATCCAGGATGCAGGATTACAAATAAGCACATGTGAGGATAGAGAGATAAATTGCACACTGATCTCGAACTATTACATAACTGATCTCATGCCCTGATGACCAGGGGTAATAATAATTATCAAGCGCTTAAATTGAGACATTTTAAATTTGTAATATAATACACTGGGCCGGAAAAGCTATGATTCTTTGAATTTTTGTATAGTTTTAACTCCCTATTGGTAGCAAATAATGAGACCTGTTTCCAAGAAATGGGCGGAAAGTAGCAACATTTGAAAATCAAGATGATGGCATTTCCTGAAAGTACAAGTTAAAAGCTTTAAATTGATATACATGTATTGTGTGTTGTGGTACCTTATTCCTAGTCTTGACCCCTTGTTTTAAGAAAATGAAGCTCAAAGTTTGTGATCTATATGTAACACGTTCATATTTAACTGTTGATTTTCATGTTTGCCTTTTTAAAGATATAAGATCAAAATGTGGCTACTTTTCGTAAAAATTTTAAGTCTTGGCTAAACATCGATATCAGGCAATGTAGCCTCAAATTTGGCCCCAAAATAAGACATGCATGCAAAACCACGAGTAACCTAACAATAGAAAAGTATTTATGAAAAACGACAGTTAAATATAAACGTGTTATGTACACTTTAACCCGAATTCAAAAAAGAATTCCACAGAAAATGTTTGGAGAATAGATTCAGTTTAAAAACTTTGGGATATTATAGAATAGGGTTTTTCAAACAGTTAAAATCCCAACATTACTTTTTCAGTGAAACATTGTTGTTTCTGCATGTAACCCATGAAGAAAACCATTGCGACTTTCCGCTCAATAGATCTGGGGAGGAATGGGCGGGGCTGCATCCCCTAGCCCCACCCCCATATTTTGGTTTGAGATTGCGAACTCACCAGCTTTGGTGGTTTCGTCTGCTACCGATGGCCAAGGGTAAGCGTTTTTCCATTTCCTTCCCCCGGCCCGCCGCTGCAGATCCCCCAGGCTGATGTTGTTGTATCGGCCGTACCGATTGGCCTTCCATGAGGACTGATGTCTGTTTATTTCTGCATAAATTAGAGTAAATGCCTTCGATTGGTCTTTGTGTCAGTGAAGGACAACCGAAGTGAAGTTGTGTGGCGCGTGATTTAGTAACACGCACCCATGTAACCGATTGACCAAGCAGTGTGTGAACGAGTTTTTTGGTACTGTAAACAATAACGTCCTTTACAATCGTTACTTTTTTTATATATATTCTCCCCACATTTAAAACAATATTATGTAATAAAAAATATCCATTATAAAGATATTGTACAGTATCAAGATTTCACTAATAGGAAATTAAACTCAGAAAGAATGTGAAGAAGGCAAGAGACTGAAGCGAAACATTCTTTCCTGTTACCCGAAGGTTCATTCTGTCCGCTAATGAAGAAGAATATATATATAATATCTAACAGAGACTGCGCAGTAAAAACAGAAGTAATATCAAAAACGCGAAAAATGACCAATATTTCAACTATTTCAAAAGGAAATTATAGTACCGGTAAACCTTGTCCCAACGGGTGTCCCCATCACCGCATCTTTAATCAAGAATGAAATTATTGACAGCTACTATTTCTATATTTTTTTCAGTCTACAGACTTGCACGTTATTTTTTTAAGTTTGTAACACACATTACCACCAATGTGATTCATCGGTACTCACTCGCTATAAACTCATCGTTCGGCTTGTACAACCTCGTTTCGTCAACCTCGTCCACCGTGTAGCTCGGTGGAGGCTGACCGACCCCCGGCCCCGCCACCCTCAAGCCCCGGAAACACGCCCAGTTCCGCCCGTCGCTGTTGTGCGCCCACCCGTTAGTGACGTTGCACAGGCTGATGACGTATTTCCGGCTGATGACCTCGTAGTCCGAGAAGCCGAAGAACTTCCTCCCGTGGATAACAACCTCGAACCCTTGGTTGTAAATGAGGGTCCAGAATCCCGTCATGCCTGGGAGCGAGGGAAATAGATAACCTTGAACTTATCCTTATTTTTCGACTGCGACTTTACTGAACAATATCAGAACCGGTTTTTGGCTGACTTGGGCCTAATGGCTTGATAAGCTTGTATATTTGCAATGGAGGCAGCGATATTGGATTTCTAAAATGCATTGCTATTGGCTCTATACCATTTGTTCATAATATGACGTAAGTGAGTATTTTGTCAGTTCAGAAGCGAACGTTATGCCCTAGGCCTACCCTTTTGGTAATCACTCTAGTATTTATGTTTACCAAAGTACGGTATACTAAGTTTTAAAAGACAATCGAAATCTCAATGGTAACATTGGACCACTCACAGATTTGCTTGGATACTAAGCTTCGAAAATAGGTGCCTTTATTAAAAGATCATAACATTTCATGCGGATTTGCTTTATGCTTCCTTCTAACTACAGCAGCCTATGTCTTTAAAAAAATTGGGTAAACTCTGTCCATTCGGTTAACATATCTTTGCATTGAAATATGGCAGGAACAAGAACAAACTTTACCGTTAAAGTAACGGTCTTACCGTTTTTGTCCACGGCTACGTCCGGAAAATGCAGCATGATACTCCATTCTGAAACGGCTTCCCATGGCTTGGAGCAGTCGATCTTATTAGTGTGACCTCCCTGTAATTAAATAAAAAACACAATGGGACTTGAAGGGATATGAGCAAAGTGTAGAAGGTTTGCGGCAACACCAATGAAATTGATATTTTTGAGTTGTGTGGTTTCTTAGAAGAACCAGTTTGTTTTAACTCGACGTTTCGAACAGTATGCACAACAGTTGCAGCATACAAAACATCTTAAACCACAATATCGTAAAAAAAAATCATCAAAACTTTGCATTTATTTCAAAACAAAAATTCTTCTTTGATTTCATTGGTAACCCGCTATGGTTTTGCACGCGGTTTGCCACGGTTTGTCTCTCGAGTCGAAACTGTGCAAATAAAGAATCAAATGTGCGCATGCGCAGTTGGAACTCCGAAGTGGCTTATTATAGGTCAGGTTGTTTCCATATAATATATTTTCAAATACGGTAATTTATTTCCAAAATACCTGTGTTATCTCGAGATGCCTATAGCTTCGAGTCGGGATTTCATTTTCACGCTGAGTAAAGTGTTAAAAAACCTCGCCTGCCTACTCCCTGCAGCGATCTTTTTGCAATGATACCTTTGTTGCTATCTGAATCACACTTATGCCTCCATGTCACATTTTTCTGGCTGAAAATTGTCCAGGGTCTATCCAGTCACAGCATAAATTTATAGAATACTGTTTGGAATATTCAGCAATGCTGCATTTTCCAAAATGGTGAGAAAACTGGGGAAATCTTCAGGCTGCCAGTTTCGGAAAAGGCGAATTTTCTTCGGAGCTGTGAAAAATTTGAAGGGTTTGGGCTTTCTAGTCTTCCTTGAGAGCGGATCTTCTGCAACCGCTCCGGGGCTGGAGTCAGGCTGGCCTAGACTTTCCTCGCCTTCCATTGTTGTGACTCGGGTTCGAATCCCACTAGGGCCGACATGTGGATTGGGTTCTTCCCAGAATGTCATTCTGGGGTTTTCCTGCCACCTCTAAAAACGCACATGTCTTCGACCTATATACAGCGCGATATACCGGTACACTTTTGAGGGATCCTTGGTTTCGTTACCAAAAAGAGTTAAAGTAAATAAGTCAATAAATCATTGCCTACCGGGCCGATGTAAAACATCCATTTGCCGTGGATGGCGTCGAAGGAGCAGTTGGCTGGAGTGTCAGCGAACGCGACTGAGAGGAACGGCCCACCGTGAAGTCCGAGCTGCACCCAGGCGGTGATGGCGGCGCAGGTGACGGCGCAGAATGTGGCCTGGATACCGCTAAAAGTCCCACGGCTGAACATCGTGTATCTAAACCAGAGTCGCAACTATAGGGCAAATTCTGCTTGGATGATTTCAGCAAACAAATATTGACTAGTAAAAATAACAAGCAAGTATGGTACATTAAGGGACACATTCCCGTAAACGTGCGTACAAAACTTAACCTATCCAATAACCAGTCCTTGCACTGTAAAAACCAACGGCTAACACTTTTTGAACACTTCAACGCGTTAATATTAATACTTTACACGTAAAGGTATAGGAGGCGATTGCACGCGATTAACACTAAAACACGTTTAAATAGGCGTTGGTGTTAATGATTTATTACATGTTAATATATACCTAAATTAACACTTCGAGCGTTGATAATAATCAACACCAATGCCTATTTAACGTTTTTATAGTGTTAATCGCGTGCAACGCCTCCAATACCTTTACGTGTAAAGTATCAATATTAATATTAACGCGTTGAAGTGTTCAAAAAGTGTTATCCGTTGACATGGTTAAGAGTTCTTGGCCTTTAGTGACCCAGAAGTTGGCGATTTGACCTTATATAGGGAGACACCAAAATGTATTCAAAATGTCCAACGGTTTCATTATAGTTCCTCAGAGTAATCATTTTCTTTTATAGAATGTCTCTCATAGGCCTATAAAACCTGTATACACTCTCTTTAATGCATGCAAAAGAGTGAAAAACTCACTCTCCAAAATAGTGAATCCCTTATAAAACCACTCCAAAAGAGTGAAATTTCCACTCTTTCGAGGAGCCATAAAAGGGACCACTCTTTTTAGATTTGTCCCTTATATGGCTCCTCGAAAGAGTGGAATTTCACTCTTTTTGAGTGGATTTATAAGGGATTCACTCTTTTGGAGAGTGAGTTTTTCACTCTTTTACATTAAGAGAGTATTTGAATAAAATGGAAGGAATACGGAAGTGTACCTGTACGGTGGGTTCTTTGAAAAAATGGTTGGTGAGGTCCACGACTTGCCAACCCTTCTAAACCTTCGCTATAGCAGATCCCACCTGGGCTGCTAACGCAACTCCGCCGTGCTCACACAGGTCACGGTGCCCTCCGTTCGCTCCAGACAACGGCAGATGCGTGGGTGGTTTGCACGCCAGCTAATTTGATATAAGGGCACTAATGGACATGTAATGTGAATTTATTCGTATCGCGGCTTTAAAAAAACCACGTGCCAAGCCGGCGGCTTCGGGGGAAACAAATAATTGCGAGAGTAGCGGTGCAAATGGGTTGTTTCGGTGTCAGACGGAGCGTGGAGACATTAGGTCATAGCTGAGTGATTGTTGTAGCCGTAGCCCATAAACATTAACGATGACAGAATGAAAAGAAGGTAGAAATGTAGCCTTGGGAGCAAAAAGAAAGATGGTAGATTGGATCAGACCGGCGTGGAAGTAGAGTAGGTGATGGCCAGCCAGTCAGTGGTAGGGATGTAGTCGAGTCCCAATCCAACTCCGATGCAAAATTTGTGAAAACGTGGACTTGAGTCCATAGAAATCAAAAAAAAAAAAAACGGGCTGAAATCTGGACCGTGACGAGAGCCTTCGCTTGAGCATAAACTGTATAAAGAATTAATAATAATACGGTCAATTCAATGTCAAACGGGTTGCCAACGAAAAACCGAAAAATTACGGTCAGTTACGGACTCCTGAAATGACGGTGACCGTAATTTCTGCACATGCAGAGTTCCCGTTATTTTAAAGGGAATTTCTCGTAGAACGTCTCCTCATAGGGTTGAAGCAAAAACGGTACAAAATCGTAAAAATTACAGGAAGTGCACAGTAAATTTACGGGAATTTTTTACAGTGGAGGTTGCCATTAATTTACTGCAAATTGACAGAAATGAATGAAGTGGGAACCAGACTAAACGGAAGTAACTTATTATACATTGCTATGGTAGAGTGTACCAAATGCTACGATAACCTACCAAACGCTATAAACTGAATGATGTCGTGCATTAGCTTTATGTTCGGCTTATCCTACCATAATATAGTCATGGCTTCCCATGAACAATTTCAATATTCGAATACGAAAGGAGATGTAATAAGATTCTTCTCCTACTTTGTAAAAAATCAATATTCTATTCTGGAATTGTTTGAATAAAACACATGGTAAAGAAAGTGTATTTTTTTACTAATCGCTGCAATTTAACCTAACTTTTGTGAGCACAAATTTCCTTATTTCTGATTGGTCGTGCAATTGCTACGTAATGAGCGGCCTTTTACGGGTTCCCGTAAAATGTAACGCGCAGTCCATTTACGGTCACTCACAGTAAATAATCACACGCTTTTTCACCGTAAAAAGTCTGGATTTCTTTTTACAGTATAGACTTGAATCCGGATTCGCGTAATACTTTGTAATCTCTGTGATCCTGGTGTCTTACCTGGATTTGGCGAGTTCAGACTTCGGCGAGTCCAGGCGTTATTCCAAGACCATTACGATATTAAAAATAGTTATTTCGAATCCATCTTCAAAATAGTGCTTATAAGTCAACATGCAGAGCATCTACTCTGAAAAAGGTCCCTTCACTAGTAGTTTACTAGGGCCAGTTATCTTGTCCGACTTCTTTGAAATGCACAGATTTAAAAGCCAACAGTCCCTGACTGAAATGATGCACATTATCTCTTATGGCTTAATGTGATCAGTTATAGACAGGTAAATTTGGGCCAACCCTGCACCCAATTAGGTTCGAAAGTCGGGTTTATAGACCCAACAAACCCCCCTAGGAAAATCATGAAACATCTGTTTGGAAAATAGTAATACACTTAATGCGGCCAGATTTTCATTCGTTTAACACTGTCGTCCGGGATATCGGGTTGATTCCCCCGAAGGAACACGTGGCCATAAAATGAACAGGATGGTATAAAAAAGGCATATACACTGCAAAAACTGTGGTGTTAATCTAACACCATGTGGTGTTTATATTGGGCGAGTGGTCCAATATAAACACCACATGGTGTTAATTTAACACCAGTTTTTGCAGTGTAGAGGTTCCAAGGGGATTTGGACCTAATAAACCCCAGACAGTATTTTTGTCAAATATCGAAGAGAGTTCATCAAATTCACTCAAGGCCGGCAGCTGTCTTCTGTAAGGCACTCGTTATACATCTTTAACGGGTTTATGACGCATGAATCTGCCTTCTTAATCAAAAACATATGAAGACGTCCAGACGACCGCTTATTAAAATCTCATTAGATTGTGCAGCTGACTGTGATATGGTTTCCCGACGACTGTTTATGATTGCTTGCTCTCATTTTAATTGAAAGTGTATTCGCATTTTATCCGCAATGCACTCTTCAAATTGTGTACGAAATATATACGAAAGTATAAAAGAGCACACATGTGCGTTTTCCTATACTACTGAGGACCATGAATGGAACCCTTCTTTTGTTCCCTTTGTTCCCATAAGGTTTGTACACGAAATTCTCCCGAGGACTCGGCCCAAGTCCTCGGTGTCATTGTTATCCCTAATCCCCCATTGTTCCAAGTCCTCTCTCGTATAGCCTAACCCACTCACTTTTGTACCTAATAGGACGTCTGAATTTATGCACGTAGCTATGTAGGCCTATGTGCACATCGTGCTTAGTTTTATCTGCAGCGCTTCGATGTGTTTGCGAAAAATTACACAAAGCGCTGCCATGATGCCAGGTACGCGATTCCTTCAACGTGGCGTAGGGAGCGAGCATCAATATTTTCAAAAATGTTCTCGACTATTTCCATTCTGACTACCGTTTGACTTGAACACATTCAACATTAAACAAAGCCAGTGGCTCACATACCGGTACATTGGGTGATTCCAGTATTTCTAGACAGTATTTTTCTCAAATATTTGCACGATTCTGAGAAGTGTGTTTTTCCTTCCTCTATGTTTTAATCAAGTGCGACATCTCCGATGGACAAAAAGTCACAAATATCGTGAAACATGAAATAGCCGTTGCCCAAAACACTGGAGTGAAACGAAACATTCGGCGTTTCGCATTATAACGACAGCAACTGGGGTATTATAAAACCAGTTCAAAGAGTCACAGTTATTAAGCGAAGATTATATTTAATTTGTACCGTACTCTTCTATCAATCCAAAATGTACATTTGAAATCAGTTTTAAATGTTTATATATGCAACCGCAATCTACCTAATATTGGTGGCGAGTGTCGTCTGACGCGGTATACTGAGTTTTTCCCTCTAGTACCTTGTCTGAGTAGGCCCCTATAACAGTTTTAACCTAAATTGCAAATTGCAAAAAAAGAGGTGAAATTCTGGCGAGTTAGAAATCTCTCTCCGTAAATCGTTAGTTTACTGTCTCGTTTCGAAGTTACAAAGAAAATGTTATTTCGACACGATTTCCCGGTTTTATTTTAAGTACGTGGTGAACACTTAAAATGTGCCAAAAAGTCAGAAAGTACATTTCTGACAAACATAAAGTTCGGTATGTGAACAGAGATATTAATGACTAATCAAAATTTGTCAACAATCGAATTTTTGATTTATTGAAATTTTTTCAAGTGCGCCACGTTAGACGACTGTCGGCCAAATTTTGCGCCCAATAAGCCAGTTCGGTATTTCAACTGCGCATGTGCACAATGCCATTTTCGGACCCGCGTGACCTAACGCACGCGTGTGAACGCAAAAGGTGGTCGCACAACGCGCACGTCTTAAATTCAATCAGAATGGGCGTGGCAATACGTCAGCAATTTTATCCCCAGTAACCTTTGACCTTTGAGATACCGAACTGGCTTATTATCGGACACTACTTTTTTGGTACTTCTACACTAAATTTCAGGATACTAAAAAGCACGAATGAAGCAAGTTTAATTTAGGTAATAGTACCAATATTCAACTCAATCAGTTTATAAAACAATCCGTAATCAGTTAATAAAAACATTTTAAAAGTGAACAAAGAAACTGGCAGGAGCGGGATTCGAAGCTGCGACCTCCGGGTTACCGTACCGGCGCTCTACCAACTGAGCTATCTTGCCCTACGTTGGTCTTCCAAATTGTCAGTAGCTTTGTTCGGGTGGGCGCCAGTCAGAAGTCATAAACCCAGACTGCCGTATAGCCAGGGATCACACCCAATTCTATTTTGACACCACAGTTTTCGCAAGTCTCTAGTAGGTTTCCCTCTCGATCTCACAAACATAATTTTTTAATACTTCTTTTTGTATTGTAACAGACATATTTTATATATTGGTAAAATATTATTGACATCAGGCTTTTAGTTTTTGTCCGTCCTCTGGCTGTCATAAGTATTCCATTTTATAAGAGTTGTATATCATATATACTCACACTTTGTAATTCTCTATAAATTTGTACAAAAACGACACATCAACATTGAGCAAGTGGTTAACGGAAGTTTCCTCCGAGGCTTGGACTCGTCTGGTTGTCTATTTGAAACCGGACTGCCGAAATTGGCCAAATCGCTGTTAATTAGTATCACAATACATACACAGCAGGGAACCAGGCCTGAGATTTCGGGGTGACGTTTGATCGCAGTTTGACTAGAAATTGTTTGCAGGCAGAAGTTACGTCACGAATCAACCACTGGTCATTAATCGATGATCGTTGATCGTTGATCGAACATGCTCATTGCTGTCACACGGGGAAATTTTTACGCACTTGGCCCTACTCTATATCAAGAGAAGTTGTTTTATTAAGGCCGGTTAAAACTTCACGCGAACTTTATGACGACATTAATAGCTGTTTTACCTTCACTCTCAAACTCCGTGAAGAATGAATTAGACTTTTACAGAGTTAATGTATAATACAACATCGTATATAGTAGTATAGGCCTAGCAAGATTAGAAATACAAATGTATATAGTTGTATACTCATAAACAAAACCCCTCGTAGTTTTTTTTCTTCTATTTTACTGTGCAGTCTGAGTTCCGGGCACAACAATTTTGTCGGCTTTGAAAAACAGTTCAATACAGGCACTCAGTGTCACCTTGAAATGTCGTTCCAGGGCCACCGTACAGTTTCATTGGTTGTTGGGATGGGGCTTGTGAAGGTAGGTATACGTGCAGGCTGCGGTTTTCAGTACTAATTGGTCACTGGTCACGTTCATCGCGTGCCAGTCACGCACGAGGTTTGACCTTTTGACCTTGACAAGGTTACTGTGGACTAACCTTGTCCGAACCTTGGCTGGTCAACTAATCTGGAACCAGCCCACATGGCATGGTCGCGCTGGTAATCAGCAGCGACATCTGTCCTGCTAAACTGTGACAAGTGAGAGGGGACCAGTGACACAATAGTTCGACTAGCTATGGTTTACGTTTTGACGATCACCAGGTGCAGCGGCGTCACGAATGAACACTGGTTAACCATGGAGGCTTCCTCCATGGGTTAACCAACGGTTGTTGATATATACCTAGCTCCGGGGCTTTCGTTGTTAAGTTGGCTGCCGCCCTCTATAGTTCACGCACGCAGCGGATATAACAGCGTTACAGTACAATGTGTACAATCCATTATATTAAATTAAACTGCGAATAGAATGAACAAAGTGCAAGGGATTCATTCATCAATAATTTCATGTCAAATTCGAGTTGGTATAGGCTCACACAAAAGGGAAGGCCTACCATCTAGTAGCCTCTACTCAAAAATAATAAGGACTGTCCGCCTTACGATCCACGACCGATAAAGCCAGTCACCGTATCAGATTCTACAGCGGAGTTCAGCATGCGGTCGTTGTCCGTCGGCCTGGGCAGGGTGAAGGTCATGCGGACGTTGTTCGCCGCCTTCCTGGACTTTTTGCGCTGCTTGGAGCACACCTTGGAGATGGTGTACAGGTAGGGATTGAGGGAGGAGTTGATCGGGAGGATGAAGACGACTGTCCAGGCGTAGAGCTCTTCAGGCACGCTGATGGTTCCAGTCTGGGTCAAGATTCCCATGATAATAATTGGCATCCAGCAAAGAAAGTCCGTTCCGACCACGAGGGCCATGCGGCTGGCTAGCTTCACCTCCCTAGAGAAGGTGACGCTGCGATGTGACGCGCCTCCGTAGGTGCCGTTGCTGGGCTTGCCGGCCATCGTACCCCGCCGGGCCACGCTCTGCGACGACCGCCGCACAATGATGAAGATCAGGACATAACAGACCAGGACAACGACGAAGCAGGCGAAATTCAGTCCAAGGTAGACGAACACCGAGAAGGCCCAGGCGGGCTTGGTACTAGCCGCTGAGGTCTCAAAGGCGTAGGTGCCGGTGTCGCGAGAGTAATTCCAAGTGGCTGACTGGTTCACCGGGGTTGTTATCAGAGGCAAACCGACGCAGACATCGGATAGACCATAGAAGGAAGGTATAGCCTCCGCCATGAGCGTACCAACAAGACTCAAGACGAAGGCTAGGACCCAGAACACGGCGACGGTGATGCGGGCAAAGCGCGGCTCCAGCCGGAAACGACTGAAGGGAAATGCTATGCTGACAAACCTATCCACGCTGATCAGCATGACTAGGAACACGGACGCCTCCGAAGATAGCACGGACACAAAGCCGATAGCCTTACACCAGCCGCCCGTACGCCACGCCTCCGCGGACAGAAAGTAACTGCCGCCGAAGTGCAGGTCCGCGGCGCCAATGGCGATCATGTAGGTGCCCATCAAGGCATCCGAGATGGCCAGGTGGGTGATTAGGATGGATTGCACCGTCAGTTCGCGCCAGCCTTTCTTCACCGCTCGCTCCCCGATCACAAAGAGGTTGCCTAAAATGGCGCTGATTCCTAGCAACCAGATAGCCACTCGGAGGACCGTGTTGGGCATCAGGCGCTGACAGGAAGAGAAGGCCTCTATAGGCCCGACGCAGGAGATATTCCGCGCTGGGTCCAAGAGGCAACAAAGGAGGTGATCACGGGTGGACCTGTGAAATCAAAAAACCGCGCAATAATATTCGTTGCATCAAATCAAGAGCTCCTGATGAGCTGCAGCAAATGAGTAGTGTGTTTCTTTAAGGTCTTGACTACTACTGAATAATGATCGCAAAATTAAAAATGCATGGAAGGCCTGTATGAAAGGCCTTTCAGAGGTTAGAAATGGACATGGTTACGGCTCTGACCTTTGTCTATTAAAACTTGTTCGATTTCATGCGCAGAAGGTAAAGACAAATCTTGTATTTTAGATACTTCAAATGATACAAATGAGCGCATTTTCTCATCGGAATCATCTCGGACTATAAACTAAAAGTCTTGTGCATGTATGGAGTCGAAAAAATATTAACCGTGTTTAAGTTTTAGTTTGTATGAAGCAACGATGGTTGGCAACTATGTAGGCTGCCACCATGCGTTTCAAGGATGCCAACTTACAGTGACGTCAGATTGTCCAGGCCATCGAGAATCCCCAGACTTGGTTCTTCGATATCGGCATGAAGGATATTTCTGTGACAATAAATACATGCAGTTACAATAAAATGAAATGCTAAAATAAAATGACCATCCGATTACTGAGAGCAAGTGTATATACATACTTCTTTAAAGGTACCGTATGGTTTAACTTCGGAAATGATAAAAATTGACTAGATTCAATCTAAGAGCTTTACCGTTAAAGTTTCCTCGAAATACCATTCGTTCCCTTCGATTATTATAAGGAATATTTCAAAACCATGTTACAAAAAAGATAGGTGTCACTTGCAGAGAAAGCACATCTGTGAGTCCCGTGAATGCACCCGGTTCTATGCGTCTCAACGGCACGTGACTCATCCATCTAAAACGCCAAACACACAAATGAACGTAAAGAAACGTGGAAATGAAAGAGTTTGCATGACCCGTAATAAGCCAGTTCGGTATTTCAACTGCGCATGTGCACAATGACATGGTTCACTGGTCATTTGGGATAACTAACTCACGCGTATGATGGATGAACGCGCAAGGTGGTCGCACAACGCGCACGTGTTAAATTAAATCAGAATGGGCGTTTGCGTAACATCACGTGATATTGCGTCAGCAATTTTATCCCGAATAATCTTTGACCTGGACTACTTCGTCGAAATACCGAACTGACTTATTGGTATTCATGAAGTCAAGATTTGAAGTGGGGACTCTTATGCCAGATAAATTCTAAGACATTGCCGATTTCATATGCAACAGGCCACTTAATAATAATAGTTTATTCATGCAGTTATTATTTAAAAAAACAACCTGGTACTTTGAGATAATTTAGATAACATGGCTCATTTGTGTCATCCAGAATGCTAAACTACGCGATTTATACTAAATTCAACCTTCATGCCGCCACTCTATATTTTGTTGACAACCTGTATTGTATAAAATAGGGGCATCACTACAGTAATAATTAATAGTTTTTTGATAAACCCATCACAATAGGATTTGTCTGCACTTGTTTCATCCCACACAGGCCGTTGTTCTAACCTCAGCTGTCTTCGGTAAGAGGATCTTTTTACTCAACGATTTGTTGAGACTCTTTTTGTCTCTCATACTTCAGAGCTTGTACCTCTACAGCATTAATTTTACAAGATATATGTTTTACGGTAATGTATGTTATGATAATGTTTCGGCCTCTATAATTACAGTATTTTTAGCTTCATCAAGCCAGCGAACGTTCCGGCTTTGAGCTCAGTGAAGGTGTTGTTACCAAGATCCCTGCACATAAAGAGCGAGAAAATTGAACAAAAGTAGGTGACAGAAATTAATAAGATATATTTGAAGCACACGGTGATAGATATGCATCTGGTTTTTTTAATAGAAATATTAAAACGGTTTTGATTTTTCTCCGCAAAATTTTCCAGCCTTCAAATACGTTTTGCCTAGATACGCATATTATCCACTCAAGCGTTGCAAATTAACACCCATTACAATTAAGTTTTTTTTATCAATTATTTGATTACATAGCTACGATTTTGGTTGTTTGATTTCTGTGTAAAAGGTATTATTTGCAAACGCCAAAAAACAAAACTACCGAATTATTACGAAATACCGTACGAGACTGTAAGTAAATAGCAGTCTCAAGCATCCTGTGAAATCATGGCACCTGGTGTGCTGTCGTTTTCAAGAAAAGTGGAAATTGATATCGTTTTCCACCCGATTGTCGGCCGACAATCGTTGAAAATAGTCTAGTTCCCCGACCTGATAGTTCCCGGACTCTATAAATTGTTACGTTTGTCTAAAGTATAGTCAGGGAACCAGACTACTAGTCTAAGAACATAATTTTCCCCTCTGTTTTCCCAGCATCTATGCATACAAACTTAAAACAGGTCAGTGTTACAGTATGACGCTGTGGGTTTCAGGTCCCACGAGTGTACAAAGATCGACGGAGCTTGAAAGTCAGAATATGGCAACCAACTTACAAAAACATCAAATTTTCAAGCCCTTGGAAGGCACCTGGTTCCACCATTGAGATGCTGTTGTTGACCAGTATCCTGTAGGGAAACAGATTCACATTACAGAAAACACAAACAATAGACACAAATATATAATTATAGCACTGTCATTGATGTAGTTTATTAACAATTATACCGGTTTAAAGCCAGCTCCAGATCGAACTTACAGGTCAATGAGGTTGTAAAGTCCATCAAAGCTTCCTTTTTGTATACTCGAAAGGGAACTGTCTCTTATGGTTCTAAAACAAAACAAACAAACAATAAAAATCGATTTACTAAAAACTAAATACCATGGCGTAATAGGCCATATTTTGAGCGATTGCCGGTAAGATGGCGGCGCCAGGATGTCATTTGGGGTATAAAACTTATTGATTGCATGTTCATTTCAGTAATTTTTCATATTTTCATAAGGAAATCTGGACAGCTCATTTGACACTACGTGCTGTACAAACAACTGAAGGCAGCAGTCGCCATATTGCCGCTCCCATCGTATGAGGGTATTTCCATATTAATACAGTGATTACCGTGTACTTGAGAACGAGAATGAAAGTGGACCCTTAGGACAAGGGCAAACGTATTCTTTTGGGGTGGTAAAATCGCGGATGGCCGCTTCAATTCGCGCAGCCAATGCGCTATCCACATTTTTTACATTGTTGTTGAATTCACTTATCTTAGTACCTCAAGGATGGCGTCGCTACAGTATGAACGCGAATGAACTGCCAAATGTGAACGGGATCAAATCGACATCATACTCACAAATGCTGAAGTGTAGATAATCCCCGGAAGGTCCCCGGGTAGATGAACTCCAGTGCGTTGTGTAACAGTTCGCTGAGTGCGAATTAACGAAAGAAGTTTAATGCGAAAATCTACCATAATAATCAAATGCGCGTGAATACGGCGACACGCCCCATTACCCTATAAGAGGATAAAAGACAGCCGTCGTACCGCGACATTAGGCAATCAATGAACAATCGTTTGCTTGATGCAGATGTTCAGTCAAATCAAAGTAATTTTCTGAAATTATGGTCGTGTCATAAAATCCTCTATGGCTACGTAAAGCCTAACAAGAAATGTCTGACATGGGACAACGCCTTCAAATTAACGCGTTGGGCTGTGCAAAGTGCTCTCCGTAAAAGAACGCAGTAATAAAGATTACATAAACTTCTCTTATAAACATGAAAAGGAATTAAACTGCTGTAAACTGCTATAGCTGACTGGATTAACCTGAAATATACAAATTAACCAAAATAGCTGGCCTGGAACTTAAGCGAGTTCTTTCTCAGTTCCTTCTCTTTTTCTTTGTTTCCTTTGAGAACTTCATTGAGTTCTAAACACTATAGGCCAGATGATTTTGTTGATTTTAAACATCTCCTCTTTAATACTTGTCAAAGTTTAGCACGACAAAGTTGCAAATGATAACCAGCGCGATCATGGCCAGGAGGCTGGTTCAAAATAGTCGACTAGACGTGGTTGACTATAGACAGGGCTCCGCGCAAAGTTAGTCCAACAACAATTGTCCAGAATACTTGTCCGTAGTTTGTGTGCATAATAGTTCTTTTATGCAAGGGAATATTCCCGCTAAAACGTGGTCTGCATTGGCAGTTCCTTAAATGCATACTCACAGTGACTGTAGACTGGTTAAGTCGTCTAGCGCCCCCTGTTCAATGTGCCGTATCGGGACGTTCGTAATATCCCTGCAAAGGGGGTTGAGTGAGAGAAATGTATAAAAGGGTCCGACTTTTCAAGAAGAAAGTGAAGACTTTTCACGTGAAAGGACACATCCATATCCGGACACATCACACAGGATCGAGCTACTGTACAACGTGTTCGGCGTCTTGTCTTAATTAGACACTGTTTTACTTTCTTACTGGGCTGAACTAGTAATCCGATTTCGTCGAACAAAAAAGGAACATTACCATTTACAACATAATAACAATATTGCAAACTGATGAAAAAATCATAAAATATTACAAATTTAATGACCAAATTAATAACAGTAATCGGATTCGAATGAGGAAATTTGCTCATTTGGATCATATCAAATGCCGTATAAGCACCAGACTGTAGCACTGCAATGATCTCTTTGTGAACTGGATAGGACATCGACTGTTTCGAGTTGAAGCTACCGTCCGCCATATTATCACTCCCAATACAATAGGTTTGCCAACCTTGTCCCCACAGGGTCTGCTTTCATCCTCGTTCTCCTTACATTAGAGATCAGTAGTAAAATGGGAGTGGTAATATGGCGGTTACTATAGTGAGCTGTCCAGTTGACGTAGAGATCAGTGGACTGCAGTGACCCCCTGCGCATAAGGTCGGACAATTGCCCAGAGTGCTTGTTCTTTTCTGTCTACAGACGTAACCCTGATACTTACAACAAGGTTATTTTAGACAGACCCAGAAAGGTCCCCCTCTTGAGAATCCTCATGCTGTTGTGGGAGAGACACCTTCGGGCAAAGAACAGAATGAAGAAGAATAGACAAGCTTTAAAAGCACGGCATGGAATGACTATAGGTCACATTAATTAGCAGATATCATATCAGACTGCCATCAGTGGATGTACTGGCATTGTTCACAGTTTTCCCGCTAGACCTTTCTACTTTTCCAGCCTCACCCGTGGGATATTTACCGGCAATATCTTGCTTTATGTCGATCGGTGAACACAGTAACTATTATAATCCTGATTAGATTCCTTCAGGTCAATAGAATAGGATTGGACAGAGGCCTGACGTAAACGACCTTAACGCCGCGTGAGCAAGCATCTTCAATATAACCTTCGCAAGGTTTACAGGCAGGCGTTTTTGATTTGGTAATACGAGGAACTCCATGCCAGAAAAGGGCAACGACAATACTAAAATCATTCTTCCAAAATAATCCACCAATAAATTGTTAAGGACGCGTTGGTTGAAAATATTTTATTTAGAAATTTATCTACAACATAAAACCGTATCCAAGAAAATGCTTGATATTTCTGTACACATCACTACGGAGACACTTTGTTGTGCCGCTTATGCTCTTGCTCATAGCCTACACAAATTTGCATTTTCATTAAAAAAAATCCAAGTACTCCCCAAAGGACCTTGATATTTACAGTAAAATGAAAATGACGTTGTCGTACATGCATTTATGTTGCAAAGATCATATTGCGTGGTGTCTCTAAAGGGACCCATTGCCTTAAAGGCGCCCAATTAGGCTACAAAAGCGCTCGTCCTAAAAGTTATCAAGTTAAAGAGATCATTCAAAAGTAGAATATCACAAATTGAATATACACGACCATTGAAAATGCGCCGTTTGTCTGTGAAAATCATTGACGATAATCATTTTTGAGCCGCCAGTTTAGTTTGGAAAAGTCGACCGTTGGAAATTTGACAATTCGGAGTGGTGCCCTTTGTCTGTAGCGCTTTGACTGCGTACAGGCCGCACTACACTGCTAAAACGCTGTTTAAACTTGTTAAACAACCCGGGTTGTTCATGTGCCCTGCGCTGCTTAAACAACCAATAAAGTTGTTTAAGCAGGGCACATGAACAACCTGGTTGTTTAACTTAATATTTAAACAACTTTTTAAACAGCGTTTTAACAGTGTATGTGCGGCGCCAGTCTGAATGTCAGGTGTCAATGTTTTTCTTTTTTGCATATTTCTCCGTAAATATTACAATTTATGGTAGAATTTTACATAGAGACTAACCAAAGAGATGAAATTTAGGGGATTTATAACATACAGCATATCTTACCAATCCTCTATATCTTTTTGTTTTCCCAAAATAATTTGATGAATGCAAATTTAACTCACAAGTACGAGACATTGGGCTGGTTCCGGAAAACTCCCTGCTCCAAGTCCAATATCTCATTGTGGCTCATATTTCTGTAAAAAGGAAAACACAAGACACGGGTAGACAACGGTTCCAAAATTGGGAAGAAATTGAAAGAAAAAGCAATTTTCCCCGACTGTGTAATTAATTTCCCTGGTGTCTACGTGCGGAGTTGTATAGTCCCATCTCCGCTGGACAGACAGCGGTGTTTAATTGCTAGACGCCGCGGACTAAACCCGCTCTCTGGAGCCGGCTAGGGTTGGAGGAGAGAGTCCGAAAAAATAGATTTAAGATTGTTAAGGGACAAGGGGGTACATCCATTAGGACAGAACCGAGTACCGTTTGGTAGTTTGATTCCAATCTAAAGGTATAATTTTTGACAAATCTGTCATTATGATACGCGCGAACATTTAAGTGGAGTTACATTTTCTATATCCTCTGCGTAAGTAACGTTTAACTTAACTTCCGGGTTCTAAATATGCGGGATTCTAGCATGCATCGGATACACGCTAGCGGCATTTGCCAAAAACATAATGCGCGCAATTTATGACAGTGTATTTTATGCAAATGAGCAACTTCGTTACATTCATTTAATTGCTTCAAATCAGATGTATATTGGGAGTTTTGCTCTGAGCTTTTTGGACAACAGGAATAGAGAAGTAAGTTCAAGATTTAGGCTGGTGACATTGCAAACGAAAACAAGACATGTACCAAGTCTCCTCACGAGACACTCACGTCTCGATCCACCTCGCTTGTCAACCTCTCTTCCGCTTTACGCGCAGGACTAATAACGCACCTGTAATGTATCAACTGGACCATGTCCTTCGAAGTATTGTTTTATGTTTCAAAAGAGGACACGTGTGGCACGCCTATACTGCATCATATCGATGCAGTATAGGTCTACACAAACGGGTTTCACATGAAATCTTCCGTTTTAGTCAACTGTCAAAGTAAGCATGGTATAAGCCGCAACAGCCGAAAGAGCATCATCATACACTCGTTTAAAGGGACACATTGCCTTCAAATGTCATGAAATTTTGCTGTTTGGAAATGTTCCTTATCTTTTATAAGAGTTGTTCATGCAAAAAAACACGTATAATGTGTTGTAATTAGTGAGTAGTGATTACAAAACAAGAAAATTGGCCGCTTACCCCTGACATCTGACCCGCGAAACATAGACTTATTTCCAGTACTAATTACCACCGTCTAAATAATGTGCAAAATACGCTGTAAGAGTCTTTAGGCTGGCGCCGCAGCCAGTGGCCTTGTGAACCTATCAGATGATCGCCAGGTACAATTCTCTACCTCTCGACACATATCGCCAGTGCTGCGCGCCGTGCCACAGTACATCAAAATGGATCAACAGAACGTACTTCAACCAGATGCGACTGGAAATACGACTGGTGAACACAGTCCGCCATTTTGTGGAGTCAAAAAATTGGTTCTACAAAATGGCGGACCGTTATTTTTCACAAAATTAAACAAAAACCACGCAATTTGAAGGGATAGTTATGTGAATCTTTATATTCTACTTTTGAAAAAGCTTCCCAACCATGATCCATTTCAGTTTTATAGCCCAAATAGCAAAATCCAAAGCAATGTGTCCCTTTAACTTCATGACGCGTTTGGTGAAATCAATCCAGGTGTAGCGTGAATTTTAGTCACCATGAATTACGGTAGTATTGTACATTGTACATGCCTAACTGATCGATGATATCGATAATTATTAGAGTGGCCGGTCACATGACAGGGTTTAACCGGACTCGTCTCAAATTCTAAGATGGTTGTTAGATAAATCGAGTTTATACGTGAAATCGACTGTTTTTAAAGATCTAGTATGGTTTGAAGAAGCCTCATTTTTTGTATGTGCTGTATAGCTTTTGATAATACGCGCGAAGTAGACTACAATTTTATTTTTAAGTTCCTGCTTGAATGTTGATGTATTTGAGGTTGGATACAATATTGCAGATTTGTACCATTTCCGCATGACTTGCCTTGCAGTGTGACCTACGGCGGACTGTATGGATTAAACCTATACGAACAACGCGCGGATTTCTTTTTAGCGTATAATGCGTGAACCGCGAAACCGATTTTGGCGCGAAACGTAATCCGCGATGTTTTTGTGGCGAGAGGCGACGACTCTGTAAAGGTGTTGTTGCCAAGTCTCTGTAAGAGTCCTGAAAATGTTGATCCTCGAGCTTGCTTCGAGGGTCCCATCCGGGGTTCTACCTGGACGCATTCTCTCCACGTCCGACTTAATTGCCAAATAAAGTACGGCTTCTCTGGGCGCGAAGATTTTTTCAACACTCAGGGATTATGAGATTCATTTGGCGGGAAAACATGTTAACGGTTATTCGGGAACTTTTTCACCGGTGCGTGCATGCTGGATGGTCATCAAAGTACACTTACATGATTTCCAAGCTGTAGAGCGTGCTGAAGATATCCGAGTGTACCGTCCGGATCTTGTTACCATTGATATCGCTGTGAAGACAAGATAATCCAAACAAAAAAATATGACAAAGTTAACTCAGTGCTGGGTTTTTCATTTCGACGGGATGAAAGGTATTGATGAATGCGCTCGCGTGGGATGGGGCGCTAGCGATTAAGCGTGGGAACCGATTAGGCGGCACTGGCGTCGGCTTTTAAGCAGACGGGCAGTGGTTTAGGCCAGCTCACGGTAATGGAAAATGTGCGAGACGTGAAAAAGATACTTCCGAGAATTAATAATAGCCGGGAAGCTAATACAAATTTGGCCTGTTTGTCTCCTAGGGTCTTGAGGGATCCAAGTTCGTTGGCAAGTCAGTGGGTTTAACCACCGTGCAGTGACAACCATTGTGTTGGGGTAGTTGAGACATTAAACTCGATGAGAAGGCACCAATCCCCTTCGCAAGTAGCGTCAACTTCTGGGTCCCAAATACGTGGTCTGAGATAATCAACAGGGGGAGGGGAACAGGTATAGCCTTAATTATTAAACTTTGGTTATAGGAATGAGGATGTTCAGTTACACGGTATGAAAACGGACCTCCTCGGTGAATCAGTACTTGGACAGTTACAATTTTCCTGTTGGTCGAAAGCCTGTCATGTGCGCGTGTAATAAGTTTGTATACTGCCGGAATTCAATGTTTTAGAAACTCGCGATGGGTCCGTTATTAATTAGCAACAGTGGTATATCCAGGGTGCAAGATTTGGACCAGCCAACTCTCACGCATTGAGCGTGAGTCTGAGCGTTACTCTCACCAATTGAGCGGGAGGACACACGCATTGAGCATGAGACTCGCGCACTAAGCGTAAGACTCACGCACTGAGCGTAATACTCACGCATTGAGTGTATAACATTCTCATGCACGATACCCACATATTTGTTCTTGGTTAAAGCCTATACAACTGTTACATTAAAAAATCAAACTACCAAATTATAATGAAATACCTTACTTGACTTTAAGTAAATAATAGTCCCAAGCATCCTGTGAAATCATGGCACCTGGTGTGCTGTCATTTTCAAGAAAAGTGGAATTTTTGTATGAATTTCCAGCGGCTGACAATTGTTGGAAATAGTCTAGTTTCCCGACCTGATAATTTCCTGACGTCTATAAATTGCTCCGTTTTGTCTGAAGTAGGGTCAGGAAACCAGACTACAAGAACAGCATTTTTCTTCCTCCGTTTTCTCCGTTTTCCCAGCATCTATGTACACAAAACTTTAAACAGGTCAATGTGACAGTATCAATTTGCTATAAAATACTAACCCCTAAATCCATTCATTTCTGAAAATTGCAGCAAAACAAATGCTGTAGGACTATACTACATTATAAGTAGTTAGGCCTATAATAAAATGCCGCCGGCCACGATCCGCCTATGAATCTAATTGAAGCTGATGTTGTTACGCGTTTATATTCCTTCAAAATTAAATCATTTTAATGATTGGAATAATACGACTTACAGTTTAGTAAGTGACGTCATGCCCCAGAAAGAACCCGGCTCAATTAACACAATCTGGTTGTTGGGCATTTCCCTGCAAGACAATATGAGAAAGAAAACAAATTTCCTATTAACTGTGGCGTATAATAATTGACGCTGGAATTAACAGTTGGAATTGTATTTATAAGACGGCTAATCTTCTTTTGTAGAGGAAACGCAAAGCATTGTGGATATTTACCGCAAACTTACAACGTGCGCACGCGTTGTGACATGAAGGATCCAAACGTTGGACCAAACATGGCGGATTATGCATATTGCATATGGACAGTTAGTAAACAATAGCTGCACGCTCCACTGCACACATAATGAGCGGCCATCTTTGGTCCAAAGTAGTGGCGTAGCTAAGGGGGGGGGGGGGGGGGGGGGTGCGTGGGGGGGGGGGGGGGGGGGGGGGGTGGGGCGCACGCCCCCCAGTCACCCCCACTGAAAATTTCGCAAACGCAGAAAATAACAGTATTATAAAGGAAACACTGTGAGCGCCCCGTACTGTAACATCCAGCCCCCCTACCCCCCCCCCCCCCCCCTATGGAGACAGCCCTAGCTACGCTGCTGGTCCAAAGTCAGAAGTTTACGCAACTTCAACTCAACGAGCTACGATGACCAGCCGCGTCTGCGCCATCACGTGTCCATACAATCTCACACCCGTGATTAACACTTTGATTGAAAAGCAACAACGCAACGAGACAATCACATCAGTATCAACTCCCAAACGAACCGTGCACACACCATCGGATAGAGTAGGCGCCGGGTGTTAGTTTCCACGCAAAACAAAAACCGGGTAACGAAAACGACAGAGATGAGCGTTTCATTTCCCATTACACTGCGGCCTTGCAACACACATGATGTTATATCCCCGTGTAAGAGCAAATAAGCTTTAGACCCATGGGGGCAAAAGCGCCAGTGATCCTGAGTTGCCGTGGTACAAGTCCTTCAACAATAATAAATGAAAATTCATACTTTTCTTATTCCCTTATTAATCTTGGAGAGTATTTTGTTTGAATACATACATATATATTACTACATGCATATGACGAGCCTACACTACCATTATGGATGGTATTCAAACAAAGAAGTTGTTGACTTTTGAGGAATACGTACAGATGCAGTAAGTTAGGCGCAGCTAGGAACGATGTTGAACGCACAGTCCGTATCCTGTTGTGCGACACGTGCCTGCGTTGGTAGAGGAAAACAAGATGCTTCGGTTATTTATGGAATAGTCCGTCTGTGCACACTGCGGCAGAGTCCAGAAAAAGTCTCAATCAACTTGGACATTTCCTTACAAGACATTCCCTTATAACAGAGTGTGCTGGTTGACATCAGATTTCAAGCAGATTTGGCGGAAATACATACTTCCCTGCACACCATAGAAGCTACAACGTGCCCAGTGCCCCTTCTCTTGAAGTTATTTTTTCTTGGCTGGGAAACAATAATAATGTGGGTTTTGTATTTTCTAAAGAAAAAAAAAAAGAGGCATTTCAGTTGACAACACTTTGAAAATAGTGCATTATGATGACCAAAATATGAAGAAAAAAATGGCCACAACTTCCGATTAAAGTATCATTTACATTGGTACATTAAAGACTAAAAGAGTCCGTTGCTATAGACTATAGTCGGTGTTTGATACCTAGACTTTCACAAGAAGTAATCTTGAAGTTGCGAATTAGGCAATCTTGAGGTTAAGAATGACCATGGCCAAACTTCTGTACACGCGGCGAGTCACATCTCGGGTAATTTGATATAGAAATTGTGGTTTCAACTATTACAACTATTTACTTGAAAAAAATGCAAACGCGTGCAGAAACCATCAAAAGCGAATTCCCAAATCCGCATAAATGCATAGTCCGGTAAATTGCACTTCAATCTTCTCTTATCTTTCACGACCGTTCGGTTATTGGCCTCAGGTGGCTGTAGTTGAAATAGACAGTGAATAATTTGTGTTCGTCCATGTCGACGGAAATCATTTTGTCTGGAGGAAAAAAATCTTTAAAAAAGCAGAGATTGGTTAGCATAATTCCAATTAACGCTTGCATGATTCTGCTTCCTCCGATCTTCAAATCGTCCGAGATGTATTTTTTGGTTTGCGGTCACTTCACGAGAAAATAAGGAAAATGTTTTCCGTTTCGACTTTAAAAACAAGTAGAAAGTTAAATTCAATCAGAATGGGCGTTTGCGTAACATGACGTGACATTACGTCAGCAATTTTATCCCGAATAACCTTTGACCTTTGAGATACCGAACTGGCTTGTTAGTTCATTTGAAAGAAATGCCAACAAAACTAACAGGCGTACTCCATTCCCAAATTTACCTTCTGCGTCTGCTAGGGGATCGAGGAAACATAAAAACCTCTCGTGAGAACAGTATCAATCCCTCATCCCTATAGATGAAGTCACTCGGCAGGCGGTACCGAAACATTAATTCGTCAACTTCCCCCGTAATCTTCGTAATTCCCGTTCGGGGAAAGATTAAGGAGGAGCCGCCACCCCTGGAATCCCCACCGACTATAAAATCCGCTTTGTGAAATCCGAAGCTACTTTGAACAAAATCTTGAGATCACTCCGCGGGGACTCGCTCAAAAGAATAAAATAATTAACCAGTGCGTGGGTGCTTTGATTTACTTTTATTTATATGTATATATTATTCAAATTCATACATCTTGAGTTTTGAGCAAGGCGTCATAGCCAGAATGTGAAAATCTTTTATGGCGAGGCACGCCTAAGCTTCTGTCCTAAACACAAAAATATCTGAAAAAGTATTCATCACTGTTTGAGACCAATATTTTTTTTCCTGTTTTAATTCCTGTGAAATGTTGAAGAGAAATCCAACCAAACTTACACAAATCTGAGATAAGTCAAGCTGTTTGGCTCGCCGAGGTATAAGTCGGTGAGGCTGTTGTTCACCAAATATCTAAACAAAAAACATAAACATAACTTGTGAAAGTATAACCATTTTATATATGGTAGTATTATTATTCTGTGTTCCACTGTCATATGTCGTTTTTGTCAGCAAAACCATATTGAATGAAAAGTTGAATGAGGGAATTAGGGCAGCGGCGTGTCCAGGTTTAGGCCAGGAAGGGGGAAGAGCAAACTGCATACAGTTCTATAAAAGTGGCCCCAATTTTGTTTCGGCCGTAAAATATTTTGAAAGGGGCAATTTTGGTGCACCTTTACGTCTAAAAATAAATTGCTTGGAGACGGGCAGGCTCTTTTCGGACACATCTTTTGAATTAAGATGTACTGGAAAATAAAGAGGATTCACTTAGTTTCCAAAAATGTAACAATTTTCCCGCCACAAAAATGTTTTAATCCAATTCATTTATTTCGGCAAGAAATAACCCACGTTCTTTTTATATTATAGATTCCAACCTCACTCAGCCCTGTACCTTTCCCCCAAAAGTGAAAGATTCCGAACTGCTGTAGCCGGGTTTAGGCCTACAATAAGTGTCTCATTCACCGAACTCGACGTGGCCTGGCCTGATTACTTCCTCCATATCTCTGAAGCTTTAAGGCCACGTACTTACATTTTAACGAGGTAGGGATACCGGGATGGGTTGATGAGTGAGCGTACGCTTGGTTCCTTATCACGCGGCGGTCGGACAGCATTCAGGTATCTGGAGAAACAAGAAACAGTGACTGGTCCAGTTCCTCATCAGCTTCTCGGGGACTTGGCCCAACAAGTGCACCGGGGTCGACTTGATGGTCAAATAGGCCCAACAATTGCCTGCCCCGAGCTGATACCATTTTGCAACACTCGAAAGTATTATTTTTCAGAAGAGCGTTGACAGCTATAGGCAGTGGAGAAATTGTAAAGATACAGCGTACTAATTCGTTGCGGGAGATTGTGAGGTTCTAATTCCGAGCATTTTGCACGAACTGGCACCGGGAATCAGCCCACTTTGCTCTGGAATGAAAGGATTTTTTTCAAAATGGACGCTTTACAGGTTAGGTTGAATCACTGCTTTTCAATGGTGGTCTTCTTGGGAGGGAAATATCACCCAAAATTCATCGTTTATTCCCACAAATCGAAAAGAAAGTGAAAAATAACAAGCCACGGTTCATTTTGGTTTATTAGTTAGCTGTGAGTCTCACCTTAAAGTTTTGAAGCGGAAACATGTACCACTGATGTCTAATAGTGCACCCTGATAGAACACGTTTAATAATCACGATCATGTTTAACACTAATTTTATTATATAAACGCGTAAATGTATTGATGCATATAAACATTCTGGAGGCGTTAAGATTTAATATGTTTAACTGTTAAACATTTCAGCATTTATAAACGCGTCCAGGCGTTTACGTGTTATAAAATGAATCAGAAGGAAATGAATTGTATGTTTATTGGTGTTAACGTCTGGGGCCAGTACAAAAATTTGCTTAGCATGAAAAGTCTTTCTTGGTAAAAGCAAGATACCAACCACATTTCCATCTGATGTATATATTGCTTGTGACTGGTATACAGCTGTTGTTTGTCTAGCACCGAAATCACATGGAGTTTTAGCTAGTAACCTGTTTTAACTAAGCAAGACTTTTTTGTGCTTAGCAAATTTCTGTGTTTAGCAGCTCTGTCAATGAGGATTAAGTCGCGCGCTAGAAAATTTAATATTGTTCTTAATGTATCGGATTGTAGGCTTTGAATATATGACTTCAACGTCTGTTTAACAATATAGTAAACAGACGGTTGAGGAGAACCACAATTACCTCTGTCTATACTTGTGTCATAAGCATACTCACATGAACCGTATGTTGTTTGGTACGCTCTTGTCCAGTGAGACATTTAACTGGACATTTGTGCACGTGACTTGCAGAGCGCCGAAACTACATCCGGGAATGTACTGCTGATCTACAAAAGAAAGAAATCACAAACAAACAAACAAACAGACAAACTGAAAATATCAACCGGCATATGCTCGCTTTGTACAGTAACTTAAGGGTATGATATAGTATTTGTAGAACTAATGACATAAATGTAGTTGCAGGCAGTGTTCATACCAAATGTAGAATTTAATATAGACATGAAATAAATCTGTGAAAGTTTGAGCTCAATCTGTCATCTGAGTAACGAGGAAAATTGTGAAAACGGTTTTGTTTAACTATAATTGTGTGCAAGTTCACATGGGTTTATTTTGATTTTTTTTTTTTTTAATAAATCACTGCGTTTTGGAGGACGTCAGATACAATGTTCTCGACGATGATAGCAGCTAGCATTGGTACTAGCAAGAGGATTGGTACTGGTACCATCTTTATAAAAAGTCAGCTTTCGGAGTGAACCTATTTCGTTTTTTATCATTACCGAAGCTATATTTGCTATAATAATACTATAAACAACCCAGCCATTTTGCCAAGAGCAAAACGGTTTCATCTTGATAAAACTGTCCTGAAGCCTCAGACAGGTGGTGAGGTGGAAAAGAAATTATGCGGAATTTTCCGAAGATAGTGGTTCTCTTTTGGCGCGTTTTTACACGTGTCATTATCGCTCTGTAGTTACTAAAATCAGTCGAAGCCAGAGTGAACGGCTAACCCCGGCTGGACAGAGGTAATTGCGGTCAAGTGTCTTGCTTGACAGAGGGCACAAAAGCACGATGATGGGGTTCGAACCCATCTACCACCATTTATTAGTCAGATACCATAACCACTAGATCATGGCGGTCTACTCTTCTAGAAAATATGAATGACATTAATACTGTTACAGTGAATGACACTGGAACAGAAAATATGTTTGTGAGCCCCTTTTGGAGATAGAGGTACCTACCGCAGTTTAGCTCGTCCTCCCTCATGTCACAGTCAACATAAGCATCGCAGAAGTAGTTATGTGGCAGGCAGATGTTGGTGTTGTTGAGGCAATTGTAGACTGGTGAGTTTTCGGACAGGTCGCGACAAAAAAACGGCTGTGGAGATTTAACTGCGAACAAAACGAGAAAAGATGAGAAAGGACGAAAAAAGAAAGACAACTTTTGAGTTTTGAAGATTCACAGAACTCAAAAATGAAATGCCATAAATGGTTCTGAAACAATAATGAATATATTATTTTGTACTTTTTCCTATAATCCTTTTGAGTATATTTTCCTTTTTCACTCTAGTTTACATACCTGGACATTGCTTTGTTTTCAGTCGTTAAAGAAAAATGGAGAAAAAAAAGCTAATTTACCCGCACTATGAATGCTCTTTCAACCCGAATTTTGGATCGTGATGCTCTTAAGTTCCTTACTCTTTTTAAAGAAATATTTTCAGGACCGTGGATTGAGTGTGTTAATCACTTCCCACTTGAATAGAAGTGACGATTTACAGATTCGTTGTTCAGCCAATCAGTCGTCAGATTCAGTGATTTTTTTCTTTTTTGATTCTCAGACCGGTGAAATAGGTTTAGATATAATAACCAGAGAGATTACATTTGCGGGGATTTTAGGGAAATGTGTGCGTTTAATATGCTTTTGATGCAACTGAATGGGTGCCACAAAGACAGAGAAACAACCTCAATCAATAACGAGATCTTTTAATGCAATGACGTCAGACAGAGAGGCTTTGGCGCACCAAGGCAGCATTTTGTGAGGTAGACCCCGGAGAATTTAATTTATTGATAGGAACAAGATGTATATCCAACCCATCCATACACTGATAAGCTCAATCCACTTCCCGAAACTGGGGACATTGTTGCATTTCCTGTTGAATGTATATAGCTGAATATTTTCTTCCTCTTTGACATGATACGAGGCTAATTTCAAAGATACTGCAATTCCTATAGCACTCTCAATTTTAATGAACGTGCAACAACAATTCGCAAATTCCAATGCTATAGGCATCCTCACTGTATACCAAATACAACGAGGCGTCATGGGAAATCACTTAAAATAGTTTCTCATTTGAGGGATAACCTCACATTTCACAAGATGCTTTCTTTGATGTCCGGCGCCGGCAAGTTGAAAACCTTTATGTAAGACACAGCGTTTGTGTCTGCCGACTGCAACCTCCAAACTTTGCAATCCACAGTACAGTGCGCCACCAATAGTTTGCAGCGAAGAGGCCATCTTTCATAGTCTCACCAAAATATTCTGACTATTTCTGGTGAAGGCTGCGTCCGGACACCCTGCACGATTTGGGGGAAAGGGGTACCCCCCCCCCCTTTTTATCCCTATACCCTAAGCACACTCCAGATTTCTGAATAGAATTCCTGAGATTCCGGGAACACAATGACCAACACAAAAGAGGGGGGGGGGGGTCCATTTCCCCTATATCGTGCTTCATATGTGCGTCCGAATCGCTTGTCTAGGGCTTTTGTCTAGGTGTTCGTCCATTACAACTACGCGTGACGTAGCCGTAGTTGTAGCTCTAGACGCCCATTTCGGACACGGCCTTAGGTCCGGTTGCCGCCAATGTCACGTGACGAAAACGGGAGGAATTCCTCCCGTTTTCGAAAATGTCCGAAGTTTTCCGAACTTGTTTTCGGTAACATTCGGCTGTTAACGTTGATGTGCGCAATTACGAAATGTCAGTCAGGCCCGTTACAGATTCTGAAATTTGAATTCTCAACTATACATAAAAACTGAAACAAATCAATGCCACACTCTTCCCGACCGGATTTTGCAAGAATATTACATTGGAATGATGCCACTGACGTATGGGGTACTACCTGACCTAATATTTAGACGTCAGGGAATCTTCAGGTCAGGGAACCCGACTACATCTTTCACAGCTGCATCATGGGAAAGGTCGAAATGAGTTATAAACAGGTGGTCGGGGTGCCAGAGGGATAACCCGCCAGCTTTACAATTAGAGGAGGGACGAATTTTTCAGTTGTTGACAATTTTCTTAGGATAGTGAAATAATGTTCTCGGTCGTGGGGCCTGGTGCATGCATTTCATATGCTTCTAGAATGAAATAGCCGGTAGCCTATTCCGAGAAATAGAAATAGCAAACAGCGCGATATCAGTAAGTTGTCGACCATCGTGTTCGACAGTAGCAATGACGTATCAGGACAGGGTTTAGATGGGGGGGGGGGGGGGTGGGCAAAATTGCCAAGATTACAGAAAAGTGAGCACAATTACTAAAAAATATTTGAAGAGGTTGTGGGTTAGAACTAGTTGTGAATTTGGTGGCGTTATAAACAAAACAAGTTGCCCCCTCTCCCGTTGGATACGCCACTAAATCGTACTTTAAGGTGACTGGGGTAATTTTTGTTTCCATAAACCATCTTTCCATTTGTATTTATTTATCACAGCCGGGAAGACAGGAATTAGTTTGTTTCGGAAAGGCTTACATGTCCATATTTATAGGATTTACTCTCAATCGGGCAAGAAATCCCCTGGAGAATGGTCGCCGGCCATTTTACACAAGATCTGCTCTTGTGTGTAAATCATACCCCTTGGGTGCTTTTGATCGTCCGCGGCAAGATTACACTCATTCGCTATACATTTTAATGCGGGATAAATTTCTCCAATTTGAAATCCACCCAAATATCGAGAGACAGAAATATTTAATTGCAGCTACAGACTTTAAACATTTCGAATGATTTTTTTCCTGGAAGCCTATAAATTCATAAGATATTGTATTGAATATCGACGTACGCGAAAAGGAATTACGTCAAGTCATATAAACGTGCGTAATTGGAAGGGCTATTATACTGTGGCATAAGTTTAAAGAATAACGTTCTCAGGTTGAGGGTGAGGGTTGAGGGTTAAGTTTTTGGGGTTGAGGATTAGGGTTAGGGTTAGGATGATGTAGTGTTCATTACAAAATCACCATTTGTTGCAATGCGTCACGGATAAAGAGTATGATATTCATGGGAGTCAGATATTCATTATGTCGGAAAGCCAGGAGCTTCAATTACTTTTACACGTGTATAAGGCTCACTTGGCAGCACGCTCCGATGAAGTCTCGACCCCAAGGCTTCCGACGTCAAGTTGAAAGCAGGTCCAAAAATTCCTACGGCAGTTGTTCTGTTGTTTTTGTTCTCCCCATAGTTTCCCAAGGGCTTTGAAGGGCTCGCGAGAGTGGGAGTTTCGTGCAAGTGTCTCCCGCCAAAAAGCTCCCCGCGGGAAATCAGTGAATTGTCTCCCCGTCGTTCCGATGATCCAATATTTGCCAATGTTGAAATTATCAGATGGACACTTTATCTATTCCATCTGTCTGTTATCCGAGTTCATAAAAGGAAATATCTGATATATACAAACCATGCAGACAAAATTAATAATAAACATCACAATCATGTTCAGCATATTGTTTACGTTGCAAATGAGTGCTATAAAAGTTTTGTCCTTATCATCAAGGTATTGTTTTGAAATCGCGTTCAATGGTAATTCATGACCAAAGATCTTTCACATTATCTCAATTTTCTCCAGTATATATTTTTTTGGCCTCAAGTTGGATTTCAAAAACGCTTCTGATTTTGTTTATAATAATAATAATAATAATAATAATAATTATAATTACCGGCGATGGGTCATTAGGGAGACTTTCCCATAGACTTGTGCACAACTTTTTTCCCGACTTTAATGTAACCTAACCCAACTTTCCCCTTATCCTACCCCCACGAATTTCGGTATATTTATGTTTTGGACCATCCTCTATCGATACAACCCAGTTCCGACAGTAAAATTCTCAATATTTAAAGGGGCTGTGACATTAGGGAGACATTTCAATGTCTCCCTAATGTCACTAGTCTCCTTAAGGTAATAAGAATGATGACAAAATGTCTCCTTAAGGGACCATTAACAGGTATACAGGTTCTTATATAGCGCTTTTAGCAAGATCAAAGCGCTTTACACATAGTATTACCCCTGGTCATCGGGCACATTAATCATTCCTGAAACCTTCTCAGCTCCCTGGGGAGTATACAGCCCCGGCTGCTATTTTAAGCGCACACGGGCTAATCAAACACATAACCATCACTGCCCTCACAGGTACCCATTTACTCCTGGGTGGAGAGAAGCAACTTGTGACAAAGTGCCTTGCTCAAGGACACAAGCACTATGACCCCCAGCGGGTCTCGAACCCACAATCTGCAGTATCACCGAGATCTTGAGTTCAATACACTAAGCCACGAGGCCACAGCACTTCATAACCAAAAAGTTAAGCATATTATACAGTGCATTGGCTTGATAGTTTAATACAATACAGGTTTCCATCTATTGTCGATAACTAGAATACCTCAAAATCTGTCAAACATTATAAATTCCTTTGCTTCGCTTTAGAAGAAGTTGTTTTCCACAGCTAGCCCATACATAATTCCATTTCTGCAACAATATAGGCCTATCTTTTTTTCCAAAAAATAGTGCAAATGGCCCAAAAAGACATAATTTGGGTCACTGCATGCAGCTGTCAGTTTTCTTTCAGCGTTAATACAAGCACGAAAAGCGCAATGTAGAGAATTGAACTCAGAAAACATTAACATTATATCAGCTTCTGAGCTAAAATAATTGAAACGACAATAAAGTTCTTTCCTACACGGTGCAATCTCACCTGTCCTCATGCACACGCGACTGCAAATTCTGAATTGTGAATGATCGTGAGACAGTCTGCATGGTTTTACGTTGCTGCCTTTTCAGTGAAGAAAGTGTTGTCTTGAATTGTTCATGAGGTTCCTGTGACTAAGGAATGAATGCTACACGGATCATGTTAGATAAAGGAATTTCACATTAGCCCCTTCTGCGCACTTCCAGGTTGAAAGCGAGAATGTCAGTGGCAAACAAAACAACGCTAGCGCATTCATTCATGCATGAATTAATCAGGCCATAAGCGCAGGCGCACGATCAGCATAAAGTTGTTTACTGTGACATTGAGATCCTCGTTTTCAAACGCGGAAGTGCGCAGATCGGCGCTAAACTCGTCGTTGTGGGATTCCTCTATTCATAGTGTCATTATCGCATAGGTGCCTGGCAGTCATCGAATGAAAGTGATTTCCCAAAAGAGCACACATATAGCAGCCAACAGTTAATGTGCCATGGGACAGTGACATATGGGTACATTACGGCCCACGCGTACCGGCACTAATGAGACATTGGAGATGTTTCGTTGGCGAAAATTGGTAAAACATATTCGATGGTTTTTTATCCGTTTCTTACTTACGTGTAGTGCGACCGCTATCCGTGTAGACAAGGTGATTACGTTTAGGATGAGTGAGGAAAACGTCAAACAAGCACAAAAACTGATGAGGTCACGGGAACTAAATGTAGTCTACTTTCTAACCGTGTGCTAACGAAACCTCTCTATTACTTTAAATTTTTACTTGAATTGTTTGGGTGTTTCGTGGCCCTTATTGGCGAAGATTTCATGTGGACGTTGCTCAGTTGCCCACATGGCAAATTCATCACAGGGTCAGTACACATTTAGCGAAGGTTTCTGTCGCATCGGCCTCTGCATAATTAATGACATCTATAAATATCTTTCAATCTTGGGTTTTGCCCTTCACTGGCGTATTTTATAAACACTGTATACTCAGTGTTGTCCCGGGAGATTATTTAGAAAAAATCACTCGGGTGGGACTCGAACCCACGACCTCCTGCTTTCTAGTGCAGATGTCTTACCACTCGACCACCGAGCTTGGAATTTTGAGATGGAATTTTGCGTCGGAATTTTGCGTCGGGGTGATGTACATTCAATATTGGGTTTGCCCTTCACCGACGTATTTTATAAACACTGTATTACTCAGTATACTTTTTTCCAAATAATCTCTCGGGACAACACTGAGTATACAGTGTTTATAAAATACGTCGGTGAAGGGCAAAACCCAATATTGAATGTACATCACCCCGACGCAAAATTCCATCTTATGAATAGTATAAATATCTTACTATTGCGCTGCCATTTGGTAAAACAAAATTGCCCTTGGCGGTTAAAACACATATCACAGATCTGTTTTTTATATTTACTTGGTTTGGAGGACTAGCAGTTTGGGTTAGCAACGCAGCTCTGCGCGCGCGAAGCTATACCCGTGGCACCGGCAGTGGTCGCAATGGGAGTCTCGAGTGGATACACTTGTTTATGAACCTCAATGGGGCATAAAATTAGCTTGATCGTTGCCGCTTGTACTTTGGAAATCAAATCCCAGTCCCCTGTGAGCTTCCGGCCGTTTGCGAAATGGTGAGCTAAAGCTAAGCCGGCCAGGCCTGGACTCTTAGGACTAGCGTCCTATCGGCTGGACTGTATTGTTTGTTGATTTTCGGACGTCCGACTGAGATCCTTGGCCTACTTTTCCAAAAACAAATGATAGTTTTTCAGAAGAGTTGCTCGGGGACGTGTCAACATTTGGGGCGAAGGTCTTCTGTTTATTCTACCGTTCTGGGCTGGAAAAGTTTTATCAGTAGAATCAGCGGCGTAACCAGGGCTCCCTCCATAGGGGGAAAGTTGGGGGGTGGGGGGGGGGGGGGGGGCTCGATTACAGTATTTTCTTAATAACACTATTATTTTCTCTGTTTGCTTTTTGCAGTGGGGGAGACTGGGGGTGACAATTTTTTTAGGGGGAGGGGGCGTGCGCCCCATGATCTCGCGAGACTGTACGAGAGTACATGAGAATACAAAGAGTGTGGGAGTTTAATCATGCACACAGTGTTCCAAGTCCTCAGTATGCGAATCGCAACTTAGATTTTTTTTTTTAAAGGTCTTAACAAAATTATAACTTTGCCATGCCAAAATAGAAACACAAATGGGAAATGCGGTATAATTTTGGGGAACGGTTTGGGAACCAAACACGATTTATATTTTTTTAAACTCCGTCGTGAAAATTCAATACATCACAGTCTCGTAGTTTTGATAAACAGTTACCCTTCGCTGTAAAAAAAAAATAGTGAAATACAATATATCTTTAAAGGAAACATGATTTAGGATTTATATTGCATTATTCCTGCTTTAAACAATAATGTATTATCTTGACAATGATATTTTGTGTCCAGAGACAATTATTTCCCAGATCTACGTCATGAACAGCGCCCTCAATTTGAGTCTCAACAAATTCCAAAATGGGGGGGGGGTCAATTTTTAGGCGGCAAGTAATCACACTAAAACTTCACTTGAACCAGTTTGGCTTTTAATTCACATTTAATACATATAAATGAATTGAAATAAAATGTGATCCGGCCAGTTTGAGAAGCATGTTTCCTTTAAGAAACAATTAATCATGACGTTTGGGAAAAGATTCTGCAACTAGAATCTAAGCCTGCCAACGAGATTTGCGGTCTCTACAAGCAGACCTGTGGAGCAATTATTTTCCCGCCTTTAACAAACAATCGAAGTCAATCCAACGTCACGGGAATTACGAATGGTCGCTCTGCACGCCGAAAGCCCTCCCTCGAGATCGATGTTAATCTCATTTTCCCCGGTCGGGGGCGAACACTTCGGTGCCTGCCGTCATAATAGTTCCGTCGCGATGCGAGTCACGCGGCTGCAAACCTCAGGAGCATACCCTGCGGTGACAATCGCCTTGCTTTCGAGGGTCCCTTAATTCCAATGATTACCTCTTGTGTGTCTTCGTCTGTACTTTTACAAATTCATTTCCGTCCATAATTATTGGTTTGTCTTTCGTTTGTTTTCGCACTGATCTTTCTTTGTTACTGTAATTGATCTTTGTTAATTCCGTGTCCTTCGTTCTTTACGAATTCTCTCTCGTCTGTGTGTGTTTTTGTCCATCTTTGATAGTATTTGTCCGTTGATTGTTGCTTTATCCTTTGATTGTTTGGTTGTCTTTCGTTCGTTTGGGATTGTTTGTCCTTTTCGAATCTAGTTAATTTTGGCACTTTTGGCCGCCCATACGCATGTGCGTGACCTCGAGGCACGATTGACCTCATGTCACATGTGGGGTGACCAAACCCACCCAGGAAGGAGTAAATCTGACGCTTTTCTTGCTTTTTGGGCAGAATTTGTTGGCCCGCTCAACTTCCCAGTTCACCACTGGGGCAACCAGTACCTTTTTATACACAATGTCATGTGTACTAGTTTATATTACCTCACACTTGCATACGGAAGGGTGGGACATGTAGAGGCACACACTGTAAAAAATGTACGTACCTCATGCGCAAGCCATGTTAAAGCGTGTGAGGTGCGTTCATATAGGTACTAAATGCGGTTTAATCGGTCAGCTCGCTGTTACTGTTGCTTCATGCACATGAGGTACAATGATTAAAAGTAAGTGTGTCTGCCCCAAGCCAGATGGCTCACCAGGCCGGTGTTTGTACCCGGTTTAAACGACTGAGAATATTTCTATTCCCCCTGGACAGGATGCCAGTCCAGTTACCTCAAGTTTTAGCTGAGGTGTTATGAGTGTGACCACAGAGTGGTCAGAGTACGTCATACGCTTCAGAATGGCTTAAGTGCACGAGGTGCGCAAAATTGTGTACTGTGTGCACAGGTGGGTACGTAGGGCAACATAATTTGTAAGCCCTTCTATAGACACACCCGGGTCCGCTACTCCACCAAACCACTTCTTGATAAAAACGATAATGTAACGTCAAAAAATAGCTAACTACGGGTTCGAAGAGTGTTACAGGTCGTAAACGTGTCAACGCGTTCCCTGTAAACATCTCGACCAATCCGATGTTTAGAAAACAAACGCATTATTAGCTTGGACGTGATTGATAAAACGAAACAACTGATAGTTTTAGACACGCGTTATGAGCCTGTTTTCATAAACGAATATAAGATGTTTAAAAGTGTTAGAGGAAAGTGTTTATGTCTTAAGAAGTTGAACATCTAGTTTTACAGCTTATGCATTTCTGGCGATACAAAAATCATGTCAGAATGAGTCCCGCCATATGGAACTGACAGTGCGAGCTCCTGATTTTGTAGCACAGCTCCTTAAACTTGACGCAGATTAAAATACACTATATCCGACATGGCGACAGCTTCTCGCCTATATGACCACAAGAGGGTGCACTATAGGGCAAAACACCTGTCCATCTCGAATTAAGCAAATCGGTTCAACAGGCAAGTCACCAAAGAAACAAACTAAAAATTCTGGTGGACTTACGGCAGAAAGTTTCATCGTCACCTAACCGTCCACAGTCCCTCACTCCGTCACACACGCGCTCTGCGCCTATCCACGAACCGTCCTCCACGCAAGAGTATCCCGTTTCTATGGTAACGTTTCCTGCAAAGAAGAACGAGGAGAGAAGACCTTTTTTGAGTGCACGAAACTGACTGGAATTTCCAGCTATTTGCTCTGGACTTGCTGTTTGAAGGTTTTTGCCTTTAATTACCACAGGGGACAATTCAAAAAATGTGTTTGGCGTTTTGGGTTTCAGTGACGTATGTGCTTTTCTCTTAAGGGCGTGGTAAGTGATTTGCTCTTTTCTTCGTATTTTCCGTCCGTTTTTAAGCTCAATTCAAGAATGCTCCGAAGTTGTCAGGGATTATGTGATGTCGAGCTGGAAAACATCCATGGTCCTCTGGCAATTTTGATATGATGAATTCGAACATTATACTGGTGAAAAACCTTGACAGTTCATATTCATTCCCATCGTGTACGCTGTTAAAATTTTTCTGTTATTTCACACACAAAATCTTATGTCAATTACAAGGGCTGTGTTTATGTACAGAGATGATCTGTTTAGACTGTTCTTTGCATCAACAGAGTATGCAAAGATACTGTGCATAACTCTGCATTGTACATTCACAGAAAAAGTTCAGTTCAGGGCACTAACAGAATACAACCGTCTCGCAAATACTATTTTTCTAAATAAAATTGAAAATCAAAAACATGAAATACAATATCACCTGGCATTGGATCACATTGGTATTCTCAAAACGAAGCGGGATTTTCTGGCATTTCCATAATCTGGACACTAATCTTAGCTTTGCAAAATGTCAACCGGCCAAGTAATCTTCTTGCGTATCACGGGTATCCACGTAAAAGCCGCTCTTTCCTTCATATATTTATTCATAACTGACCTGGGGAAGTATCCCCATCGCCTTCATAATTTTCCAAGGAACGGAAAATTAAAAGAAACATTATGTCCTATAAAAGTGGGCAGAAATGCCCTGTAGGCCAGAGCTCCTGCAAATGCAAAATTCCACTCACGTACGAGACAAAGTCAAGTTTGACGAAAAAGACAGGATTCTGTGCATATATATACCATACCGTACCACGCCGCCACATTTTCCTTAAGGCCGTTTAGGCCTATTCACTTTTACTTATTTATAATTTACTGAGGGAAATTATGCCTTAGTGAATACTCGTTATCCCTGTAACGCTGCGCCTGCACACTTCCATTCTGGTGTTTGTATGTTAGTTGTTTTGTTTTTTTTGTTTTTTTGAAAACCAGTGATGTTGGCACGGGCATGAACAAAGTTTCAGACCGAAATTTCTCCACCATAATTTGATATGAAGTTATGCCAAATTTGTATTTTGCTGAACTCGAAGAAGAAATGACCCTCTGCAAAAAGATTGCAGTTAAATGAATCCGACTATCATCTTTAAAGATTACATTGCATTAAAATTACATCAATATTTAAACAACAATGTTTTGCGATTTCTCTATCCGCTCTCTTTACTGAACAAGGCATCGAATTGCATTGAGCCAAAACACATATTCATCAGGATGTCAAAATTAGTGATATATATCAAAATGAAGACCCGCGTGCTCTATCCAATCAAAATGACCTTAAGATTCATTTCGTAGGATCCGGTCACAAATCAAATAACCAAATGGAATGAGTTGAATAAAATGGAGTCCAATAGACTAGCCTTTCAAGCTAATTCAGATTGAACTCAGCGTTGACTGACCCTATATTTACCAATAAACGGCTCTACTATACTGAACTATGAGCTATCTGTCTCTTTTGCCCCGGTTTTTAATCCTAATATCCATCTAGAAATAATTAAAAGAAATAGTAAGTATTACCAACCTGGTGTTGGCCCTTCGTTCGCATCCGCCCCTGTCGTTGACCCTTGGTCCGGAACCGCCCCAAGGCCTAAATTGACGGCGAACCACAGACACAACACGCCAGCAGCGGTCGCCAGCGGCAAACCCATACCGCAATCTGCAGCTCTAGCCCGGCCCAGTCGTTCAGTCGACACTCGCTGCGTTCGTGATCGGTGTAGGGATAAAGCGTGTCACGTTGCGATGATATTCGACCAACTGAACAACTATTTGGTCACCACGGTGAGTGTCCACACGCATGAAACTGATTTTACTGTTCAGTTTGGTTTGTCTTTTTTAATGTTGCATCTCACAATCCAGTATTTTTATCACCAGTTCTGCCGTTTCAGTGCACAATTCTGAAACAACAATAATTCAGTTCAAAATCTGAAGTAACGCGATTCATGTAATACTGCGAAAACGTAAAGGCTGTTTTCACTAAAATGTTTCTTTCTAACGTTTTTCACAGACAAAAGCTATCACCAACGAAACGAATCATGCACGCAGCCTGTCTTGCCAAAGCGCAGGGTTATAAAATGAATAATTTTATAACCCTGCGCTTTGGCAAGACAGGCCGCGACAAAAATTTAGCACGCTGTCGATTTAACCTAAGCGTACGACATGGCTATACAGTCATACACAAAATTGCCTACAAAATGAACAGATGTCGTGGTTATTGAGTTTACATTAAATTAATGGCTCCTCATTTATACTTCGCTGCAAGAAATCACATTATCGGTGATTATAAGAACTTCAAGAATCATACTCAGGTGTAGAAGTATACTGTAATGAGCCGTGTAATTACAATTGTTTACTTTACGCCTGGCCGGTTGTTGTCTTCACCACAGAGGCCGGACACGAACTACCTTGTTCCAGTGCCAGCCTCGATCGCTTGTGGCAATTCTACCACAACAAACGAAACTTTGGCAGCGTTCAAAGTTTCACCAGATTTCTAGGATCGTCTTTGAACGTCCACGATGAGAGTGCTCTAAGGGAAGATCTTGAAGTTTTGCAAATTCAACGATTCAGCAATGCATCAGTCCATACTCAAACCACAGAGCAATGGCAATTGTACCACACGCCAACTCCCAGTCTGAAAACTCGTGAAACAAGGCTCAAACCCACGCATTAGAATCCATCCCACTTTCGTGAAGTCCATCGACACAGCTGTCCAATCAGGAACGTCTTTACGAACGGCACCGCCTTCAGATGGAGAAAAACCAACACGTCCGCCCGTGTGGCACATAACCACACAAAATAACAGTGGATTGTATTATAATTTCCGGTAGCAAAGAAAGCAATGTTTTCTTGTTGTTTCTGAAACTTAAAGGCGGCAGGCCTACTGCGCGTGCGTCGTACGGGGCAAACTTCCCTGGGTCACCGACGTAGATTCCTATTATGAGATCTGTGTGAACTGGACTCGCTTCCAGTGCGAGTATTTCTTACACAGACGTTATTTGAATGATATCCGTTTTTCACTGAATTACATGAATATAGGCAGGCTATCACAAACTATTCTTATATATACTATTCTTATACTATTTTTCTTATGGGGAGATAGTAGCAACTGTAAAACTTGCGATGTATTTTATTGCTTGTTCTTTTTGTTGGTGTGTGTTTTGAAACGTACCATCAGGCTTCATTTTGTTTTGAAAAGAAGAAAGGAGTAGACGTTTTTAACTTATATTTTTAGATATTGTGTTTGCCAAGATGGCCGCCCTAATTGGTTTTAAAGATGGCTTTCGCAGTTATCCAAGCAAAGAAAAAATTAAAAGTCCCCGCCGCTAAAAAGGAAACCGGGTTGAAAAACTAAACATGTTTTTTATTAATTGTCCTTGTATGTAAACGAATATTAAAGGCTGTCTAAAGTCTCAAGACTTTGCAATCGAGGTTCCTTCCCCGCTCCAAAAATATTTTTCCTACCCAAAAATGTGCCACATTTTCTTTTTAAATTTTAAATCCCCGTTGATCCAAATCGTGTGTCCCTGCGTCATTACCAAGTCAAATGGTGTAGATTTTTCACAGGAAATCGCAGATTGGTATACTCTTGATTTAGTGTTTTGGAATATTGAGATTAGTTAATTTAAAAATTCTTAAAATTACTTGACTTGACTATTCCCATTTGCTAATAGCCAGTCACGGCCCATTAGTGTTTTTCGTCTTTGAAGCTTAGCATTTGTGTGAAGATGTTGAACCAGAAAGATCAAGGAATTGTTTTGGTAGAGGTGCACTTCAGGTGGTCGAATGTCTTGACTGCATACGAACCTGGGCACACTTCATCCAAATGTGAAGCTTTCTAGGGACGTTTACATAATATATTTGGTTACAATAGAGCACCGAATTGTTGTCGTCACAGCATGTAAAGAAGCGCATTAATTTAGCGGTCTTTAAGTCAATATGTTTGTCGAACTGGTTATTATTAAATAATGGAACAATATCGAAATTAGTATTACGAAATAAAAGAAATTATGACAAACATTAAGAAGTAACCATAATGTAATTTACAAATGTAAGAGAGAATGGACTCCTTATTTAAGCCTAAGTTTGCGCAGAAGCGCCTCGCAGAAAAACAACAACACAGTTTTAACGTATCCGGGTATACAAAGTAATTCCTAAAACATACAAAATCAAATTACTTTATGTTTTAAAAATGTATCGCACACAATTTTCAAAACAAATTCCCATTTTCTACTACACAATAATAGTAATGAATTATTTTATGTTGCAGTCCAAGATCAATTCTGTTTACAAAACAAAAACGTATATAATGCACGGTAATTTAAAAGCACCCACGGGTGTATTTGCCGTCGAACAAAATGTCTACCACACCAGATGTGAACTTTTTTCAAACACAATCATAAGAGCTTATATATGATTCTCTTCATGACTATAATATTAATTATATGAACTGCCCTGTCTGGACATGCATGACGAGCCATTTAATAGTCTTGGGAGTGGAGAATATAATAAAAATAAAACACGGTTATGTTTTTTACTCAGTTTGGTGTGGACTTTGCTACTTGACTTTATGATACATAAAATGGTTTTTATACATACAAAATTATGTAGGTTGATTGGTCTTCATACATGTACATGTATATGGAATTATCTTTCGTTCTGGTAAAGTTTCAAGAATATTTTATGCCTTAATATAGCTCAGGACATCTGTCTTTGGAACACTGATTCCCACCGAATGAAGACAAAATAATTGAAATATTGCCCCTTCCCAGCCTTTCCGTGTTTTATGACGACGGACCTAATTTCGGTAACACTAACCGAGTGTCTCAAAATAACAAACGGGGCCATCTTGCTGGTAATATAAAGTACTATTAAACGTAACGTAAACAGCTGGAGTTTTGGCAGATGGCATATTATTTGATAACATTTCGCGGGTTCGTATTTGGGTTCTTTTGCTGCCCTGACAATTATTATATTTATTATTTATTTATTTATTTTTATATTTTTTATTTTTTTGCCGCCAAATTAATTTCAGCGAAGCACCGGGCCGAATCTGTTTTTAGAAAATTGTAGAATGGCGAGGGCCTAAAAGCAAAAGTGGATGAAGTTTCGTCGGTGAAGTGGGGCAACGGGAAAAGGTTTGCCGCCAACAAGCAAACTAGGATTCATCAGGCGTCTGCTCACGGTCTCTCACCGGCGTCCTTTCTACATTTAATGAGGCCGCCATTTATTAGTTGTTTTCGGTTGGTATAAGTTCGGAGGAGGGGTGGGAACCACTGATCTCTATATAAACTGGATAGCTCATTGGTCATTGTGTGCTGTTCAAGCAGCTGAAGCCAGCACCCGCCATATTACCACTCCACTGATCTCTTTGTAAGGAGAACGAGATTGAAAGTAGAGACTGGGGACAAGGTTGTCAAACCTATTGTTTTGGGAGTGGTAATATGGTTGATGGCGGCTTCAACTTGTACAGCCGATGTGCTATCCAGTTTACATAGAGATCAGTGGTGGGAACCTCATGAAAAATGCGCCCTCAACGGCGCTAGTTGTACACAACCGTGGATAGGTAGCAGTGTATGGACATGGCATTTTTGAATGGCCCTGTTTGTGCAAGTGCTGTAATAAATTCCATTAAAATTATGATGTTTTCAAGTTCTTGTTTATTCCCGCCGCGAGCCCCATTAACCGTATACAAATTAATTTGTGTAAATATTAATGTATTTGTGTAAATATGTTTGTATATTGTAAATATTAATTTTTAATTTAAAATGTATGCAAGGCCCCAATGGAAACCAGTTTTATAGACTGCTAGGACATACCATGGGTAAAGAAATGTAAATAAAATCAGAACGAAAATGGATGGACCGGGAACAAGTTTGCACCCAATGCTTGAGCGAATGAGGGCGCTACAACGAACCAGCGGCCCCTTATGGGTGCACCACATGTCACTAAATAAACTCCTATTGACCTCAGTGTAAAATCCATTTAACTTCACAGTGATAAAATCATTATCCAGGAGTCTCTGTTTTTGTGACACTACTGAAAATTATAGTTTGAATCTTAATCTGTCAAATTCTTTTTCAATTTTTGGCAGGTCAGCCGTTGAGAATTTTTGCTAATTATCCCCAGAAAGTACCACCCCAAACCGGCTAGCTGCCATTTTTCATAAAGCATCCCTCCACTTGCCAACCTAAATATGACCAATTTTAAAGCCAACATTTATCAAGGCTTCACAAAAGTTGAAGCACAGAACCCCCAGGTTATGATAGCTGATCATAATTGCACAATATATCAATTGCATGACCCCCAAAAATCTATTATTAAAAAAAAGTTGTGGGATTACAATTTATGGTAATCAGTTTGGCGCAGTAGTTTTGGCCTATTTACTGTGGTGCACCCTTATGCTGCAGTCATACATGTTAACCCATATTTATTTATTTTCTTTACTATTATTTATATTTCGGGCGGTTCACAATAAGGTCCGCCACCAAGAGTTTGTCATGGAGAGGCTTGGGCTATTTCTATTAAGTTGCGCGAACTTTATATAAGTACATGTATAGTCGCCAGGTGGTTTTTGCTTATAAAAACCAGGTTTCCAAACGATTTTCAATATTACTTTCCTGAAACATCCCAAGAAATACCCATGAATCAACGAGGTGGCAGGCGGATCCGGGGGGGGGGGGTTCCGGGTCCAACCCCCCCCCCCCCTCCTTGCCATTTTTGTTTTGCTTTGAAGGGCCTACGCCTTAAGTACCGCAGCAAACCAGAAAAGAAAAGCAAAACCCTGTAAAAGTCATATTTTGCGTGTACGGGTAAGAACAAAACAAAGAGGTTAAATGGCGCCACCAACGTTGAGAAAGTGTCTTTACCTTCTTATTCTCTCTGTTATTTTCTTGCAGTGCTTCATACATTTCCCAAAACGTCCATTGCGTTTACTAAAGAGCAATGAAGACTTTTGCAACAATTTCCTCGCCAATTGTATCAGGACAAACGTCTGCCATGGTCCACGCTGTACACTCAGGGCCAGAATGTAAACAAACCACGTGGTTTTTCATCCTTTTATACCAAAGACAACCGTTTTCCAGGTAAAGTTTGGCCCCTCGACCGGGACACGGCTAGACTTGATTACCAGTCCATCTAACATAATGCTATGGGGACAATTTCATGCCACTGCTGAGCACACACAAATTGAAAAAAAAGTCGTGCACAGTAAAAGCAGTTTACCAGCCCGAAGTCCGTGTGATTTTCATGCTATTAGTAAACAATAGCTGTATACTCGTACATGCAGTATGCACCACGTAGACATTTGTTTTAACGAGGGGACTTTTTCATGCTAAGCACATTTCTTTTTGAGGAAACAGGTTTGTTGGCTCTAAAAAGAGCCGGTGTTGATCTGAGAGTTAATCATACTCTCTCCACCGGCTCTTTTCGGAGCCAGCACAAGTTGCAAAGCAGAAACCCTACAGGTCTTATTTTGCCTAACAAAGATGTTAAATGGCGCCACCAACGGTAAGAAAGTGTGTCAGCCCCCCCCCCCCCCCCCCGCTTGTATTTTTTTCCGCAGACGAAACATTTTGGGAGTCGCCTTTCTCTGTAAATTTCAGAACCCCCCCCCCCCCCCCTGCAAAAAATCCTGGATCCGCCCCTGCACTGTGCTTAGTAGCTCCAGCCCCTGGTGAGTAAATGGCGTTCTTTGCTCTTTGGTGAGAGGAACTTGGGATGCAAGAGAGGAGTCGATTCAGAGAAACTCAAAATGATATTAAATTGCACGTTTTTTATTTCTAGGGATGCAAATTAAGAATGAAATATCAAAGAACAAAGAGGGGTGGTCAGGATGTGTCACATGATCCGAGTGGCGCATCCAGCAGGGAGCGGGGAAACTTTCCCCTGTGTATGGCGACATTTTTAAACAACCCATCAACCCCAACACGCAAACAAACAAATAAACAAACAAACAAACAAAAACAAATAAACAAATACACAACCAAACAAACAAACAAACAAACAAACAAACAAACAAACACCCCAACACCCCAACACCCCAGCAAGCACCCCGGTCCACCAACCAAAATACAAACAACGGACAAAGATACACACAACACTGTCTGTAGATTTTTGATACTAATTTTAAATACTTTTACTTGTTACAGAGGACCAGTTTCGTAATGGGTGACTTTTGAGACACTGGTGGCAGCCGACATACCGGTCCTTTTCCATTGTTCTCACAAGTCGTGCGCATGCTCAGAACTACGCGTATGTACTCAGAACTAGCACAGAAAAGGCAGGTATATGGCGGCAAAAAAAAATCTCAAAAGTCTCTCGTTCTGAACGAGCATGGACTTGGAGCAAGTCTATTATGCTGTTTCCCAACCCTAGCGTCGTTTGTCTTCCAATTAATAGCCACTTCATCTCTTTGTGTGTTTTCTCTGCGGTTTATTGCTGCTTATTCCACCCGATTAGTTGCCTTTGCGGCTTAGCCAACTGGGAACATTTGCTGGGCATTGTGCCAACCCGCTCAAAGGTTTCATTCATAAGTTCCGGGTTACAGCTGCCAATCAAGGAATCCGACCAATCACAATGGACCACTGGGCCTCACTGCCCAATCACAATGGGTGACTCTGTGACGTCACGGGCAGCCTCCCGACGCCGTAATTACGCGTGCTTCCATCCATGGATTTCCCATTCATTAAAATCTGAGCTATTAGGGAATCTCGCGGGCATTAATCTGCATGCGAATTTTCCTCCAGGCACTATTCTTTCTTTGGTCACAGTTTGATCGTAGTTGTGATTTTTAGCACATTTTTAACAGCTGTTTTCGTCACTTCTCTTGGAACTGGATCAGTTATGTTGCAGCGCGAGTTCAGCTCGTATTTGTCGCAGTCGGGACGAAGTGACAGATACACGGTGTCCCATCATGAACGGGGCGAGGACACGCGACAAGACAGCGACAATCTGCAAAATACTGTGGATTTCACCATCCCAAGTCTCTCTGTCCAGACCGGGATGCAGCCTGCCAGTGACGGCCAAGCAGGCCCGGCAACCATGGATCAGGAAGTCCGAAGTCACCCCCTGACGGTCAGCACCGACTCCGGTGGTGATACCGAAGAACGTGCCGCAGCCCCCCATCAGCAGGTTTACCCTGCCCGCTACAGCCACTTCCACCCCCACCCGGAGATTGCGAACTTTCACACCACACAAATGCAAAACTATGCCTTCTACCCGAATATGCACCGTCAGTACCCGTTTCACCATTTCCAGCAACCTCATCATGTCTACCAATCCAACCCAAACCCTATAGAAATGACAACTCCGGCGGATCTATTAACCAGCAGCAATCATCGCTACCTTCCTACGGGCTGCTCGTCTCCAAACGACTCGTCATCCACCAGCTCATCCCCGGTCGAGCTTGAAGACTTCTCCGTACCAAGTACTGCCAAGGCAAACCAGGACAGACCAACCAAAATCGAACTTCCTTGCGCCGATTTTGTCATCCCGAGTGCCGAGCAGTGCTTGCAGGACCTTACTCCGCGGATCAGACCTCCAGGGTCTGACACGGAGCAGCAGCAGGTACCGGCAATCGACGCGTCTCCCCCGACACCAATCGCCAAGGCCTCGGTGTTCCTCTGCAACAGCGAGCTATGGAGTAAATTCCACGAGCATCGGACAGAAATGATCATTACAAAGCAAGGACGGTAAGAATCATTAAAACAATCCCCAAACTCTCTGCTACCCAAACTACTCAACGTAGCAAAATGATTGATTATGTATTTCTGGACATCATTCAATTCTCCTAGAGAGTGAGAGATTTCATTGTTTTTGCTCGTGACACATACAATTTCCTTATTTCCAGCACTAGGACGAGTTAATGAGTTTATTAATTTATTAGCAATAAAAAAGTTTGACTCTAGTTAAAAATCAAACATGCAGTTGAAGACCTAGGGTGTATACAAAATTTACATACCTTAGTTGTGTACTCAAACAGTTCACCGATTGATGCTTAAGCTCGTGATTTTTTCTTATACATGTATTTTTTAAAATAATATTATTTGTCACTTTCTCAAATTTTCAACTAGTTCCTTTTCATTTTCAAACTGAACAAAGAAACTAGTCGGAGCGGGATTCGCAACTGCGACCTCCGGAACACCGTACCGGCGCTCTACCAACTGAACTATCTTGCCCTATGTTGGCGGTCTCCCAAATTGTCAGTATCTTTGTTTGGGTGGGCGCTAGTCAGAAGTCATAAATCCAGAATGCCGTATAGCCAGGGATCACACCCAATGTTACGGTACAACATGGGAAGCGACATTGTGGGGATCACTCAATGAGGATACGACTTTTTAACTTATAATTCGTCAAACAATCCACAAGGGAAACTGACTAGGTAAATTTTGAATACAAACTGAACAAAGAAACTGGCAGGAGCGGGATTCGAAACTGCGACCTCCTTTTCAATTAGCTTAAATATGTATCTGTTTTCAACATCCCCCAAGTTCATGTTACGTCTTATTACACCCCCACCCTTTTTTAAAACGGGGTGTCATTTTTGATGGGTTATTTTCAAAACAATATTGATCATCCTCCTTCCATTTACTGACAGGGATTAACGCTACTAATCCAGCCTTCGCTGTTTATCCGTCAGTAAACATTGACTGAGTAACCAAGGCATTTTGACATCAAAGGGTGATTGACCGATCAATCATTTAACCCAGTGGCCCATTGTTGCATGTTGTGTCACAGTGTTCAGTAACGCCATATAATAGACACCGCTGCTGTTCACTAACGCTATGAGAACAAGACATGTTCCTTTTTTTCCGAGAACCCCTCACACCTTGCTAATCGGTTTGTAGTGAGAGTCTTCCGGCTGTAGCTGCGGCCACAGAGACAATTAGCACTTTCAACTTCAACAAAACAAATTGTAGGGCGGTAGAACAATCAACCCAAGACATAAACAGTCGGCAGCGGTTTAATGTTGTTTTTGTTTTTAATTTACGGATAAGCACTGACACTTATTAGCATGCTCCCACTTAGGTATTAGCATTCTATATAGGAGGTACAGTTGTGGAAAAAGTACTGTCTCAGTCCAAAGGCTCCATGATGAAAATCTATCCCAATCTATAAGGCGCTTATCCAGCTGTCCAAAAGGAAGGGTCCTTTTCGTCATGAAGTGGACCTTTTCGTAACGATTTTCACGAAGGAACAGATTGGTTAGAAATTGAACAGGTATTTTCGTTTTTTGACATGACCGTCGTGAAAACGGTAAAGTTGCTGACACAAAAAGTAAACAGATGGTAGTGCTGTTTTTTGGAAAAGAAACAAAATTACCAGCGCAACTGCACAACATAAAATGAACAAAATGTAAAAGTAAAAAAAAAAAAAAAATTACCCGGGATTTTAGAAAAGTAGCAAAAATGGTTGTGTGCCAAATATTTAAAATGTATCATTATGCTTTCAGGTAAATAACAAAAAAAAAGTGAAATCAATTTGCAATCGCCCCAACGCGCACACAAGTGTGTAAACACCTGCAATCGGGGACCTCCTATTGTCCTCCTATTGTTCATAATTTAACTTGTTGGCAAGGACCCTCATTGGTTTTGTGCACGGTTTTCAAACGAGGACCTTTCTCAACCGGGGACCATATTCTCTATTGTTAAAGGCAAAAACAAACACACCCACACCCAAGCTCAGTTAAACGTGTATCAACCCCCAAAGTGGACGTCCTATTGTTCCCTCTTTTGTTTGTACTTTAACTTTTTCGGAAGACCTCCATAGGTTTTGTACACACTCCCAATCGCGGACGTATGCTGGGGAATCGCGGACGATATTGTTCTCTTTTGTTCTCCAACATTTTTCGTCCACGGTTTGAATACCCCAACGCCCCCATGTTTGAAAGACTTTCCATTGTCCTAAAGTTTGTAGTCGTCTCATTAATCTTGTACACGTTTCAACCGCGGATAAGGTACCCGGTACCCAACCGAGGACACATTGTCATCTTGTGTGTAATTCTTTTGTCTCCTGTCCTTGATTAACACAAACCCAAACCATTGTTTGAAGGTGGGATTTTTCTTGTCGGGAAAGGAGTGCTAAGATTAAAACTTTTTTTCTGAAAATTAACCTTGGCTGCTGTAATTATTTTGCAGGCGCATGTTCCCTCAGCTGGTCTTCCGTCTGAGCGGTCTGAGCCCCGCCGCACACTACAACGTGTTCGTGGACATGGTCATCGCCGATCCTAACTCCTGGAAATTCCAGTGCGGCAAGTGGGTGGCCACCGGCAAGTCGGACGGGGTGCCTCGGGGTGAGTCGAAGCACTTTTGGGTCACTTGTTGATGTCTCTGTCACAAGACACAAGATACTATCGTGTGATTCAAGCCCCTCTCCTGTGCCTTAACTTTGACCAGCACACCCTTTAAAAATCATAATGCCACCTTCAAACAAATGCGCGTTTCGATGCCATATACTGCCGGGTCTGCCAGATCTTTCAAATTTTATTGAGACCTAGTTTCATACTGAACTTAACCTTTGTTGGAAGCGCTTGTACAACTTGCATTTTCATCTAGCAGTGTCGTAGGGGTTCCCTCTTAAGGCTTGAGGCCCAACCCACAAGAACTGTCAATTTGTTTTTCTTAGTTTTGCAGTGTGCAGCTTATCAGGGTGTAGATCGATTGCCAGCTGCTCAGTCGTACCGAATGACACATTTCTGGTTTATGCATGCGTACAATTATGCGCGTAAAGACATTAGCGCGTGAACCAGTGCAATTGCAAAAGATTTCACTCCTCCGTACACTGTACATGTAGTATTAAAAAATTCTTAAGCCGATTCATATAGGCCGCGTCTTTCTTTTATCTGGAAAATTATTTGTTTCCGGGGTCGCAAACAATAATTTTTGCCCCCCCCCCGAAAATCTTTGTTGTGCCACTGTCCATAAGGATAGGTGTTTTAAAATTGTAAGCCCATCTTTATGCCACCAAGATTAAAGCGAATGAAAACGGGGTTATATATATTGGAGCTCGCATTTAACCTAGAAAGACAGGTATACGTAATAAGTTATAATCGCCTACAGCGCCTAAATATCAGGTCTCAATGCCTATGATTTTTGTTTCCCTAGCCACGGGCATCTACAAACACCCAGATTCCCCCAACACCGGTGAGCATTGGATGCGGCAAGACATCGCCTTCTCGAAGTTGAAGCTGACCAACAACAGAGGAAAGGACAATGGATATGTGAGTTTATCGGTGTCACCTCTCATGTCTTCAAAATCAAAACGCAGTGGAAATCCAAGTCTCAAACTGTGGACTTACACACGGTAGAAATTGTTTGACATGTTTTGTCGATCTTCCGGAAGAAGACCGGCACAGCTTCAAACGTCAAACTTCTGCCCTGTCTAAGTCAGTGAGAGACTTTTGAGACGCTGGTGGTAGCATACCGGTCCTTTTCCGTTGCTCTCACCAGTGATGTAGTTAGGACCATCACAAGACCACACAAGACCCTGCAAGACCAGCAGTCTTAATCCAAGTCTTAAGCTATTCAAATAAACTGTAACAAAAGCATTCCTTTGTCATGGTTTATGCCTGTTACTTTTGCCTGTTACAAGCTGGTCTTGTGCATGGTCTTGGAAATTAATGGTCTCGACTACAACACTGGTTCTCACCAGCCCTGCGCATGCTCAGAATTGCGCGCGCCTGCTCATATCCAGCAAAAAGGACCGGTATGTCTGCAGCCACCAGCGTCTCAAAGCCTTCCATTCTATGTGGCTTGATGCAGAATTGTACCTGCTAGGGGCAAACATACGGAGAAATGACGTCACGCTTTGTTTACTTGTGTGATTTAGACAGGAGCACGGTGTAACAACGTCCACACCTTGCTCCTTATATCTTCGCATGACCGTGCTTATTTTCCTAACTTCATGTACATGTTAGGAAGAGGGGACCCCATTGGAAATAAGTAAAAAAAAACTTTCATGGGCTATCCCTGGTATTACCATGTTTTTAATGTATTGTAGTCATTGTTTGTTTGTAGATATACATATATTTGTATTTGTTTATATTTATGTGGTAATACCGAATAAAATCAATCAATCAATGTTCAAGAGTATCAACAAATTTCTTTTCCTGGTGGGCCATCTTGGATAAATGACTTACGTTTTCGACACACATTTGACCTTTGACCTAACTGCCTAATTTCTACCGTTCTCATGTCTGTGGTGGTGTTGATGGCGACATGTTTAAGTTGGTAATATTTGTTATGATTTCATTTACTCTCCTCAGATTGTCATTAACTCTATGCACATCTATCAACCTCGTATCCACGTGCTGGACCTGACCGGGGCTCGCGTGCTGCAGACACATAGCTTCCCTGAGACGCAGTTCATCGGAGTCACAGCCTACCAGAATACAGACGTGAGTACACATGCACATTTCCCATGACATTAGACGCCACTAGCGTCAGAGGACTTACAAAGTGTTTTAATTGCTGCTGGGGAAAGTGAAAACCAAAAATCCCCTGAAAATGGATAATATCTTGATCTTCTCCAAACATTGTTTAAGTCCTTACATGGATATTCCAACCCAATGCTTTGCTATGATTTCAATAAAATTATGTTTGTCACAATTTGTGTTTACTTTGAATTCACAGATCACCCAGCTCAAGATAGACCACAACCCGTTTGCTAAGGGATTCAGAGACAACTATGAAAGGTAAGAATTGGATTTAGGCTAGTCATAATATAGACTGTATGCGCCACCTAGCGGTTGCAACGGAGACGCCATAAACGTCGCGGTCGACAAATCGTCCATACCACACCGTTCGGTTTAGCTGGAGTATTTGGATGTTTTGCAAATAGATGTACATTTATCAGCATTCATTTTTCTTATGTGCAAAATTATACGTACCTTTAATTGATGTCATGGCTCGTGACGACCTTTCCCCATAATGCATTGCGAAATTAGCCTCTACTGTGCAAATTATTAGTGGCTCACTGTATTGTGAATTGTTTGAAACGCAACTATTTTATATTTTAATTTGTATTGGTTTTCTAGAATTTTAGAATTGTTTTCCCCACAATATTGGAAGAAAATACACCACCTGTAGTCGGACATTCAGCGGGAAAGAAATCATGCTACAATTTCATATCAAATGCTTGACGTGCAACTCAAAATGCTTGACTTTTATTTGACTTTAATAAAAAAAAGTAATACATGCTATTTAATGACAAAACAATGCACGGAATTGCTTCTTTATCTGCGTAATAAATAAGCTGTTCTTAATTTATAATTTATCCGATGTCACGCTTCCGTCACTTCTCGTTTACGCCTTCACATGTTCACTATTACATCACGGGTTGAAGAATTACTGGTCAAGTGAGGGCGCTTTGCAGTGTCCAGTATCATAATTACTGCATAATGCGCTTAAATGTCATCTTCCTTTTTTTTTTCATTTCACCTCAAGCTTTGCTACTAGGGAGCGGCTTTCGTACGTGGCCAGCCTGCAAGAGCAGCGCAACCGCATGAAGCCCAACCCGTCACCACCGAGCGCCATCATGCCACAGAGTGCGCCACCAACCTTCTCGAATCCGCCAATCTCCCGCCAATTCACGACCGGACAAAATGAAGGGCACCCTCAGCCGGTGGGTCCACCACGGGCGTCAGAGCCGTCTTCATCGACTGACGTCACGTCGAGTTGTAGCAGCGGAGGCAGTAACATCCAAGGCCATGTGATCTGCAGCAATGCAGCCGCTTCCAGTACTATCCACCATTCCCCAGAGTCCATCGGAGAACGGGAGCAGGTACTGCCCGAGTTAGGGACGGTGAATGGCTCCAGCCATCCCGTGTCCGTCTTAGACACGCCACCGAACCAGAGCCCGCACGGAGGTGATGACAAGCGCCCTCTTCCACTGAAGATGGTAGAGGGTCCTGGGTGTGTAGTAGAAGGTGGAGAGATACCATGGCTGAATACCCCGCCCTCCGTGTGCTCGAGTGACGCCAGCAACTCCGAGCCACCATCTGCTAAAAGGCTACGCATCTCACCTTCCAGCACCGGCTCCTTTTCTGCCACTTCCGGGTCATCATTGATCACTTCCGGGTCATCGACGTCCTCATCCCCTCTCAACAGCGCCCCCACATCACTGCTGCATCACGGGTTGGAGAGTGGCTGGTCGAATGAGGGCGCTGTGCACTGTGCCAATCGCTCGCTGGTGATGCCCCAGCTGTACTACGGAGTTGGCGGGAACTTCGCCTTCCAGAATGATTCGCACATGGGTGGCTATTCGTACATGGGGCAACCACGCCATAGACTGGACTTGCCTACCGGGTCAGCCTACTACTGCCAGCAAAACGACTGAGCTGAAGGCGATCCAAGTAGAAACGGGCAATGACCGCAGCTATAAAAGCGCCCGTAGCACGTCAGAGGCAAAACGCCGTACGCGCCACGTGTAGCCACAGAATACCGAATTAAGTAGGACACGGCCTTGCAATAGCTTATAGTGATGTAGTACCCTTGTAACACCGAGCAGTCCACCAGGGAAAGACTTGCTGCTTTTTGTGGTACCAGACTATTTTGTTAATTTTATGATACCACTCACTTCGCCTTTTTATACGATGAGGAACATTTACGCAGTTTGAATCTAATCTGTGCTTTTGAAAAGAAGTGCCTTGTACAGTCGAACCCTGATAATAAGAGTACTGTTAATACAACATCCTGCTTATAACAAGGGAAAAAATAGGTCCCGAGTCTTTGTTTTTCTTTGTTTTCCATTACTGATAATACAAGGTACCTGTTATAACAAGGTAAATTGTAAAGTCCCAAGGACCTTGTTATAAAGGTGTTAGACTGTATATTTGCAATATGTTGGTCTGGACGTCTTGTAACATCTTGGTGAAAAGGGTCAGCCAATCTGATATCTTTTGGGGCCATGTACTTGTACATGTATACGTATATAACTGAAATTAAGCGGGATATAAATTATCACTGCATTGTGCCATAATTGAACTTTCTGAAATAGTCACTGAAAATGCTTTTGAGGATCATCGTATAGAAATACATGAATGTTACTGTGTTTTTGTTTACGCATTTACTGTATTAACATGCATCATCGAGTTTTGGTCGTTTCAGCTATGGAGTTTATGCGGACACGATCTGTGACCAGGGACCAATTTCATAGAGCTGCTTTAGCAAACAAATTGCTTAAGCATAACAAAATGTGCTTAGTAAAAACCAGGTTACCAGCCAAAACTCCATGTGATGTATTGCTTGCGACTGGTATTTAGATGTTGTTTGCTTAGCAGTTTTTGCAGCGTATGAAAATGGACTTTGGTCATAAAAAAACGCAGAAATGAAAATACGCTTAAAACCACTTGCGTACGGTTGACACAAATATGTGCAGATTGAAAATTGCCACCTGCCCGGTTGACGTCTTTACACGCCAATTTCTGCATTTTCAATCCATTATTGGGGTATTGTGTACGTTATGCTTGGCTGCACAAGCCTCTTGTTTCCGTTTCGCTTGGCTGCATAACCCGGCCTGGTGCCCCCATGAAATATCCGGTATGCCCGGGGGGTTTAAAATAAAGTATAAATGCACGGTTGCGGTTATTACACACACGAAAAATACACAGGTGTATTGTAAACTTCAAACCTCAGCATTGGGGAGGTACACCAAATGTATTTATAGGAGCATTAACTCAATTGTTGACTAACCTCGAACACTAGCATCCTGAAATACAAGTATAATGAAGGTGGAGAAGTTGAAGGTTCATTGGCATTAATGCTAATGACATTATTGTACACGCAGTCACGCACCGTGTTGTTATCGAACATGTGAGCAGCATGTGAACGCCGACTGTAGGCACGTCATACCGTGTATTTACTCACCGACTAAAGTACTCGGTTCACAGTCCTGTAATCTAATTAAACAGGTCACTGGTATGATAATAATATAAAAAACACAAAATTATCTTGTTGATTTTGAGCCACATTTATGTCGAAGTAAAATTATTATCACTTATGGTATGGTTCAATTTAGTTGTTTTTGTTAGCGCCGCTATACATTGTACTTATCTGCATTTTAAATTAAGCGTAGTCTCCGTTTGTGTGCTCTCCCTCTTGGGGAATGATAGGCATGGAAGGTGAGCGAACGACGATGCCACCAATTTATCACAACAATGTTCCACTTGAATGCACTTCAGTTGGAACTCTTGTGATAACAGGAAAAAACATTAACATTGGCGACTCATGTTAAGAAAATCTTTCTATTTTTGTAAATATTTGTACATGTATAGAGAGATTCAAATCTCTTCCAAATTACATTTAAAGTGTTGTTGTCGGTGGTTAAAGTAGATGTTTTGTGAATTTGTGCAATGTTTCTTTTTGTATTTCGAATAGTTCTCTCTGCAGTTAAAAACCTTTGGAATTGCCCTATTTTTGAAATATGGAAATGGACGAGGATTTTGTTTCAAGCGAGCCAGTTTCTTTTACTTTACTGTTAAGCAATGAAGGTTGTAGATCAATAATTTCAAACAATAAACTCTCTTGTCAGCTTGTAAACTTAAAAATACTTTTAAAATACACGTTTTGTCGTCTACGTGGTAAATACATGTATATACTGTACATATTTTGCTGTTTTGCTGAACTTGTTTTTTTGTTTTGTTTTTTTGTTTGTTGGGTGTTTGTTTGTTTGCTTTTGTTTGTTTGTTTGTTTGTTTGTTTTAAAGTAATTATTACGTACGTCCGTCATATACACCGCAGTCCGCACACAAATGCCTAATTCATTTCCAAAGCTATAAATCAAATCCAATTATAGCCTTCGTCATGTTATGGAAAATCCTGAAAAGTCATGGATTAATTGAAAATTGATATATGTATATTCAAGAAAAAAGCCATTAAAAATTCATGGAATCTCACACAACCAATACACATCGTCCGCGTATTGTAAATGGACCCCATGACAAAAAACAAACAAATTGGAAAGTCATGGAATTTAAGATTTCAGTGGAAATCCTGGGACTGACTTTGGCGCACGATTTTATTGATGTCCTGGGAATTTACGTTAGAAGAATTACATTTGAACAGCTCGAGCAATACGTGTACATGTATATAAACTCCTCAACAAAAGTTCGGAAACTCAAGTTTGACAGACGATTTCTCTCTTGTTTCCAACTCCTTTTCCTTGAATTTGGTATCATTGGAAAGCCCTGTTATTCTTCTTTACAATGATGTGTCATTTGTTATGATTAAGCAATTGGGGGATGTGCAGCACAGCTGAATATGGGGCTGGGTGTAAAGTGAAATTTTACAAAATGCATTGCTATTGCCATACAGTGCATTCCCCTTTTGCTTGGAGGATGGGAATGTGCAACAGATCTGCAACAGATCCTGATTGATGAATGGGACGCCATCCCACAGAAACGTGTGAACCGGCTCGTGAACAGTATGAGGAGGAGGTGCCACCCAGCCCCATATTCAGCTGTGCTGCACACCCCCCAATTGCTTAATCATAACAAATGTAAAGAAGAATAACGGGGCTTTCCAATGATACCAAATTCAAGGAAAAGGAGTTGGAAACAAGAGAGAAATCGTCTGTCAAACTTGAGTTTCCGAACTTTTTTTGAGGAGTTTAGTTGAAGGAATAACTTCCAATACATATTATGTACACCAACTTTCGATGGCAATTGTAAACATTATACACGCGTATATCATGTACATGTACAATATTTGTATTTTTGTATTTGAAAGGTGAAATAAAGCGTTAAGATTTGTTACTTGCCAGACATTTGAAGTGTTTTAAAATTAAATTTTTACTGAACATATTGAATTGGTTTTGTTTCTTTTATTTTTCTGCTTCATTTATTTGTATGATTAAAATATTGGTGTATTTTTCTACAAGAAGTGAAACACACACGTTCAACTAGAATTACAATGTATAGGGTATCGCGTGCAAAAAAAGAACAAAAATTAAACATTCCAAAATAGGCGCTATTTTGTTTTAACTAGCCATGATGCGATCGAATTAAAAACTATGGTGTTAGACTAACACTATGTAGTGTCTACATTGTATATGGGACGAATGGTTGCATTGTGTTAATTTAACCCCACAGTTTTTTTCGGTGTGTGCATTGTAGGAACTCTTTATTGACTACATGTACAGAGTTAAGTTCTAAACACTAAGGGGTAGTTCTTTATACCACATCTTGATGCATATCTTTGATACACAAGTCAAGTTGTCATAACACAACACTTCTGGTTGGCTCCTATCTATTATTTTTGATACCTTATATACGCCAATGACCGGGCATAAAACTTTTCGAAATTAATGTTTCGAGCGCTCTTAATGTAGAATGTTGATCATGTTTGCTTGGCCTTTGGGACGAGCGATCGTTTCACACGGTGCGTGTTATTCGCGTAGACAGTTCATCGCTCGCATATCGGATCCCTGATGCAGATAGATATAATTAATATGCCTATAGCTTACAAGGGGCTGATTGTCTTTGTAAAGCTGCATACAATATTTTATTGTCAGTTTTTTTCAGGTCGAAAAATACGTTGCCTTCAAAATTGCCGCAAAGATAGAGAATGGAATGAAGAATTCAACAAAGCAATTTCAAATGTCTGGGATCAAACTGATTTTTAACTAGGCAATTTTTTTCATATTTTTCCTAATGTGTGAAAAACCAATACATGTATTTCCATCACATATCCCTTGATTACCCCCTAAATGGGTTTCTGGCACTCTTAAATGTCTTTAGAATCAATTTCAGACACATTTTTAAAACTATGCCAGTTTTTGGGTCTAAATTGGCAAATATGGCAAGGGTTACCCCTTGCCATATTTTTTCAGATCGAAAAATAAATTGCTTCAAAATTGACACAAAGATCCAGAATGGAATGGAAAGTTTAACAAAGCAATTTCAAATATCTGGGATCAAATTTTGATCTTTTTTTATGAATTCTTTCTATTTTTCATATTTTCAAAAATGTATGAAAAACGTCAATATTTCGATCAGATATTCCTTGATTCCTCTCCAAATGGGTTTCTGGCACTCTTAAAGGAACCATGCTTCTCAAATTTGCCGGATAGCATTTTATTTCATAAATACATTTATTTATATGTATTAAATGTGAATTAAAAGCCAAACTGGTTCAAGTGAAGTTTTAGTGTGATTATTTGCCGCCCAAAAATTGCCCCCCCCCCCTTTTTAGAATTTGTTGAGACTCAAATTGAGGGCGCTGTTCGTGACGTAGATCGAGGCACCGAAATTCATGAATGGACTCGATAGTCTGGACCCGGCCCGTATACACACACACTAGGTCTACACGTGCAATTTCGTACATTGTAAGTTGCAACAACTACACATTGAACTTACCCTGATTTTCTCCCTTTTAGCGACAGCTCCTCGGGGAATGGGCCGTTTAACTGCTTTCGCCTGTACCTTACCCACATCTGGGAAGATGTTGGGATGGCAGTGGACTTGAGCATATTTTTAATGGCCATCCCAAAGGAGTTGAAAATACCAGTATCAAAACACGACGGCCCAAAGTGGTCGCTACATAACGCTGAGAAGCTGCTGGGACCGGACCACTTCGCTCTTGTCACCTTCACTTTCGCCGTCCAAATTCTCCGATATTTCGCATCAGTTGGAAATAAATGAAGGCTTACTCCATCCTTCGTTGTTTTGCTGCATCCAGCAGCCACACACCTTGTCGGCATGGCCGAAAAACGCTATATTTTGCTTAGATTTTGGACGAAGAATGTACACTCAATTTACGCGTGATGAATGGTGCTGGCTCGAGCAGAATATGTAATGTTCCTCGATCTACGTCACTCACTTATGTTAATGAGGGTCCCACTCAGGGGGCGGAGTAGCTTAGACAAACATTTTCAAAAAATGTTTTTTCATATTTAATCTGGGAAATAATTGACTCTGGTAACAAAATATCATTGTCAAGATAATACTTTATTGTTTTAAGCAGGAATAATGCAATGTAAATCCTATATCATGGTTCCTTTAAATGTCTCTAGAATCAATTTCTGCCAAGAAATGTCATTATTGGGACAAAAATGGCAAGGGTTACCCCTTGCCATATTTTTTCAGATCGAAAAATAAATTGCCTTCAAAACTGACACAAAGATACAGAATGGAATGGAAAGTTTAACAATGCAATTTCAAATATCTGGGATCAAAATTGGATTTTTTTATGATTTTCTAATTTTTTCATATTTTCAAAAATATATGAAAAACGTCGATATTTCCATCAGATATTCCTTGATTTCTTTCCAAATGTGTTTCTGGCACTCTTAAATGTCTCTAGAATCAATTTCTGGCAAATATATAAAATGTCACTTTTGGGACAAAATTGGCAAATATGGCAAGGGTTACCCCTTGCCATTTTTTTCAGATCGAGAAATAAGTTGCCTTTAAAAAATTGACGCAAAGATACAGATTGGAACGGAAAGTTTAACAATGCAATTTCAAATGTCTGTGACCAAAATGTGATATTTGTTTATGAATTCTTTATATTTTTCATATTTTCGAAAAATGTATGAAAAACGTCAATATTTCCATCAGATATTCCTTGATTCCTCTCCAAATGGGTTTCTGGCACTCTTAAATGTCTCTAGAATCAATTTCTGGCAAATTTATAAAATGTCACTTTTGGGACAAAATTGACAAAAATGGCAAGGGGTACCCCATGCCATATTTTTTCAGATCGAAAAATAAATTGCCTTCAAAATTGACACAAAGATACAGAATGGAATGGAAAGTTTAACAATGCAATTTCAAATATCTGGGATCAAATTTAGATTTATTTTTTTATGATTTATTGCTATTTTTATATATTTTCAAAAATGTATACAAAACTTCGATATTTCCATCAGATATTCCTTGATTACTCTCCAAATGGGTTCCTGACACTCTTAAATGTCTCTTGAATCAATTCCTGGCAAATTTATAAAATGTCACCTTTGGGACAAAATTGACAAAAATGTCAAGGGTTACCCCTTGCCATATTTTTTCAGATCGAAAAAATAAGTTGCCTTCAAAATTGACACAAAGATCCAGAATGAAAGGAAAGTTTAACAATGCAATTTCAAATATCTGGGATCAAAATTAGATTTTTGTATGATTTTTCTTTCTATTTTTCATATTTTCCAAAATATATGAAAAACGTCGATATTTCCATCAGATATTCCTTGATTTCTTTCCAAATGTGTTTCTGGCACTCTTAAATGTCTCTAGAATCAATTTCTGGCAAATATATAAAATGTCACTTTTGGGACAAAATTGGCAAATATGGCAAGGGTTACCCCTTGCCATTTTTTTCAGATCGAGAAATAAGTTGCCTTTAAAAAATTGACGCAAAGATACAGATTGGAACGGAAAGTTTAACAATGCAATTTCAAATGTCTGTGACCAAAATGTGATATTTGTTTATGAATTCTTTCTATTTTTCATATTTTCGAAAAATATATGAAAAACGTCGATATTTCCATCAGATATTCCTTGATTCCTCTCCAAATGGGTTTCTGGCACTCTTAAAGGAACCATGCTTCTCAAATTTGCCGGATAGCATTTTATTTCATAAATACATTTATTTATATGTATTAAATGTGAATTAAAAGCCAAACTGGTTCAAGTGAAGTTTTAGTGTGATTATTTGCCGCCCAAAAATTGCCCCCCCCTTTTTAGAATTTGTTGAGACTCAAATTGAGGGCGCTGTTCGTGACGTAGATCGAGGCACCGAAATTCATGAATGGACTCGATAGTCTGGACCCGGCCCGTATACACACACACTAGGTCTACACGTGCAATTTCGTACATTGTAAGTTGCAACAACTACACATTGAACTTACCCTGATTTTCTCCCTTTTAGCGACAGCTCCTCGGGGAATGGGCCGTTTAACTGCTTTCGCCTGTACCTTACCCACATCTGGGAAGATGTTGGGATGGCAGTGGACTTGAGCATATTTTTAATGGCCATCCCAAAGGAGTTGAAAATACCAGTATCAAAACACGACGGCCCAAAGTGGTCGCTACATAACGCTGAGAAGCTGCTGGGACCGGACCACTTCGCTCTTGTCACCTTCACTTTCGCCGTCCAAATTCTCCGATATTTCGCATCAGTTGGAAATAAATGAAGGCTTACTCCATCCTTCGTTGTTTTGCTGCATCCAGCAGCCACACACCTTGTCGGCATGGCCGAAAAACGCTATATTTTGCTTAGATTTTGGACGAAGAATGTACACTCAATTTACGCGTGATGAATGGTGCTGGCTCGAGCAGAATATGTAATGTTCCTCGATCTACGTCACTCACTTATGTTAATGAGGGTCCCACTCAGGGGGCGGAGTAGCTTGGACAAACATTTTCAAAAAATGTTTTTTCATATTTAATCTGGGAAATAATTGACTCTGGTAACAAAATATCATTGTCAAGATAATACTTTATTGTTTTAAGCAGGAATAATGCAATGTAAATCCTATATCATGGTTCCTTTAAATGTCTCTAGAATCAATTTCTGCCAAGAAATGTCATTATTGGGACAAAAATGGCAAGGGTTACCCCTTGCCATATTTTTTCAGATCGAAAAATAAATTGCCTTCAAAACTGACACAAAGATACAGAATGGAATGGAAAGTTTAACAATGCAATTTCAAATATCTGGGATCAAAATTGGATTTTTTTATGATTTTCTAATTTTTTCATATTTTCAAAAATATATGAAAAACGTCGATATTTCCATCAGATATTCCTTGATTTCTTTCCAAATGTGTTTCTGGCACTCTTAAATGTCTCTAGAATCAATTTCTGGCAAATATATAAAATGTCACTTTTGGGACAAAATTGGCAAATATGGCAAGGGTTACCCCTTGCCATTTTTTTCAGATCGAGAAATAAGTTGCCTTTAAAAAATTGACGCAAAGATACAGATTGGAACGGAAAGTTTAACAATGCAATTTCAAATGTCTGTGACCAAAATGTGATATTTGTTTATGAATTCTTTATATTTTTCATATTTTCGAAAAATGTATGAAAAACGTCAATATTTCCATCAGATATTCCTTGATTCCTCTCCAAATGGGTTTCTGGCACTCTTAAATGTCTCTAGAATCAATTTCTGGCAAATTTATAAAATGTCACTTTTGGGACAAAATTGACAAAAATGGCAAGGAGTACCCCATGCCATATTTTTTCAGATCGAAAAATAAATTGCCTTCAAAATTGACACAAAGATACAGAATGGAATGGAAAGTTTAACAATGCAATTTCAAATATCTGGGATCAAATTTAGATTTATTTTTTTATGATTTATTGCTATTTTTATATATTTTCAAAAATGTATACAAAACTTCGATATTTCCATCAGATATTCCTTGATTACTCTCCAAATGGGTTCCTGACACTCTTAAATGTCTCTTGAATCAATTCCTGGCAAATTTATAAAATGTCACCTTTGGGACAAAATTGACAAAAATGGCAAGGGTTACCCTTGCCATATTTTTTCAGATCGAAAAAATAAGTTGCCTTCAAAATTGACACAAAGATCCAGAATGAAAGGAAAGTTTAACAATGCAATTTCAAATATCTGGGATCAAAATTAGATTTTTGTATGATTTTTCTTTCTATTTTTCATATTTTCCAAAATATATGAAAAACGTCGATATTTCCATCAGATATTCCTTGATTTCTTTCCAAATGTGTTTCTGGCACTCTTAAATGTCTCTAGAATCAATTTCTGGCAAATATATAAAATGTCACTTTTGGGACAAAATTGGCAAATATGGCAAGGGTTACCCCTTGCCATTTTTTTCAGATCGAGAAATAAGTTGCCTTTAAAAAATTGACGCAAAGATACAGATTGTAACGGAAAGTTTAACAATGCAATTTCAAATGTCTGTGACCAAAATGTGATATTTGTTTATGAATTCTTTCTATTTTTCATATTTTCGAAAAATATATGAAAAACGTCGATATTTCCATCAGATATTCCTTGATTCCTCTCCAAATGGGTTTCTGGCACTCTTAAATGTCTCTAGAATCAATTTCTGGCAAATTTATAAAATGTCACTTTTGGGACAAAATTGGCAAATATGGCAAGGGTTACCCCTTGCCATTTTTTTCAGATCGAGAAATAAGTTGCCTTTAAAAAATTGACGCAAAGATACAGAATGGAACGGAAAGTTTAACAATGCAATTTCAAATGTCTGTGACCAAAATGTGATATTTGTTTATGAATTCTTTATATTTTTCATATTTTCGAAAAATGTATGAAAAACGTCAATATTTCCATCAGATATTCCTTGATTCCTCTCCAAATGGGTTTCTGGCACTCTTAAATGTCTCTAGAATCAATTTCTGGCAAATTTATAAAACGCCATTTTTGGGGTATCCCTTGTCATATTTGTCAATTTTGGCCAAAAACAACATTTTAAATTTTGTTTCTTAACACATCAGCAAAGATAGAGAAAGGAATGGAGCTTCAGTCGTGCAATTTTAGATGTTTTGGAACAACAATTCTATTTTACTTTTGAAATATTTAACTTTTGTCATATTTTTTCCATAATTATTGAAAAATTGGCATATTTCTATTAGGTATGCTTTGATTCCCTTCCGGTTTTTTCCCCCTTTTTCTTGTCCAATCAGCTTCTTGCATTTGGCTCCTCGTCGCGACGGTTGCCGAAATAATGGTTTCTGCCTAGCAAAGCATTGTGGGAGCATCCATGGGCTTTCATCTTGTCATCTATGAAGGGCGCGAGGCATCGACTGGGCTGTGGTGGTCATAATAGGTTGGTTGATAGGATCACACGTCACTGATTTTGGCATTATAAGCAAGTTTTAGCTTATCCATCCACAATGTAAATATCGAACAAGTTGCACTTATCAAATGATATTCCACACACAGAGCTGGAAAGAATGATGTTTAAAAAAGTAGAAGTTTGTGTTGAAATCAGCCTTTCACCTTTGGCCATATATTTTGGCAAAGTATAGTTTGACCTTTATGATAAGCTCGCATAACGTGTAAGCCTATAGAGTTTAACGCATCAAACTGCAGAGTATTTGTTTACACTACGGACACTTCGTATAGGCCCAGGTTGTACAAAAGTCAGAAGGTTAACAAGTGGCCTAAAATGAGGAAAAGTGTAACCTGCCTCGACTACGAGTACTTGGGCAAAAATACAATAATGATAATGAAAAATATGTTTTTTACAAACATCTTATTTATTAAAAACAAATCAACAAGATTAGCTGGCCTAATTCAGAATTGGATCGATAAAATAAATTAAAAACTAAATTGCATCGTTTAGTTATTATTACCCATGATCATCAGGCCTAACAATCATTCCTGAAACCTCCTCAATTCCCTGTGGAGAGTATACAGCCCCGGCTGCAAGTTAAGCGCACATGGGCTAATCAAACACAAAAACATCACTGCCCTATACAACCCATGGGTGGCGAGAAGCGACTTGTGGCAATGTGTCTTGCTCAGGGACACAAGCACCATGACCCCCTGCTGGACTTGAACCCACAATCTGTAGTAATACCACGATCTTGAGTCCGATACACTAAACCATGAGGCACTTTAAAATGACCATCTTTCTTAACTATAAAACACAAGGATGTTACTTTTAAAAATGAAAATGTAGTACTTCTAACATTTGTTTAGTTGTAGTCAACCGGAGTATTATATCTGATCTTCCGGAAATTTCAAAAAAGATTTCTCTTATCACAGAAATTTGTTGATGCCTTCACCGAGTTAAAACATAGTTCTGCTACTGAATAATAAATTAGGTCAGTTTGTTTTGATGATTGCAACAGTTTTCATAGCCCTTTAAACGGGGTCAAGCAGTACATAGGGCAAGTTATTTAAAAATGACAGCTTTAAATCGCTTTTAAATTCCTCATCTATTTTCAGCAGCTGTGTAAAAAACTGAATTCACCGCCTCGAGATAAGCGCTCACTTTGACACTTTGGCGCAGTGTCATCCTGTACTGTACTGACGTACTTCATCAACGCATGTGAACATCACAGACCGTCCACGTGAACCTTTTTGCTATCTCCACCACACGCACTTGACAATAGGCTGATAGGGTCACACACTCAGACCCGACAACCATTGATCCATCCATACAGTTTAACTATACTGGAGTGTGGGGTAACACATTACATCGAAAATTTCAAGTGCGCCAGTTAAATTATCTTTAAGTAGGCAAAGAATCAATTAGAATGTTAATTTAAAAACACTTTTTGACACAAAAATACGTGCAGAGGACATGACATTTGAATTGGACCGGATGGTTTAACCAACGGTGTAAGAAATTGAGGGCGAAAACACTTCATATCGCGGCAATATTTTCTCACGTTGTGTGAACTGGTCAAAAATGTTCAGAAAAATGTTCAGAAAAACATTGGCTCTATCAATTTTATTGTGTACATATTTTTTGTTCAGTAAGCATCTAGGTGTTTATACGGTGCAAGTTCAATCAGCGACCATAATTTTGTCAACCACTATATATGCATACAGTCAGTGTAGCCTGTGTGGCAACCTACACATTGAATGTATCCTTGATAACAGGGGAAAGCCAGAATGCAAAGGTCTTTATCCCGCCATTTTTCAAAATAGTTGTCAAAATGCATCACTTTAGGTCTTCAACTTAACTGACCCCAAATATATTCTTTATAAGGACCCCCCCCCCCCCCCGCGCGCTACCGCCAGGGGCGTGGCTTATATGATGAAAGTGGGGGAGATGCTTTAAACGCTAGCATCCTATTAACACTGTTGTCTGCGTTGATTTTGAATTTAAACGCCAATTCGCCGTGGAATGTTTACTTGTAAGGTCATGCAATTCTCTTATTGATTTCACAATAGACGTTAACCATTTAAGATATCCCAGAGGAAATTTTGGAAACTTGAAAATCCTTAAAGGTAAGCCTAACATGCAACATTTGCAAACATAAAAAAATATACTACTTATTACGAAATACATTACTTGACTGTACGTAAATAATAGTCTGAAACATCCTGTGAAATCATGGCACCTGGTGTGCTGTTATTTTCAAGAAAACTGTGGAATTTTTTGTATCAATTTCCAGTGGTGGTCAGCCGACCAGCGTTGGAAAAAAAATGATTTTTTTTCTTCAAATATGTCTACACATGTACTGCCCCAATTTACCAACTTTAGTTAATCCACATTTTGTCACATAATACTAACCCCCGAACCAATTCATTTCTGAAAATTAACGCAAAAGCAAATGTTGTAAACTACTTTGAAGCGTAAAGACTGTCTTTGCATCTCTTCTGGGTCTTAAAAAAACAAATATCTGGCCAATTTTTGTAAGTCAAAAGTTGAAGAACGTGTCATGAACTTTCCACTGCTTACGTCTATATAGGGCCTATATGTTTACTTTTAGCAACGTGTAGACCACGACCCACACACGCAAGGTACCACAATATAAAACAAAATCATTATCAGTAAAATCTGCCGTAATCATTGCCAGATAATATGTTAATCTTTAACCAATTAACTATAGAGTTTGCTGCCATCACACCGTAGAATCAATGCTGGACTGGAGGGTTCGGGGCAAAGTGCGACACGTATAGGAAACCTGAACGGTCAATTTCAGTCGGACCAACATGGGGCTGATATATTCCCGAGGCTGCGTCGATTTGCGTTAGTTTAATCGAGAAACAGCTACTGGGAACACGTATACTGTCTGGTTGTCGCTGAAACATATTTTAAGGTAAGATTTTGATTTCCTATGTCATACTGCAACATTGCGGTGTTAAATTAACACAATGTGGTATAATACGGAACAATGTGATTGGACAATGGTTTAATATTGATGCCACGTGGTATTAGTTTAACAGTGTTATTATAATACCAGTTTTTGCAGCACGCGGTATCCACTAAACTGCATGGATTTTTAAAGAGCTGATGTTAGGAAACTTAATAGAAATATTTGTAAGAAATTTATGACGTTTTAAAGATGAAAATGAATTAGATGCTCAATGCTACTTGTATTCAAATGGCCATTTTCTTGCAGGGGTGCTGATTTTGTCTGACAGGTTTTTCTGTCTGTTAGGGACTAGATCTGCACTGAGCGATGTCAACAAGTTATAAAAATGTCCGAATTCGTGCGTCAAATTAAATGTGGTATATTTGAGACACTGCAAATGATAGAAAATGGGACATTTTCTGGTTAGAATCATCTCAGTGCCCGGTGTACCGGATTTTACTTTTTGTTTTTCAATATTTAGTTTTTTTACCGCGCGGCGGTCCGTGTACCGCTGGGCCGGAATACACCGATCCAGTAGGCCCCGCCAATTACACACATGGGCAATTAACACGTGTTCCTCTCCAAGGCCACACTGCATGTTCCAGCCGCGCGCGTCACATGCGCGTGCCGCATGTCCGACTTTTTTGCACGCATGTCCGACATAAACCACAAATGTGGATCGGGCGCGCCCGCCCGGTGGAGGGATGTTTCGGAATGCTCCGTCATTCACGGTGAATGCCGTTTCCTTGACCTTTCGACTAAAAGTCGTAGATCTCCTGTTAATTATTAAGATCTGTGAAAGGTTACCATTAATCGTTCTTGAACTTTCACTCGGTCTCAGTATGTTTTGCCAAATTGGTAATCTACTAAAGTCAAGAAATCAAATTGTTCACGCTCGTTACCTGATTTTTATTACTAGAATATAAGACGAGTTTTTGCCCCAAATGTAGGAGTTTATTACTTTTATTATTTGGCACCGAAATTAACACCAGATGTATCCAACATTACTTAAATTGATTATGCCAACTTAGTATCATTATGTAGCCCAGGGTCTCTTCTTTAAAATGATAGGTTACTCGTCCAGGACAGATGACTGATTTTTGAGAATGAGGTGTTTGCGCAAAACCAGCACAAAACTTCCGTGGTCCAAGTTTGTGCAGAACTGAGTTATGTTGTATGGCGATCTGTGTGAGTTTGTTTTTGCATTCAATAGGGGACCTTTAACAATAGAGGACAATAGGGTCCCCGGTTGAGAAAGGTCCCCGTTTGAAAATCGTACAAAACCAATGGGGGCCCTTGCCAAAAAGTATTATGAACAACAGGAGGACAATAGGTCCCCGACTGCAGGTGTTTACACACTTGTGTGTAAATCCTGGCAATCGCGGACCTCCTATTGTCCCTCTTTTGTTTATACTTAATAACTTTTTTTCGGAAGACCTCCCATATGTTTTGTACACGATTTTCAATCGTGGACGTTCAGTCAATCTTGGACCCTTTGTCTACGCCCTAACCCTTTTGTCCCTAGTCCACGATTGCCGGTATTTACAAACGCACAGTCACACAAACTTGGACAAGGAAGTTTTCTACTTCTTTTGCGCATGGGCAGTTCGCCAAAACTTAGACAAAAGCCCTGTTATTCTGTCACATACACTGTACAAAAATCCCGTAAAAACACCGTTTGTTTTTTTACAGTGTAGAAAATAGCGTACAGGCCTAACGTTAAAACTCAGATGCGTGTAGGCTCTGTCTCTGTATACTGTTTCTGTATCTAGTCACACCCTTTTACACCCTTCCCCTTCTAAACAATCAATGCAAACGTTTGGTTAACTGATCTGGCTAAATATTAATAGTTATTAACGGATCTCGGTTAACATTATTGATATTGTTTTCCAGCGAGGTAAAACTCATTGCAATGCCCATCATAATTTCTGTGATTCGGCAATACACCAACTGTGCACCATATAGAATGACACAGAGGGTCTGTTCCCGCCCTTTAAGCATACACCGCGCACGTCCGGAGAGCAGAATTAGAAGCAGGAAATGATATCGTAAACATTTTTATCCAATTTTTATCTATCTCTACTCGAACTTTGTGTTCGATTCGTGATATCGGTACTTGTGATGCCAATCAACTGAGAGTGCAACATTACGAGCAATACTTTCGCGAATTCAACCAAATGAGTTTCACACAATGCGAAATGTCTAATTTCCATAGATGCCTGATGTCAAAATTAAAGGCACAAGTTGTCCTGAAATTCTAGCATAATGTGAAAAAAACAGAGGCATTGACGTCACGACATTTAGACTGGCGCCGCACAAAGTGTAGCCTGTGCACAACCAAAGTACGATAGACCAAGGGTACAGACTAAATTCCATCGGTCCGACTTTCCGAACCAAACTGGCGTACCCGAAATTATTTTCGTAATTGATTTCCAGACAAACGGCACATTTTCAAGGGCTGGTCGTGTACATGGTTATATTCTACTATAGCTTTTAAAAGATCTTTTCAACCATAGATTATTAGAACGAACGATCGTGCAGCACAATTGGACTGTGGGCGCCTCCATGACAATGAATCCCTGTAACAGAATGAGTCACAAGTCGCCAGAACTACTTTTGAGTTACAGGCCCTTAAACATGACTGATACTGTGGACATCAATAGGAACTGTCAAGGTTTCAGCCACATAATGTCCATATTCATTAAGATGTCAAACTGATAGTGATATCAAAATGAGGAACCAAGTTTGCTCTTCCCAATGCAAGTCAAACAAATGACCTTAAGACTAATTTCATAGGATCCAGTTACATCATTATACTATCTGTCTCTGCAGAACTCCTCCTGCCTATTTCTGAGATGGACTTTCCGTACGTGACGAGGTTCCTCGCACCATACGATGAAAGTATCCTATGGATTGTGATAGTGGGATTCGTCGTGTCTTTTATTCTAGCCTTCGGTCTGGGAGCCAATGACGCAGCAAACTCCTTCGGGACAGCAGTGGGGGCCAAAGTCTTCACCCTGCTGCAGGTATGGGGAAGGAAACTGTTAATGCAGTGGGAAAAATATATGCGCAATAATAATTGATTAAAGTTTCAATCTGAAAGCTTACTGTTTATAAAGATGATGATACCAGTACCAATCCTCCTGAGTAATATTTCCGTCTGAAATGCTGTCATCTTTGAGAAAATTGTATTGTCGTGTTTTCTTATACTACTGAAGACAATGTTTTGTGTTTCCTATTGTTCCTTTAATATAACACAACGCCATAGACTAAGCACGTATTTTTACGTCCGAGGACCGATTTTAACAAAAGACCGACTCCCGAGGACAAGAAAGATGCCTTTGTATTTTCTTTTTCCTCTTGTCCTCGAACGTACAGTACATGTAGGCCCTACATAAATAAATACGTACTTCGAAGTGCTTAAGCGTCGTACAGGTTGTATTTACCGTATTAAAGTGGAACATTCAGTGATACATGTACATGTACTTTAAGGCAAAATTCATTTGTAGTAGGCTAACCCGAGTAATGGTGACTTAACGTATTTTTTTTATTTTTTTATTTCTGTGCGGAACTCGTCACCGGGGGGGGGGGGGGGGGGGGGGTGTCGTTCAAACCCCCGAACCCCCCCCCCCCAAAAAAAACCTACTGGCCTGCCAATGCTTTTACATACCTTTAACGGAGGAGCAACGCGAAAACTCTCTCGAACTCCAGCTCGTCAAAATGTATAAACTATCCATGATTGTTCCTTCTCCACAGGCCATCATTTTAGCGGCGATTTTTGAAACTCTGGGGTCGATCGCCCTTGGAGGAAATGTATCTGGCACTATACGAGGCGGCTTGTTTAACGCATCTGTGTATGATGGGTACGAAGAACTGCTTATGGTCGGACAACTGTCAGCACTAGCATGTGAGTTATCCCGTCAAATAGAAGTCTCGCGGACCTTTTTAAAAACTGTTTTACTTGTCCGACTTTTTTTCTCGCATTCGAATGAGTACATCGTTGTAGCCAGGGCTCTCTCAATAGGGGACCTTTACAAAAAAGGACAATAGGGTCCCCGATTGAGAAAGGTCCCTGTTTGAAAATCGTGTACAAAACCAATGGGAGGCCTTCCGAAAAAGTTAAAGTACAAACAGAAGAGGACAATAGGAGGTCCCCGATTGCACCCATTTACACACTTGTGTGTGTGTGAGTTTGTATATGCCGGCAATCGTGGACCTGGGACAAAAGAATTCGAGCGTAGACAAAGGGGTCCACGTTTGACCTAACGTCCACGATTGAAAATCGTGTACAAAACCAATGGGAGGCCTTCCGAAAAAGTTAGAGTATAAACAAAAGAGGAACAATGGGAGGTCCACGATTGCACCCGTTTACATGACTGTGTGTGTGTGTGTGTGTGTGGGGGGGGGGGGGGGGGGGGGGGGTCGCTTAATATAGGACTCGAAAGCTTTGTTCCGCTGCCGCAATCTGCATGCGTTTAACACATGTTTTACTTGGCGCTCACTTGTTCTTAATGCATGGGAGAGACTGGGGGAGACGATTTTAATTTAATGAAACCATCAAATTCTTGATTTTCTCTTTCTCTAGCTGCTTGTGTGTGGCTACTCATTGCGACCGCAGTGTCATTTCCGGTGTCGGCCTCGCACAGCATTGTGGGTGCATCCCTGGGTTTCCATCTTGTGATGTTTCTTGGCGAGGGAGTAGACTGGTTCGTTATCGGTAAAATAGGTGAGTTCATTGGCGCATCTTTATGGTGTACATCGGGGAAAGATAGAATAGAAAAACGGGACAGGATAATCGGTCCTCTATTTGCAATTTGTCCTCGGTTGGAAAATGTGTACAAAATCAATGACAGACGTTGAAAAAAGTAGAGTACAACGCAGATAAGTGATCAAAAGCACAAAAGAAGTCCTCGGTTATACACCGGGATAGCTGTTTCGTTTTGTCGCATTTTTAGCTCATTTACAAACATGAGGCAAACAAAACTGTAGGACACTGATTACTATTTTGTGTTTGCAATAACTTGGGACAATGATTTGTAAAAACAAGCAAAAGATTTGTAGACACAAAACTGGTGTTTGGGTGCATGTTGTATATATGTGGGTTTGTTTGTTGGTTGATTTGGTTCGTTGCTCGGTTGGTTGGTCGGTTAGGTCAGCAGTTCTTAATATTCCAACGATTTCCTTTTTCAAACGAGATACAGTGTATTAAAGATCTTACACAATCCCCGGGGGATGTTTTGAACACTTACCCACTTTCATCAAGAAGATTTAAAGAGCGTTACCGGCATTTGAAATGTTGAAATATTGGGCTTAATATTCAAATATCAGCAATTGTTTTTGTTTTCTCCTTCTAGCAATATCCTGGGTGGCGTCACCCTTTCTGTCTGGTATGGTGTCTTCAACAATATATTTCGTCTTAAAGTTTACAATGCTCGACAGGGTAAGTTTAAACTTACTTCTTGAAATTCTCAAAACCAAAAATGTATTTTTCCTTAAATACGTACTTTTTATTGGAAAGTACTCGTGATTTTTCACGCATGGTGTATTGGGGATAAAATTAGAGTTCTGTTGAAGAAAAGTCGATTCTTAAGACAGGACGTTTAGCTTTTACGATATTTTGACTAAAATTGAAGTAGCGCACTTATTTCCTCAAAAGGCAAAAATGGCATGTAATAATTAACGCTTTACTTAGCACAGAATCACGTCACTTGATTAAAGAAACATGGATAACGTGCTGTCATGAAGTACAACTATCCTCCTTTTAAAAAGAACTTTTCCATGAATTGGAAATGTGTTGCCATGTAGGAGGCACTGCCAGCCATAGCCTCGCCCTCGATCATACATCATTACGATTTTGGTTTGGCTTTTGTTCGCCTATTTCCAAAAAAAATTAAAGAAAAGTTGTTTTATGAATCTTTTTACAGGACTCGCAGTTGAAGTGGGGCCTGTACGGTGTTCCGTTTTGGTACTTCCTCGTTTTCTTTGTCAACAGCCTCTCGATACTGCTTGGGATTTCACAAGGTGAGGAAACACACAAAAAGAATCAATTGTCTCTTTGTGCCTCTTTTTTGAGACGGTTACAGTTAGCCTTGCGAGATCTGCCATGACATCGTACAATTACTCAAAGGTATACAGAGTAATCACATACGATTTACATCACACGAGCTAATTCTGATTTACCTCTTAAAAGGCTAGTGCTTCAAAGATTAGACCTGTCTGAATGAAAAACCTCAAACAAAATCACGTATATTGAATAAGAATAAAATGACATTAATTTTAATTTGTCGGTTTGGCTTTGGATTTCGTTCACAGTTAAAAACGCCACTTCTCTTGGAGTCTGGCTGTGTGTTCTCCTCGCTTTGGGTACGGGGTTGTTTGTAGCGCTAGCAGCCTTTGTGTTTCTGGTGCCGTATACAAAGAGGAAGGCCATAGGTAGGTCGCGATAGATCGTTTGTAGCCAATCAGAACATCTGACTTCTCGAAAATAAAAGTTTTGCTGTTTCACTTCTTTGCATGAAATATTGTTTTTATATCGCACTACGCAACAATAATGTAGTGAGTGCGCAGGCGCAAGGTACGTCACGAGTCTGGTTAACCAATGGCGGTTGGTCGAACTTGCTCCGTATGGCAACATTTACATATTACGTTTCATCACGTGTCAAAACCAAAGGTTCTGTATCCCCATGTGTGTGGAGAAATAAAAATAGCACTTTTCAGAATTGAGAACTGTCAATAAAGTTTGGGTTTGTGGTTTGTTTGATGATAAAATTAAGTTTTGATTTTGCTTTTTTTTTAAATGCAGTTGCTGAAGAGCTACACCAAAAGGAACTAGCAGAACAGGGAGGGCAATGGACGATCCCTGCCAAGAAGGGAGACATTGAACTTAAAGAAGGTAATGGCTATGTTCGAATTAGTCTTGGTTCAAGACGTCAGTGAATCGATTGTTGTTCGGGTACGCCTTCACACGACTGATTTTGACCTTAAACCGCTTGTATTAAAACCAGTCATTCCACTCTGAGACGTGTCATGAATATGCTTCTTTTCATCAAAAGTTCCCTAAAGATAATTCATAAAATAACTGGTTATTTTGGTGAGTGTTGGTGTAGGAATTAAATTTATAACAGTGTGAAAACTGTGGTGTTATATTTACACTACGTGGTATCTATATTGAACCATTCGTCCAAACACACCACATGGTGATATTTTAACACCACATGCAGTTTTGGCAGTGCAAGATGAGCCTTCTCCAAACTAGGCCTACTCCCGTATTCGTTTTCCTTCTTAAAACAAACAAAACGCTAACGGTGACACATTCATTTGAATTGTACAGCTACAGTGAGCCACGTTTACGACAATAAGTACACGACAGTTGACGAAGAAATGGCGAATGGCAGTGACTCTGACAACGACAGTAGCTCCGGTAGCAACAGGCGGATGAATAAGGCAAACCCAATCACAGGTAATCACACAGAAGGAACTTCCAGGCAATTTGATATATCCGTGTGGAATGCAGCAAACTGAGATTCAGAGTTGTATTCGAGTCCCTGCAAGTCCTTTCACAAGTCCTTTCGCAAGCCCAGTCAGAAGTCCTTTCATAAAGCCGGTCACAAGTAACTGGATGAATAATGACAAAGGAATGCCTTTGTCAAAGCTCATTTGAATAGCTTGTGATTAGGATTAGGACTGGAGGGCTTGTGATGGACTTGCAGGGACTTGCAGGGACTTGCAGGGACTTGTGAAAGGACTTGCAGGGACTCGAATACAACTCTGCTGAGATTATTATATTTCCTGTAACTGCTGGGTACAAAACAATTTCTTAGCACAAACAAATCTTGCTTAGCAAAACAGGTCACCATCCAAAACTCCATGTGATTTTCATGCTAAGCAAACAGCTGAATACCAGTTACAAGCAATATACATCACATGAATTTTGATTGATAATCCGGAACCGTATTTAGAGAGAAATATTGTTCATTTTTCAGCATGTCTTTGCTTAGCAGCTCCGTAAAAATAATCCCAGGTTATAAGTGCATTGTGTGCTGATGTAGCTCATCCCAAGCCTAAGCTATAACCCTTTGAAAGAGTCGTTGTCCCTTGTTTTGAGAAAATGAAAGCTTTATAGCCTGTGAACTGCAGAAAACTGCAGTATTATGGTAACATGTTTTTGTGCTATAAGCACATTTTTTTATGAACTGTAGGAACTATCAATACGTCACTGTAGTAATCATTACGTCGGCTTTTTAGATATAAAACTTCGGATGTACCTTTGTTTGTCGGATGTTTGTTAAACAAATAAATTGCTTTCCCGGTGGAAAGTTTTTGTCATACAGCGATTTTTCGCTGATTTCCACTCCATTCACACGTCACAATTTCATTGTATAACATAATTTACCTGTCTGCCTTTCCGCAGCACCTCTCGAGTACAATGACGTCAGAGGTCAAAGGACGGAATCCAAGTTGTCCAGCGTGTCAAGGGTCACGTTCAGGGCAGACGTCGAAGAGGAGGAGGACACGGGGATCTTCCACGTGGACAAGAAGTCTGAGGACTGGGTGGCTGTCAGGGACACAGTGGCGGTGACCGTGATCTGCGGCCCACTCCAGGGGCTATCGGCCTGCTTCGCCGCCTTCTCCCACGGCGGTAACGACGTCAGGTAACCGCTCTAGCAATTAGGAACATTTACGGCAATAGTCTGATCTATTTAATAAGCGCCTCCCACTGATGCATTGACCACTCACAGCCACGCGAGCGAAATTTCAATTGTGGCAGAAGATTAATACACATTTTCCCGCCTTTTTATATAGCAATTCCATTGGTCCACTGATCGGGCTCTATCTGACCTACCAAGAGGGGAGAATCAACGTCGACACGGCCACTCCAGTATGGATCCTCTTGTTCGGCGGTTTTGGCATTGCAGTCGGCCTCGCGGTCCTGGGAAGGAGGGTGATCAAGACCATCGGGACTGACCTGACGCCTATGACTCCATCTACGTAAGTGATTAATGAACCTTGGCACCCAATTTGGAAATCAGTTTATCTTTGGTGATAAAAATTGTTGAGCTCTGATTGGACAGATTTTCCAGATTTTGCAGGCTAATCAGATTTTGTTTGTTGTTGTTTTGGGGTTCTTTGTTGTTTTTTGTTTTGTTTTTTTAGTAGAGGGAAATTTTGCAGGTGCCCTATGTCGAGTAGGTCCCACTAACTCTGGTTGTTAGAGCCAGCGGTTGTAACTCGATATGACGGTCAGTAGGCCTAAGCACTGACCGTCATCATGCTCCGGATGACGGTCAATATACATACTGACCAAATCATCGAGTTAATTAATATCGCTGGCTCTTCTATGAACCACACTAATTTGTCTTTTTTCAAGGATTAGTTGCTATGGTGTATCCGCAATATTTCTCTCTCGGCGCACTCTTCACCATTCAAAAACTCAAACTTTGTTTCACAATTTAGGCCTACACAGAGGCTTTACAACCAATCAGTCTATTCGTTTCTTGAAATAATCAATCCAGATGTAGGGCTAATCAGATTTTCTGTTTTCCTACTTACCCAGGGGCTTTGCTATCAACCTGGGTGCAGCCACCACCGTTCTGATCGCCTCCAACCTGAGCATCCCCGTCAGCACTACGCACTGCCTGGTCGGCTCGGTGGCCTTTGTGGGCTTCATCCGGGCTCGGAAAGCCATGGATTTGAAGCTATTTACTGGGATCGTGAGTGCCTGGATCATCACGCTGCCAGTCACCGTGTTAATGTCTGCAGCGTTCATGGGTATGATTCAGCACGCTGTGCCCGGTGGATGCGAAATACAACGGCTTCAGTACCCGCCATCAAACAATACGATGTTCAACTCAACGGTTGCAATGGTTACTGAATAAATAAGGCCCACAGAAAGCGTTTTATAAACGTTTAGTCTCGCAAGCAGAATTAGAATCCTGAATTTGAAGTTTTGCGCTTGAGGGGGGAAAAAGTGGAATAACCATGCCAGATGATGTACTGGTGCATGCACATTGACAGTTTTAAGCGCTTGGCGCTCTACTCGGAACGCGGCCATCTTTAATTCACCGTTTCGCCAAACTCTGGTTTGGGCTCGGGCTTCGGCTTCGCGTAATTTTATGTACCCATATTTGGCAAGATCTTGGATACTGTGTTTGCTACATGTATATAAAAGTCTTATGTTTTAATCCGGAGCCAGAGTCTGTTAATATATTTACGTATTCAATGCTTTAGATGGGCAATGGGACTGGGGAATAGCTGGAGACGAAGCCGAAGCCCAAGCCGAAGCCAGGGTTGGAAAAAAACCTAATCTCCATTGAGATCAATGGTTTTTCCCGTAGAGCGCCACCGAGAGACAGATTATTTCTGGAGTGCACGTAGTAACATTCTTCATTGGCGCTCTTATCTTGTAGACGCAGATTTAGCGTACGCATAGGCCCACACGTTGTTCCCTTTGGTTGGAAGTAAAACATCTGCATAGGTTTTTAAAACACACGAGTTTTTTTGGACATGCAAGAAATTTGAGCACAAGCAGTTCATGAATTGGGAAGCATTTTTATGGCTTTATGGCCTCTTTCTGCAAACAGTTGGGAGTTTGACATAGAACTCGATCGGTTTATTTAAATTAAGTCGTTTGCCCTTTCTGCTGTTGGTTCATTTCAGGAAAACCTTACAGTTATACTCGGGTGGGAATCGAACTCCTGTTAACTGGTGCAGATGTATAGCCACATAGATCCAGCAAACTCGATCGTCGAGTGGTAAAGACGTCTGTGTTAAATAACAAGAGGTCGTAGGTTCGAGTCACTTTCGAGTATGCCTGAGACGTTTTTTTACCGGTTCTCGGAAAGCACTGAGCATGACGTTCTGCCGTAGAATGTTTTTGTATCAGGAAGTGCAAATCAAGTTTACTTAATTTATCAAGACTGTACACGCATACCAATCCGCTACATCTGTCAACTCAAAGTGAACAATACTGTATAAATACTAACGACTTGTACAGATCTGTAATCATACTTATATTTTACTATAATTAAAAAGGTGCAAGTACGTACACGTACTTTTTATGCAAAAACAAAAATCTAGTTAACGTGACTTACTAATTGCAGGCTACATGTATATAAAAGTATAGTGAGGGTATAGTTTATCAATTTGGAATAAATTTGTAAACAAAACTGACGACTAGAGGGTAGTTGACATTATGTTTCTTTCTTTGTCGTCTACAATCTAAAAATATGAAATCAGTGTAGTATGACCACCTCATCCGAGTCTGAGCAAAGCCCGAGTTTATTTCCTTCAAAATTAAGCATTCTTTTAAACAAGCACCCACGACAATTGGCTAACTTTACCTACGTATAACGTCTGGCACAAAATGCAAAAACATATTGAGTTGTACAATTTACATCAGGCGATGTTGGCTATATGTGCAGGATAGTATAGAGACCCTGTCTACAAACGACAGCTGGAAACAACCAGAAAAATGAGGAATAATTCAATAAGCCAGTTCGGTATTTCAACTGCGCATGTACACAATGATATTTTATCCCGAATGACTTGCGTGACCTAATGCGCGCGTATGAACGCAAAAGGTGGCCGCACAACGCGCAATTGTTAAATTCAATCAGAATAGGCGTTCGCGAAACATGGTGTCACATTACGTCAGCAATTTTATCCCGAATAACCTTTGACCTTTGAGATACCGAACTGGGGTGCATTCCACTCACGCGAACGTTGCCAACGTTGGCCAACGTTGGCCAACGTTAGCGTTGTTCGCGTGAGTGGAACGCAATGTGCGCCAATTATGTTGGCGAAAGTTAGCGAAAACGGCGAACGACATTCGGAGCTGTTCGCTGCTGGCCGGTGACGTATTTTAAAGATGGTAGAGAGGTAAGCAGACGACAGTTTTCTTGAATCTTGTCATGGAAATGATTTACGTTTCATACTTTTCGTTAATGGTGGATCCCAATGATCTGATATATTTCTGGGGACGAATCACAAGGAATTGACATAAATTCTTTTAAAATCTGTGCAGCCGCCAAACAAACGATGTCACTGTCACTGGGCGCCGCCATTTTGACAACGTAATTTATGGAATTTCGCTCACACCCCGTTCCACTTCGACTGGCGCCAACTAAAAACGTAGGCAAACATTCGCGCAAACAGTTCGCGTGAGTGGAACGCAGCCCACGCTTATTTGGGTCTGATCGCTGATAAAATGATCAGAGCGCTGTAAGTTTGCATATAGAGGGCGCTATGCTTGTTATGAAGGGCCCATCAGGTTGCACACAGGTAAATCGACTTCCATAGACCACAGTGATAAATACGCCAACTTCCAAAATTCAGGGAAAATACTTAGGACTCTCCAATGTGTTTGAGACACACCAAAAATTTAAGCATATTTATAATTTACCAGTTTCTGTTCAATTTTGTGGGGATTAACCGATGACCTTTGGGAGAAATTTCCATGCAAAGATGTTCCTCCCTAAAAGTAGCCATGTAGCCCACTGCTAGAGTGAAAGATGATGCCTACGCCCCATTGTAAAATAGAGCACTTTTATGGCCCAGTATCCATCCGAATTCCACAGTAATACAAGCTGGCAGTCCTGTGCACGGCTTCCAGCCTTCTCTTTTACAAACCCTCAAGTTCATGGCTCTCAAAATGCTCTAACAGCAGAGAATTTAAGGACTCGGAAATCGTGCTTTGGCCGGCGTAGGCATTTTTCGAACGATTTACTGGCCTGCTTTGTCTGTGGGATTGCAAATCCGTTAGAAAACGCAATAGTGTTGTAAACAAAATAGGCCACGATTCAGTAGCGTATCCAGCTTTTTGTGCCAGGGAGGGCAACAACGTCTGAATCGTCTTAAAATCGTCTTAAAAAAACACTATTTCTTTTTTATGACGCCTTAAATGCCGCCAGGGGGGAAGTCGACCCCCCCCCCCCCCCCCCGGATACGCCACTGCCACGATCGCCGGAACATAATTTGCTTGTCAGGATTGTTCAGGCAATTGAGTAAAAGGGGACATTTTTCAGACTTGGCCTCGAAATGTTTGGAGTTGGCCGTCGCATGCAACAGAGCCCTCATTCGATAACAAAATGTCGCCTATTCAGTTCATATTCTACTTAACTGCGCCCTCTCGTGGTTTTGTTGGGAGATTTTCAGAGTTGGTTTTCTTGTTTCCCTCGCACTTGCCGCACATGCAGCTGTTCATGTGGGTTAGACTTTGAAGTAGTGTAAACTTATAATTATAATCAGCTGAGAAGATATTTTCCCTCATACCGCACAGAGTATAGATTTGTCTGTGGGGCAGCAATTAAACTTGATGAGTAATTCTTTGATTACAGATAATCCTCCTGGCAAACCCTCTTGGGGTCTTTTGCTTACTTGGCCACTTGGGGTTGTCTTTCCATTTCCTGTTTATCCTTGCCACATCCCTCTGTTTCTTCTATTGCCCACTTACCACCCCCCCCCCCCTCCCTTTCACCACATTCATTTATTCCCTTTCCCCAGCTTCATCCCTCTCATATAATCCCTCCCCTCCTTCATCCTTACCCTTACCACACTCCTTTGTTCATTGGTTCCTTGCTGTCCCTTCTCCTCCCTTTGATGTTCACCCACTGTCACTCTCCTTTAAATCCCTCTTTTGTGTTTCTCCACCCACCCCCTCTTGCATGTGTGTTCCCTACATGTTTGTTTTATTACACTGTCATTTGAAAGAACTTTCTTAATTAAGTTCGAAACGTCAGGCCAGCTTTTTTTTTAATTCTTTGTTTACGTAGCTTAGGGAACATTTTTTGTCGACATTTCCATTGGGCTTTGTCACTATGAACATCTAACAAAAGAAAATCCACGCAGTCCTTTGTTACAAACAAAGGACTGCGTGGGTTTTCTTTTGTTAGATGTTCATAGTGTGTGTGGATTAAAAATGCATTTAGGCATATTACTACATTCTAGTTTCAGTGTAGTCGTCCAAGAAATAATAACTGATGGAACACAGTACGGTATTATTATAATTAATCAACTAATGCTTGAAACGTGAAATTGAACAAAACATCGATCTTGTTCTTTGTCACACTCAGACACCTTTTATTTTCTGGTTCCCCGAAAACTGGTCTGTTGTGTCAAGTGGATTTGTAAAACAGCATTTTGTTGCAAGTGCAGTTGAGCCTCGTTCGCAAACAGGCATAAATGAAAGGAAATTAAAGCATGTAGAGCCAATGCTGGAGATTTTTCACTAACATTTCGTAAAGACAAAGAACTCTTTGTTCTTATTTTAAATAGACATGTAAGGATCAGGTGTCAATATTCTATAAGTGACTACATTCATTTCCAAATTTCAGATTCAAAGTGAGTTTGGGTGCAAAGCGATTTTTGGCGAGTGTATCTAATTTTTGAAAAACTGCATTATGTAATGGGCCTCAAAAGACAAATTATATACACTGTAAAAAAGTTGGGCAAAGTTTGACAAATTTCTTTGCCTCAAAGTTGGTGCAAATATCAACAAATTATATTAATCTAACTATCAAATATCATTCTGAACTATTTTATCTAAAAGCAAAAGTAAAAACGAATATTAAGCAAAAAAGCTGCAGCGGTGTGAATTATTAGAGCGATATAAACAAATACAAAAGTTAAAGTTTGAAAATGAATACATTGCGGAGCACAGGCTTCACGGTATTTGGTGGCATAGGTCTACAGTAAACATATTTCTACAAAAGTGCTTACTTTCTAGGCCGTTTACACTGAACAACCAATTATCTATTCAGATGTTTATACATGGAGAGATCATGGGATTTTACCTTTAGCTAACTAGAATAAACACCAATTTGTGTTTTCAGATTGGTTAAACGTAAAAAAAAAATCACATCCTTCGCTTTTGTTAAAGTCATGCATCATTGTCGTTTGTTAGTCTATTAAGGAATGCTTCAAGAGTTGACGTTGTCAACACGAGAGGAGAGTTCACGGTGAAGGAAGTGGAACGTGAAACTCGGACGTGCAGTTTGTGTAGTATACCAACAATGTTCTCACTATGGCGAACATCAACATGTCTTATCGCAAATGTCTTCGATTTGGCTCTGCTCGTGTCAGATGAAGTTTGCAGAGGTGGTTACGATCGAAATGTTACGTTAATTAGGTCCAGCATTGTTCATGAGCATTTTCCATATACAAAGATGGCGTCCATGATCCAGTTAGCTGAAGGTGGTCCCGTCTTCGACTACAGGCTGGGTCGAGATCACCTGCAGATATGTGCAGGTGACTTCATGCGTCTGGTGGAGGGGTCTTTAAGGTTAGATCCTAGCCATGAACTTGGATGATTGGCGAGGCACGCGCCTACGTTGCTGAAGGTAGGGTAAACTGAGAATGTGAAGAAGGGAGATTCGTGCAGCGATGAACTTCAAGTTGTCGATGAGTTTCAAAATTCAGGGAGCGAAAGTCTTGGGGGTAGATAGTTAGCGGGAAGATTTCATGAGGCCATCACTATTCCGGAGCTGTGAGTGTGTAGGGTTACACGCGAGCCATAGACTGACCCATCCCCAACCCAGTGGAGTTGCGCATTTCAGCCCCCTCCTGCGCAATGGCGCAAGGGCAACAGAAGAATGAAACTAGCAAGTCGTTGATGTCATCCCCTTCGATTCCACGCTGCTCCCGGATCTTTCCCCGGATCACAAAGAGCGTATAGATGTCGAGGACCGGGACTAGCTGGGATAGGCCGCATATGAGGCAGTCCTCCCCCACTGCCTCGCTGTTCTTGCCGTGGACATAGCAGGGCACGAAGAAGGACATCAAACACAGCCCGATGTTGGAGAAACAGCCAAACAACCCTTGCTGCCACTGGCCCATTTTTATCTTGCAGAAACTCCCAAATTCACAGAAGAAAACTACCAAACGGTGTCCCTGCTAAGGACTTTAAAGTCTCAATACAGGTCGTACTTAAATGAATCTGTTGGGCGTGTCTGCGCACGATCTCGTGTGGCAAAAATGGCGGTGAAAAATTTCTACCTGGGTGTTGCCCGGCTTGCTGTGATGTCACAAACCACTAGTGTCACGTGCTAACATTAGCCTGGGCTAAGTTGACATTTCGCGCTATCGGGTCACATGAATTTTTTGTCATTTTAATCGATATGACCTATAGCGAATGGTCTATCATTCCATTGGAAAATATGAACTGTGGTGGCGACTCATTGTGTCATGGGAGAAATTTCTCCTATAAAAAAACAGGACTTTAAAAATAGTCTGCCAAATGTACATTCACGCATTTTGCGTGAATAAGCTCCTCCCCTCACACTATGAACATCTAACAAAAGAAAACCCACGCAGTCCTTTGTTACAAACAAAGGACTGCGTGGGTTTTCTTTTGTTAGATGTTCATAGTGTCAACCTTTTGTTGATGTACCCTATAGCTACACCTCCTCTCTTTCCTATCGTTGAAAAGGTACCGTATACTTAGGGACATTTTTTTTCTTTTCGTATTTGGACGTAATTTTGATCCGGACGTGCAGTGTAAACGAATGGAGTACGCGCCCGTGTAGCTTTAAGCGCTGTCCACAGAGTCGACCTTACTTGTTTGGATCCGTAAGTCAATACTACTTAGGGGGTCCTACAAAGTGGAGACAGTCATGATCCCTTTTGAAATGTCGAGTCTGTTTAGTATTGTTTGAAGCATGGTGGAGCTATATAGTTGTAAGTTGGAAGGTGTGTTACGGGTATAGGCCCTACTATGAAAAGACATCTCTTTTGTAAGGAAGTAAATGGAGAGATAAGGTCTTATCTCACTATCAATTCTTTTCAGAGCCAATTAAAATTCCTAAAAGAAGAGATATCTTTCCATGGTGTACCCGCAATTCACCTTCCAGCTTGAATAATTATGGTTTTCACAATTTAACGCCATGGTTTCCTCTTATCTTTTTTTTTTAGGTTGTCCTCGTTTACCCACCCCCGTTTTTCTTTAGCTCCTCCACCAACCTCGTTCCCATGGTGTCGAGGAGCGCCCTCACTTGAAAATATAGTAAGCCTTGGGAACGAGGTTTCTCCTCCACCTCTTTCTTCCCTCTAGGACTTCTGTGTAATACAGAGTGGTGCCCTTAGCGCTTTGATTGTGTGCAGGCTGCACTGTATGAAGCGCCAGTCTGATTGTCCGGATGTCCGGATGTCCGGATGTCCGGATTTCGATGATTCGGTTTGTCCCCATTTCTCCATAAATGGTACACATTATGGCAGACATTTTACACACAGACCTTGGAAATAAGTTAAGTAAATAATCAAAGACATTAAATTTGGCAGGATTTCAGGGCATGGTGTGCCTTTAAGAGATAATAATGGGTTAGAAAATTAGGCAAAACCTCTGATATCTGTGTCAAAAAGTCCAATCTGTTTTTGAAGGCGCTGATAGATTTGGCATTGACTGACGGAGACAAAGTATTCCATGTATTGATAACCCGTTGGCGAAAAAATGTACTGAAAGTTACAGCTGAAGGAATTGCCCAGGTCCCTGTATTTTCTTTGAGTGTTTTTTGTGCCAGCCGGAAAAATGGAATAGGGGTTTTCTATCCTACGGTTTGTGAAATTAGTTAATATCGTTGTTTTGAGCCTTTGTATCGTAGGAAGCACACAAAGAGAAAGTAAGAAATTTGCCGTGCAAAACTACAACCATCCAAATTTGTTATCGACAAAATTATAAATTGGCACAATAACCTAATTATCATGAAGTATCTTTATTGTGTCCCATTCAACTCTCCTTAATCATTCCATTAAAAAACATTCTTCTGCCTCTCTCACTAATAGGCCTATTGGTACAACTTATTGTATCCTTATTTATGATTCCCTTGTGGTTTCTTTGCTAGTTATAAAACAGTTAGTTATTTGTATTTGTTGTTATCTGTTACCGCACCCATTTGACATTTTGAGCGTTCCTGTCTAGAAAAACTGAATGGTCTTTCAGCAAACAGTTCCAAAGTTCTGATGGTTGACTTTGCCCCGATAATGTGTTGACATATCACCTACGTACCAAACATCATCACTGCTTTCGTTTCTGAACGCTACAGCCGAAAATATGAACGTAAACACTTGGAGAAACAATTGATATAACGGCGTGTGGAGGGGTGCACATAGGAAGTTACATGGGTAACAGCCCTATGTTCCGACACCCCTATGTTCCGACACCCCTATGTTCCGACACCCCTATGTTCCGACACCCCTATGCTCCGACACCCCTATGCTCCGACACCCCTATGCTCCGACACCCGAAAATAAGGTTATGTTGGCCTGTTGAGACTGGTATGTTGGTGACAGGAGGGCCCACATTCATGGCTGTCTCACCGTATAAAAAATCGACGCTCGCGGAAGAAGGAAATTTTGCGCTTTATACATCAGTTAGCAAGAAATTTTTGTCAGTGCGCATGCGTGTTTCGCGTTAAAGGTTTTCGCTTAATACGAAATCGGCGCTTGCCCGCGCAGATTGGTAAACGCAAGCGCAGAATTCCGCGGTTGACTCAGCCATGAAACGGGGCCAAGCTGGCTGAGGAAAGCAATGCATTTGGTGCCAGAAACGAGTTCTCAAGTAGGCCTAGTGGATCAACAAAGGTCAACGTCAGTTGTGGCCCTATGCAGGACTCTTTTTATGTGCTGCACGGCTAGGGCTACGTCAGTTGTTGAGTGTTACATAGTGGTTAGTTTTCTGTAAAACTTCTCAGTGCAACCTAAAATAATAAAGCAATAATCCGCAAGGGGAAACTGTCTGGATAATTTTTAAAATCAGATTCGGGTGCAAAAAGAACGGGCCTTTCTCATGAAAAATGTAAATTGCACATAGCGCGTGTGCACTGCAAAGAACCGACGCTTACAGAAGGCTTGTAAGCGTATTTTAAAGGTTAGCAAGGAATTTTGGCTTGTGTGCGTGCGCACTTAACGTAACACGGCATTTACACAGCTAACGCAGAATTTCGGCGCTTGCCTTTTAAGCGAAGAATGGTGATCGCAAGCACACAACTCTGCGGTAAGCAGCCATGAAAATGGCTCCACCATGTTGGCAAAGGCATATTGCGTCATTTTGTATAAGTCTATGTTATCTGCAGGCGGGTCCCGTTATTATTTTGCAGGCCCGGTAGCCAATGCACATGGGGGTGGGGGTGGTTTGTTTTTCACTATTTTCTCCTCACTCAGACAACGGATTGAGCCCATACTTTTATTTTAATTTTATTTTTTAAGAGGGCCTTATAACACAGGAATAACACAGAGAAGTCAATGGCTAGCGGGGAACAAAGGATTTTTCTCACAGTATTTGGAAGAGATGACAAACAGTGGATTGGTCACTTAATTCCCATTATGGTAGGGTTAAGGAACATACGTATATGTGTCGGAACAAAGAGGTGTCGGAACATAGGGGTGTCGGAACATAGGTTGAGTTGTCGGAACATAGCGTGTCGGAACATAGGGGTGTCGAAACATAGGTTTAGTTGTCAGAACATAGGGGTGTCGGAACATAGTGGTGTCGGAACATAGGGGTGTAACCGTTACATGTATATATAGCACACTGGAAGCGGCTGAACAATATTGCCATCTGTCCCCCTTACTAAACGCACCCATGTACATAACAGTAAAGCGTGTTCGTGTTTAACCCTCGACCGAACCAAGGCACTGCAGCGGAAGTAGTCTTTTCGGTTTTGTTTAATGACTAAAACATTTTTGGGCCAATATTGCTCAATGTTTTTTGAACTTCAGTCGAAACCCATAGTTTGAGACTGTGCAATCTAATTTAACACAGGTGTCACACACCAGACATGCCAGCCCTGAGAAAGTAAGCCCTCTGGCATGTGTTTGGCTAAGCCCCATTCAAGTGTGTGTTTATCTGATGCCTTTGTAGTCGGTATACACCGGGTTGCCCCCTGGGCAGACCGCCAGAGAAATCAATCAATATATTTTATCTTGAAAAAAATACACGTACTTTCGGCTTTGAAAATGTGAACTTTTTATCATTTTTCTGTGTAAACGCACCGATTGAGCGCCCTCGCGTCGACTCTTTTGACTGTAACTCCTTACTAGAGTATCGAATCGTACGGGGTTGAACGGAATCGAATAGCTCAGATCCTCCTCTTTCCTTACATGTAAAACCTGTTATGATTGGTTGAAAAAAACCTACGTACTTTTCACAAAGAAAAAAGTGGCCAATGACAACTTTCGATCGATAAGGCATTGTTCGAGACTTACATCGATCTACCATTGCTTACCACGCGTTACATGATCTTGGACTCTGCTCATCACCCGTTTTACAAGACATATTTTCTTCGATTTTACTGTAACTAAGACATTTAACAAATATCCATTTGTGAATCAGTTATCTGGGATTAAAACTGTATTCTTTTGAGGAGTTAATTTCATTTTGAAATAATGTAAATTTGGAACTGAATACTGTTCATTTAAGGCAGCTACAGAAATATGTGATGCAAAGAATGTACACTTGTTTATTGGGCCGTACCATTTTGTATGTGGGGAGTATATATATGCATGTACACCCACATACGTATGTCTTTTCCAAAATAATTGAGATTTTTTGTTGTTTAGAAAATTAAACAATTACTAAACTTAACTATATCTTTGTTTCCTACTTGCAGCTATAAACCAGTGCCTGTGTTTATGCATGCCCTCGTGCAAACATGTTTTGTTTTACCCATTTTGTGAATGGAGTGTGCCGGGCCACATTTCAGGGCCGAACGCACAGCTAGCTACACAGGGCCAGCGTTAATCCAATTTAATAACCCTAGACCTCTGTGGTATACTCTACGCGCGAGATTTAAACTGTGAAATTAAGTGAACAAAAGTGGGGTTAACAAATTCATATGCAGTGCCTTCGTGTCATCGTGTATATTTTTTTACAAAGACGCCTCCAGGGTTGACGTTTTGCGTCAGTCATTTTCCATTTAGAAGTAACTCATAGTTTTCCAGGCATTTGGGGCCAAATTAAGGGTACATTGGAGATGATTGATTTCCAGCCATTCTGTTTTTAAATCTCTACCGAAATTGTGCTCTTTAAATAAAAAAGCACAATGTTGACAAGGAGGCCGAGGACGGTGTCAATGCAGGGTTGGGGGTGGGTGCAGGGGTTCAAACTTTAATCCTTTCCATCAAGCGGTTTGGTTGAACGACAGGTGTCAAGACCATTACCCATTCTTTCAAGGGGATACCTATACCTTGGTTTTACTCTGAACTTAGCGTATGTTTGGCTTGACACGTGCTTAAAATAATGCAACACAATTCGCTTGCAGTATTTTATTTTATTTTTATCACGTGACGGCTGAACTTTCCAAAATTGTTTAAAATACAAAATAAGTTTCTTTGGTTGGACCTAATGGACGTATAATGAATATCACAGAACTAAGTTTATAACATGTACAGCTTGGTGATTCACGTACATTTTTAAAGGTTCGTCAACCACTCAAACATTGTTTTTTGTCTCTTCATTTTGAGCAAATTTTATGAAACCCAAGCACAAACATTTGCTTAACACAAAAAATTCCAGCTTAGTATAAAAACAGGTTACCAGCCAAAACTCCATGTAATTTTTATGTCAAGCGAACAGCTGAATACCAGTCACAAGCAATATAATCACATGAAAATTTGGTTAGTATTCCCGTGTGTATATACCCAAGAAGACTTTTCATGCTAAGCAGATTTTAGTTTACGAATTTGACTAAAACAAAGAATGTTGACATTCTTAGAAAAACAGGTAAACAGATTTGATATTAATATCGTTATCGTTTTGATATATTAAAATATGATTCGACATGGTTTATACTGGTTTTAAACTTGCTAATTCTATGAAAATTAAATTATTTGCAGCTCCAAATACTGTTATGGATTTTAAATCAATTTACGAATTTCTTTTGTATAATAAAAAAAAAATTCCTACTTACATTTTCATGTTCTTGTTAACATTTGGAATCATCATTTCAAACAAAATGAACGTGAACTTGTTTTCGCTGTGGGTTATTTAGTATGGGATATTATGAGATATATACATACCATGGGATAGTAGTATTGAGTATTTATCATAGGGTTCGAATGTTAATTCTTTGTTTACGTAGCTTAGGGGACATTTTTGTCGACATTTCCATTGGGCGTTGTGTGGATTAAAAATGCATTTATTTACTGCATTTTTGGTCCGTTTCAGTGTACAGTTGTCCAAGAAATAATAACTGATGGAACACAGTACGGTATTATTATAATTAATCAACTAATGCTTGAAACGTAAAATTGAACAAAACATCGATCTTGTTCTTTGTCACACTCGGACACCTTTGATTGTCTGGTTCCCCGAAAACTGGTCTGTTGTGTCAAGTGGATTTTACAAACAGCATTTTGTAGCAAGTGCAGTTGAGCCTCGTTCGCAAACAGGCATAAATGAAAGGAAATTAAAGCATGTAGAGCCCATGCTGGAGATTTGTTACCATAATTTCGTAAAGACAAAGACCTCTTTGTTCTTATTTTTAAATCGACATGTAAGGATCGGGTGTCAATATTTTGAAAGTGACTACAAAATAAAGTTTGACAGTATTATAAAAGAAAATTCGGGAGACTTAAACCATTACAAAGTCAAAATTTACGCTCAACCAAATTAAGTGAAGGTCAACTAAAACATACATTTCCAAATTTTAGATTCAAAGTGAGTTTGGGTGCTATTAATGCAAACTTTGGCGAGTGTAGTCCTAATTTGTGAAAATTAAAGTTGTAATTGGCCTCAAAAGACAAATTATATAAATCTAATTATCGATTATCATTCTGAACTATTTATCATATCTAAAAGCAAATGTAAACAATGAGCAAAAAAGCTGCAGCGGTGTGAATTATTAGAGCGATAAAAAATACAAAAGTTAAAGTTTGAAAATGAATACATTGCGGAGCAGATACTTCACGGTAAATTAGATGCATAACCAGGCCTACAGTACACACATTTCTACAAAAGTGCTTACTTTCTAGGCCGTTTACACTGAACAATCAATGATTATTCAGATGTTTATACATGGAGAGATCATGAGATTTTACCTTTAGCTAACTAGTATAAACACCAATTTGTGTTTTCAGATTGGTTAAACGTAAACAAATCACCTCCTTCGCTTTTGTTAAAGTCATGCAGCTTCATTATAGTTTATCAGTCTACCAATGGATGCTCCAAGGGTTGACGTGGTCAATACGAAAGGAGAGTTGATGGTCAAGTGTGACGTGCATTTTGTGTAGGATAAAGTATACTGACAATGTTCTTACTATAGCGAACACTTATCGCAAATGTCTTCGATTTGGCTCTGCTCGTGTCAGATGAAGTTGATATTATATAATGCTTATGACCGGGAATTCTGGATCCGAAACTAGGTCTGGTCGAGCCGTTACGTTACGTTAATTTGGTCCAGCATTGTTCATTTTTTCCATATACAAAGATGGCGTCCATGATCCAGTTAGGCGGTGGCTGCCAGCCGAAGGTGGTCCCATCTTCGACTGCAGGCTGGGTTAAGATCTGCAGGTGACTTCATGCGTCTGGTGGAGGGGTCTTTAAGGTTAGATCCTAGCCATAGCAACTTGGATGATTGGCGAGGCACGCGCCTACGTTGCTGATGGTAGTGTAAACTGAGAATGTGAAGAAGGGAGATTCGTGCAGCGATGAACTTCAAGTTGTCGATGAGTTTCAAAAATCAGAGAGCGAAAGTCTTATATAGTTAGCGGAAAGATTTCATGAGGCTATGATCACTGTTGCGGAGTGTCAACTGAGCTGCGAGTGCGTTGGGTTACACGCGAGCCATAGACTGACCCATCCCCAACCCCGTGGACTCGCGCATTTCAGCCCCCTCCTGCGCAACGGCGCAAGGGCAACAAAAGCATATGACTAGCAAGTCGTTGGTGGTGTCCCCTTCGATTCCACGCTGCTCCCGGATCTTTCCCCGGATCACAAAGCGCGCATAGATGTTGAGGATCGGGACCAGCTGGGATAGGCCGCACTTCAGGCAGTCCTCTGCCACTGCCTCGCTGTTCTTGCCGTGGACATAGCAGGGCACGAAGAAGGACATCAAACACAGCCCGATGTTGGAGAAACAGCCAAACAACCCTTGCTGCCACTGGCCCATTTTTATCTTGCAGAAAATCCCAAATTCACAGAAGAAAACTACCAAACGGTGTCCCTGCTAAGGACTTTAAAGTCTCAATATAACAGGTCGTACTTAAATGAATCTGTTGGGCGTGTTTGCGCACGATCTGTGGCAAAAATGGCGGTGAACAATTTCTACCTGGGTGTTGCCCGGCTTGCTGTGATGTCACAACCCACTAGTGTCACGTGCTAACATTAGCCTGGGCTAAGTTGACATTTCGCGCTATCGGGTCACAGGAATTTTTTGTCATTTTAATCGATATGACCTATAGCGGATGCTTTATCATTCCATTGGAAAATATGAACTGTGGTGGCGACTCATTGTGTCATGGGAGAATTTTTTTCCTATAAAAAAAGAAAAGACTTTAAAAATAGTCTGCCAAATGTACATTCACACATTTTGCGTGAATAAGCTCCTCCCCTCAACCATTTTGTTGATGTACCCTATAGCCACACCTCTCTTTTCCTATCGTTGGAAATGTACCGTACTTAGAGAGAATCCTCTATTTTTTTCGTATTTGGACGTAATTTGGATCCGGACTTTTGTGTAATAAAGAGTGGTGCCCTTGGCGCTTTGATTGCGTACAGGCTGCACTTTATGAAGCGCCAGTCTGAATGTCCGGATGTCCGGATTTTGATGATTCGGTTTGTCCTCATTTCTCCATAAATGGTACACACAGACCTTGGGAATAGGTTAAGTAAATAATCAAAGACATTGAATTTGGCAGGATTTCAGGGCAGTGTGCCTTCAAAAGATAATAATGAGGTGAGGCAAAACCTCTGATATCTGTGTCAAAAAGTCCAATCTGTTTTTGAAGGCGCTGATAGATTTGGCATTGACTGACGAAGACAAAGTATTCCATGTATTGATAACCCGTTGGCTAAAAAATGTACTGAACTACAGCTAAAGGAATTGAGCAGGTCCCTGTCTGTGCATTTTCTTTGAGTGTTTTTTGTCCTAGCCGGAAACAAATTGAAATAGGGGTTTTCTATCCAACGGTTTGTGAAATTAGTTATCATCGTTGTTTTGAGCCTTTGTATTGTAGCAAGCACACAAAGAGAGAGAGTAAGAAATTTGCCGTGCAAAAATACAACCATCCAAATTTGTTATCGACAAAATTATAAATTGGCACAATAACCTAATTATCATAAAGTATCTTTTATGTCCAATTCAACTCTCCTGAATCATTCCATTAAATAGAATCATGCTTTTGCTTGCCTCTCTCTCTCTCTCTCTCTCATAATGGTACAACTTACCTTACCGGTATTGTACCATTATTTATGGTTCCCTTGTGGTTTGTTTGCTAGTTATAAAAACAGTTAGTTATTTGTATTTTGTTGTTATCTGTTCCCGCACCCATTTGCATTTTGAGCGTTCCCGTCTACAAAACTGAATGGTCTTTCAGCTCTAATGGTTGACTTTGCCCCGATAATGTGTTGACATAGTGGCGTCACCCATTGTGTATGTTCAGATTCAGTAAAACCATGGAGGAATGAGTTAATGTTTAACTGACGTTTTGCGTCAGTCATTTTGCATTTGGGGCCAATAGTCCAGTAAGAATTGACATGACAAAATAATGCCCAACCCCGACATTTCAGTTAACAAACGAATTTCTATACTCGGAAACCTTTTTATGGTTGCCCTGAACACACACACAAAATTCAACAAATTTTTACTTGGGGAAATGTGATTTTTAAGCTTTTAAAAATGTCGATTTTTACATGCGAATGTGTATACCCAACTACTGATGCCCAAATTGGAACAATGATTATAATACAGGCTCATCATTTGGTCAGAATCCAATATGGGCAATAAAGCATGTCACGTAAAACCCAATTTGTTCCTTTTTACAATCGAGTCACGGACTCAGTTATTGTCAAATTTTAACCGAACTGAGGTTATTAACCGGATTTATATTATTTTGCAGCAAGATAAAATAACTTGCCGACAATTTGTCCTTAGCTGACGTCTGGTTTTAGGTTTTTAAGCGATATTTTTGAAAAGTTCACATTTCTGTAATTAGGCTCAATACGGCTAATTCCCTAAAGTTTTACCCAGATTTTTTGCTGCTGTGCATTTCTTTGGTGGAGGGGGGCCGGGGAAGGCCTCAGTGGGGGTTGGGTGGGGGGGGGGGGGAGGGGGTGGGGAATCGTGACACAATGACCCTACACACATAACACCACTCTTAAACGGTAATTGAAATAAATTTCTATTTGGGTCATCTCTTCCCGATAATCTTGAAGAGTTTTGAGGGAAGAAGCCGTTTGGTACTTTAATAATCTTGGTCATAATCTTTATTAAGTTTTCGCCTTTGAAAATTTGCGAGAAACCTTTCCAAATCTTTCAAAGGGTATGATTTAGTATGTGTCGGAAATGCATGCCAATATAAATCGTGCATCCCTTTTGTTTTTTAACTAACATTTCTCAGAGGTCGATTTTGGTTGAATTTTTATGGGAGGTAGCTGGAGTCCCAATTAGCCTTTTAGAGGTATGGCGGACACAATAGGAGAGGGCGCTATTTTATTTGGGTATACCTTTTGTTAAACCACAGGAAATTTCAAAGTTGAAGATTAGGCATGATCTATGGATTGTACTATGGATTGTACTTTAAATCAAAACAGTATCTGATTCTGACTTTCACTGGAACACAATTCGCTCATAGCTCTTGGACTGTTTTGTTTTGTTTTGTTTTGTTTTATTTTATCACGTGACGGCTGAACTTTCCAATATTGTTTAAAATACAAAATGTTTTTTGTTGGACCCAATAGTCGTATAATGAATATCACAGAACTAAGTTTATAACATGTACAACTGGATGATTCACGTACATTTTTTAAGGTTCGTCAACCACTTAAAGATTTCTTTTTGTCTTATTTAGGGCAAATTTTACGAAAGAAAAATTTGCTTAACGCCAACAATTCTAGCTTAGTATAAAAACAGGTTACCAGCCAAAACTCCATGTAATTTTCATGTCAAGTGAAAAACAGCTGAATACCAGTCACAAGCAATATAATCACATGAAAATTTTGTTAGTATTCCCATTTGTATATACCCAAGAAGACTTTTCATGCTAAGCAAATTTGTGTGCTTAGCAGCGCCATGAAATTGGTCCTTGGTTTACGAATTTGACTAAAACAAAGAATGTTGACATTCTTAGAAAAACAGGTAAACAGATTTGATATTGAAATATGATTCGACATGGTTTATACTGGTTTTAGACTTGCTAATTCAATGAAAGTTAAATTATTTGCAGCTCTAAATACTGTTATGGATTATATAATTTCTTTCGTATAATATAAAAAATCCTATAGGCCTATACTCATTTTTTTAAATGTTTTTAACATTTGGGCTCATCATTTCAAACAAAATGCATGTGAAATTGTTTTCGCTGTGGGTTATTTAGTATGGGATATTTTATCAGATATATACATACCATGGGATAGTAGTATAGAGTATTGTATTTATCATGGGGTTCGAATGTTAACATGACAAAGAGGAGCTCTGTAATAGTATTTTGGGTATCATAATAAGAATGATTATCGCTAATTAGGAAAATATTATATAGAGTTCTGTTCCTCTTAATTTAATGCATATGCACATCGACTGGTTTTAAGGTTTCGACACAATGGCAGCTCAACTTTCTGAAGCAAAGCTTTCACAATATCTCACCAAAAGAAAGAATTTAAAACGTCTTTTCCCGAGCACGTACGTGTACACAAATTAATATTAAAATATTATAATATTATTTATTGAACAGAATCATTATCAACAGGCTCTCATATCGCACCGAGTATACACTGCAGAAAAGTTATCTCTGGAAGGGCCAAAAAAGACAAGTTAAACTTTATGTCATCCTCTACGCAAATTCCATAGGCTGACATAGGTTAATTAATTATTCAAATTAATTAATTAATTAATTAATTAATTAATTAAATTATTCAAATCATCTGGGATGTGTAGGCGTACGGCCAAGTAAAATATCTCCCCCTGCTGCTTCTCTTTCAACAGCCGCAAGTAAAAAAAAAAAAAACTTTTCCACACACAAACACAACTTATCAACGAAACAAAAGAAAGAAAATCCTAATTTGATTTGTTCTATACACGAATCACGAACAGACGAAAATAGCACCAAACTGCACACTTCCGGGTTTGTCAGCAAAATGGTTCCATGGTTGCCATGATCATAAAAAAGGCCGCCATCTTGGAAACTAATCATAGCGGTGACAAAAAAAAACAAAGAGCGTCCTGTTCCTCTTTTGAAAAAGGCATGATGCTGAACTTTTAGGCCTAAAGTCGCTGTTAATTAAAATGTTGCATTCAGTGGAAGCACACACACTTTGCATTGTGTTAGAAACTAGCATGGAGGTCCATGGAAACTGGCTAATCTGCAAAAGTCCACCGCCAGAACCACACGCCCAAGCTGGTTTCCTTAATCCATGGTTCAGTGCAATTACAAAGAGTATGAGCGCAAATGATTATTTCAGAAATATCTAAGTCTATACATATTACGAATATCTACCGGAATATTATCAATAAGTTGGCTTGGGGTAGCACCAATAATACTTAAGTACTGAGAAGTACTCATGAAAATATCTAGGAATATTCTTTTTAATATAACAAAACATAACTCGGTATTGGAATATCATGACTGAATCCGTGCGTGGAGGAATCTCCATGATCTGTGCATGGGTCGAAATATTTCGGCCAACAAAAACTATTTTTCCGATCTTTGTTAATATATTGAAATATTTTTCCATAAACTCAATTGGAAAAGATACACAGCACACAGCAACCTCTGTATGATTGATATCAGTAGGCCAAAAAATAAATAAAAAGAAAAGTTCCTGTCCACTGCTTTGTGCCTCCCCCCCCAATAAAATAAAATAAAATGAAATAAAATAAATCCACCAACAAAGGACAAGAAAAAATTACTGCCCTCCTGTCATAGTTTCCACTGTGACGTAATTTCAATCAATTTGGTACACTTCATTCTGAGTAAATGTTGTACACTCCACTGTGAGTGGTAGCCATTTTGGAAAATATGCATCCTGCATTGCTAGGTTTTTAACCGCGTCGCATTGCAGACAAAGCTCTATAAGCGCTTAGCGTTGTTCTTATTGTGCCAAATTCGTTTAGTCAAGTGACAGTTTTTCTTGACGAAACTCTCACACACGCAGTCAAAGAGACCGCAGGCTGTACTGTGCACGTGTCTATGATGAAATTGTCACACGCGCAAGTCACCAACGACGCGGCTCCTGCACGAATTCGTGCTTGTTTTTTCTTCTTTTTTTCAAGGCATGAGGCTATTTTTTCCCTTTATGCTACACCAACAACTCAGCAACACTGCCAGCCAAAGTTTCAAAGTCTAATGACGCAGATCGTTTCTATATATACTTCTGCTCATATGCAAATGACGGAGATGTCCATTGGCTACACAAGTCACAAATATTAACACTACACTGTCAAAGAAACACTCCACTGGAGGGAAAACAAACATTTCCGCTGCCTTTTCGCTATTGACATTTCAACACCTTTGCCACCTCGTTATCTTTGTAATCTCTTAGCCAAACAATTCCTTGTAATACTAAGCATACAAATGGAAGTGCATATACAGGTCACACATACAGCATGAAGAGCATCAGGTTTATTCTAGTAATTATTGTTCTCAGCTTTGCAGTGGTAGTTTTCATGATTAAAAGTTTGCAAAGTAATCACACAGGGTAGTGGGGCATTCTTTACAATAAAAATGATGAGTTCTTGAAGATGTTTCTGTGTTAAAACTAACACATATAGATAGGAATTTAAATCAAAAGATAACATTTTCCCGCTGGTATCTTAAGTTGATTGACACAAGATAGACAACGCAAACATAAAAACTCCAAAAAGACAGTGCTTCTATCCGAGTTATCAGAGCCTCCTAACTGGGGTACCTCTCGTGGGATGTGGACAGTAAGACCGCGTTCCCACTCGAATTGGAAAAGGTGGATCAAGATCCGGCATTTTGGTGTGACCGTTGTCTAACCGCAACGAAACCGCAAGTCGCGTTCCCACTTATGCTTGATCCACCTTTTCGAACGGAAGTGTCGAGTCCGAAAGGTCACCGAGTTCGGTATTACGCATGCGCTTGCTTGCTGAGCGCGCGCTGTGTGGCTGCGTTGCATGCTGGGACGGGTCAAATACATGTGCGATGTTTTGATGTTCGAAGTTTCAACATGGAGGAAGAAATCCAAATGCTTCTCGGTCTGATTTTGCCCATGGATGCGGAGAGCAGTCCAAACTTAATCGTATATATTATAAGTACTGGCTCGAATCGGATCGTAAAACGTATTTTCTTCAAACTTTGCTACGGTTGTTGTTCTACGACACGCTGCGACTATACACTAACACGGAATCATTTGTGGATGGAAAAATAAGTAAAATTACACGAATGAAAAAGGTTTAGAAGCCGACGACTTTCCAGTACGGAACGAAAGGAATACACATGTACGCTGAATGGATGCATGCACGCTTGCATCGCGCACGCGTGGTGACACATTTTGTATACAGCCCGTAGTTCAGTAGTTGTTTATTGTGAATGTCGTGCACGTGGGAAATTTTCACATGAGCTACACGCCTAAACGTATTTCTTCGTTCATCAGACCGCAAACTTTTCGCGCCACTCGTGCACCAGCCGGATGTTGACAGGTCAAATTGCCGGATCAGATCCACCTTTTGCGTTCCCACTTGATCGTGATCCACCAATTGCAGGATCTGATCCACCAATTGGGGGATCTGTATCCTGGTCTTTAGGTGGATCAAGAAAGGTGGATCAGATCCTGATCCACCTTATAACGGTTACCGTTCCCACTAACACAATTGCAGGATCTGATCCACCAATTGGGGGATCTGATCCGGCAATTTGGCAAAAGGTGGATCAGATCCCCCAATTGGTGGATCTAGTGGGAACGGGGTCTATGAGTCCACACTGTACTGTGTTTCTCCTAATTCTTGGTAAACTTCTTTCAACGAAGTGGCCGTTTTTCTCAAGAGTGGGGGGCTGGATGTAATCCACAATGCGAAGAAAATGAAACTGTTTTCTGTCTCAATCTAGAGACTATTCATTTCCTTCAGTCCATGGGTCGGTTGACTGCCCGAGGTATATGACCCGTCTTCTTGGACTTGTCATCTCCTAAGATATAGCTGAGAAGTATATCTCAGATATTGCACAGATTGCTTCCATGCGAGTATCTACAACCCGATACTATCCTTGACCTTTATAAACTATACATGCTCTTATGGAGTACTGTTTCCACATCTGGGCAGGTTCTTCTGCTCGTCACTTATCTTTATTAGAGTGTAGAAGTGCATTATTCTTTTTCTTTTTGCAGTTCCGTACCTTGAGTGGCTTTTCGGTTGTTCAGGGCGAACTTCAATATAAAAAAAATAATAATAAATAAAAATATAAATATAAAAAAAAAAAAAAAAAACCCACACACACAACAGCCATATTTACTATTGGTTTTTATCGTGTTATAATGCAGCATTTTCAAGATATGTTAAAACAATAAAACAAAATCTGCTTCGTTTGATCTAAATCATATTCCTTATTTACAATAACCATGTCTGCTTTATACCAACAATTGGTTCCTTTGCATTATGTGCACATTGTCATATAAAGTTTTATTCACAAAAGGAACAATTTATGTTTTTACTATCCAAACCTTAATTTCCCAGCTCAGCTTTGTATTTCCAAGACTAAGCAATACTTCTTTGGTACAAACCTGATTCTATATTTCTTGGGACTGGTATTCAGATGTTTACATGTCAAGGATATCACATGGAGTTTTGGATGGTAACCTGTTTTGACTGAGCAAGACTTCTTTTGTGCTAAGCAATGTTTTGTGCTTTTAGCCCCTCCATGAAATTGAAAACGTTGCTTAATGCAGTTAGGTCATTCCGGAAATATTTCGGAGCATGTTTATGCAGGCATTAACTGTGAACTTTTTTCTGGAATTTGTGTGAAGCTAAATAAAGAGTTGAAGTTGACCAAACGGTATAGCATGATTTTGAGAGAAAAATTTACTTTCTGTCTTTGAAATATTTGATTTTCTGACTGTGCTTCTGCAGGCTGGTAATACGGAATAAAGCTTTTTGGCGAAAGAAAACCGCATTGCATTTCACAGGTTGGAAATATTGCAAATTGATAACAGCAAAACATGAGAAAATTGACCCCAGTTCCAATCATACAATTTACTATTGCATGAAGACCAACATAAGGGTTTGTGCCTGGACTAGTCAGTGTTTGGAGAAAAAAACCCCCAAAAATAAAAAGGCTCGTCATGAAAAAAGACCTGCACACTCTATCCAAAGCAGAAGATTCCCGGCTAAAGTGAATCTTCCCTTTTCTAGCTCATACTAAACCTACAAAATACAAATCTGGGAAGTTCTTCCTCAAATACTTAGAAGGCATCAACTGAGGTAAAAATAAACAAAATAAACGGAAACTAGATTTCTTGTCTTTCCTCTGTCTAATAGATCTTTCAAATATAACGTAAAACTCTCGATGTATAATTTATACGCTCTCACGGACACTCATACTTTTCATTCTTTTCAGAATATACGCCATATATCTCCATTTGTGCAGTAATCTTTAGGTTCAGGAAATATCTAGTCCGACAGCTGTTAACAATAGTTCTGGCCTGAACTTACTCCAGGATTTCACATAACTGGTTTAATGGATGTTGATCAAACTTGCTCCTCGAGTGCAATTTGAAACAAGATGGCTGTCACTCGACATCAAGGACCTTTTTCCCCTCATAGTGTTGTGATGCTAGGTCCGCGCACTTAGTTTAACCTGCCCCATACCATATATGTACTTCGATCACTCCACACGTGGTGGTTTCGCTTACATTTCATGGCATCTGCTGACGTGGGAGAAAAAGGTCTTTATGCCGTCAACTTGGGAATTAAAAATGCAGGAATGATTCATGTCCAGGATAGATTGTCAACTGCTTTAATACCACAGTAAAGAATCACCATTGAGCAGAGATGTTAAGGATTTTTTCCTAGCATTTTTATCTACTTAAGTATGTTTCATATCTCCTACCCAACCTACCTGCCCCTGAAACAATGAACAAGTTTAAGCAGCACCCATTTGTTGACCGCTGGACAGTTTTGCCTGGTACCCAGGATATATTGTGCTGGGTCACCATGGAACAGAAAAATGATCACTGCTGTTGTATGCCCAATGGAGATGACGACAGCTTTGGAGCAGGTCCAACAATATTTAGAGAAATGGGCCCAATTCTCTAATTTCTTTTGCAACTCATTCAAATTCTCATTCACGTCCTCGCAATTCTATCATTTTTACACCGTTTGCTTTCAAATCATACAAACCTTTTTTGTTATGTATTACTGTCATACTATTTTCTTTTCTGTACAATTTTTTGGTTTAGCTCTGTACACACACATATTTATGCCCAATTAACGTAGGATTTGGCAGTGCATATACTTTCTGGTCTTGTTTCCTGTCCCAAGTTCATGTACTTCGGGACCCTACTGAAGCAGGTCTCCAGCCTATTTCAAACAATTTCATGACAGATCTGTGATTGTTCATTCAGAATCAAAACTCGGGGTCAGTTCCTTTGAAGCAACAACATATGAAGCAACGCAGATTTAATGATTATCTTTGAATAGATTTGTTTGACCCCTTCTTTCCGGCTGGTATGCCAAGACAGGCTTGTGCAGTCAAGTGTAACACAAACAATAGGCAAACAATAAATTGAGTACGTGCAGGAATGCGCGTATAGATGACAACCGGCCAGGTGGACTTTTTCAAACAGTGGCCATGACCGTCGTCCGTATTCATGAGGTTAACTTTTTAAGACACCAAAGCCAGAGGGACAATCTTTAAACTTCAACCACAAATGTTTCAAGAAACTATTTCCAGTGCATCATGGGATTTGTAATCCCATCATGCACTACTCTAACACATTCCATATCTCACACCACTGTATTGAAGCAGGAAACTAGACTCAGACTAAGATTTACGAGCTCTCTCATGGCAGTAAAATCCCTTACACTTGCTGTGCACAGCAGTCACTGACTGCAGAAAGCATAGCGTACATATCTACCTCACCGTATCGTGCCTCATTTCTTGTCCTTGGATATGAGAGACCTGACGAGCTTGTCCTCATCCAATAAGGTGAGAATAGGCTCCCTCCAGAACGTAAAAGAACTGTAGTCGTGAGGTGAGATGAATGCCATAGTCTGCTGGCGATGGAGTGAGGGAAAAACGTGTTCGACCAACCCCTGCATCTTGGGGTACCTGGATGAAACAAAATCAACAACGGTGAGAAATTACTGACAAGGATACATGTACATCAACAATTTATTTAATCATTTATTTTAATTCTTTCTCAAAGATTCAAAAAAATTCCTCAAAATCGCATACTGCACCGCAACTCGAAAGCCAGAGGACATCTGTGGGAAGGTGAAGGAACGTTCAGTTTTGGTGTGGAGGAGCAAACTCCAGAATGATATTCTTGGGTGAGATTCGAACCCGGGTCACAGATTTAGAAGGCAAGAAAATGCGCCAACCCGACAGCACGTAGGCCCTCAGACTTTTTACAAATTGTTTGCAAACTGTTTGATGGTTCCAAAAACGATAAAGTGCTCAATCAAATACAATCCACCATAGCTCAAATCTTGGCGTAGAGTAATTCTGTAATGAGTTCCAACAAGTGTAAGACGACTTACGAGGATTGGAAGGTGTATGTATGGTCGTGGGTCACCTTCCCCTGTGTGTTGATGGTGAAGATCCGCGAGACTGGAATGCCAACTGCTCTATATGCCCACGTGTCCTGCAGTAAAAAAAACAGTGCGTATTTCCCTTGAAAAATGTCGTTAAAGATGAACAATCCTGCCTACATTTACATTATCCCCAACACAAAGTCCATCTTTTGACATTGAGCGCTTGGCACCTGCTGCTACATTGGGTTTGAATCAGCCAGCTGACCCTGGCAAGCTCGACTGCACTACTAAGCAGGAGGTTGTGGGTTCCATTCCCACCCGAGTAAGCTTACGCATTTTTTCCCCACACGCTCTCAGACAGCACTGAGCATAGTGTTAAATCTTACCTCGGGTAGAGCTAAATGATAATTTCATCAAAGGCCCTAGTCCATTTGACACAGATGATAAACATTTGAAGTAAATGCACTTTTAATGAAATAGGTATTTGTGAATAAGAATGCTTGTCACAAAATATAAATATATTGTAAATTTTTATGCATTTTCAAAGTGAACAAAGAAAACTGGCAGGAGCGGGATTCGAACCTGCGACCCCCGGAATACCGTTCCGGCACTCCACCAACTGAGCTATCTTGCCCTATGTTGCCGGTCTCCCAAATTGTCAGTATCTTTGTTCGGGTGGGCGCTAATCAGAAGTCATAAACCCAGAATGCCGTACAGCCAGGGATCACACAAAATTTTACGATACAACCTTGGAAGCGACAAGTTAATTTTTCTGAATAGAAATGAAAATGTTAATGTGTTTACATCTATAAACTAACAAAATATACCCCTTCTGACTAGCTAACTAACAAAAGTTGGTAGAGCGCCGGTACGGTAACCCGTAGGTTGCAGGTTCGAATCCCGCTCCTGCCAGTTTCTTTGTTCACTTTGAAAAAATATACCACTGAATAAAATAACTTGCAATTTATTTGTTTAGCTCTTCCTGATGTAGTATAGCAAAGTATGCTCAGTACTTGCCCAGAGCCTGTGACAAATTTCAACTGTAAACGCCTTTGACCAGAATTTTTGAAAGAACTGAGAACAAGCTGCTATACTATGGTCAAGAAATTTACGTCACCTTCAACTCAAATTACACAATCTGACATAATACAATCTCAAGTTTATATCTAGTTACTCAATTCCACTGAGAAATTCACATTTTTAGATTCTGTGGCTGAAAAAAGAGGAGTCAATTCATATTTTATGAATGGGAAAGGTAAACAGCAGCAAACATACGTTTATTCTGTTCCCGAAGCCTGCGTAGAAGGGGTTGGATGGATTGTTGTTGGTCGTGGATGGGAAGAGAGACTGAATGTCCTTCAGACATCGGATCTTGAATTCCTCTGGCTTTTTAATTATCACCTCTCTGGAAAAATGGAATAGAAGTTCAGAAATTACTCCCCAGAATTGTTACAAAAAAACTTACAGAATTTAAAGAATCAACACTGTTGCTTTCTACAGTTATTCATGGCATAAAAATTGCATTACATGGTTACATAATTTAAGATAATTGACCTATCGCCGTTTACGAGTTAACCACACCCCTTAGACAACCCTATGGGAATTTTTGTTTGTCTCAGATTTTGCGCTTTCCACGTGGAATTATAATTGATGTGATTGGACACTAATTCACACGCTGCGTTGTCGCGATTCGACCGCGATAGGTCAATTACACAATCGGGCGGAATAAAATGACTCTTGCCAATCCATGGTTGAGGTAAATTGTCATAAAAATACTCTTGCATGGTCTTCTTAATGCACAAAGATGTCTCTTCGAAATTGAGTTAAGTTTGTCAAACTAAACTTGATTACGTGGCTAATAAATATTCTCACCTATGGAATGCTCGTATGAGCGAGCTCGGATTAAGCAACAGTGGCCCATCGGGGAGCTCAATATTATTCTGACAGACGCTCTTGAGGAAGCCTTTTGTGTGCCTGGCTTGACCGATGGCCCTGGACGACAGGTACAGAAAGACGAAGCCATTCTTCTGGATCTGGGAGAAGAGCTGAGCTACTCCGCCGTGGGTCCAGTCCTTGCCGAGAGCCGGCAGGATCTGGCCGAAGACATCGGACCTGGTTGCGGAATCCAAACAGTTGGGGTATGCTGTCAGGAACCATCTAATGTTTAGGGGATGAGCTGATCCAACCTGTAATCGCTTTTAGGGATGCTTATCAAAAGAGCGAGCTGGCCATGCAGAGAAATGGGCCTCCTTTCCCAAATTAACTTCTCTACTTCAGGGTCAAATTATGCGATCATTTAAGTGCCCAAAAGGTGACTATCGGGGATGAATCAAGGGAATGATTTGTTCCGGGTGGGTTTAGACTACAGCCTTGTTTAGGATCTTTAAGTAATAGTATAAGTAAGGACAAAATCCTTGGACACAACATATGCACAAGAATATCACAAAAATCCCTTGAAATGTGGAGAGAGGAACTACACTGCGCTATTATTTTGAACGTGACTAAATTGTTCATACCTTGTAATGGTTCCATCAATGTCGGAAATGATAATTTTGCTGTCATGTTTCCACAGATAGATGGTCGATTCACACACAGTTGTTCCTTGGTACCTTGTCGTCACAGAGTACGTGATAACATTCGGTCCAGGCTTTAGATTCAACTTGGCCTATAAAAACCAAAACAGCAAATATTAGGTGTCGTCATTGGATGATAAGCACACATTAGGAGTGCTATTTGGTTCGATAACACTTTTTTTTATAAAAAAACACCAAAACAAACAAACAAACAAACAAACAAACAAACAAACAAACAAACGCCGCCCTCCTTTTTTGTCCACCATATCTCAAAGCCAATGGACTTGAAGACCCAGCAGATGTACACTGCAAGTTATGTACATGGTTCCAGACATAAGCAGCGTGGCAAGTACAGTAGAATGCCATGAAAATGAAAATCATGGGATCCACAAAAAATGTTTGCTATAGTGGTCGTTCGTTATAGTGAATAATGGTATGTATTGAATACATCAATTTGGGAGCCAAAGAGGATGTTTGTTATAGCCAAATGTTCAGTATAGCGGTATTCGTTATAGTGAATAATGGTATGTATTGAACACATCAATTTGGGAGCCAAAGAGGATGTTCATTATCGCCGAATGTTCGGTAAAACGGTGATAGTTAAAGCAAAGTTCTACTGTATTTTGTTTTCTCCCAATAAAATCACAATTTTGTGGGTGGGGACACACCAATGTTTTTTTTATGTCCTACAATGCAAGTCTTGATCAGTGACAAACTCAAAAATACATCAACATCTCTATTATATATTCAGAATAACTGATATTACATCACTATTTTAATTTCTGTGAAAAGGTCTTCTACTCCAGGGGCCCTTTTCCAAACCCTGGCTTGGGCTCGGGCTTCGCGTAATTTTATGTCCCCAGATTTGGCAAGATCTGGGACGCTGTTTTTGCTACATGTACATCAAAGTCTTTTGTTTTAAGCAAGAGCCAGAGCCTGTTTATTTATTTACATATTCAAGGCTTCAGATTGGCAATGGGACTGGGGAATAGCTGGAGACAAAGCCGAAGGCCGAGCCCAAGCCAAGGTTTGGAAAAGGGCCCTCAACTCCACAGTAAGACCATTACCAATTGCTCGGGGGACAGTCTGATGGACTTCTTGTAGATGCCACTTGAAGAACCGGTGATATCCTGAGTTGGGTCAGCTGTTCTGTCGCTGGATTCAGTTTCGTCACTCCAATAGACCGTGTCATCTCGTTGCCTGCAGGAGGATCAACCAGACTTGACTCAGAAAACACGACTTTTAAACTCAAGGACCTCCTGAATTGAATTTTTGAAACTGAAAGCCGCACCTGTTTATCCAATAATACCATAAATTTCAACCCGTGCTTTGTAATTCCGAAGGTGTCGGATGCCCCTTTCAGCAATAACTTGAACTAAACGTCGATGTGAATTTTCACATTTATGAGGAAAGAAGGTAATGTCTCCATAGGCAAAGCCACAACATAGTTGATATGTGCAGAAAACTTGAGGAATTTGTACTTTTCTTGGGGGTCAATGTTGGTGTTTGGTAATTGGTGATTTTACTTCATGTACAACCTTTTTTCAAAAAACCCCCAAAAAACTCAACTTTATAGCGAGTGCCATCAAAGCAACAGCTCCCTCATGAGAGGAAATAGAATTAACATTTTGAAAAGTGAAAAATATCACCCAATCCTAATAATTCAATTTTTTTAAACTGGAAATGCGATCATTTTTACACAGTTCAGACGCCTTTTGATAGCATTTTCATTTTTAACCAGTTCGAGTCGGATGACGAGTTAACATGCAAAAGTTTTGCCGTACTCGGAACGGATTACTGATAAATACGCACTCGATGGAGACGGTATCTATCTGTCAGCGACCCGTTGGCAGCGAGCGAGGCCGAAAATATCAGGGTGTTCTGCCTGCAGATTACGGCCCGATTCTGCCTTAACCGGTCTGGCATCTAGGCTCTGGAAAAATATTCCCGCGGCTGGGTCCGTTAATGTCAAAATAATCCCGACGTGAACTGGTTAACAGTCCTTTTACTCTCGCTGTCATCGACTTGTATGACGTCGGGGAGGTGAGCTGGCCTTACCTCGCCCAAGTCTATAGGTCTGAAAATTGGGATAATTTGTCTGAAATCTGTTCAAGAATTATTCTCTATTTAGATCTGGACCCAGGAAAACTAAGGGTGGTGGGGTTGGCAATTCAAAATGTCACCAACCCTCCCACCTCCGATTGTAACTCTTTACCTAGAGTGGCTTGTAGCCTCGTATTGGGTGAATAAATTAAATACAATTTTAAAAATGACATTGGGGTAAGCTGAGATTCTGCTCGATTGTAAACCCACCTTGCTTCTCTATCTTGGCAAATTTCACCACTCGCTTCACCACCCGAGTCAGGTCCCTGTTGGAGAACGATCACAGTCAATAGCAGTAATAAACATGGTGATATATGGAATATACGGCACACATCAAATATTACAGTATTAGGAATGTTCAGCACAGCCCTATCACAAACGGTTGCAACAAATACTCCCGGCCACAGACCTTTTTCGTGGGCGTTGAGGGCGGCTTTGACGAGCCCCAAAACCACGACGTCAGGCTGCGTTTTCCTTTGGGTACTTGGTCCTTCATCAGTGTGGTCACAACGGGCTGCAAAGAGAAACGACAAACAAAACAATACTTACTCGTTGGAATTATTGGTTGCACTGACCCAATTTGATACAGCAGCCCGCGAGGCAAGTTTGAAACACTGTCAAGTAATTTTCGGGTATGCAATATGCATGATTGAGGACATTGCATATAAAGTGAACTCCTCAACCATTATCGGAAAAATCTCATTAAAAAACAACAATTTACATTGAAGTTTCCCTTGTGATATTTCCAAAACAATGGCGAGTGGGGCTTATGCCGACGAGCACTAAAATGTAGATACCAAATTGTGTGATGACGTACTTCTGTACTTCGTACTGGACGTATTTGGGTCTATCCACACTAATGACCCCATTTGGTGTGACATGGGAGGAGAATTTCAGATTGTAGTTATTAAATAAAATAATTTTCCATTGATTTTTGTCACAATACATTCAGTACCCATCAACAAGTATGTTTTAGCAAAACAATCAACATCTAACAGTATTTAAGAAGTTAGACCTGGAATCATCTTCAAGATATTATGTTTGTAACATATCAAACGTGTACAATTTCTGGACGGACACTTGTCACAAAATGTCCGTCCATGTTTGAACATAATCTATATCACATCTTAATTTGTTAAAATACCTCAAAATTTGTCATAATTCCCACTGATAACAATCCTGACATTGTTAGAGATGTAAACTGACCAACATTTTGGAATGTTACTAAATTCCTCTTTTCTTTTTTTAGTCTATAATAAAAAAATGTCCGTCCATGTTACAAACATAATGTCTTGAAGATGACCCTCTAATTTCTTATATATCCAGAGTGTTATCCTATTTTTGTGTCAGTGTGATCACTAACAGCTCTGGAAAGCATCAGAAAAACATTTGCGCAAAATACTTGATTTGATGTCCCTCTTCCATGTCTTACTCCCATTGCTATCTTTTTATGCTAAATGGTCCCTTTAGTGTGGACAGACCCATTTCCGGCCTGTACAATTTGTATGTCTACATTCTATAAATCAAAACCGAGAGTTGTACCAAGCATTCCTCCAAGCATTGTAGGTACAACAGCTGCATTGTCTGCAGCACCAGTCTAAATCTTGCAATGCATGTTTAACTAGTTTGTTTAACCAGTCTTAAATATATTCAATATCTGCTTTAGCAGTATTCAACCAGATTTAAACATCCATGTGACCCGGCTCTCCACAAATAGTAGAGAAACCCCCCCAATACTGGAAAAACTCTTTACTCCCTGCGGCATCTGTCGAGGGCCAGCACTGCCGGAACTAGCAACGAGAGGCCATCAAAATCTCAAAAATCTCCAGTGAGAGAGTTTGACAGCAGCACTAATTCTTACCTCAGGGAGGGGCCTTCGGAATGCGAGGTATGAGATGATAACAGGGCCAGCGGCTTGCCAGTTGTAGTATTTGCTGTCCAGCTTAACGAGCAGGTTAGGATTGGACAGAAGCCCTGGGGCCTTGCAGAACTCATCATAGGTTACTAGGTGCTTTACAAATTCATCTAAAAATTTAACAAATTTAAAAGATTTGCAAGCGTGAACAAAAAAGATTAAACGAGTATAACTTGAACCTCCCAACACCATAATACTTTGAACTACTTTGGCCTATCGTTGGTAGCCTTCTGATTTGGCAATGTGACTTCTGCCACATTCAAACCTCTTACAAAAATACTGACAAACAGGTAGACTGCCAAGATTAGGCAAGATAGCTCAGTTGGTAGAGTACTGCTATGTTTATCCACAGGAGGCAGGTTCAGGCCCTGCTCTTGTCAACATTCAACATTCTAGTTCCCTTGCAGTTTTCCTTGCAGTTTATTTGACGATATCTAACACTAGTAACATTTTTGCTTAACCCCTTGCATACGGATGACGCCATATGGCGTAAAAAAAAAGTGCCACCAGGCAAGATGACGCCATTTGCCCAGTTTCAATCCATTGTTGGATTATTTTTTATGTTACGCTTGACTGCACAAACACATTGTAGCGGTTCGCTTGGCTGCCAGAACCGCCACGACACCCCGACGTCCCCCGAAAAAAAATTACTTAAGGGGTAAAGAGAAATATAAATTTAACATTTTGTCCCTGTTCTTAATAGTCAATTGTTTTTGGAGGCCATACTTACCATGGGGTACACTATCATCCTCGTCTTTTAGTCCACCGCATAATGATATCTGAAGTTCCATGGAAGACTCGTTGCTAGTGGAACAGAGATACAGACCATTAGTATAAATAAAATTCTATAGCATTCAGCATCTCACATTAACTCTAACCCCCTTCAATGTTTTTTCATGTGGCCCTGTTAAATCAAACTATTGTTTCTTTTGTTGCTTAGACAACAGTTTCCATGGTTACCTGCTGTCATCTCTGTATCCCATACCACCGGACACCTCTTCCACCGTGTTTGGAGACTGCGGAAGAGATGTTCCAAGATCTGAAGACTTGTCCTCGTCACGAAGTTCGTCGATCCGATGGGATCGCTCAGCCCTTACATGAAAAAGAAAAGTTAACACCAACACAAGTTAATGCGACGACTAGTCTATTACTTGAAGCAAGCACTACAGCTCTTTTAATCCGAGTAATACAAATTATTTGCAGCAACAGTTTGAAAACAGTCTCTGTTGCTACCCTTAGCTGGCGCACTCTATTGGGAATATCCCGATATTGCGGAATGCTCCTAACCTTTCTGGAAAGTAGAGGGCGTAAACTTCAGGGTCTATCTCTTCCGAGGCTAGGTCCTGCAAGTACATGCCCTGCTCGATACCCTGGCTGTGCTGGATGTTCCGGAAGACGTTAAGCTTGCTCCAGACCGACTTCTTATCGTCGGACTTCTGATGGCTCTCGGGGTCAGCTGATTCAGCCTCGGCTAATGTCCCAACCTCCTTCTTGGGTTTGTCATCTTTAGCTTTTAGATTCCTCATGGACTGTGGAGCAGGGAGGAATGAGAATTACAAGCATAGTCAACCTTGATTCTGCCGTGCCATGTTTCCTACCATGGCTAGTGCGATCAAAACCCCTCATATTGTATGATTCAAATCTTCAAATTGGGAGATTTTATTCAGGCCTGTTAGAAAATCAGCACTTGCCATTTTCGTTTGCTATTGTTTTGTCATTTTTGACAGATAAAGTGCCATGCCAGTTCAAGAAAAACGTAAAGGTTTAATGCTTGTGCAAACTCAAACCCTAGTTCGATTCCCGACTGGGCACTATGCGGGTTGGTTTCAGTCTTACCAGCTGTGTAGGTTTTCACGAGAGTCGAAGCTAAAAGTTCCCTTTCAAATTTTAAAGTGGAACTTCCTACCTTACCTTTGTAAACCTAAAGCTAGTGCCCACGGGATACCAGTGATAATTCAAAACCCCTGCTCACCACGGTAAACAAGAAATGAGTTTTAAGTCTGCTACCGTATAGCGTCCTAAGAGACTCCATTGTGTATGCATGTAAACTCCCAAAAACTTAGTGCACATGCTCGAATGCACAAACACGATGCACGCCGGCTTGTTCAGTTTTGCTGATTTTTTGTTTCTGCATTACATGAAACCTATTGCCATTCCTCAAATGATTTGCAGCACCAATGTTCTGTACATTTATTATGTACCTCATGCATATTCATGAGTGGGAACCAAATTAAAACTGGGCCATTTCTCACACCTTGGCTTAGGCTTTGGTTTTTTGTAAATTTGAGGTCCTCAGAAATGGCTAGACCTGGGGTCCTTTGTTGGGCTTGTGGACATCCAAATCTTATATTTGAACCCATAGCCAGAGACTGTTCATTTTGTTCTTAAGTTTTCAAGGTTTTAGATTGGATATGGAGCTGGGTTTTGTTGGAGAGAGCCGAAGACGAAGTTTAAGGAATGGCTCGTTAATTCACTATCAGCGGATATTTTTGCCGAGTACCGACGCGTACACAAGGATGTCACACCCAGGGCTAAAAGGTGCTCGCCAACTATCACTTGGATTAACCCAGTCATAACCCATTCAATAAGGAAATCAAGCTGAAGATTCTTTGTCGCAAAGCACAGATAGAAATAAACTTGACACTAGACATGCAAAATCTGAAAGCACACAAATGTTTAAACTATTAATCCTGAAAAACATTTTCTCCGTAAAACTTTTGAAAAGTTAGGACCAACAGAATGTCTCATGCAGGAACAATAATGTTCTTTCAAGCTACATGAATCTTGACTAACATACTCTATCAATATCTCAGACCAGTTAAAACAAGGAAATACCATGAAAGACATCTCATGCACTGAATTATTTATGTCACTCGACAACGAAGCAAGAATTTCTTAATAGGAATTGACCAACACAAGGCCAAAAGGCCCCTCAAGGTGTGGGCTACAAAAGACAAGAAAAGACCGAAAATCACAGGGATAGAAGGTATCAATTCACATTTCGTTTGAATTGTGAAAGATTATAGGTGGAATTGCAGGCAAGGAGTTCTGAGAGAGGCATTATTAGTAAAAAAGGAGGGCGGAATCATGGAGTCAAGGTGCAACACATAAAACTAGTAAACACAGAATTAAAACATCAAATTTAAAACACCGTCAACAAGAAAACAGTAAATGCGGGTTAAAACTCCACATGAATACAATTGAGAAGCAAATTTCATCACGTCAACTGCTGGTTTGTGACATTTGACGTAACCCTAAGAGATCTGCTTCACTCTCACATTCATGTGAAGTATGAATCGGGATAAGGGTTAGGAATGGTGAACAACACTTGCAATAAGTTAAGGGGCAGTAATAGGCATATGGGACATGTGACATAATTGCTTTTATTTTTAACTTAGCGTAACAAACTTGTTAATTGATGTATATATACATGTACAAACATGTACACGTATATGCTGCACACGTAGTGTATAAGAACCAAACGGGTGCAGTCATCTCACGAAATTTTACATGAGTGCATTACCGGTACATACAAATATATACAAGTCCATGCATATTATTCTCAAACCTCTTTACACGATATTAGTGTTTTTAGCAACTTCAGACAATTTTTGCTGGATTCGTCTTTAACCCTCCTATTCTGGGGATAAAGTTGTCTGTAATAAGTATACTTCAAAACACTTCTGATATTCTCATGAGGAAAAAAAAAAAAAAAAAAAAAACTGTGCCGTGTGGAGTTCTGAAGTGTTTACTGTACTGAGTGGAGTAATTTATGCATGAATCTACCAGTGGGATCATGGAATGGTAAACAATTTCACGAGCAAACAAATTCTACTGGCAAGATACCTACAGTATTCCCTCTTTCACCACAAATCCACACCACTCACCCTCAATTCACTGATGTTTTTGATGGTCCACACTATTCAACCAACCCTATTACAGTAAGAAGTTTTTTGGAGGGTCCCCTCATTAGTGTTAAAAATTTCAAATTGTTTTGGCGGGTTAAAGACTAGTAGGGTTAGGAGGCATTTCTAAACCTACCAAAATTGCTACTTTTCTGCTGGTATTAGAAACTGACTCTTCATTTGGATATACGACTCAGTTTGATATCCTACTGAATGGAAATTATTTGGGTAAAAATCTTGACAGTTCCTATTGATTTCCACTGTATAAGCTATGTTTAAGGGCCTGTATTAACTCAAAAGTAACTCTGGGTATTTGTAACCCATTGGTTGGGTTGGGTCACAAATGTAAAAAAATGCGAGTTACTGTTTATCACTGTCCCCATTTAAACCTTCCGGAAGGCGGTTGTTAGTTTTTATAAAATTCAATAACTGAAATGAAATTTCATGAAAGAAAAAAGAATTCCAAAAGACACCAACGATGAAGGAACACATACGAGTAACATCTAAGCAAGAGACACTGGTTGGGTAAACTTATTAAAAGTTGAAAACGCATGCATCACAGGTGGGAGGGGAGGAGTTTCAGACATCGAGGGAGGAGGGACGGGAAATTTGAAGCAAAACCGGTACCTCAAGCATTTCATCATCGGTAGCAGACAGTCGTCTGGATAAGCGGCGCTGAAGGAGGGGGGAAAAGTCAGGTTATGCGGAACAATTAGTGAAGAGAAATGAGAACAAAATTGCAGCGATTCCCACATACCAGAAAGTACTCCTGCAACTAATGCTCAGCGACAATTTTGTTTTTTTCATTTTTCCCTTCAACCCTCCTACTGTTATAACTATCATAACCTATCAAAAAACCCAAGCCCTTCCTCCCCAACAGCTTGTGTGTTTCAACCTGAAACTCGATAGGGCAAAGTGTGCATATAATACATTCATTATGGAAGAGAAAAAAAACTTAAGTACCCATAAATACACTTATCAGCCAAAACTTCACAAATCTAACATTTTTTAATTATGAACTTTCACATTCGAAGAAATGTCTTCATTGAAGTGTGTACACGCAGTCTTTGACAAATTCTAGTTTTCTTTGTTAAATTATTTAAAACTGAGAAAAAAATGGAACATTGGTATTTATGCGGATATGGTGGATTAAAATATGTGAAGAACACAGGCTTAAGTTGCAATGTGCAAGTTCATCATAGACTAAATTGGCTTCACAGTTCAGAATAAGAAATTGATTCCATCCATCAATATTTCCCAGGCACTTTTCTCAAGTGGTGGCATGTCCGATGACCTCTGAACCCTTACTGCAATACTATGGCAAAACATCTTTCCAATTCTCTTTTTTTTATACCAAATTACTTCAAAAGGTCAAACTATCAGAATTTCAGATACTCTGGCCTATAAAGGATATTACTTATCAGGAAGTTTAGAAAAATCTACTCTTAACCCTATATAAGCCACTTTGCATTTTTGAGAGGAACTTCTAAATCCTCCAAAACCCAACACGGTGCAGTAACCTAATAGGCACATAAGAATCCCCTGCAAAATCCTCTGGTGGATTTTGAAGGGTTTTGAAAGATTAAAAGAATTATAATAGCCAGCTCTATCTTGCAACAAAGAAAAATAAATAATGGCCAGTGCGCTTGGGTTTAGAATTTTGAAAAGGGTGTGGAAGTGAAATTACACTTAATAAATAAGGTTCTCTTACTCCAGGAAGTTCTCCCCAGTTCCACTCAATCTTGTCCGAACTGCTTGCTGACCGGATGTGGCCAGTGGACTTGCTCCATTTTCGGTCCTGCCGGGAGGTTTCCAGTTCTGTGTCACTTTTTGGGGTCGGAGGTCGTGTGGGCTGGGGACTGCACACAATTTTAACAGAGGAAACATTGGTGGTAAATTGCTTAGCATGAAAAGTCTTCCTTCGTAAAAATAGGATTACCACACAACTTTCAATGTGATGCATATTACTTTGACTGCATTTGATCAGCCTTTTTTATTAGCATGAGAATCACATGGATTTTGGGCTAAGCAAGGATTTTTGTGCTTAGCAATTTTGTTTCTGCTGAGCAGCTCAATAAAATTGGCCCCTGCTGCTGAACACAAGAAATGCCAAGATGACCTTCTTGTCGTCTTACCTTAGTATTGCAGGAGTCAAGTCTCCATCAGATAGTGGATGCTGGGGTAGCTGGACTTTCAGCATTTCCTGTCGGATCTCGCTCCATACCTCGCTGCTTGCCTCCGTCAGTGGCTTGAAGGCCCTTGAGCTGGCCCTCGTAGCAACCCCTTCCTCCTCTGAGACATCTTCCATCTGAAAGATTGCATCGTCGTCGGAGTGCTGTTCTGAGGAGGTGCTGGACTCTGAGAGGTTCATGAGGCGACGGCTGATGGATGATTTCTCGGAGAGGCTATCGGCAGCTGGCTTCTCAGTTCGGGTCGCTTTTGCTCCACTGGTTTTTCTCTTCCGCTTCTTGGTCATTTTCCCACGTCGATTGGACTTCGTCTCGTTCTCGACACTTAAAAGTGTGTCTTTGGCCGTTGAAGACTCGGCAGAATCTTTCTTCTTGACGATATTTGATTCCTCTTCCGACACATTCTCGACATCAAAATCTGAGGATTTGATAGCACCTTGGAAGTGGAGTTGTTTCTTATTCCTGCCACGACTAATCTCCGTCTCGATAGTGATCGCGACGGGCTCGTCCTTGGCCAGGTCACGGATGTCCACGATTGCATGTTCCTCTGGCTCCTTCATGTCCTCTAGGACCCGTTCGGCATTCCCCTCTTTTTTGTCGAGGGCCTCGGTCGAGCTGGCCCCTCTGGCATCCTTGCCGAGACTGGTGTCCGACTCCTTACTGCTCTCGGTCTCGCTGCGGACCTGGCTGGCCTCGGCGTGGAGGCGCTTCATCCCATCCTCCATGAGGTTGATGCTGGACAGCAACGGAGAGGAACACAGGTGGGCAGGCACTTTGTCCTTAGAAAGAGAAATTGAAAAATAAAATGCCGATTAATAACAAGTAATGATAAACAACTAATACAAAACCTTGTCCAGATGGGTTTGTAGTGTTGAGGTCATTTCATATACGAAATCACTGCATACGCAGCAAGCTGGTACAGAAATACACTGTGCGAATAGGTTTCTGTATGTACACTTTTTAAAAAGATTTCAAAGTGTATATAATCCCAAGCGTAATCAGACAACTGAAATAATAGAACATTAGTCGGATGCGTCTTTCCAAATGTTGATTATGGAAAAGAAAAACTGAGGACAAAAATTGGTCAATCAACAGCAAAATCTGTACATTAAGGTTTTTCCAAGTAGACACACCTCGACTGCTGCTTCTTCAAGGAAAAAGGCTTCACCATTTTCTCCGAGTTTCATGTGGAGATCCACTTGTTCTCCGTTGATCTCAATGTACACCTGTGTCAAAATAATGATTTTTTAAAGTGAGATTAGGAATTTAAATTTTTAACCCCTTGCGTACGGATGATGCCAAATGGTGCAAAAAAAAACCAGTGGCACCATGCCGGATGATGCCATTTGCCGCTATTTGTGCAGTTTAAATCTTTTTCGAAGTGAACAAAGAAACTGGCAGGAGCAGGATTCAAACCTGCGACCTCCGGGTTACCGTACCAGCGCTCTACTAACTGAGCTATCTTGCCCTTTGTTGGCAGTCTCCCAAATTGTCAGCATCTTTGTTCGGGTTTAAATAGAGTCCGAAGTCCTCCGTGATACGGAAAACGGACGGAATTTCACGGAAAATGAGGACAACACGGAATTCCATATTAACTGCCAAATAATGCATGAAAACTTGAAAAGGAACCTAATAAACAGTTTTCGTGATTTTTCGTAGTGTCGACTTCATTTCTTTCTTACCAAATATGCACATCGTACCGGTACTGAAGCGATTGCTGGCCAAACGCACGAACGTACGTACATGCTGCGACATCACTGGTAACACGGCAGTACTGCAGGGATTCGTATTTCATTGGGAACCAGCTGAGTTCGTGTCAAAATGAAGTCTTTGTTCCAAGACGCCTTTCGCAGTGCGATTCAACATGTGACAAGCACGCTGCATGCAGCGCGTGGTATAAAGCCGCTAAATACACCGCGCTAGGAATGACCGCAAAGAACGTCTTGAAACCTAGACTACCACATCGCCCATTCACAACTGCTACACGACCTGCATGCTGGGCTCTCACAGCGCGCGCACAGTGGTCCCAGATTGGTGCACAGGTAGGCAAGCCGTCCGTCATGAATTATCACAGAACAACATCGCATCCATTGTTTTTTTTGTATGCCCGATTTTATGTATGCCCGCCCCCGCAGCCATGCCAGCAGGCTACCACGTGCGTGAGTTGACATCTAGAGCGAAACTTCAACTTGTGTGTCATCGCGGTGTCCGTTTTGGGAGATTTGGATTGCTTGTGAATAATTAATACGATTAAAAAATCATGCCAAAAAGGAGTGCAAGCTCGAAGCTGGGTGGGACAGTATTGTCAGCAAAATACAGAGCTGCAGAGCCCCAGTTTTGCAAGGACTTTTATGTGGATGGGGAAAGCCTGAAGTGAAAGGTATGTTAAAAGAAACCCGAAGAAAACGGAATTTGCAATTTTAAGAAAACGGAATTATAATTTTAGAAAACGGGAAACTTGGGACTTTAGGTTTAAATCTTGTTGGATGGTTGTGTATGTTACGCTTGGCTGCACAAGCACATTGTGTCCGTTTCGCTTGGCTGCTAGAGCCGGCGTGACACCCCGGCGCCTCCTGTAAGTAACCATACTCAAGGGGTTAAGAAGGGCAATGTTGTGCTTTGAATAAACTTGTAACTGAACTTGGTTGCGAATTACACTTAACTTGGAAGTTCACATACTTCTTCCAAGGTACAAAATTATTGAGAGGAATGTGATTGGTCGATTTGAAAAAAGTAATGCTGACCTATGATAGGACATGATCATCACCATTTCCATGAGATGGAAAATGTTTTGTGATAACAAATTTGGCGATTTAATTCTAATAATGGATTAATTTCAGCACAATCATAGAGCTGGGTTTGTTTTTAGTGCCACCTTCATCTACAAGGAAGTATTTGGTTTTTTTGCAATTTTTGGGGAATAACCACAAACGGACATTGGATGTATTAAGCAGGATGTTAACCAATCAACAGATTGATCAGAATGTTCATTGGTTGTCTCCACGACAACCACAATGAATGCAATAATACACGTCCATGTAAATAAAATAACAGGACAGTCACATATTATATAAGTAAATTCCACTCGGACGAGCTTGTGAACACTGAATTAAATCAAAGGAACTTACGACTTTCTCTCTGCTTCTGAGCACGCCCATTTTGCCGAAGCGGACGTGGAACGGTGAGCACAGCAGCGACCCATCTTCCTTCTGAACGACGATCACGTCGATGGCGCCGGTCAATGTCGCCGGGTTGATCTCACTGTAGAAGGTCTTAAACGAAGACAGGAGACGACCCACGTAGTTCATGGTGGTTGTTCGCTAGGGGCAGAGTTCTACATTACTAATATGGGAGGTCTAGGATGACAAAAGACAAAAAAACAGTCACGATCTAAGTTTTGTATCTCACTACAGGGTGAACCTGCAATGGCCGAATGACAGTTGTGTAATTAGAGTCCAATGGACTGATTCAAAAAACCCTGCCCCTCAACGTATTGTCTAACCCATGTCCAGCAACACGAGCCACATGTCTATCAAGAATCGCAGCCAATAAGTGAAGAGGCAGAAACGTAACTTTTTGTACATAACTGCAATCCTTAGTGTGTTGAGAAGGAGGGGATGGCAGACAAGACTACTATTTTGTGACTTTTTTCTCAAAATGTCTCACTGGTAAACCTGCTCATATTCAGCATTTAAACGGATGCCTACCTCCACAAATTCCAATCAACCATGTACAAATTCAATGTTGTATATTACCAACGACTTGCAAAATAAATTCAGACGTAACTTCCGATATCCATAAATACTGGTAGTTGAACCTGATACTGTACAATGATGCTCATGAACTACAATGTACATGTATGTTCGGAAACAAAACAATCCTGAAATTGAAATATTTTTAGAAAATTGTATCAGATGGACCTTTTCAGTATTTATATTAAATAAAGACTGGAGTGTGACTTTTGGATCAAAGTCACAAGTTGCAGGGCTGTAGTCGAGTCCCTGCAAGTCCAGTCACAAGTCCTTTCGCAAGTCCAGTCACAAGTCCTTTCATAAAGCCAGTCACAAGTAACTGGATGAACAATGACTAAGGAATGCCTTTGTCAAAGCTCATTTGAATAGCTTGTGATTGGAATTCGGACTGGAGGGTTTGTGATGGACTTGCAGGGACTTGTGATGGACTTGTGATGGACTCGACTACAGCCCTGACAAGTTGTTTCTATAGATTAGCCAATCAGGTGATTGATAGAACTATGCATATGTACATTCAGAAAATATTTCAAAATCAGTTAACAACAGTAAAATGTCCTGATAATCAAACAATTGTAGGCCTGATAATGTTCAGTGGGTCGTCACAATATCACCAAGCAGTGTAACTTTTCAACATTAATTTTAGGATGGAAACTTTGGGGGGGGGGGGGGGTATAAAGTGGGTCAAATCAAAAATAAAGACACAGATCATTTAAAACTGCATTGTTTAATCAGGTTGGCGCAGTGGTTACTGTCCCCGCCTTTCACCGCTGTGGCCCGGGTTCAATTCCTACCCTGGTCCACATGTGGATTGGGTTTTCAGTCCCTACCTGATTCCGTGGGTTTTCCCAAGAATATTCTTCTGGGGTTTTCCTCCCACCTCTAAAACTGTAACTTCTTCTCATTGTCTTCTCTCTACAGGTTTCTTCAGGCTTTCGAGCTACAGTGCCCAGGGCGCTTTTGAGGAATCCTTGGTTTCATTACCAGAAAGAATTAATAATAATAATTCCAAAAAAATCTAATATAAACAATCAAAATCCAAATTCTGGAATGTTAAGAAAAATACACATGAGCGAGGATAAGGGTTAATTATTTACAATACAACATACTGTCAGCCGTTATCTTTTATCATGATTCCTAGCTGGTCCCGTCATTGACATTGCTTTCGAAAGTTCTGGCAAAAATTATAACCACTGATTTTGTTCGTTTTGAACTTTACATTTTGTACACATCACACACAGCAATTTGCATGCGCATTTTAACGTAAAGTTCAATTTAATCCACGTAAAATAGCTCTCCACATAGTACAAGCAACTTAGTGAGAAAAACAAAAAGCATCTAGCGATAGACAACTCAAGTTCTTCCAAAAATCAACCACACTTTACATTTGTAAATAATCTTACCAAGTTCTGATGAGTGGCCATGATAGGGGGCCTCCACACCTGTACTGCAAGCTATGATTATTATGACTGCAAGCATTGATTGCATTCAGTCATCGAAGGTTAGGGTTGACACGAGGATGGTATACACGGAATCCCCCAAGCAATATGGCTGCCTGTGTCTATAGAAGAAGTCCTTCCTCCATGCTGTGTCAGACCATAGAGACCAACAAAGGCCAATAGGCCTAACGAAAGGTTTGATTTATATACTCAAATGCACAAGTAACAGGATTTTTTACACAAGATCGTGGCCACACTTCAACAAGATGACTAGTCGAAAGTCCGAGATGAAAAATTCAATCTATGAACAGACAAAATTCAATTAACACAAGACTATGGGCTGTCGGCTCAGACAACACAGTCCACCAGGAGAAAGAAAATCAGCTCTATTTTGTACACTAGTAGCCAGCAAGGTTGTACATGTCCCTATATGATGTATGTCAATAACCCACTGGCACTGGCCTCTACGCTATCATGTTATCATCATGTGACAGCCACACAGTCTGCCCCCATATCCCTGTATTATGCAGCACACAGCACAAGGCTGAATTAGATTAGTGTACATGTGCACATGTACTATGCATGCTACGCACTTGTTTTTGAAGGATCAACAACAGCCCTTTTACTTGTACTACAACTTAAAGTTGTACATATGTGGGCACACTCATATCAAATTCAGGGATATAAGTCCTTTTGTTTCTATAACTTTGGATGATATTGACTGAATATACATTGTATGTACTGGTGTACTTTAAATTTTCAATTTTTCAATTTTCACACTATAGACAAATCTTGGTGTTGATGCGGAGTTGAAAACAAGTGATGTTTCACACTTGACAATTTACAATAGGCTCGGGCAATTCCCTGCAGAAGTGAGATCTTCTAGATTCACAGAGCCAGCCGTTTCCTCCATGAAATTAATAACATTGCGCAAATTCAATGGATACCGCTGACACCCGTTTTGTGTATGATGTATGTGTACATGTAGTCGATTCTGAATGGATGATTCCTGCTCTTGAGTCGGAGCTTTTATGATTCCAAAAATTTCCAAGTCACCAAAGCCTAATTTCCAGCCGTGGGTCAACTCTGTGATTGGTACAACAGACCTGTGTATTTCACCCCAGATTAAATTCAACCTGCTCCAAACCAAACCAGGATTGAGATATCTTCTCCTGGGTCGGTTGAAACTTTTACCCGCATTGAAAACAGTAGTGTGAAATGAGCAGGGTGGAGTTCGTTTGGCCAACTTTGGGTTAAACTCGAAGCAAGTGTGAAAACGGTGCAGGGTATTAATGTGGGGTTGAAAAGTGGAGAGGCTTCATACTGGTGATTAGTTCGTTGTTCAGTGTGTCAGGAAAATTAGAACAGAATAAATAGAGACTCCTGGCAGTTTGCCCAAAATAATTGTCAACAAGAAGCTGGCCCAACTATGATGAAAAATGTCTTTGCAGAGGGTCAAGGTCCGTTATACTATGGGGCATGTGATGCATCAAAGGCGCACTGTTGGACAGGTGCCAACCATATCTGGTAGTGTGCCAAGTGCAATACTGTAGCTGTATGTAGGCTATTCATACAAAGTGTGACATTACTCAAATGCAGTCATGTTATCAATAAACTTGCCAGAGGCACATATACATGTACATGTAGGTAAATTAAATGTACAATAGGAACTGCCAAGGAGGGGAAACATGAGCGTGACATTTTGAAATTCACCAGACTATTCCATCCACATTTTGTCTACAGTGACTTGTACCCACTTGTATGAATTCTCATGCGCACTATAGCTCTCTTCATGTACATTATTGTACAATGTACAGATACATCTTCATCACTGGAAAGATTTTACTTTAAAACCCCCCACCAAAATCGGTTAGAAACAGCAAATCTTGGAAAATAACCATCCATTTGTGTTCATAATTATATAAACACTTGGCACAACCTTTAATTTTGAGAATTTTGTTGGGACATTTTAGTGCAATATAGGGGAAGAAAGTTTGTGTTTTCTGTGTTAGAAGTTCTTAGCAGTTGGCACCATGTACAACATGTAGTCACTCCAAAGTGTGCACATACATGTTGATTTCTTCCTCATTTTTTACAGATTGTGCTGAAATAAATCTTGAAATAACAGGTTGTGCCACATGTTTAGACAGTTGTTATCAAGGAGGGTTGGTTATTTTCCAAGATTTTGCTGTTTTTGACCGATTTTGGTGGGGGGTATTAAAGTAAAATCTTTCCCAAGTTTTTTTTACAATCATTACAAATTGTAGTTTTGATGCAAAAATTAATGTTTTCTGATCTTGATTTTTTTCTGCAGAAATTACAAGAGAAACATTCATCCAGAAATGCTCGATATGTAAAGTCAAGCGATGACTTTTATTTAGACAAATGGTACCAGCAGGTAGAGTCGACTTGAAAAAAAAAATTATTTTACAATATGCAATCTACATAAAACTACAAAATGATGACACAGACTTTACTCAGCAATCAACATCCTCTCTTATGAATATCATGTACCTGTACCCATGGAGGAAGGAACACAAAGTTTGTGTTCTTCCTCCATGCTGTACCAAATCTCAATAAACATTCCACAGAATACGACACCCTTGTAACTGCACATGCTCCTCACATGTCACCATATGCCCCCTTTAGGCCAAATAACAACACCAGCCTGTTGTTCAGTGTACACAGTACAAAGCATCAATCACCCAGAAAGAGGTGTCATTGTTGTGGTCTGGCGGGCCAATCACAACAGGCCTCCCCCGACCTTACCCACAATACATGGAGAGAGATCACCCCATATACCATCACACCAGATGTACATGATGTGGGACCACTGAGATAAACTGGCCTGTGGCAGGAGCCTAATTCTGTCAATAATGCTGGCATCACAACAGGCAAAACATGAGAACAATATTCCAATGCATCTGTGTACGTGTGTGGAAGTGAAACAGTTTCCTTCTTTTATTCTGGGTACTGGGCATATCCTCTCAAACAGTCAAATTAAAGTTGCTATTTCCGTGGTCAAAAGGCATTGTGCTTTTGTGGGAAGGAAACAGGAGTAATGTTTGTGCATTTTTTCTTCTCACAATGCATTTTGACCATTGTGATTTCTCAACCAAATTTAAAAAAATGATGTCAGTAGAATTAAGAGAAGTCTGCTTTAGGTTGATAAAGTCATTTTGGAATGAGAAAAAATACCCTTGACTCTAATTTGATCAAAACTTAAAAGGGGCCCTACACTACACAATCGCCCCGATAACTACCACATTTGTAAATTTTAACATTATTTGTTGGCAACAGGCCTACATGTATTTCACATCGAATTTTTTTTAGCTCGGCCTATTTGTCACAAATTTAATATCAATGTAAAGGAAATTGCAAGACAAATTGAATGGTATGAAAATTAGCTTCACAGGTACTTGCATTTAAGATTTATGGCACTTTAAAGGTGTAATTTCTGGGTGCCGGTGTCTGTAAAAGTGGCGACCATAGTGCACCTAACATGCCGACATTATTACCGATAGCATTCAACAAACGTCTTATCTGTCTACACATGAATGTGTTTTGAGGCGTTTTCTTTGGTTCAGATTTTATTGTGAAAAATGTTTCGATATTTCCAAAATTATAGTATCTTATAACAATGGCAACTATTATGAAGTAACTTTCTCACTTCCATAAGTTCCAAGTTTGTGAATTTATAGAGGCATCATGTTAAGCATGAGTAAAGTTAGATGAATAATAAGATAAACCTTCCAATACTTCACTTTTTTGTGTTTTTAACAGCTCAAAATGCTAACTATCATTGTTTGAAGACCCTAATTTTGCATGGGTTCAGATATACGGTCCAAAACGGTGGACTCCCTACTTCAGTAATTTATTTTGCAAACTCAGCACACTTTGGCCAGCCGATATTTTTGCTGCACTAAACAAAAACGCAAATCAACGGTTACCTTTTTTCCTGGGTTATTTTGCTGTATCTAGCGCCCAGTAGAAGTTGGAGAATCCTATTGACTGTCACAGTTTTTTGCTCGATGATTTAGACTACAATTTTTACAACAGTTTATGCATGGAGGAAGGATATGTGACAGCTAACTAGCGGCTTGCAAGACTTGTGATGTTACAAATGAATGATGGCCCTACATGTACAAAATGATGTATGTATAGTTTGCGTGGAGTGTACTGTGTACGATCATCGACCTTCCGGTCGCCGGCGCGCGTTTACGTAAAATCACGTGAACATTATTTAAATCAGGTGACATGGGCTTAAAAATTTCTTGACTAAATTTGTTATAAACTAAGTTATTTAAGATAATATTAATAAAATCTATTTTAGTGTGGCAAAAATAATTTGAGTTGATATGTTATTTTTTATCATCCTAATTCGGGTATTATTATATATAATTTTGTTTCTTTCGATTTATATAAACATATTTTTTGAATGAGACTGCAATGGCGCCACCTATGATTTTTTTTATCGTTACTGGGGTTGGAAATGACGCTTTGATATGCTCTTTTGACGCACGTAGGGTTCCTGTCGGACTAAAATTTCTCTAACTGAAAAGGTTAGCGTTCCCATAATATTGGTTTCACTGTGAGTATTTTTGTTCGCGTCAAGTAGAACGAATCAACCTTTTAATAGCTACCTGAAGAAAAAAAACGTATTGCGGAGAACGCCAGCAGTACTGCAGCAGGCCAGCGTAAATAGCGCAATCTGGAGTTTTGGGCAAGTTTATTGTACTCCCTCCTGAGTTCATATCCCTATGAATGGGTTTCATTCAAAGGGAAAGGAGTAATTGCAGAATACCCCGCCACCCGAAAGAACCCCCTAAAAAACGCGGATACGCGGATACGGGGTGGGATGGAGTCTGACCAGGCGATGTCCCCGCCCCGGTGGATACGCGGATACGCGGATACAGGGTGGGATGGAGTCTGGCTGGGCGATACAGGGCGCCATTTTCCCTTAAAAAAACACTCTGCGCAATTGCAATGGGAAGCTCTAAAAATAAGTCCAATCCACCTACCGGGAGGTGGATACGCGGATACGCGGATACAAGGTGGGATGGAGTGTGGCGGGGCGATAGAGGGCGCCATTTTTCCTTTAAAAAAAATCCTCCGAGGGGGCCGGGCTGGAATCTGACCTACGTGCGTAATTCGAATGGGAAGCTCAGTCAAAAGGTCCAAGTCCAATCCACCTACCGGGAGGTGGATACGCGGATAAGCGGATACGGGGTGGGATGGAGTGTTACGGGGCGATAGAGGGCGCCATTTTTCCTTTAAAAAAATCCTCCGAGGGGGCTGGAATCTGACCTGCGTGTGTAATTCGAATGGGAAGCTCGGTCAAAAGGTCTAAGTCCAATCCACCTACCGGGAGGTGGATACGCGGATACGCGGTGGGATGGAGTCTGGTGGGGCAATGTATGTCCCCCGAGGTGGATACGCAGATACGCGGATACGGGGTGGGAGGGAGTGTGGCGGGGTGGGAGGGAGTGTGGCGGGGCGATAGAGGGCGCCATTTTCCCTTTATGTGAATAGTTTATTGAGGGCAATGAACAGTACAAGTACGTGACCCCGTATCCGCGTATCCGGATACGAGGTGGAGATACGAGTGGCGGGGTATTCTGCAATTGTGCCAAGGGAAATTAGCTCAGGAGGGAGTACAATAAACTTGCGCAAAACTCCAGATTGCGCTCGACAGAGGTAAAGCCTAAACACAGGCTAAAGCTTTGTAAAGGTTCACTTACGATCCGGATGAAAAGTGAAATTTTGTGTAGACCCTACACAAAATGCATGGTCGAAAAAGCATTGCATGTTTGGCAGATATGTCATTGTGCAACCGGATATACGACCATGCAAATAACACCAAAGCTTAACCTGATTAAAACTTGGCCTGCTTCTTGTTCAAAATATCATTTAGGTAACGATGTCTGACGAAAGGCTACAAGCACGGCAGTCAACTATTGATGAGCTCACTTCATTCATTGACAACAGTCACCATCAGCTGGATGAATTATTTGATCAGCTACAATGGAATAAGGAAGAGATTCTTGTAAGTGCCTTCATCGGTTCTTCAGTAACAATTTCAGTGTAAAAGATTTGCTGCTCCCCTCCCCATCCCCTTTATCCCAGGTTATCTCACACATCTGTGTAGATGTGTACCTAAAGTATGGGGGATTTGAGATCTGAGTAATCAAGTGTGCAAAATGTATGGTACTGTATAAAAAGGTTAAGCATAATTAATGCCGTATACTCTCATTCCATTTTTAAAGTTTTCACATAAATATTTGTCTGTCTAAGTAGACCCAGACTGAGAAGAAGATGAAGTTGTGTCCCACCAACTCACACCACTTTGTTCCAGAGATGTCCATGGAACGCCACATCCATGAATGCGAGCTGGTCGCCAAAGGATATCCCAGGCACGAACAGGTAAGATAAGGCCGTGCAAGAAAGATCAAGAACGTTCGTCATCTCAGGTAGAGCATTTCTGGAAACTAGATTTAACCCATTAGCCATTAAACTGCCCAGTGTGTGACTCTTTGTACAACATACATGTTTTTGACAGGATTTGTTTACTTTTATGTGATCTTGCTAATGCAGACCAACAGACAAGCACACATTTTGTCCCGGACAGTTGGCTCAGTGGAAGAGCGTCGTTGACGTGTGAGCAATATTTAGATTGGAGACCACACCATGCATTATTTATTAGCATGCGTGGAAATAATCAGTGCATTGATCTGAGGCATGGAAGGCCCTTGTGTATATTTCATCTGAAAAAGTCACGTCTTTTGGATGGGACGTTAACTCCTTCAGGCCGACTGTTATTAACCCCTTGCGTACGGTTGACACAAATATGTGCAGATTGAAATTGCCACCTGGCCGGGTGACGTCTATACACGTCAATTTCTTCATTTTCAATCCATTATTGGGGTATTGTGTACGTTACGCTTGGCTGCACAAGCCTCTTGTTTCCGTTTTGCTTGGCTGCACAAGCCGGCCTGGCGCTGATATGAAATCGGGTGTCAAGGGGTTAATAGGGTGCTGGTATAAAACAGGCTTGTGCAGCCAAACATAACGCAAACAATAGGCAAACAATGGATTGAGTAAGCACAGGAATGTGCATACAGGCAACTAGCCAAGTGGTCTTTATTTGTACTGCCACAAACCCACCCGAGTGTGTAAAAACCGGCAATCGAGGACCTCCTATTCATTGTCCCTCTTTTGTTTATACTTTAACTTTTTCAGAAGGCTTCCCATATGTTTTGTACACAATTTTCAATCGTGGACGTTCGGTTAATCATGGACCCTTTGTCTATTCCCTAACCCTTTTGTCCCTAGCCGGTATTTACATACTCCTTGCTAACTGGAATGTCAAGACAGAATCTTTAGGAAGATTATTTTGGTGAAAGACTCTAAAGAAAGCTTCCTTCTTGGATTAAAACATCAGGCCTTCTCAACTCTTATCAGAACATACATGTGGTTGACCACTTGTGCCATTGGCCATTTATATATTTCTCTTTCAGAAAGAAATACAAAGCTCCCATAGTTTCTTCTACACAAACTCATCTGCTGTAGTTCCAGTGATGATAGGTAAGGTTTAAAGATCATTTCAAACTTTTTTAAACAAACACAAAGTGTATATGTAAAAGAAATTAAATCAGTTTGTACATATGCCAAATAGCATTTGAGAGTGCAACCACTTCAAAACAGTGCCCCCAAATACTTCTGTCATCTTTTAAACAAAACACTTTCGTCTGCCTAACCTACAAATTTCCCTCTCCGTCTCTCCCTCCCCATGTCCCATCAATTCCCCCTCCCCTCCACCCCCTCTTCCAAACAGGTCTGGTAACTACAAATTGGCCTTCTTTCTAACAAACGTTTGTGTGATTTTCTTTTTTGTATAGACAAGGAGGCACAGCAAGAAATCCTCTCAAGAGTTCCAGGTAAAGTAGAAACAAGTATTGTTGGTTCACTTGAAACAGGTTACTAAAAAGAAACTTGTTAGCTGTTAGAAGTTTGTTTAGGAGCACTGGTCATTTGTACTCTTTTTAAAAGTGTAGAGGTGAAATATGAATATTTGTTGACGATTTTTAAAAACCCCTTCCAGCAGGTTTTCTTCACCAGTGCTGACTGATCAATTTCTGTCCTTTTTCAGTGGGCGAGATCATACGTTCAAGGCAGGTGGTTTCATGCGATACAGTCGCGAAGTGTCGACATATCCTTAAACTGTATCCTCTTTTTTTAAAAGAGCATTTTATGCATAAATGGTTTATTAAAATTCAGGAATGTTGGTCAGGTGGGGGAAAAAGTAGGTAGTCTGCCTTCTTTGTTGCTAAATTTAAGACTTTTCTTGAATTTTTAGAATGTTGGCCACATGTTAAGAGATTTTGGGTCATGTCACATGCTGTCAGATCTTACTGTTGAGATATCTAAGGCTGTGTGGATGTGTATGCAAAAGTATGTTGGATCTAAACGTCAACTCTAAACGTCAACTCACACATTTTCGGATCCCACACCCGATGTTTGGATATGTACTCAAAGTATATGGGAATCTAGAGGTCAGCTTTGTGTAAAGCATGTGGTTAAAAGGCATAATACGTTTCCAAATTGATGCAAAACCACATTATACTGCCCATCCTCATTGATTTTGGAAAAGCATAAAGACTGATTCATCAGAGCTGTAGTCGAGTCCTCACAAGTCTTTTTGCAAGTCCAGTCAGAAGTCCTTTCATAAAGCCGGTCACAAGTAACTGGATGAACAATGACAAAGGAATGCCTTTGTCAAAGCTCATTTGAATAGCTTGTGATTGGGATTAGGACTGGAGTGCTTGTGATGGACTTGCAGGGACTTGTGATGGACTCTACTACATCCTGTGATTCCTACTTCACAGGTATTGCAAAGTAAAATGAATTTTGTGATGTTGACTTATCGCAGCAGTCACTGTTGTCGTTACAAATTTGCCTGAAGTGTGGACTATGAGTGATTGTGTGAAAATCAACCAGAATCTCGTTTGGTTTTCAGGGTGCTCTTTGGACAGGGATGTCCCACGGACTGTAGATCGTATGGATAAGGCCTTCACGTCGGCAGAGAAACTAGCCATTCATCTGGCCGTCTTGGAGAAGTCGAAGGCTGATAATAAACAGGCAGCCATATCTCTGCAGGAGTTGGAGTTCAACCCAGACGCTTTGCTGAAAAAAGGTGCAGTGAGTCTCATGGCATCACAGCAATTTTATTTTGATGTGAAAGTCGGGATGATGTCATCAGTCATGACTAGCTTGCTTGGGTGAGAGTTCGTTCTCATTTTTCGTCACTTGCAGGTGACACCAACAAGCCCAAGAGTCGTCTAGAGATCCTGGCTGAGTTGCGAGACTACAAGCGGCGTCGTCAGAGCTACCGTGCCAAGAATGTACACATCACCAGGAAGTCACAGACTGAGGTAAAAACTAGCAAGAGGCATACTCAGAATGACCCAGAGGGGGACAAGAGCCCAACTCAAGTCACACTTTTGGTGTCCCACACTTGGATTTTTTGTCAAAGCACATGTACCCATTTTGAAAGAAAGATTTTCATCAATGAATCTAAGATTTTCCACCAAATGTGGATTTTGTTTTGAAAATTGATACAGATCATGAGGGACGTTATTGAAGCCCAGATGAGCGAGATACAACAAGCCTTTCAAGGCGAGGAAGGATCGGTCACAGGCTCTGAGCACAGGGGGCGCTCTTCAAGCCCAGGCAGGACAAGATCGCGTGACGTCAGCCGCAGCCCCGTCCGCTCAAGATCGAGGCGGGACGATGATCGCCGGAACGAATCCTGGGGGCATAGAACATCTAACCGGTCAAGCTATGGGGAGGAGAGGGATTATCCAATTAGGCGTGAGGACCCCAGGTCACGTGACTCGAGCCGGAGCCCCGCCTCAAGGCAAGATAACAATCGCCACAGAGATACTGAAGTTGCTGAGAATCCACCAATCAAAATTGAGAAAGTTGAGCGGATAAGATCATGTGAGTCTAGTCGAAGTCCCGGAAGATCGGAATCAAGTAGACCATCCTCACCTAGAACCAGGGTTCTTGACATCAAGGTTGAGAAGGAGTCGCCGTTGAGTCGGAGTCCTTCCCAGGGTAGGGGAGATGAGAGAGAAGATGAAGGTAGAAGACATCATCATCACTCCAAGCATAAACACCGCCACAAGCACAGGCACCATAGCAGGGATAGCAGATAGATGATTGCTTCAGAATCATAGAAAGCCTTAGCCCAGGCTAATTAAAAAGAAAAATGATTTTGCATGCACCCTTGTGGTTAGGGTTTAATGTATGATGTAGTCTGCTTGGGAAAAAATAATCTTTTATTTTAATAGTAGAGAAGCGCATTGTTAATTTGGTTGGAGAAGAGTTGGGCTCATCCTTACAATCACTCTCTCACCGGAGATATGTTGCTACTCTTAGTCCGTTCTAGAGATGTTTTCAGCTTGGTGCCTCCAGTGAGGGTGCTTGGGTGTGAAACTCAGCTTTCCACATATATATACTCTAGCTGTACCTGGATGTAGAGTTTGCAAATACCTTGGAAAATTTGACATACATGTACAGGTGATAACAGGATACACAAAACATGTGCCAAAGCAAAGTACGTTCTTTCGGAGCTGTAATCAAGTCATGTCTCAAGCTATTCAAACACACTATATAACAAACATTCCTTTGTCATTGTTCATCCCATGTAGCTTGTGTGCCGACTTGTGATTGACTTGATTACAACTCTGCTTTCTTTGTACATCTTTATTAAAGACTTCATTGCATTTCTTTACACATAAGACAAACCTCAAGTATTGTGTGAAACGTTGCCTTTACAATCATGACATTTTGTTGAGTACCTTGACAGTAGGTAGAACTGATGTACGTCGACTTATTTTTAAATTTGAACCCATACACCTAACAAAAATTACAACACACAAACTTAATATTGATGCATATTTCGAGTTCCAATGAAACCCCCGTGACTATTCATGGGAAAAGTAGCTTTTGTTTTGCTTTAATTACACATATACATTTTTAAAGTTAAAGAAACTGGCAGGAGCGGGATTCGAAACTGCGACCTCCCGTAACGGCGCTCTACCAACTGAGCTGTCTTGCCCTATGTTGGTGGTCTCCCAAATTGTCAGTATCTTTGTTCGGGTGGGCGTATATATATACCACCAGTTTACTATACAAAATGATTAATATCAACAAAGCAAATTGTCCATAATTAATTTTCCTCTAGAAAATCATGCTTGTAAGTTATTACCATCATCCATGCTCATTAGTTGGCAATTGCAAACTAAATGCCTTGGAACTTTTTTACCCATGTCACCAGATGAAACATGCGAGTGCATCACTGCACTGTGAGGTTGAAGAGGACAAGTGTAAACTACATTTATACCTCATTAATGTGGGCCAGCTATAGTTTGCTTGATAAGCACTTATCCGGGACCACCAAAATGACATCGCGCCTTGTGCATTTTCAGTAATACATGACGATGTCATTTTGGTGGTTCTGGATAAGTGCTTACCAGTTTGCTTAGGCTCTAGCTAAGCACTTGGTCATGAATGAATATAATGCAGTTTCCCTCAATACTGGAAGTTCTCGACTAACTTTTCACAGGCAGAAATCTAGCTGAATCTCAGTTTTAGTTAAGGATAGATTGAGTTTGCTGAATGTACGTGTGTTTTGGTAAGTTTTTGCAGCAATTGGGAACACTGCAGTGCATTGTGGGATATCAATATATATAAATCAGCAAACACCTGGGAGAATTCCTTTGGGTGTACGCCAGTTAATAGTATCCACTACCGGTCCCCAGAATGATAACTGAGAACTTGGAACTAGTCTAGGACTTCGATCCATTGCTAAACAACATCTGACAGCAACAACAGTGAAATACCACACAGTGGGAATGGATGTCAAGATCATGCACAAAAACATTGAATCCGAATAAAATGTGCCGTTCCTGAACTTAAAAGTGAAATTCTTTCAGAGTGCCTGTTGAAAACAATAAAATAGATATAATACTTATAAACAAATTGCACGCCTTTGATTCTAAATTTGTTAAGCAAAAGCTATGGGAGACCTAAAAAAAAAAAGAATTCCCCAAGTTTTTAAAATCTGAGAAAAGTACTGTCAATAGATAAGGAAATTTCAATGATTAACATCAAACTTGTATTTGCTAAAAAGTTCTTTCATCAATTCCATATGTATTTATGGAGCACCATTTGTTGTCATGGTTACGCATCCTGCATCATTTGTCTCCCTAGATATTCCCTGCGTGGAGAGAAAAAAACAAACGAAACAAGAAAGACAATGTAAGCACATGCACACGGCGACTGTACAACTACACATGCATGGGGAGGGGAAGACGGGATAACATTGAGGGAAAACTCTGGCAAGAAACAGTTGTCACATTTTAGGCATAAAGCCATTCAAGCACTGAAAATAGAAACAATGGGTCATTTGCATGATTGTGTTGAAAGGGGCTATGCGTGCAACCTTCAGTTTCTTATGTAATAGCTTTGGCAACCTACATAGTAATGACGCGAAAGAGTTTGTTTTGTGCGTATGGCCATGCTTTGGAAAGACTGGGAATGAAATAGATAATGGAAGAACAACCATTCTGAGGACATTAAATCTACAAACTTACCTTTGTGGACACTAAACTCTTTTTTGACCACAATTTAGTGTTGAATCTTTCTTTTAAATAAATATAAACTACATACTGCAGCTTGGCCATCAGATGATCAAAATGTTCAAATTTAAATCAAACATTTTTCTTTCTTGACTTTTTAACTTCATTCATATTCATTTTTGACATTTTATCCTCACAAATGTATAGTTCAACTCGTATATATCCGGTGTGTAATCAAATCATTTCTGAGTGATTTTCAAGTCATTTTTCCAAGAAGTAAGCATACAGACGTTAGCATATATACATTTATATATACATGTACACAGATTAGTTTGAGAGATTACTACTTGAAATGACTAGAAAAATGACAAGTCATGTAAAAAAAAAATCCATAAATTATTACTCAGATAACATGTTAACATACTGAAAATAATCACTTGCAATGACAGAAAAAAGTGCCCTGTGAGTGCTTTCTTTGAGAACAAAAAAACCAATTGAAAAATAAATTGAAAAAGACTTGATTACAAAACTACATGATAATTTAAGTTCCTGCTGATGAATATTTAAATTTCAACTTCATGAATATTCAAGTTACTCAGAAGGAACAACAACTGGCATAATTGGAGCGTACCAGTTGTGGACCATGAGTTTCTGTACGGCCAGTAGTGCTTCGTAGCGGACATTGGGGTCTTCGTGCGTCATGTACTGCATGACTAGATGTTTGCATCCTAGCTGCTCAACAACACTGCATAAATAAAACGGATAATACATAGAATGGAAAAACTTCTTCAAAAGCCTCGGGAAATGAACATCATGTGAACAAATATGTGATCTATCACGAAATGGCTGAAAGTAGCAAAAATTGAAAATTAAGATTATGGTATTTCCTGAATATACAAGCAATAAACTTTAATTAGATGTTACTGTAACTCATTCCTGGGCTTTGCGATAACTTTTTGAAGTTGCTAGAGTCTTGACCCTTTTTTGAGAAAATGAAGTTCAAAGTTTGTGAACTGTGCAGAGAATAACATGGTTCAAAAAGAAATCACTTCCCAAAAAAATTTCGAGATTGAATTTAGGTTTTAAAACTTTGGGATATGACAGAATAGGACTTTTCAAATGTAAAAAGGTAAACGGCCCAAAATCAACTTTTCAGTGAAAAAGTGTTTCTGCTTGAAACTCAGAAATCCTAAGTGCGACTTTACACTCATTTAGGGCCGCCAGGTCACATAATTATTTTGTGTAGATATCGCAGGCCAAAAATTTGAGGATCTGAAATCTATAGACCCAGGCTGGGTCACCAACTCTCCTCACCAAATGTTGCCTTTGAAACCAGCACTGGTTCCAGATTGGCTGGTTCTGGATGGTCAACTAGATATGGTCGACTAGGCAGGGTTTGGAGAAGTTGATCCAACAATTGTCAAAATTGTCGGGGAATCAGGTTGGCGCAGTGGTTACTGTCCCCGCCTTTCACCGCTGTGGCCCGGGTTCGATTCCTGCCCTGGTCCACATGTGGATTGGGTTTTCAGTCCCTACCTGATTCCGTGGGTTTTCCCCAGAATATTCTTCTGGGGTTTTCCTCCCACCTCTAAAACTGTAACTTCTTCTCATTGTCTTCTCTCTACAGGTTTCTTCAGGCTTTCGAGCTACAGTGCCTAGGGCGCTTTTGAGGAATCCTTGGTTTCATTACCAGAAAGAATTAATAATAATAAAAACTTTAGTTCATACCTGAACTTGTTCTGAGAAAGTTTGCATGCTTTACATGCAGTTTGCTAATTTTATAATATTCAACTGAAAGAAAGCAGTACATTTTCTTCAAGTCAAACAAAAATGGTTTTGAAACAGCGATATCTTGTTACTGACTTTTTGCCTCGTGGGTAGTGCCTGACATATTCTCCGATGTCATGGGCGCTGACGCAGAGAACTAACGGGTCTTTGGATGTCTCTAGTAGTCTTGTCAAAATCCTGAAATGAGAAAGGGTTTAAATCACTATTTACTTAGAGTTTGATTGACAGCAGAGTATCACAAATCATGAAAGACTTCTTTAACCCTAACGTCCTAGGCATTCACTTGGGGTACAGTACACTGTACTACAAAAAACTACTGAATTCTCATAGGCCAGTGTAGTAAAAGTACTGCATACTACAGTTTACTCAAGTAGTATTTTGTAGTATTTGGTGATGTTGGGGTTAATAGAATTTTGAATGTTTTGTATTACATTTCAGTGGTTCTCTCTGCCTCGTAAAACTTTCCTACTGTAAAACATCTCTTGAATGCAGACGGCCATAGGTGCAGTTTGAAAAAGACCACCTGGCCGGTTGACGTCTATAGGTGCATTCATGCGCTTACTCAATCCATTAATTTTTTAACTATATTATTCTTGAATGGGAGCGTAATGAACAGATGGAGCTTTTTCAAACAAAGCTTTCATTCACATGAAAGGGGGATCCAAGTGCAATGAATAGGACCTCTCTATTCAGTGTGGTGCCTATTGTTTGCGTTTACAATTAGCTGCAAAGCCCCAATCCTGGCATACCGGCATACCAGCACCCCATCAATAACAGCTAGACCTAAGGGTTCAAGAAGCAAACAAATCATCATTTGATTTCCAAAAGGACCACTGAAATACAACTGAAATTCCTATTTCCATTTCTTGTACTTACTTGAGCAATTCATAACTCTTCTCATTTAATCGCATGGCATTCTCTCTCCAGAATTTCTCACTCCTGTGCACGGGGCTCCACTCCAGGCGACCCGATTTGACCTCTGATGAATATTCATCAAAGGAACTGAAAATAAACCACATTATTCATTAATGAGCTGCATTACAGTGGCATTGGAAATTAAGAACTGAGTCACCGTCACAAACATTTCAAATGCATTCTGCCAAATAAATAAACCTCCCTCGCAAAAATCTATTCGAACATTACTGTTTTCACTTTATTCTTTCGACCCTAAAACACACAGTTTTGCCCGTATACCAAATTAACCTCTTAAATACGGACGATGGCCGTGGCTGTGGTTTGAAAAAGACTACCTGGCTGGTTGTCATCTATATGCGCATTCCTGCACTCACTCAATCCACTGATTGATTGTTTGCGCTACGCTTGGCTGCACAAGCCTGTATTGGCATCCAATTTACAGCCGACTAGAAGGGGTTTTTCTAGTGAAAAAAAAGGACACAAACCGGTTCGATAATCAACCCTTTCCCATGATGCAATGCAAAAATCTACTGGAGAAACTCTTGGTGGCGCACAACCCTCCTCTCTCCCCCACTCAGTGGACCTACCTTAGATCGACCATACTATTTTGTAGTTTCTCTACCAGGTATTCGATGTCTTCAGTAATATCAGGATCTTCAATCTTCTGTCCTTGTAGTACCTCCAGTTGCTTCAGCACTTTGCATTGGATCATGGCCAGAGCATTCTCCTGGACTACTTCATTTTCCTCTGGCTTCTGAATCATATTCTGAACAAGTTCATCAAAAAGTAAGCCACGTCAATTTATTAAGAATACTGGGGGAAGTAACTTATCCAGTTATTATGAATCATTTCAAACCTGTTGAGGGAGCATTTCATATTGTCCAGATGCTGTATTGATTGCGGTACCGCTATTTTTCTTTGTGGTGCATTCCTTACCTCAAACCTCGCCAATGAATGGGAAGCCAGGCGGCTTGAATAACTGAATAATCATGAGTTAAAAACCGGAGCTTGGAGCTCATTAAAGGCTAGTCGGCTTGTCAAAGATTTCTAGTTGGCAGCAGTCAGAGTATGGACAAAGAACCCTATTAGTGGAGGTCTTGCTGCAATGAATGTTTATTAAGAGACAAACTTTACTGAGATACAAGCCTAGGTTTGGAGTCAATACGGGGGAGTCAATAGTGGGAGGTCAGTTGGTCTCGACGATGGTGGAAGTTACCCCGCCTGGGTCCATAGGTCTGAAAACTCGGATAATTTCTCTTGAAGAATTATCCTCTATTTAGATCTGGATCCAGGAAAACCATAAGAGTGGTGGGGTTAGCAATTAAAAATGTCGGCAAACCTACCACCTCCGATCGCAACCCTTTACCGAGAGCGACTTTTCGCCCTCTATTGGGTGATTTTAATACATCACTTCAACATCTGGCAAACTGCCTTCTGGCCCAAACAACGGAGTGACTTAATAGTCCTCCACAGATGAGCAAATGTTTGTATTAAAGAACTTATCGCTGGAAATCATAATTTGAAATTCAATGATCATAAAGTATTATCTTGTTCTATCTTGTATCAGGCTTACACGAGAATCACTGAGTGGGAAAATGTTCATGTCTATCACGAGGGTTTGGAGAAATTAAAAGTCATGCCTTTCCAGGGAACGGATTATCAGTATGAGCTCACCACGGCTATGGCTATTTACTATTGTGCACCAATAGGAAAACCGAACTTATAGCCACAGAATACCTGATCCTTAGTGACTCACCCTGAAGACCAGTAAGATGATCCTGGTCACTTTCTCCTTGACTGATTCACTCAAGATGTCGGCAAGAACTGGAATGATGCTATACCTAGAAACAAGTTAAACAACATAGGAATGCACAGGTGTTGACTGTTGATATGGATAAATTAGAGTTGGTTCAGCAGGGTAGCTGAAAAAAAGCTTGGCATCAAGGAAACAAATGGAGACCGGCCGCTACACACAGCTAACAGCAATGGGCTTGTGACCAGATTGAAAAAGTGGCCAGATTGAAAAAGTGGCCAGATTGAATAAAATGGCCAGATTGAATAAAATGGCCAGATTGAATAAAATGGCCAGATTGAATAAAATGGCCAGATTTAATAAAGTGGCCAGATTTAATAAAGTGGCCAGATTGAATAAAGTGGCCAGATTGAATGAAGTGGCCAGATTGAATAAAGTGGCCAGATTGAATAAAATGGCCAGATTGAATAAAGTGGCCAGATTGAATAAAATGGCCAGATTGAATAAAGTGGCCAGATTGAATAAAGTGGCCAGATTGAATAAAGTGGCCAGATTGAATATAATGGCCAGATTTAATAAAATGGCCAGACGGGATATATGGCGACAACTCAGGTAGTCAGAACGGACAGGTAGTCACAATAAATACGTGGCCAGAATGGACAGTGCAGGTAGAATGGACATGAGGCCAGAATGGAATGGATAGTGTGGCCAGATTGGACATGTAGAACAGACAGGTGGTCAGAAAGGATAAATGAACAAAATGGACAAGTGGCTAAAATGGACAAGTGGCCAGAATGGAATGACCTGTGGACTATTCAATGACTTGACCACTGGAAGCCACACAATTTTCCATCATTGCACCTACTTGTTAAGCTGTGCACATAGCTGTGGATGGTAAGACATCATCCACACACAGAACGTCAGTTGATACTGGATCTGAAAGCTGACCTTACCGGCTAACACCGACAGGATCCTAGGTCAAGAATAAAAGCAAAGATTTCAGAAACAAGTTTTTTTGCCAGACTGGCAGTTTTTTCTTATTCTGTAAATTAGATAAAAGCTCCTTTAGCAGAAACTCGGGTGCTTAGCAGAACTGTGAAATTGGGGCCCAGGATGTAACTTACGTGCTGACACCTTCGTTCTCCATGAACGCCACCCGGTACACGTCCAGCCTCAGCATCTGCTGTACGCACTCGGCCACGGTTTGCACGTAGCCGTTCTGTGATATGGCCAGCTGCTGTTTCATCCAATTGAAGAAGTACTTGAGATCGTTGGGATTCATCTTGTCCTTGCTGTAGCAGGCCAGCTTGGTGATGATGCGGCAAGCCTGTTGCAAGTCAATGTTAGAGGGCAGGGATGATCACAGGCACCAGATCGAATCTCATGATATTTCTCACGTATTTCTCAAATGCCGAGTTAACAGTGGACTTTCTTGTTAAAAATCGGCCCGATGGTTACTTTTTCCTTTTCAAGTCCAGTGTGCACAGCCCCAGTTAACCCCTTGCCTCCGGCTGTAATTATTGGGGTGCTGGTATACCAAGAACGGGCCGACAGCCGAGCATAAACGCAAACAATAGACACCACACTGAATAGAGTGGTCCTATTCATCGCATTTGGAGCTCCCCCCCCCCCCCCTTCGTGTGAATGGAAGCTTTGTAAAAAGCTCCATTAATTAATTAATTACACTCCCATTCAAGAACAAAATAGTTGAAAATGAATGGATTGGGTGTGCGCAGGAATGTGTGTATAGATGTCAACCGGCCAGGTGGTCTTTTTCAAACTGCAGCTATGGCCGTCGTCTGTAGTCAAGAGGTTAACCACAGGGCTAAAAGTCATCATACTGCAACCTTGAACAGCTCAAGAACAGCTTTAACCATAACCCCCTAGGCATTTTTACTAGGAAGCTTCTTCAACCGGTCAAAATCCAACACTGTGCAGTAAACCTATGGCACATTCTTTGGACTTAGACAAATTGGGGCATCATAGCTCCATGTAAAGTAATGGTGCTAAGGCCCTGCAGTACTGAACCCATCAAAACTTGACAAAACCTGCTGTTGGAGTTTGCAAGGCTTGGGGTAGTTAGGGTTAAATAACAGTTTGTCAATAAAAATGTCAAATACCTGGTTGATTGTGAATGAATCTTCACGGTTCAGCATGTTGAGGAATGGTGTCCATGGAGCCGTCTTGCTCTTTTTACCATGCTCAACAAACACGCTCACTCGTTCCGGTTTTTCCTATCAGACAAGAACAGCGGATGTCGTAAGGTCTGACTAATCACTCATCCCAAATCCCAAATCCCAATTTACCACAAGTATATTTTGCACAGGTGCACAGTGTCTTAAAATCACTGAAAGCGTGATCTACTTAATATGTTCCTGATTTCCTGTCCAAGCTATTCACTAAAAAACCAAGCACAATCAGGTTAGCTTCTGAGAAGAAAAGAAAAATAACCCGACAAACATTCACACAGTTAAAGAAGACAATGAAGGTATAGTAACAGCGATCACAATCACAAGAAATAACACATTGTTAACTCACACATCTTGACATATGCACTCTTATGGGGAATCACTATTGTCCAATCCCACTTACCTGCTTTTGTTCTCCTTTGCGCCTATTGAAATCTCAAACTCCATAGCGTTTTCCTTGTGGGGCCCCAAGATTTCTAAAGAATCCCATATATGGCCCCATTGTTACCCATTGTGCATGGGACCCCTTAAAGCAGTACTTGATTCTGCCAGGATTGGAATGTCAGGCTGTCCTAACTTTTAATCATCCATCACAAGAAGAATGACAATACTGCACATGATGCATGGTAGAAACTGGACAAAGGCAAGACGACATAATGGAGGTACTGACAAAGAAAATAATGTAATAAAAAATAAGGATATAATGACAGGGGAGGAACGGAGAGGAGAAGCAGATAAATAAAAGAGGGGATGACAGGGTTGGGGGTTGATGAATTAGCAGTTGTAGAATAGTTAAGCTGAGAGGTACCTTGAGCATGCTGTCAATCATGGTGAGGATGTAGCGTACTGTCTGCTCCTTGGCGATCCGCCCCATCAGACGGATGAAGACCTTGGCACACTGCGGTCCAAGGTTCTGGATCAGCTGGTCACGTCTCTCGCTGCTTGCCATGTCATAGTCACGAATAAAGGAGAAGTCCTCCTGCGAGATCATCTGACCTCTGTGAATCGTCAAGTCATTCTTAAATCAGAATAGTGTTACTATAATCCAGATTTTTATCTAGATAATTCATTGGCTGTTGCACGCTGTATGAACAATTGTCGCCAGCAGCCGCCATATTGCCACTCATGTAACATCCATAAATCATTGCTGCCTAGCCTAGCACCTGCTTACAATGTACGTCATGCTTGGACTAGTTTTATGTATGTTTTTTTTTTTGCAACTAGGAGCATGCACAAAACCAGCTGTGTACAAAGCAATGGCGCAGTGATTCTTGGTGCCCGACCAAAACACGAAGGGCCAGACCACAACAATTTGCCGTTTGAAGCTTACGGTGGTTTCCGATTACCATGCGGCCGGTGCGGTATGCACTGCACGCACACCCCCTCGTGGAACGCTATACGACGGCTGTTTCCTGATGCAATGACAGCTATAAGATTATGGACAAGAACGCATGCAATACAATGACGGGCTGTTCTTATTTCCTCGTTGCCTTTTCAGAATCCACTGAGGCAGTATCCCATGATAATAAATCTTAAGAAATATACAATTTCTGCTCAATTACATTTGCGGGTAAACACTGACCAAATTGTAACATAAGAGCAAGATGAAAATATAGAGGCTATAATAGCAGTAATTTGAGGCAAAGACAACGAGGAAATAAAAACAGCCCGTTATTGTATTGCATGCGTTCTTGTCCATAATCTTATAGCTGTCATTGCATCAGGAAACAGCCGTCGTATAGCGATCCACGAGGTGGTGTGCGTGCAGTGCATACCGCACCGGCCGCATGGTAATCGGAAACCACCGTAAGCTTCAAACGGCAAATTGTTGTGGTCTGGCCCTTCGTGTTTTGGTCGGGCACCAAGAATCACTGCGCCATTGCTTTGTACACAGCTGGTTTTGTGCATGCTCCTAGTTGCATGAAAAAATCACTTGTTTTTCGGGTTTAAATTTATCAGATTCTCATTTTGAGGGGATACAAGCTGCATGAATGACTGCTCCATACGGACGGTGAGTGTTTAGTTGATATATTCAAGGAAACGGAAGATATGGGCAAGATCTTAAACGACCCTGACCTATGATATAGATTTCCTTCTAGCTCTAATGGCGAATCTCACATGTCATGAGCCAAGAGCTAGAATTTTCGAGCTAGTGGCACAACCTTTAAGTTTGGGACTTCTGTCAGGAATTTTGTTTTTCAATGGAAGAGAAGAAAATTTGTGTTTACTGTGAACATTTGTCATGGCTACTGTACAGGTAGGCCCATGTGTACGGTCACTCACTCAGCCATGTCAGCATGCTCAGTGATGAAAGTGTTAATCATCTTTTTTTTTATACAAGTTAATTTCTGCCTTATTTTTCACGGATTCTGCTGACATAAACCTTGAAATAGTGGAATGTGCCACATTTAGACAGCTGTTACCAAGGAGAGTTGGAGATTTTGCTGCTCCTGACGGAATGTTGGTGGGGGTGTTAACATTTGCGGTATTGGCCTAAATAACAGTAACATTTTACTTAGTGATTAAATAACTTACTGCACATATGACTGCCAGTTTACTCGATGACTTCTCACATCGTTTGCTTCTTTCTCAAACAAGTTTAGCGGCGGCAAATCAGTGTCTTTTCCAGTTACAACTCCTGGACTGTTACCCTCAATTCTCTCAGCAATGTTGGCCATTTCGTAACTTGCCAGAACTGGAGGTAAAATGGGCGAAAACCGTCACAATTTTTCTCCTCCCTCGTCTCTGATGATCTGTGAAAGTGATAAATATCATGTGATGGACAGAAAGTGCGACCTCTATCGACATACACAAATGACAAATCTTCCTTCCGTTTTAAACTCGTTTCAGTCTGTTTATTGTTCAATTCGGCATGTCGAATTTTACGTTTGTATTTTGGTGGTTTAACGTTGATCAAAATGTTCAAGTTTAGCTGTATCTATTGTTTTTTGACATTTCATATTAAATAAATAGGAAATAAAAATCGGAACAAAAACAAAACATTGCCAACAAAAAAACATTACGGGACTATGATGAAGTTTACATTTGTTAGTCACAAAAAGACTGACGCCAATATAGGATCCAAAAATTACGCGCAAAAAGTCTGGGTTCCAGTCTCATTTGTTGCGCGCATGAAGCAAATGAAAAATGTGACGGGCGATCGATGAATTTTTTTAGTGAGTAAATTATAAACTAAACAACCTCTTTCTCGCAGTATTTAAGTCCAGATATGTACAAAGCTGACATCATGTCACAAGCAGCCCCAACTGACGAATTTGCAGCTTCTGAGCCCCTGGCCCATTCGACCTTTTCCCCGTTTAGTATCTTGTCGTTTGTGATCGAGCTGCTGGTCTTATTTCACCGGGTGACGTCCGCCGTTCTACGACGGTGTTTTCGCTTCGTCTTCCCTTGTGCGCCGAAGAACATCGTGGGGTGTAATGTCCTTGTCACGGGTACGCAGTTTGATAACTTGGTTTACCAACGTCAACGAGTTATAGGCAACAAAGTTATAAACCACTTACCTTCTTTTAGGAGCGTTAAATAAACCTTTTTGACATTCTCAAAGCATCATCATGCCCGGGTATGGATGACATTTTATAGAAAAGCATGCACATTAAAATGAATGTGATTGGTCACATTGATTGTCTAGTACAGTATTAATACAACATTCTTAGCTGTTCTAATTCCAGGGGTGTTGACTGTGTTGCATTCATCAGTAAACTGGTACCCTGAGAGGGATTCCCCAATTATATTGCCATTTTCTTTTTTTTGTAATCATATTCCTTATGTGAAAATGGTATCTCTCAACTCAAGACAGATGAGAATAAAATCAGTGAATGTTTGGCTGTTCACATTGCCATTGCCTGGGTGGATCCCCGCCTAGGTTTGTGTGTAAATTGCATAGTTTGCTTGTCATTCACACCCATTGAGAATGTCGAAAAGGTTTTTTGGGCTTTGTAAACAAATACTGAAATAACGGAAAGATTTTTCTTTAATACCCCCCTCCAAAATCAGTAAGGAACAGCAAATTTTGGAAAATAACCATCCATTTGTGTTCATAATTGTATAAACACTTGGCACAACATTTAATTTTGGGAATTTTGTTGGGACATTTTAGTGCAATATAGGGGAAGAAAGTTTATGTTTTCTGAACTTGGCACTAATGGATGTACAGTCACTCAAGTGTTCACATACATGTTGATTTCTTCATTTTTTTTTTACAGATTTTGCTGACATAAATCTTAAAATAACAGGTTGTGCCACATGTTTAGACAGTTGTTATCAAGGAGGGTTGGTTATTTTCCAAGATTTTGTTGTTCTTTACTGATTTTGGTGGGGGTATTAAAGTAAAATCTTTCCGAAATAACTGAATTCACTGGGATTTCACTGGGTCATAGTCACTGTGTAAACTCAGTTCAAAGTTCAGAAAACTATACAGTTAAAATACGAATGTAGATTAGTGTGTTTATCAATCCTTTGGCACTGATATGAAAATAGATTTGTTTGTTATATTATAACAATATTATGTAGCACTGTTTTAAACACTAAAAACAGATAACAAAAGGAAGTTGAATACAAAGATGAATCTACTGTTCTAAAAGAATGAGAAACTGGGGATCATCTCCAATCTTTTTATTTTTCTTATTTTTAGGTTAGATTTTATTTTAGATTTTTAGGTTTGGATCTTATTAAAAAAAACTAGCTGGTAACTGGCTTTAAATTTGCACTAATATTTAAGCAACAGAAATTGATTCCACTTTTTCCAGAAAACTATGCAATTCTCTCATACAAAATTTCCATGCCCTCTTCCCAAAAAAACAAAACTTGGATATGCCACTTTCCTGAGTGTTTTTTGCACAAGTATTAACCCTAACAGTCCCAAATTCTCAAATTTCAATATGATTGTTCACACACCCTAGTGGTTATTAGGGTAAATGGGAATTAGGCGTGTGGGCGAATTACAAACGGTATGTGAATCGTTGGACGGTATGCAAATTAGGTCTTTAGACTGTCGAACGGTTTGTAAACTATCTTTTGGGCCTCGCTTTCAGACCTCAAACGGTTTGATTTTTTGTACCAGCTTGAAGTGCCCAACAAAAGTGGCTGATTGCCCTTGGGGTTTTACCAAACAAAGGAGCATCCTCCCTGCTGGACTTCAATGGCTGTGCTGCCGCTAATCCTCCAGGGTTAATTAACCCAGGTGGATTAGCAGTGGCACAGCCATTTAAGCAACCACTGTTATCAATGGAGGCTAATCCGATAAGTACTCCATTGTGCAGCCTACCAACCTCCAGACCTTGAGTGCTCAAGTGTATACTGTTTGGGCTGGGGATTAATACCATTTGGGCCCATACCATTTGGGAACTCTCAAGTAATTTGCATACCGTTTCCAAATCGCACTGAGGCCTTACTTGACTTTATGTTGAAATGTTTTTGGTTTGTTTTTAAGCTGAATTAGAACTGAGCAATATCTACTTTAAAACTCTTGTTTAAGGCATTTGTCTCGGACTAAAGTAACCCCAGAGACTCGTCTTTCATTTAGGTGCTGCAAACAATATTGGCTGTATGCTAGCCTGGGAATTCGCTCTCAGGGGTGCAAACCTGATACTGGTGGATCTAGATGATGAAGGCTGTGTGAACCTGGCCAACAACATACAAGATATTGGCCAGGCTGCCATAGTCTACAAGTGTGATTTGACGAAAAGGGAGGAGATTAATCGGTAAATTTAACCCAAATGTCATTAAAGATATCTCCAACCATTGGAATTGTTAAATCCTCAGTGCACAAAATAACATGCAGCGTGTAAACAAAGTTTTGTGTGTTCATGGAAGGTGTTTCAGTGGCCTTTCATCATTAGTTTCCCATGTCAAAACTGTTAAGCACTCTACTCGTCCGTCTGTCTCATCACATCCTTTCACTGTTGTTCCAAAAGCTAGTACTGTGAGATACTCTTTAAGTTTTTCCCTCATACTGCCTCTCTTTGGAACCCCTTACCTGTAACCTGCTTCTCTTCTACCTATGATTTTTCAGAATAAAAATAAAATGTGAATAAATAACTTCTATCTCTGTCATTCCCATCTTTTCTTGTCTTTTGTAGCCCACACCTTGAGTGGCCTTTTGGCCATGTGTTGGGCAATACCCATAACAAATGCACGCTTTAGGAAAGATCGGAAAGTGTGTCCCGTTAAGTTTGTACAATCCAGTGACACAGACATCTACACAAAATATTTCTTCCCATTTGCCTTTAAGAAAGGGTTTGCTGATTAGTTTGAAACGTGAGGCCTGCTAGTTTTGTTGATTTATTTGTTGAGGATATTATTTTCACTTGGCCTTTGATTGTCTTGTGATTCCAGGGTGATGAGTGACATCTTGAGAGACACAGGGAGGGTAGACATCTTGGTGAACAATGCTGGCATTGTTAGTGCAAGGAGACTGCTAGATTGTCCTGATGCGATCATCCAACGAGTCATGGATCTCAACATCATGGCGTCAATCTGGGTAAACAAGGACTCCACGTATTTATTATAACAACATGGTTCTCCACAAAGTCTTTTTTATGTTCCAGCACTCCATGATATTTTTTATTTCTTTATTCTGAGAACAAAACACCTAAACAATGTGCTCTGTTATCATTTGATATATGATTTTTTTCTAAATAATTCCCGAGAAAACCAACAGCATTTTTTCTGATGGAAAATTTGTTATTTGGCTCTGTAACTGTCAAAAAAATAGCTGAATTACGGCTGGCTGCACAATTCATATAATCTTAGCATGGGGTTTCTCCCACCATGGGGGATGGTTTCTACAGTGTCCAATTGGATACTCTGCTGCCCCACATTAATTTCTCCCACAGAGAACCCTGTGCTCCTAAAATTTTGGTCGAATGATACCATGAACCATCTCCACCTCAGTTTGTGTCGGGGATGACATAAATTAGGAGAGAGATTTTTGCTCTTTCCTGACGTAGTGTATTAAGCACTGTATGCTCAGTGCTTTCCAAGAGCCTGTGGGAAAAAATTCACAGGCTTACTCAGGTGGGATTCGAACCCACGGCTTCCTGCTTACTATTGCAGACGTCTTAACCACTTGACCACCGAGCTTTCCAGTGTAGCAGCGGGTACTGCGTAATCAGTGAGAAGTCTGCGACTTGCTCTCATGTGTATTGTTACATTCGTTGCAACTAAAAATAGCCTTTGACGTGTATTTTTTATAAATGTCTAGACAGCCTGCTGTTTCAATTGTAGAAAAATCTTCTTTTTTCTTTTTTTTGAGCAGATGACGAAAGCTGTCCTGCCAGGCATGCTGAGTAGAAACTATGGTCACATTGTCAACATCGCGTCTCTCTCGGGCTACATCGGAATTGGTGGCCTGGTGGACCTTAGCACCAGTAAGTTTGCCGGCGTGGGATTCTCGGAGGCGCTGGACATGGAGCTGAAACAGATGAAGAAAGATGTGAAGGTGTCAGTGGTGTGCCCTTCACTGCTAGACAGGGGGATGTTTGAAGGGGCAAAGTCAAGGTGGGTTGGTTCGGGGGAAATCGCAAAAAGTCAATCACATTTCACTTAAAGGTTCACCGAAACTGAAATAGATAAAAATGCTGAAAAAGTTCTTAAGCAAGGATGAATATGTATAAAGTAAAGGTTTCAACCTAAAGCTGGCAACCTAAAATGTGGCCAACCCCAACACCTGTTGTAGCCCTTTACCTTGAGTGGCTTTTAGCCTTGTATTAAGTAACTTCCATAAAAAAAAAATATATCTCCCAGTAGAATCACGTGAACACAGCTTGTGGATTGTTTGACGGAATGCAAGAAATCTGAGATAAACAAAAATTCCATAGAGTTTTCTGAAGGGACGTGGCTACACAACAGTGGTATATATAAACCTGATTTTTGTCAAGCAAAACCTTCACACACTTGGCATTTCTTTTGTCCAGCCTCGGTTGCCTTTGACCTTGTCATATACCTGCTTCCTGCATCATCTGTGTCGTTTCCTGAGAAACCTTTCTTGAATGTTCTTTCAGATTTCCGTCTCCCCTGAAGCCCCAGTACGCTATCAGCCAGATCATGCGTGGCGTCTTGCTGGATCAGGAAGTCATATTCATTCCCTGGTATATGCAGTTTACACCAATCTTTAAAGCGTAAGTACATGTAAAGTAGAAAAGATTGTTGCCCTTTACCAACATAGTGTATGAAACAGGGATGTAGTCGAGTCCATCACAAGTCCAACACAAGCACTCCATCCTAATTCCAATCACAAGCTATTCAAATGAGCTTTGACAAAGGCATTCCTTTGTCATTGTTCATCCAGTTACTTGTGACCGGCTTTATGAAGAGTTCTGACTGGACTTGCGAAAGGACTTGCAGGGACTCGATTACAGCTCTGGTGTGAAGCACTTTATGCACAGTGCTTTCCAAGAGCGTTTTGGAAAAAAATCACTGATTTGAACCCACAACTTCCTGCTTACTAGTGCAGATGTCTTAACCACTCAATCACTGAGCTTGCCAGGGTCGACTGGCCAGGGTCGGCTAGTCGATTCAAATGTAATGTAGCAGGGAGTACGGCATAATCAGTGAGATGCTCGGAAAGCACTGAGCATACAGTGCTTCACACACCACGCCGGGAAAGGGCTAAAATCTCTTTTAACTTATATCATCACGATGCAAATTCCATCTTCTCACCGAATGTACAAGTACAGGGGACAATTTCATAAAGCTGTTAAGCACAAAAATTTGCTTAGCATGCAAATGCTTCCTTGATTAAAACTAGATTACCAACCAGATTTCCATGTGTGGAATATTGTTTTTGACTGGCATTCAGCTGTTGTTTGCTTAGCATGAAAATTACATGGACTTTTGGCTGGTAACCTGTTTTTACTAAGCAAGACATTTTCATGCTAAGCAAATTTTTGTGCTTAACAGCTCTATGAAATCGGCCCCAGGTCCTTTTCATGTGATCCGTTTGAGTTTAGAGAGTAGATCATCCGTACTACATTTTGTGTATGTGCAACCATTGTGTACGATTCCTTACAGGATTCTACCAGTTGGGGCATTTAGCGCATTGGTGGATTTCGCCACCGGCATGGACATCATGAAGAACATCAAGGGATCCAGGAAAACCAGTCTATTGTAGGGTCATTCAGGGTGTGGTCCTTCACCTGGGGCACACACCAATGAATGCAACTTGGCATTCGGTCAACTGGGATTGACTTTTTAAATGACATCTAAGCCTTAATAAGAATACATGTAGTACTTTGAAACAACACTGGGGTGGGGTCCTTAACCCTTTGCGTACGGAAGACGCCATATGGCGCAAACAAAAAAACAGTGCCACCAGGCCAGATGACGCAGTTTCAATCTATTGTTAGATTATTGTGTATGTTACGCTTGACTGCACAAACTCATTGTGGCCGTCTCCCGTAAAAAAACGTACTCAAGGGGTTAAGGGCCACACCCTAATAAAACCTATATTTTTTATTCTTCCCTATTATCTGTTACGGACTATGTTTGTGTGTGTTACATCCATTTCGACAATCTTGGGATATATATTTTTCAGCCTTTTAATGCAAGATTTTTGGGCAGACGATTTGAGAGTCCGTTAAGACTTTTCAGTATTTAACAAAATCTTCAGGGACTGTGAAGATCTTGATATTTTGAAAGATAACAGTATTTAATGTCGGCCTTATTAACATAAAGAAATCTGGAAAATGAACACATTTTCAACACATACAATGCAGTTTTGAGCTTGGTTTGCTTAGGTCTGGATTTTGGGGGGATTTTGTGAAAATTTAATACTCACGGACATGTAAAATGTTTTGTTAATTTATTGAAACATTTTTTAAAAGAAAGCAATACAATTTTTGAATAGCAAAGGTAGCCAGGTTATCTTGGACCTTTGAACATCATTGTGCATATTTTATTGTAGAAAGTAAAATTTTAAAATGATTTACCTCTTAAAGTATCAAATTAGGTACGAGCAGCAAATTCTATATTTGTAAATAAGGGGGACAGTGTGTTCAATAAAAGATTTCCAATGAAATTCATACCTTTCCAGTGCTTATTATTGCTCATGTACTTCCCCAGAAATATTCACAAAAACACGATTTGTTTCATATAAAACCTCTCTGCAAGCATAATGAAACATAGTATAATATGCATGACAAGCTTAGTTCCTTGTACTGCAATCATCCACGGCCCTCAATTAAAAAGTTTTCCCTCGCAATTTTCCATAATACTTGATTGTGCACAAGCAAATATGGTAAAGAGGGACTGTCACTGTCCCCCTCCCCGCAAATGTGACTGTTGACAAACTGCGGACCCCATCAACAATTCCAAAAAGGCAGAAAATGTCCGACATCAGGGTCCTCAAAAACTTGCTTTAGCCAGAGTGTCCCCCTCCAGAAAAAAAAAATCGTTGAAGTGTGCCTGATGGCACAGCATCTCACTTCAAAATGCAAGCACTGCAGGATTTAAATCTTTAATTTACAAAACCTCGCCTACAAAAATATACAAGTCGCCCTCACCACAGCAGAGCGCAATTTGCAATCCATGATAAGGGACACTAGTTTTGGAGATCACTGGGTAGCTTCCTGTCTAGGATTTGTCACCTACACAATTCTATAGCTGGTGGCTTTGTTGGCACCTTCCCTAAGGTGAAGGATGCCGCTTCAAACTCTTCCTTTTCCTCAGGTGTAAGCTCACTCAAAGGAGTGTAGGTGCTCGGCGTAGGGTCTGAAGAGAGATCTGACCCTCCAAAGCCACCTCGGCTGCTTCCAAAGTCCCTCTGTGTCATTCCAAATGAACTGGATTGAGTGTTTCCAAATGTGGCTGGCTTGCCAAAGAGACCTGTTTGACCAGAGCTTCCAAAGGTCCCACTTCTGCCACCGATGTCTGTTGTTGTATCCAAAGCTGGTTTCCCAAAGAGTCCAGTATCAGTCCCTCCCACCGCCGGCTTGCCAAACAGTCCGGTTCCCGTGGCGCCTGCTGCAGCTGGTTTGCCAAAGAGACCGGTACCTGCATTTCCTCCAGTCTGTCCTGGGGACGGCTGGATCCCGAAGCTGCCACCAAAATTCCCAGAGGGTGCATTACCAAAGGCACTGCTGCCAAAACCTGGAGAGCTGGATGAGGCAGACATAGAACCAAAGCCAGTTGAAGTGCTTCCAAAGCCACTGGATCCAAAGACTGGGCTTCTCCCAGATTCAGTGCTGATATAGAAAGGGAATAACATTAGAACATTAAAGTTTAAATATCTCTCTAAACTCATACAAAAGAAACACATCAAAAATCCCATTAAAATCCTATCACATTTTCACCCACTTTGCACCTCAGTTTACACACCAACACCATTGCTATTATAACATAAATTATGAAACATGATTTGGTATGAAGAAGTTATTTTTGAGCCTTTTGTTGAAATCACATCTTGTTTGGTGGTCAGGTTGGTGTAGTGGTTCTTTCCTGGCCTTCCACCTCTGGTGACCGTGGTTCGATTCCTGCTCAGATGCATTATGTGGATTGGGTTTTCAGTCCCTACCTGATTGCATGGGTTTCCCCCCCAAGAACAACTGGTCTGGGGTTTTCCACCCACTAGTAAAGATTTCCTCTCATCTTCTCTCAATTCAAACTGGGTCTTGATAAGGCTACCCAGGTCCCAGGATAAATAACCCTATCCCCTAGGGTGCATACAAAATAATATTAAAATTGGAGGATGTGGGACTGTTAGGGATGAAAAATAACATCTTTATCTTTGTCAATGTAGTGGCAGTGAAGAAGATTTGAAAACAGATCGGTGGATTGGGCCTGTAATCAAAGAGGTCTCTCTCCTTACCTGCAACTGTACAGAATCTGCAGTGGAGTTGCTCTGTTGCCAAAGATAGAGTCGGATATTTGACCACCTCTAAATGAACTGATCTAAAAATCAAATTGAAAAACATGAAAAAGAATGTGAGGCTTTGTCGTTAAGAATACAATATACATTCAAAGAGGGAGTTATAGGCTGCGGAGGGGGGGGGGGGGGGGGGGGATCAGGCTGTTTTCCGACTCATTTCCATAGCAACTTACCAGTTGTGCTTTAATATCCTGTGTTGGATTCGTCAATAAGTCTCGTTGTCTTTTATATATGTCCAACACAGATGCAAAAGATGCTTTCTGCAATAAAAATGTGACAGAAATTTAGTTAGCCTGGATGCGTCTTTCGCAACCAAAAAAAGTTTCCAACAAAATTCAGTCAAACATTGGGTAATGGAAACTCTGCGGTGACCAGAGTCAATTAACCCTCCCTCTCTTGGTGCCAAAATGGAGCCAACTACCCTATCTATCTCAACCTATCGAGTGACAGGTTGAGACACACAAGCTGTGGGAGAGGAGAGGATTTGGTTTTTCGATAGGTTGTGATAGTTATAATAGTAGGAGGGTTAACCTTAATGTAATTTTTACGTTCCTTTGTTCACAAACAACAGAGAGCAAGACAGCTCAGTCGGCATGCAGAGCAAAATGTGGTAAAAGAGAGGCCCAGGTTCAAATCCTGCTCCTGTCATTTTTCTTTTTTCACTATGAAAATTCTAAAAGATTCTTACAAATTGGTCAAACTTGTTCTCCTTCTCGGCACTGTAAGCGGCAAACCGGACTTCGTCTGGAGAGATGTCCTCGAATCCCGGCACACACCCACGGGACTTGTTGGGTTTGTAGCTGGACAGTGGCCAGATCTTACCGCCCTCCCATTCTTCAGCGTCATGCTTAAAGGTATCCCTGCCCAGGGTCAAAAGACAAGCAGAGGTTAAAGGTGAGCAGGAACTTTTCAAAATAAGTTACTAATTTTGACACAGTGGCTCTCCATACACATGAACTTCAAATTTAAGTCCATGAACTTTTTGTTCATAGCATAGCACAGTGAACTATTAGGGTTCCGGTTGCAATGACCAAAGGTTAAATGTACGCACAAACTTTTAAATTGACTGTAGTTTTGACACCATGGCTCTCCATACCAGTTCAAGCTTGTAAACTTTTTTCTAATAGGAAGTATGGCGACCTATTACTGCCACTCTTAAATTGTCAACAACATTTCAAATAACTTTACTGAAAACTGAATGCTACTTAAGTTTAAAAGGTTTTCATTGTGATCAAACATTTTTTTATATTTATTTGTGGTCTTATTTGTTGGTCAAAAGGAGAAATCTAGTCTAATTTTTGGTACTCAAGTGGTAGGACATCGCTGAACATGGGCATGCCAGAATGTGTACTTAAAAAGCTGTTTCATGGATACCACCATCTTTGCTCGATACCACCACTTCACGCATGTCAATAATCTCCATGGAGATCATGCATAGTTATTTGCGCTTGCCCCCTAAAGATGAAACAGCTTATGGACCTACTCTTTACAACTAACTGTAGATAGCTGACCTTGGTCCAATTATCTCCATCCCTGTTTGTGTCAGTCATGATCAAATGTTTCCAGTATGCTTCTAACAAAGTAACAAGGACTCTTTGATAGCACTGCAGCCATTTATAATGACTATAAGTATTGTTGCTGCTGCTACTGCTGTTGTTATTATTTTTCCAAGAACAACAACAAACAATTAATACACGTGCAGGACATACAATTATAAATAACAAAGATAAACTAACAGAGGACATAAAACAATGACCACATTGGCAAGGGCAGCAACAGCAAAAAAAATCACTATGGTCCTGAGACCTGCTGACACACATGTGGTCATAGGAATAAAAGAATACAACACAACATTTTAACATTAAAACTTGAAAAAGTATTGCACATAATTATGTGAAAATTTAGCTTTTTGCTAACATAAGATTGTTTCTTTGTAGATATTGGAATATGAAACAACTCCACAAAGATGTTTCCTTACAAGATGTCATGCTCTTTGATGTCATCGTTCCTGTCGCTCTGCCCAAACGACACCGCCGCCTGATCGCTCAGTCCACTGAAACGATTCTGAGTGCCGAAGGAATCCTTGAACGTCACTTTTTTAGTTCCACCTCCTCCTCCTCCTCCTCCGCCCCACCCATCATAGTTTTGACTTCTGTTGTCATAGGAACCGCCTCCCCCACCAGCAGTGTCCCTGCGATACACGTAGGGATTGTAGTTGGATTGTTGCTGACTATTTCCATAGCTACCACCCCTTGAGGAACCATAACCTCCTTGACTACTTCCTCCTCTGTCACCATAGTAATCTCCTCCTCCACCTCCGTAACCATCGTAATTACCTCCTAAAAATTTTAAATTGCAAGAAAATATACATTATCTTGGAGCAAATGGCGCTCTTCTAGGTTTTGTATAATACTAGTAAAAATGAGGCCAAATTAAAACAAAATCATGTTTACCCCAACCTTTACCTTTTTGAAGCTTTCTCCTTTATAATTTTGGAAAGAGTTCCATATACGGCCATCACTTATTTTCCCTTAATATGACTTAAAAACTACCAAAAAGTGTAAATCTGATGAAGAAACACGAATTTAGAAGGGAAACAATTTCGACTTTTTCTTTGAAAATACTTAGACTTTTTGCACGAGGTCAAAGTGATGGCCAGATATGGAACTCTTTCCTTAATTTTTGCCAAACAACAAACAAACAAACAAACAAACAAAACAAAGCTTGAAATACAGCAAAAGTGAAGTCATCATGAAGAGATAAAACTTATGATGTTTTGCTTTTAAGTGGGGCCAAAATGGGGTGGAAATGGAATGGCGCTGGCATTATAATTTAAATTATAAAAAAGAAAAGAAAAGAAAAAGGGTCTTTCTTCCATTTAAAAAAACAACGGCATGGCACTTAAACAGTCAAAAGGAAAGTACAGACAGTGATCAAGCTACCTATGAAATGTAAAAATTAATTGCTGATTCCCACTCCCAGAAACTGCTGTCTCAAAATGAACAGCGCCCTCTAGCATTCTTTGTCCTAATTTTAGCTGCAGAAGCAATTAATTTTTGCCATATATCAAAGCTTAAGACTTACCCGAGCCGCCCCTTAGGTGTTCATTGCGGCATCGTTCACCAAACTTGCAATCTCCTCTCAGGAAAAATTTACAGACCACCATTTTTCCCCGTTATCTTAAACTCATTACCGATCAAAACCAAACCATGATCAAAAGGCCATAAATAGCGCCACCAATAGTTCATTGTCATATTGCCGTGCTGTATAATTATGTAGTCGGGTGCGATGACATCCTATAACGTCAATAAAGTATAGCGGTAAAACCCAGTTGGAGTTTTCGGAGTCGGGGTTTAATGCGAGACCAGTGGCTGACATGTTTTTCTCAAATTTTTCTTCGGTTTTTGTTGAGCTGGATTCCAAATGTTTGTTGGAAATTGAGCATCGAAGGAAGATTTTGCTTGAAAGATCAGAATGAGTAGCCGAAGTTCTTATAGTCAGAAAAAGGTACCACTAAACAGGATTCTTATTTTGAAAAATTGTACTTTTTTAACGTTAGAATTGGACAATTTCGTATTTCGTAATCGTTGTTTTTTTGGCGATTGTTTAGTAATGGTAGTGTAGGGCCCCTCTTTAGTTTTGATCAAATTAGAGTCAAGGGTATTTTTCCTGATTCCAAAATGAATTTTTCAACCTAAACCAGACTTCTCTTAATTCTATTGACATCGTTTTTTGTAATTATAACAGTTTATTGCGGTAGAAAATGCAATTTTCTTACGCGCTTTACGGCAGTTGCCATGCGGTTTTGGGAAAGAGTTCCATATCCGGACATCACTTATTTTCCCTTAATATGACTTAAAAACTACCAAAAAGTGTAAATCTGATGAAGAAACACGAATTTAGGAGGGAACAAATTTCAACTTATTCTTTGAAAATACTTTGACTTTTTCTGTCATGGCCCATAGACTTTGTGCACGAGGTATAAATGATGTCCGGATATGGAACTCTTTCCGTTTGACTTTCAGAAAAAGGAGGCCCTTCGTCGGCTCTCCCAGAGTGGAACAAGAGCAGGCAGGACGTTGCGAACAGCAAACCCTGAAGATGCTTCAAGACAAGGCCAAGGTGCAAGTGAGTTCAGTATTATGGTCATCTGAAAGAATCCAACATCAACATTTCCAAATGGACAAACCATACTTTCCACCCAGTAAAGATTTTACACATTTCATGTGGAGGTTTTCCTAAATATATGACAGTACTGGTGATATTTTCGAAATAAATTTTGAGGCTAGGGCAAACTCCCACTTCGACCATGTTTACAAATTTCTGTCATTTGTTTTTGGACATCATCCCTGGAATGTTTTCGATTTATGAACAGGAATATTTTGACTTTTTTTATTTAAAAACTTGGTTTACAAGTGTTATTCATCTCAACAGGAGGAGTGAGACGTCGGAGACACCCCATGGAGGATGAGGACTATAGTCGACAGCGTAGACTCTTAGCAGGACGGAGAGTCATTTCCACAGATTCTCCCTCATCCGGTACTCACCTGGTGATTCAAGCAAATTTAGGAGGCCAGTCCTTGGGTACCGATACCCCTGATACAGATCCAGATATACCAAGAAGGGTGGTCACATCCCAGGCATCTCCCAGTCCCGAAACTAAGGCTACGTCCCTGTTCGGTAAGAGCACACACTTGACCTCAAATCCGGCATCTGGTAGTATCTATAGAACTGGTGTCAGTGGTGGGATTTTTGGATCGCCACAGAAAACCTCAGATAAACGCAGTGTAGCTGAGGCTGGAAAGCAGTTGCAGGGTTCTCCGACCAGGAAGAGTCTATTTCAAACTGAGCCCAGCAATCCGTTTTCTACCAGAGGTCAGTTTGGGATTGCTCCCGTAAGTCTCTTTCAAACTTCGCAGAAAGCAGCTGATGTGACGGGGAATATATTTGGACAGGTAGTCTCAAAGAATCCTTTTGCAGCACCTCCACAAGAGGCAGTATCCCAGGATTCCTCACGTGCTGAGGGACCTGGTTCTCTGAAGGGCGAAGATGCTGCTCCAGGTCTAGATTCGGTGACCAGGAATCTCTTTGGAAAGGCTCCCCCTAAGATGCCAGATCCAAATGCTGCACTGTTCGGCAAACTGTCAAAGAAACCTGATCAAACATCTGCATCCCCAACCAAACTTCTCTTCAGAAGAGAGGTTCACAGAGAGTTGGAACCCAAACCTCAGTCCTGGGGCTTGTTTGGAAAAGTCGTTGAGCCAACAAGTCGTCGTGACCATGGTGATACCTCATCAAAAAGGCAGCTGTCACCAGGCAGAGCTAAGGCAGCCTCCAAACGGTCCCTCACATCTCTTGAAGATCCCTTCTCAACTGGCTCGAGTGATATTACAGACTTGGAGACGTTTGGAGCCACTGCCACCAAGACAGATTCCAGACAGAAGAAGCCAGTTATTAAGAGATCCGGCCTCTTTGGGAAAGCCATAGCCGAAGCCAGTGGGAGAGGCCGTTACTCCACCAGAGACACTCACAAAAGTGCTAGCCACGATTTGTCCAAAGAGTCACGTTCAAGTCGTAGCCGCAGTCCAGAGGAGAAGAAACAACGAAGCCCTGACAGGCAGCTTGAGGATAAAAGAAAAACACAGAGAGATAAAAATAAACCAGGTAAGCACTGACCTTGCATGAAAGGATCTCAAGAAATTTCTGCTCAGGCTATTCGAGTAAGCAAGGAATGGACATGAATACAAAGATTCCTTTAACCTTTCATGGTACCACATTCTTCATACCCATCTCTTCCATACTTCATATCCTTGGTGAAGAATCTAAGTTATGAGTGATCCTCACACTGTATTCTCCCAGGTTGCATCGTTTAAATGAGGTGTAATCCCTAGGTATACAGTATTATAGGCTTGAGACTTGTGACCAGCTACCTCAAAGATATTGACAAAAACTGCTGACATAGGGCAAGATAACTCAGCAGCTAAAGTGGCCATGTCATGTTGAAGAGGTCTCGGGTTCAATTCCAACTCTTATAAACTCTGTTTGTTTATTCTCAAAATGTTATGAAATTGTTGGGTGATACAAGTACTTATCGTGATCCATGAGAGTTGGCAGGTATGTGGCAACCCATGTTGATGAATGTAATGCCTCCACACATCCAAGCCACTAAACAGTTGATACTTGTCCTCCACTTAGATAACAGGTTATTTGAACCTCGACTCTGGTGGCCCCTTCCCCTCCCCTTACCCCCTTGACTTCCTTGGACTTGACCCTTTGAGTTCCCCCTCCAAATTCTTCCCTTCACAGTTCAGCGATCGCCTTCCTCAAGCTCGTCCTCTCGACGCTATGCCAGCCCAGAAGAGGTCCAGAGCTTAGTTTGCCTCATCATCAAGGGAGTGCCACCAGCAGCCAACTCTAGAGTGTACCTCAAAGACTTCTTCTCAAAGTTTGGTTCAGTCACCCGCGTCATCCCCAACCTCAAAAAGCAGACCGCCTTTGTTTATTTCAAAGATCATGTAAGTTGTATATTAAAACATTAACAACATAAGCTGGTCTAACAGTTGGAACTTAAACAAGTTCTTTCTCAAAGGCAAGTGACAGTTGTACAAGAATTAAACATGTAGGGGACACTCCTTTGGTCCTTAATCTCTCTTTTGTGTTTCTCCACCCACCCCTGCTTGCTTGCGTGTCCCCCACATGGTTGTTTCTTGTACCACTGCCATTTGCCTTTGAAAAAAGAACTTGCTTAATCTCAAAATGTTAGTCTGGCTAATTTTGTTGATTTGTGTATTTCAGGTCAGCCAGCAGTTTACAGCAGTGTAATTTATTTTCATATTAAAAAAAAACATTTATGTGGTTTGCTGATTCTATGGAAAGTGTTGAAAAGGACTTAATTGATTTGCAGGCTTAGTCCGAACCCTCAGAGATCCTTCAAAATCCAACAGGAGGTTTTGGAGGATTTTGCAGGATTGCACCGAGTGAATTCCAGCCACTGTAACTTTACATGGGGCTTGATGCCCCTTGAAAGTTAAAGAACCAAAATGTGCAAATCGCTGCACAGCGGTGGATGTTTGAGAATTCTGGAAAGTTTCTGGCAAGAATTCCCAGGGGATTACAGTCCTGAATGAACATGGCCTGGTGAAAATTGTTTATGAAAATATATGCAAGAGAAAAGAGAAGTTACAGAAAAATAAATCAGTTCATTAATAAACCCTACATCTAGGATGTTAAAATTTTAAAATCAAACATAGATATTTTGGGATCTTAAAATGTCAGATTGCATTTTACGACTCAATGAGCTCCATACTTTTGATGTTGAATTCCTAATTCCTTATATATTTCTGGTAATATTTTAAGATGATAATTGATCATTCCAACATTATTTGATATTTGTTTTCAAGGAGTCGGCAGCTCGTGCAAAGAGAGTGAGAGTCTTGATGCCACATACCAAGCATGTCTCCATCTTCTGGAGGCAGGGGAATCAGGGGTCGAAAGCTGAGAGCAGACAGGGTGAGGATGGTGCGTAAACAATGACATAGCTTAACTCATCAACTAAACTCTGAGTCACAAATTGAGTCATCAGTATGAGTCCAAAAGTCAAGTGGAAAGTCTCCTAGGAAAGTTGATTCGAGTTTAAGTCACAATTTTGGACAAGTCTAGTATGAGTTATAGGTTGAGTTAAATGAGTCACAAGTTAAGGCACGCCATTGCGGGTTTTAGATACAAGTTGAGTTAACATGAGTTTGACTCTGAAGTTTGGTCAAGCCTTTGTGAGTTTTAAGCAACAAGTTGAATTATTCAAATGTGACATGTTTGGCATAATTTGAATCACAAGTCAAGTTGTACTCAACTTCAACTTTAGTTGTTAATCACAAGCTGAGTCAAGTCAGCCTCCCTTGAACACTATAGCTATCACCTTTTTGTGCCCTCAGATGAAAAACCATCCTCTACAAGAGACAAGGAGAACAAGCACACAGTTGCGAGGCAGTCACTGCCACCGTACAACCGCAAAGTGGAGGCAAAAGTGAATCCTGAAGATGGCAGTAGCATCGTCTCACAGAGTGCCATCACTGCTTCAACATCTAGCCATCTCAAGACGACTAGTGAGTAAACCAGTATTATCCCCTGATGGAACCGGGCATTAGATGCAGCACCTTGCCTGAGGTACAGTGCCTTATGTGAGGTACAGTGCCTGATGTGAGGCACAGTGCCTGATGTGAGGTACAGTGCCTGATGTGAGGTACAGTGCCTCGCGTGAGGTACAGTGCCTCGCGTGAGGTACAGTGCCTCGCGTGAGGTACAGTGCCTTGAGGGTGGTACGGCACTTCATGCACGCTATATTACATTGCATGAGGTACTCGTACCCGTCTCTGTGAGGTCCAGCACTTCATATGAGGTACAGTACCTTGCTTGAGAGTCAGCACCTTGTATGGGGTATAGCATCTATTATAAGGTACAGCACCTGGACTGGTTTTTTTGTTTTAACAGTAAAAAATTTGTAATCAGTGAATAAGATGAAGACGGAAAGACAACTTGTTAGATCTCCATCCAGCAACTATTTAAATGCAGGTACATTCAAATAGTTTGTGTACATCCGTCATTTAAAGGGGGAGGTGAGTTGGTCTGACCAGCGGTGGACGTTACCCCGCCTGGGTCGATAGGTCTGAAAATTGGGATAATTTCTTTGGTATCTATTCAAGATGTATCATTGATTTAGATCTGGGCCCAGGAAAACCATGAGGTTAGTAGGACTGGCAACCTAAAATGTGGCCAACCCCACCACCTCTGTTGTAGCCCTTTGCCTAGAGTGGCTTTTAGCCTTGTATTAGGCATCTTCCGTAAAAAAAAATATGAAAATAAAGAACTGAATATGGTTGATTGAAAAAAACCAGCAATAATTTGGTACTCCTCAATACATTTTTAACTCAGAAGCAGAACAGAAAAACTCCACATTTTTTAATAATCACCAGAACGGATGGCCACAATATGGGAGATAGGAATTGTCTACTGTAAAGGCTATTGTAGTCTGAAATTCACATAATGCAATTGTTATTGTACTTTCTGTTGCTGAAGAGTTGAACATGTTGTTTCTGATCTTTAGATCTGTCAGTGCCCGCACACTTACTGACTAAGCGGGTCGGACTGACTGCGCAGGAAAGATACGATATCTTGGAGGATAGAGATAAAATGATCAGACAAGGTGAGTATGCATCGATCCCAAGTACAGCAATGGCCATGGGGTACCACACATCCGTGGCAGGATTTCCCTGTATACAGTGTGCAAGTCTGGCAACTTCACAATCAATTTTGTTATGTGAAGTCTTGGTACTAGATACAGACTAGTCTAGCCACGGACTCCTTAGTTTGTCTCTAACCAATAGCAATATGCATGATCAATAGACTGATACACAAAGCACTGCCCCTTGATGTGTTGACCAATCACAGCGGCGCAAGCCATGCCACTGCCAGTTTTGTGTATCATAGGCACACCTGTCATAGGTAAGTATGTCAAGTGGCGGTGCTCAAATGTAGTATACAGCAAATCCATTAATTCCTGAAAATTACAGCAAAAGTATACTTTTGCTGTCATTTTCAGGATAGAATGGATTCGGGGTAAGTATTTTATAGCAAATACTGTAACACTGACCTGTTTTAAGTTTTGTGTGCATAGATGTTGGGAAAACAAAGAGAAAAAATGTTGTTCTTGTAGTCTGGTTCCCTGATCCTGCTTCAGACAGAATGGAGCAATTTAAAGATGTCGGGGAATTATCAGGTTGGGAAACTAGACTATTTCCAACGATGGTCGACCGACCATCGCTGGATCTTGAATCTACAGTTTGTCTTTGTGCCTCATTCAGGTTTGAAGAAGAAGTCAAATCGCGTCTCCTCAGAGGCCATCCGAGGTACGTGCCCGGACATGTGCCCAGAGAAGGAACGTTACATGAGAGTGGTTCAACGTCGGTTACACCCATACGAGGTCTTACAAGGATCAACAGATCAGGTAAGGTGTCCAATTAAACATTTCCCACTGGTTATTTTTAGGGGCTGCATGATTTGTTTTTTTCCTCCAAACAAATGTTAAAGAAATACCAAAGGGAGGGAGGAATTGCGCTGTTTGAATTTATTTTATTCCACTGTGAGCGATAGAAATCTTGGAAGAAAAGGGAGCAGCCATCTTGCCCGGCAAGCACTAAAGATAGAGGTAAAAAATGGCCTCCTCCTGCCTGTTAACAGCGCCCTCACACATTAATTAACTTCCCTACTATAGTTGTCTGTTTTACAAATTGCTATTCAATGCATCATCTATGCTTGTATACAGTATCCCAAAATGCTATAATACAGTTCTCTATAGACCATGTCCTTTCTTTGTTGACATCTAAACCACACTATCCAAATGTGCCGGCGTTATTCGCACACATCTTGTCTTGCATCATTTTGGTTGAGTGACATCAAAAGTCGCATAAATCACAGGTGATCTGACCTGCGACGTCACACCTAAACCCAATTTTATGCAAAACACGATCCGTGCACATACCACTGGGCACATTTTAATATTAATGTAAACACGTGACATCAGAGGGCTCATCATCTATCAATTTAATTCTTTTTCATACAAATAACCTCTTTCGTTTTTCCCACCCAGGTCAACCATGACACGGCCGTGAAAGAATACAGCAGGTCCTCGGCTGATCAGGTGATTTTCATTTTTGGTTTCCGTGCTAAATTTGTCCTCTGTATCGTCGGGCTTATTATTTTTTTCTGTTTCAGTTCCTGTTTCACATGGAATTTAGCCTTGATGGAATGGAGCAGTATTTTTTTTATTAAACTTTATTTCAGATTTTTAGTGTCTGAGATTTTGTATTTGCACTGAGGGCAGTGGAGCGTGATGAAATAATTGACCCGAACCACCTGTGGCATTTTTACTGGGAATTGTCCTGAACCTGTCAAAATCCAACACTTTGCAGTAAAACCTTTGGCACTTTATTTGTACTTAGAAAAATTAGGGCATCAAAGCTCCATGTAAAGTAATGGTGCCAAGGCTCTACAATCCTGAACCCATCAAAATAGGTCTGAAGGTGTGAAAATTAGGATAATTTCTTTATCTATTGAATATCTATCCTCTATTTAAATCTGGACCCAGGAAACCATTAGGGTGGTAGGGCTGGCAACTTAAAATAACCAACTCCACCACCTCTGTCGTAGCCCTTTACCTAGAGTGGCTTTTAGCTTGGTATTGGGTGACTTTGTCAAACTCTAACAGTCCTGAATCCTCCAATTCTAATACGACTTTTCACACACCCAAGTGAGTCGGGGTTAAAAAAGTAAAAATATTATAAATATCCAACCCCTCTTTGACATCCCACCCCTCTTTGACATCCCACCCTCTCCATCCCCACCCATCTTTAGGAGGAGCCCCTACCCCACGAGATGCGTCCAGCACCCGTCCTGACACTGACTATGAATTACCTGATGCGCCACGTCATGAACGTGGGGCGTGATGGCCATTGGGAGGAGTGGTTTGACTTCTTGTGGAGTCGGACGCGGGGGATCAGGAAGGATATCGCCCAGCAGGACCTACGAGACCTGACGGCCATTGATCTCATGGAGAAATGCGCGAGGTACGGTTCCATCCATAGACGCAAACCCTCGGCAAGAGTTGATTGTAACCTTTTATGCCACAGTTGCTGCCGAAAGTTTACGTACACGTGGAAATAATTCCTTTAATTAAAGCTACAATTTTTTCCAATGTATAATTCTCAGTATATCAATAAATCTTGTTTCAAAAGCCCTTCCTCATGCATGTATAATCATCAGGATTGATTCACAGCTTTGTAATGAATTAGGAATTTGTTTGCAGGACTGTGGTATATGTTAACTTACAACCACAGCAAGTGTACTTTGATCCGTTTACTGTCTGGCCAGTCAGCTTCTTGATTTTGGCATATTTAACCAAACGAGAGCCGGTTTAATTTTGCTCCTTCAAGGGGGGGGGGGGGGGGGGGGGGTGGGTGGGGGCATTAAATGCACCTTTGGCGTATTGTAGGACTTTGTACCTAACTTATGTAAAGATTGATTCAAATGATTCATTTGTGTGATGCTCATGACAGTTGAGAGGTTATTGGTAAATGTATGCAATATGGACTATTGCGTTAATATTTTCAGTGGTAATTATAGCACTTCTGCCATCCCATGTAATCATTTTGCAAACGTGTTCTTCTGACTAGGGATAATTTTGCAACTGCACCAGTCATGAATGCATTGAAGCTATAAGAAGACTTGCATCAAAACTAGTTTCCTTTTCAATTTGACAAAAGTCCCACTAATCCTGCCCCTCCACTAATCCCCTTTAATCCCTTCCTTTAATTAATCTCCCAGATTCCACATTTTCTGCTCCCATCGGCTCTGTGAGGAGGATCGGAGCACCATTGATCCCAAGATCAACGACGAGAACCTGACCAAGTGCATGCAGTCCCTCAAGCAGTTCTACCACGACCTGGCAAGCGAGGGCACTGTTTGCCCCAACGAGGCCGAGTTCCGAGCCTACGACGTCCTGCTGAACCTCAACGACCGCGACATCCTCAGGTGAGTGGTTTTTCAAATTTAAATTCAAATATTTGTGTGCTTGTGAAATGGAATTTTTTTTGCATATATGGAAATTTTCTTTGAAAGATTTTTGTCCCTCCTGATGTGGTGTTCAGCACTATATGCTCAGTGCTTTCAGAGAGCCTAGGAGAAAAATACGCAAGGTGGGAATCGAACCCATGACCTTTTGCTTGCTACTGCAGATGTCTTAACTACTCGACCACCAAGCGTATTGTGGTTGGATGGCGGATTTGAATCCAATGTATCAGCAGTTAACAAGCAATGAATGTGAAGATGGAATGTTTTGCTTTGGGAACCATGTAAATTAAAAAGAGTACCCGTCCCGACGAGCTGTGAAGCACTCTATGCGCAGAGCTTTCTCAGAGCCTGCAGTGACTTTTTGCTTCGGGTTGGGTGATGGATATTTGGTCCTGGGCCCAATTTCATAGCGCTGCTTAACGGAACCCTCGCCCATTTCATACAGACTGTAAGCAGTGAACATTTTTTGTGGATCCTATGACATCATGGAATAGGTTATTGTAAAACCAGCTGATGATCAAAATCATTTGTGACCCGCTCTGCAAAAAGGGCACTCATGTTGCAAAATTTGAAAATAGTGTTTTATATATAGCTGGAAATGCCATTTTATAAGCTTTCATATGGTATAAGTCTGAGATCTGTAGCATTTTGCAATCACAAAATATTTGGAAATGTGCATGTTTGTTTTTAGGAATCTCTTGAAATGACTTAAGGAGAAACAAGCCATTTAAAAAAAAGCAAAGGAATAGATGGAAGCACTCGACAAAAACACATTCTTTTTCCAACTTTATTCACTGAAATCAAAGATTTTGGATATGAAATATAATAATATAGGTATCAAAGATGCAAACAATTCCCTCCCTTCAAAATCACTTGTTTGAAGAATGTTTTACCCTCTTCACATTGAACGGCCCATAACTCGTAAAAGCATACAGCGACTTATGTGCCCTTTTTGCAGAGCGGGTCACATTTGTTTTGATGCACAGTGTAAAAGCATACCACCAAGATCTAAAAACAAACACATCTTGATACTCAAAGTATAGCTTAATGCACTAAGTAAGATATTTTATTTCTTAATTTTTAGTTTATATACAGCCGTTCACAGAATATTTATATTTTACAATAAAAATATTTACATATGCCAAAAATTGGAAAAGAGGGTTGGTCGGTCGGTCGTGATAAGTTTTTTTGTTAATTTTGTTTTGTATTCACGCTCACCCGGCATGTTTAGGCCTAAACATTGAACGAACCCCCTGGTTTCATTTTTTACATGAAAAAAAGCATAAAGTAAAGAAGATACATCAAATACAAACACTTTTAGAGACAGAGAATCAGAGTTGTGTTTTTTATTGATGTTTAAAAAAACAAAAAACAAAACGCCTACCCTGAATTTGTTGATTTTTACGATCAGTCCGTCTGAGGGCAACACAACAATTTGTTTTTTTGGCCTTACTGCAGTTTTACATGTATTAATTCTTCACTGGATGGATTACAGATCTCACGAGTAAGGCCAATTAATGTCCTTCAGCAAGACACTTCGCTGCAATTGCTTTTTGCTAGAGGTGCAACCTTGAGGGCCGTTAGTTACTACGAGAAGCTGATCACAGGAAAGAATGTCAAAATGGTTTTCTCGGGGATTTAGACAAATTTTCAGGAGCCATTCATGAGAAATAATGAATCGGAAATAAAAACAATAATAATTCTTATAGGCCAACATTAGTTATTACAACAAGGAAACGCTTGAGAAATTGCCCAAATACAATGTAGTATAGAAACTCAAGTCAAACAGTCAGGTATACATAAAAGGACGATGTGGTATATATAAATATATAGTCATCAGGAAATTGTAAAGTAAAAATATAGTTTCTATTTATGTAAGTTATTAAAGATTAAAATAGTGAATTGCATGCTGAGTAGGATGTGGTCTTGGAGACTTCATTTGGGCTACACGTTAATAAACAATAATAAACCTATAATAAAGTATGGCAGTGGTGAAATAAGTACTACGTTTGAGTCTCAAATGAAATTATGTACATGTTAGGTAATTTTACGGAATGTTAAGTTTCTTTAAAATAAGATCGGCTTTGCAAACATTAATGTTTACATAATAACTAGATGTCCTTTTAAATGCTATTGCCTTTAGAATTGTGTCTGACCTCACTCGACTAAAATGAGAGTTACATGTATTTGTATTTGCTTCATTTTCTATATACATGTAGTTAATTAAACTTGACAATATATATTCTGTACAGATTAGAAGAAAACTGCCTTCGAAGAATTAAGTACCGTAGTGCAGCATAAAAACCATATGTTCAGCATTATACATACATGTTGTACATTATACCAAGGTGTGTTGTTAAACAAAAAGTCTAGCATTGATCTTGTACATGTCCCGGCACATAGAGAATACACATTGCAATGTGCGTGGTGCTTTTTTCCCCACAAATTTAATATTTTTTGCAAACTTTGCACTTAAATAATAATAATATCATAAAAGTATCGCAATTTTTTTTGTGGGCCTGGTCAAGCCAAGAATTAAAAATCCATCATTGGTGACCAGGCCCCTAAAGTTACCTCACAACATATCCCATTTTCATTTTACCAAAAAATAAACAAAAACAAATGTTTGTCACACTTTTCATCATTTGCAACAATCAAGGTTGATAATAATAAGCAAAACGTCCTGTCAACAACAAAAACAATTTAAATGTTTGTGTTTTGTGTTTTTGTTCAATTCAAGCACAACTTATGAATGGATTTGTTGAAAAAGGATTTGTACTTTGACGTCTTGGTATTTCCGGTGCGCAGCGCTTTGGGATGTGTTCTGGGCTTTGGTCAGGGGTTTGGTCTGGGCTCTGGTCTGGGGTTTGGTCAGGGGTAAGGCTTGATGGATTTTTGTTGCATTTTGTAGAATCACTTTGCATTTGGGCAAACTCTGTGTGAGACATGTAAGGTGTAGTTGAACGCTTGAGATAGGGCACCCCCTCTGTCTTGAGAACAGCGTGAGCTTCCTGTGTCTTGTCATCTATGAAGGGGTTATTATTGCGAAGATCTCTTGCCAGCTGTGTGATCTCTTCGTCTGTGGGCATTTGCAAGTCGGATGCATTCCACTCCCTCATTGGAGGATAAGGATGATGGAACTCACCTGAGTGATCTGAGGCGTAAGACGGAACCCGGTAGATAGGGTCTTGCCATTCTCGAGCTTCTTCGACTGCATTGACATCATCCTGGGATCCAAAGGCCGAGTCACTCATTGGGGAGTGCGGTCTGAGGCGGACCGGCTCGTATGCACCGTCGTCATCTTGGATCTGCCTGTTGGGTATGATGCGCATCATCGGTGCATTCTGTTCTCTGTGCTGTGGCTGTGTCGGTCGCTGCCGTCGTTTAACTTCCTGCTGCTGCTGTCGGTACCTGCGTGTGTACCAATCCAAACACTTGATCAGAACGATAAGAACAAGGATGATGGTGGCAAGAGTGGCACCACCAACCAAGACGTAGACAGTAATGGGATTAAGCGAGGAACTCATTGTCCCGTCCTGTTCGGCAGGTGGCAGTTTGATGTTATTTTGCTCTGTGATTCTAACAGTGGTGATCTCAGCAGGTAGAGCTGGTGGGGCCAAACCGAAAGTAGGACAAAGTAACTCCTTTGTGAGAATAGAGAGGGGGAAACCTCGAAATTTCTGTGGCCAACCGCATGTTACATTGGCCTTGATGGAATCAACATCTTCATCTGTCTGGTGTATTATAACCCACTCCCTTACCAGATTGACGGAGCATGTGCACCTCAGGTTATCATTCTCATTTAGGTATAACTGGTCCAACTGTCCTACTTTTTCTGGTAAGTTACCAATGTCTTGCAAGTTGTTGTCATAGAGATCTAGTATCTTAAGAGTCGGTAATGTCGGAAAGTCTGTTATTGAGTTGATCCGGTTGCCGGACAAGTTCAGCTCTTCCAGGCTGGTCAAGTGCTTAAAGAGGGACCCATTAATGAACTGCAGGTTGTTGTTTTCCACATTCAAGTATCTTAGATCAGTCAGTACGTCAAAGATGCCAAGGGGGAATAGCTTGAGACCATTGTCACCCATGTGAAGATACTTGAGCAGAGGTGTGTGTCGGAAAATCGTCACGGGCAAATCGGTGATGTCATTGTGACCGATGTAAAGCCCTTCCAGGGTACTTAATCCTCGGAAGGCATCCGGGTGTATGTCAGTGATTCTGTTCTGATTCAGAAAAAGCCGCTTGAGGTCGGTTGCCCCCTCAAACACCCCCTCCCCGACCCATGTCAGGATGTTAAACTGCAGATAGATGTTCTGGAGTGAGACGCATCCTTGAAACGCCCCTCGGGTGATGCTCGCAATGAGATTGAACTCGAGGTCGAGGTACCGCAGCAGCCGGTAGCCCGCGAAGCTACCTGGCCCGAGGATTTGGAGCTCGTTGTTCCGCAGGTCTACCATCTCCGATGAATTGCATCCCTGGGGGACTTGGGTCAAGCCGAGGTTACGGCAGTTGGCATCCGCAGCCCACGCTGTATACGTGCAGGTGACGTTGCAGGTGGCTTCTTGGGATGCGTCTACTCTGACAATGTAGATGAGGAGAACTACGCTGACAACCTTCGATGCCATGGTAATCATGATGAGACATTGCAACGCCATGGTAACAGCTTCTTAGGCTACCCGCAGGTTGTCGACGCTAACTGAAATTTAAACAGTAAAAGTGGCTCTAAGTGAGTGTCATAAGCTGAGAAAACACAAGATTTGAGATATGAGTTTTCGAGCGTTAAGCTAAGAATGTGCTGATGGCAGCAATTTTCTGTCTCTGTTGCCAACTTAATTAATTTTTTTATTTGAGTGGCCAGGTGGGGGGTCTTGGAGGGGGGGGGGGGTGGGAGGAGGGTGGCTGGGGGGGGGGGAGAGACAAGTATTATTGCTTCTTCATATCTACAAATGATGAAAATATTGCACAATATAAACAAACAAATGAATGCATTTACATTCAGACTTCCAAATGTGACTGAATTTCAAAACCCCTCAAACAATATTCCAGGATATGTTGTTGGGTAGTTTTTATGCAAAAGGTATTCCTGGACTCGTTTTGAACATGTACTTGTTGGATGGCTCTGACGACCAACATGTAAGGTGTTAGATTAATGTCGATTAAAGTTTACAGAACTGCATTCAAACATGATGCAGATTGAAGGATATTTTTTTGCAGGAAATTCTGTCACCCAACATATCCTGAGTGACAGATTTGAACCGGAAAACAAGTCCATCCCACTTCAGTACAATACATGTATGTGCTGATACTTTCAAGTTTCACAATTCTTTTTCAGTTTTTAGGAAACTTTTCTCCTTGAAACTGAAAGTTCGGCATCTATTACCGGAGATCCAATTCTATTCTTAATCTGATCTACAGATATTTTCCTGGTAAATGTTCCAGCGGTTTCTCCAGCTTGGTTCCTCCAGTGCATTTATTTATTACATTTCTTTACCCAGGGTATGCCAAACAGTTTAAACTGGTTTCCATTGGGGCCCTGCATACAATACATTTACAAATGAATACACACATGTACAATACATTATAAATACAATACAATAAAATAACAGCACTGTTTAATGCATAATTGTTAAGCAACTAGTATAAATATTGTTCAACTATTACAACTACATGTACAGTGTGAAACAACATCGCTAATTATGAGGTGTGTTAAGTGAACACAAAAAAATTTGAAATATTTTGTGACATCAAGAATATTCACTGATTACGGGAGGGGCGAAAAAACCGTGAAAAACCCTTTTGGGCGAAAACACGGGAAAATTCCCATCCGGCTCCTTATTGTTATGGCAACCAAGTTTGTAAACTCGGTAGATCAGCAGTTAAGGTGTCTGACCACGAAACTCGGCTTTCTGCCGGTCAGCTGTACTTACATGTAACTGCAGAACAAAAAGCTGTGCCAATAGTTTTTCCCTTTTTATGATTGTCTAAAGAATTCTTTGGCTTGGGCATGTTAATTTCCCTTTATCATACGATCTTTCCTGCCTCAAGATGATTCTTAATTCCTACCTCTTGCATCTTTGATTCTTTCTTTTTGTAGCTTCAAACCTTGAGTGGCTTTTAGCCTTGTTCGATGCAAATGTGCATTTGAAGAAAGAAAAATGGTGCACATGTATACAGCAAGTACAGGCTTATTTTGGCTCTTACAATTTGGTTTTACTTTTAAAGCCCTGTGAAACATATCAAAAATGTAATTGAATAGTAAGTTTTGTTTCCTAAGTTTTGTTTTGTTTTGTTTTGTTTGGGCCAGTTGTAAAGGAAGTAGTTTTCCTTCTTGAAAGGGAAAGTTCTCTATAAAAATATTTCACACATAACATACCGTCACTAAATATTTTTAGTAACAGATGAAATAAAATAAACATTACAAGGAAAGCAAGGTCATTCCTATTATCATGAGCTACATTGCAAAATAATCCCAGCCTGAAAATTACATGTCCAGATCTTTTCTGAAAAACTGCTTGTGTAAGTAGTTCTGGGCACAGCTATGGCTAGGGAAAGTTTTCCCAGATGGTGTAAATTCAAAGACCATCTTGATGTCAAAGGTCAAGAGTATTGCAACGTGTGTAGAAACCCACTGAGACCACAGTCGGTACAACTTTCACAAGCATCTAGTTCTTTTAAACATGCACAAATTGTTTATTACATGGTTGGCCACTTGTGCACAGCCAAGAGATCAAAATCTTCCTGCAAAGATATCTTTTGCTGTCCCACAAACTCATCTACAATTTGTCCAGCGTTAAGCGTTGCAAACAGACAGTGCATTGCCTACCACGTTCATGTGCAGATGTGCATGTTTCAGAAAAAGTTCCAAAGGCACCTCAATTTTTTTCAAATCGTCTTTCGGAATAGGTTACATTCAAGTTTTTCTTTTTAACTGCACAGGCTCTGAGCAGGGCCCGAGATATCAACAAAGTCAGACCAAAGTTCATCTTTGCTAATTCTCTCTGTGGGGTGAAAGTTTTGTTGATAAGGTGACATCAATTATGTTTTTTTCCACTGGTGGGGGGGGGGGGGGGGGGTTGGAGGTCAGAGTACCAGTTGTGAAGTAGTGGCACTTTCAGTTTCTAGGGAAAAAACAAGTTTGGGGGAGGGGGGGGGGGAAGAACAAGTTGACCCCCCCCCCCTTACTCCACAGGCCCATACAGTGGTGGTTGGTGTGTACAGTGATGTCCCCTATTGTTAGCCTACCAGGCATCAAGCCTTGTCAGGGATAACTTTCATAAAAAAGAAAACAAAATATCAGGGAAAACATTAAAACATCCTGATGCCTCTTTCAGTCAGGGACTTTGAACTAACTGTACCTGAATGCTGTCTAGTCGACCTTTGGAACAGCCTACTGGACATGGTTTGACTAGCTATCGGTCGCATTTGGATGTTTTTGCTCACAAATATTGTTTAAAACTAACCTGTAAAAAGTGTGGTCTCGGTAGAAAATATGTAGGTCAGGTGAGGTCCACTGATACTGAAAATGTCCGAATTTTTACAACTTACTTGAACAACTAGCTTTCAAAAAAACTTATTAACTTGAATTTTTAAACAGACTTTGCTTTGAAGAAACTGATCGTACACTGACCAAAAATTACTCTTTAGGCCGGAAACCTAATCACTTTGTCTATTACATGTACATGTAGTATACGTAGTTATTTCCTTGTACCAATGTAGGTACTTACCACATATTTTTACATTGAATTTCTGGTTAAAAAAAAAGAAGGGAATTCCCCCCCAAAAATTGCCAGTTGTTATTTGAATGTGTGTGCCTAATCCTATACTAAAATGGAAACTTTTCCTCCTGCTATACATGAACGATGTATGAGGAAATCCTTGACCTTGATGAATAGAATTAAATTCTTATTGAGTGTATCAGTGTGTCACTTGTGTGACAAAAATAGTTTCTTAAATACAGTAGGACATTTTTAGGTGGTTGCAGTTTAATCCAAAAGAGGTATTTCAACAAATGTAGGCTGCACTCTAGGCCCTGTTGTAAAGTTGCATTTAACAAGAATTGTTGATAAAAATGACTGAGTGGATTTTTAAAGTTTTCAACAGTATCAAGTATTTAGGGCTGTGCCTCCAAACCGGGTACCAGAGTACCCGACCGCTAATGTCAGGAACCAGTTCCAGATTATGACTTAGTAATTTCTCAGACAGTGAAAAATAAGTTTTTGAATGTTACAAAATGGGAATTTACAAAATGAAAACCAGTGTACATGAAAAACAAAACAAAACAGATTACATTTATGACACTTGCGAAAATGCAGTTTACACTGTAATTCGGGAATAAACCAGCCAAGAATAAAATTCGTTTTTTATTGCTGCAAATACTCAAAATAGACCAAAAAAGGAGCTTTTTCAGTATAATAAAATATGTAACAGCAGACAGAGCACGGGCAGTTATCTTGTATGATTTATCAGTCTCCTCATACAAATTATTTTAAAAGAAAGATTTATGTTGATTTACATAGATGGTTCAGCATACACTTCACTTAATTGATGAAATAAAATGTTGGAATCAATTTAGACGTCTCAGAATCAACTTATGCTATCAATTTACATGTACTACACCAAACATCGCCCCTTCAGCTTTATGATACCATTCGTTTTTTATCAGTTTTCCCAGTACAAAATTGGCGGGAACCAAGAAGGGGGACAATAAATGGTTTTATGGTTCTACTGGACCACTGATTTTCCCGCTCTTTTTATACATTGCTCAGTCACAGATTGTGTTTGGTGCTCCTATCCTGAAAATGGACCAGTCTGATTTGCATAATGCCATTGTGCTGTGCAGATCAATTGGGCATGCCTTCATTATACATGTACATGTATTTCTCATCATGGTTAATTTGCATGTACTGGGGATTCCCCTTTAAATGGAAGCCCATTGGCCAATGGTATCTGGGGTGATGTTTCTATTTATACCAACCAATTGCATTGTAACTGGAAAATCCAAGGCACTTTAGATGAGTAGGTGACTAAGGTCCAGCCAAAGAGACTGGTACAATGTACTACATCTTGTTGATTTTGCATCCCTGTTGCAATTTGTATTTAAGACATTGCATGTCTGCATCATATGCATACCAGAAGAACTGAGATGTCATGAGGAGAAGACATCATTCAGTCAGGTATAATAGTAGTCTCAGATAGCATGCAAAATGCAGTCATTGTCATGGTGCCTCTTTTCTCTTGTGGGATACCCAAAGTAGCATAATGCAGAGATAACTGCAAGTTGCATTTTCTCCAGAGGAGTAATTTCATGCAGATTGTTCAGAATTTGTATGACCAACTTTCACCTGAGGTCCAAGCAGAATACAAATTATCATCTGGAGCTAGGTTTATGTTGAACTTGCAAGAACAATAGAAACTGGATGCAATGATTCTTTGGCTGATTCAAGTTCACACCGAGGAATGGTTCCTGTTGCCAATAATTTCCTAGGTAAAAATTATGGCTTCTCGTAAGTAATCCAGGCCCCTATTGAAAAATCAAAAGAACCAGCGTGTACATAATACGGACCAAGGCTAAATTTTACTTTCTTTTGGAAGGAAGGTTGTCATTTTATGGTACCTGCACACACTGGTTTGTCAACAAGCATATTGTGCATTGTACTGTTAGACACGGGGACTTTTTTGGGGAGAAATTATGAAGTTTCAATTTACCGTCATTCAACAGGCCTAGCCATGTGGAACATGTACATTTCACTTTTGCCAGTCTCCCATGCTTGCATGGCATTGAAATAATTTTTGAAAATTTTCGTACCCCAACTCCTTTTGCTGGTGTCTGACATCCGTGAATTTGATTCAATTTTTTCAAAACAAGTGAAAGTTCAGGTACATGTACATGTGTAGCCACAGGCAGTGGGTGGCCCATTTGTGGATTAACCCTGGTGAAGTATTATGTTGATTCAAGCTTAATACGCTTGGAGCCAGTCAGAATCAAGCACCTAGCGTCTGAAGAACATGATTGGCTGTTGCTGCTCAAATTGTATTGTGTGGCCGTTAATGTTTTAAAGTTCAAGTATATTTGGCATTTAGACTGAACAAAAAAATTATCCTTGAGAGTTAGTCCGTTAAAAAAAAGTTTAAATGCCCACATTGCCCTGAAATCCTCCAAAATGTAATCTCTTTGGTTAGTTACCTAATGTATCTCCAAGGCAGAGTGGGAAAATTTGACCATATTGTGTGGGAAAATTTGACCATATTGTGTAGGAAAATTTGACCATATTGTGTGTGAAAATTCGACCATATTGTGTGGGAAAATTCGACCATATTGTGTGGGAAAATTCGACCATATTGTGTGTGAAAATTCAACCATATTGTGTGTGAAAATTTGACCATATGGTGTGTGAAAATTCGACCATATAGTGTGCGAAAATTCGACCATATTGTGTGGGAAAATTCGATCATATTGTGTGGGAAAGTTCTACCATATTGTGTGGGAAAATTCTACCATATTGTGTGGGAATATTCTACCAGTGCACGTACAGACTCTTGGAAGTGTAGGTGTTTTTTTTTTTTTTGGGGGGGGGGGGGGGGTGTTTTCTGTTTTTGATGCAAACACTATTATGAATATTGTTTGTGGGTGGATTCGCACTCAATAGTGTATTGGAAGGAAGGTTGGCATTTTATGGTACAAACCAGTACAAGCATATTGTGCATTGTACTGGTAGACACGGGGACTTTTTTGGGGAGAAATTATGAAGATTCAATTTACCATCATTCAACAGGCCTAGCCATGTGGAACATGTACATTTCACTTTTGCCAGTCTCCCACGCTTGCATGGCATTAAAAAAATTTTTGAAAATGATCTCATTTTCCTACCCCCACCACCTTTTGCTGGTGTTTGACATTCGTGAATTTGATTCAAAACATTGGAAAGATAGCCACAGGCAGTGGGTGGCCCATTTGTGGTTTAAAGGTAGTGTACACGATCCGTAATTCTCCAATTTATTTTTTTACTGAATTATTACAAAATACCTTAGTAGACTGTAAGTTAATATTAGTCTCAATCATCCTGTGAAATTATGGCGTCATAGGACGAAGTCCCCCTTTGTGTCAAGCACAAGGCACAAAAGGGGAGTTCCACCTATGACGTCAATTTGTTTGCTGCCCGCCGCCGCAGCAACGACTTTCAGATCAACGGCACTAGTGATCTGTGCAACGCCAGAGGGGACTTGATAAAAATAGCTCCCAAAAGTCACTTTTTTTGTATTTCATGGCAGAAATAATTTGATTGTTCGATTTTTCAATATGCAATTTACATAAAAATGAAAAACATGCAGACTTCTCTCGGCAATTAACAACATCTTTAACCCTGGTAAAGTATTATGTTGATTATGTCAAGCTTAAAATCGGAGCCAGTCAGTGGAGCCAGTCAAAAGTAAGCACCTAGCGTCTGAAGAACATGATTGGCTGTTGCTTAAGCTGCATTGTGTGGCCGTTAAAGTTTTAATGTTCAAGTATGTACTTGGCATTTAGGTTAAGCGAGGCTAAGCGAGTCCAGACTCCAGAGTCCTGCATTGTTTAATTGCATGGTCCCTGGTTTATCTTGATATCAGTATCAGTGTCACACTTGCTATTGTTTTCCCCTCAAGCACCATTGTACATCAGGGACCTTCTAATCTCATCCCTAGTCTAATCAAATATTTCTGTTATTTTTTTTTTTTTTTTTTTTTTTGGGGGGGGGGCTTGGAGGTTCTGCTTTGGCATAAAAATATTTGATTGTCCCTTTCTGTATTTTTAACCCTCCCTCTCCCGCTGCCAAAATGGAGCCAGATACCCTTTCTATCAAAACCTATTGAGTGATAGGTTGTAATATACAAGCTATGGGAGAGAAAGGGTGGGTTGGTTTTGTGATAGGTATTGCGATAGTTATAACAGTAGGGGTTTGAAATCCAACATAAAAATGAATTAAACTGTTGCAAACTGCGAACTGACTGGACTGACCTGAAATATACAAATCCGACCAAAATTTTTCTCAAAGGCAAATGAAAGTAGTACAAGAAACATGTAATTAGAATCTGTCAGCATACATGTAGTGCAGAACAAACACTTGGAAGTGTAGGTGTTTTTTGGGGGTGTTTTTTTGGGGGTGTCCTGTTTTGGACGCAAATAGTAAACCAAACACTATTATGAATATTTGTTGTGGGTGGATCCGCACTCAATAGTGTATTGGATTTGTTATTGATTTCAATATTTTGTTTTGATCCAAATAACAATGAATGCATTGGACCAGCAATGTGCTGAATCTAACAAATGTACATGTAACAAGTTTCTTGTTTCTGTTGACAGTGAGTTCCAAAAAAAGTATAAATTTGGAAAATATGCAGCAAGTTACCATCCAAAAAGGATCTTGAGTTGTAAAACCAAAGAGATGACGGAATAATAAGCTCCTAAAAGTGTCCCTGAAAATTATCTTAAATATTTTTTGGGAGGGGAGGGGGGAGTGTCAGGAACTTGGGCTGACTAATCACAATGGTACCACTTGAATATTGGAAAATTACACACAACCAGACATGACAGAAATAATATTCATTTGAGATGGACTTTAACATGGATTGACGCCTATGCAGAAGAGAAAAAAGAAGACTTTAAAATAAAAATGTTCCAGTGTACCAAATGAATCCTGGTGTATACTGATCAAGTTCAAAGAACAGTTTTGATCCTCATATTAAAGCTCGACATATAAGAATGGATCGAATGTACTAATCAATATATATTTATGCACTTGCATTGAAAATTAATTCACAAATAATCTAAAATGCGTATGTCCAAATACAATTTATTCAACTGTGAAAAGTATACGTACGTACAGTTTAGACACATGGGTAACACTTCAGACATGCATGTAACAAAATTCTAGAGCTACATGTACGTGTATATCAACAGCAAAGCCACAGTTCATTGCTATTTATTATTAATTAACAAATGATTGGAATTACATTTGTGATCGTAATATTATTACTACAAATACAATGGAATTCTCTAAAATCCCAGACCAAATGCACTAATATCTGTATGCCACAAAATGGCAAAACAATACATGTTATCGTTCCTGTATCTTTTATTTAGTAGTAGACTGTATTCAATTGCCTAACTTCAATTGTTGCATCATGCACTTGTTCTTCCATGTTGACATGATTGAGCTTGTACGTACATGTATGTGTACTGTATGGAACATGGACGAAATGTCTCTGTTTGGTAACACAACTTTGTACATCAATACTCTTTTGTACATTTATTTAGTTTTTTTATTTCATAATTCCTTGCACTTCCTCATCCTTCAATTTTAAGCTTAGCACACCTGCATTATCCCCATTACCATGATTCAATGCAACGTGTCCATAAACACTAAACATCTGCTCGGATTATTGATTTTTTTTTGTTTAGTACAGTGAGAATGTTTTTTATGGTTGCGCATCGTGTAGATTGCAAAAAGTATTATGTGAATTACTTGCACAATGTTCACCATCACAAATGTCAGTTCAGATGTTATGATCTCCATTGGTAACTATGATGTAGTCATATGGGTAGTATTATTTAGCTTTCCTGGGATCATGATTATGCAGTAGATAGCCCAACGCCTGAGTCATCACCCTATGTACGCTTACCTGCATGGTCCATACACTGTGTGTGGTGCACTCGGTCACAACAAAGGCACTGTATGTACAGTATGTATCTGCTAGATAGTGCTCCATTTGTATACCTGTACCTGTACCAGCTTAAACATTGAAGCAAATCCTAGTGTTACTACCAGTTGCCAAATTTATCTCAAGTTGACTCAAAAAACTGCTTTTGGAAATGATTGTGTGCAGTAGTTTGATGGTTTTACATGGGCGGCAGTTTCTTGTATTGATCAGATAGCTGTATATTGACAACCTTACAACCTTATTTGGAATTATACCATTTGGAGATGGGGGTGTGCATTTTTTAAATGAGAGTTTGACCCGAACAAGGCTATAAGAGCTGCAAAGAATTCCATAGAGATAAAGACCGAGGAGAAAAGCTACTGGCATAGGTTTTTGTTCAACATCTAACTGCTGGAGTATATTGGTGGGAACAGGCAGAAAACCAAGTTTCACCCTCAAATACCCTAACTGAAGGAACCCAACTGAAGCAGGATAAGCTGGTACAACCAAGAAAAAGTTATAACAAAGTTTTCTTTGCATTAAAGGTTAGATGTACATGTACTTCTTTTGCATGCATGTTGCATACTTGCAAACATTTGGAGAAGACTCTAACCATGAAGGAATAAAAACATTCCGCCATACTCTAACCATGTTATGAAATTCCTGTCAGGTGTATTTGCTGTGGAATTTTGGGCAAGGCCTGTGATTTCTAAACATTAAATGATTTTGAAAGGAAAAAAGGTTAATAATATGTTTGAAGTTTTTGTGTGTAAATGGAGTGTTGATCATTATCTTAGTGTTGGTCGTGTTTTGTAAATTTGTGATTAGCATGTAGTGAGTTCAGTTTAAACATTTAAACGCTTTCAAAATAGGGGGTTTAAAACATTTAGAAATTAAACAAAAGTCAAAGGTCTATTTTGGATAGTGCAAATGGATGGTTTCTTTTCTTCGAAAATCCTCAACTTCTCTCAACCCCAACCCCCAAAACCCCACCTCCAACCCCATAACTCAAAACCCCTCCCACCATTTCCCCCCCCCCCACTACTAATTGAGTTTTCTGTGTACATCTGCTGGAAAATCCCATCCCACGACCAGAAATAATTTGCGATCGTCAAGGAACACTTTCTGTTTGACAAGTAAGCAGTATGCTTTGTTGTAACTGCCTTTTTTCTGCTGCTGTATGGCTGATTTTATTGTATTGGCAGTGCAGCTGCAGTATTCTACAACAGTACTTTGAACACATTAGGATTTGTTTCAATTTCAGTCCAGCTCACGTGTTCTGTGAATTTAGGTTTGAGCTCTTTAGACCTTTTGTTACCCATGTGAGCGGGTAGCATTAAAAGTAAACAAAACTGCAATGTTTGGACCATGATCATCGTATGTTGGAAGTACATTTGTACATGTGTGATCATAATATTAATTTTACTACACTGAGGTTCTCCCAAAGCTCAGACCGAATAAACTGGTATTTGTATGCCACAGAATGGCAAAACAGTGCATGTTACGACCTCTTCCATTCAGGTACTAGTAGTCTGTAGTCAGTTAACTAACTTTAAAACTTTTTTGCATCATTCACTTGTTTTTCCATATTGACATGATTGAGCCACACATGACACTGTGAATCCCTGGGATGTGATTTCCTATTCAAAATGGACATGAGGATTAAGAAGATGTGATTTTAACAACGAGGGTCCAAAATCACATCCTACTCTATTTAAAATCACATCTGAAGCCTGTGAACTATTATCCCACCCTGACAAAGACAAAAACTTCTGGGTTTAACAGCTTAAACCACATTGTGATTCTAGACTCTGGATGTGATTTTGGACCCTCATTGTTAAAATCACATTCTCTTAATCCTCCTGTCCATTCTGAGTAGGAAAGCACATCCAAGGGGTTCATAGTGTGAACTGCAAGTGTATGTAACTGCCTAGAACATACCAGATATAAATTTGTTGTAGCTGCATGCAGCATGATTGATTGGTTTTCTTGAATGAGCATCACTAAACTATGTGCTCCATGTTGGCGCTTGAAAAAGGTCTATATACTTGACGGCATGTGTTTATTATGATTACAAGTTCTCGAGGGTTGTCCTAAAACTGAAAATTGAGGTCTTTACTCAATTCAAAAGCTGGAACTGGATGCTGAGATATGAATATCTAAAACCTGATCATTTTGACATAGTTGAGAACCATTTTTGGAGAAGGTATTTGAAAACAAAATGCATGGACTAAATATACACAAAGATCATTTTTCAGATTAATTTATGCAATATCTATTTATTGTGTAAAATATATAAATCCAGGTAGGAACAAGTGAAAGATCAAAAATCTTGAGTTTTTAATATGTTCATCTTTATATCCACTTTGTGTGGATATGGTAAATGGGATGTATTGGGAACACCAACTCATAAAATTGAAATAAAATTCCAATTTAAGGCATGTACAATATTATCAAAACTAATTTGTTTCACAAAAGCATTGAGCTTAAATCTATGTCTGAATGTATATGTAACAGAAAAGTTTCAGCATTGAAGAAGAAGTAAGAATGAATACAAGTGCTTGAGTTCACACAAATTTTGTTTTATATAATTGATCCAAGACATAATGACGTCACGCTTTGTTTACATGTGCGCTTTCCTATGGGAGCCAGATGGGGACGATTGTCTGGTGTCCTGACCTGGCTCCCATAGGAAAGCACACATGTAAACAAAGCCATTACGTCATTAGTCTTAGGTCAATTGCAGCATTTCAAGAAGCAGTGTTGCTTTACAGTTATTTGTTAGGTACAAACTTTTTTTATAAAAAGCAATAAAACATTAAAAACAAAAACTGATAATAAACATTTTCTAATTTGTATAAAATACATTTACAGCCGAATCTTTCACTGAGTCTTGGTCAAATACAAATGTAGTTGCTTCAACGTAACTCTCTTCAAGCAAAATGCATGATGAACATGTGAGTCAGTCATCTTTCACAAATTTGTAATTAAAAAAATACATGATTTCTTTATAAACTTTCTTTTGATATTTAAATAAAAATGGCAGTGTGCAACAAATATTTTTATTGAATAAAAGTCTGTGATAATATCCAATGAACTTGGGTGACATATACCAATCTTGTTTCTACATTTTTCTTTTTACATATTCTGTTTACACATTAAACTAATATTTTAAAAATGGCAACAGAACTATAGCATAATCAATTCTAATAATGCTTTAAAACACTCTTTGTACACCCAGTATGTTTGCAGATTCTGTTCTGTTCTGTTCTGTTCTGTTCTGTTCTGTTCTGTTCTGTTCTGTTCTGTTCTGTTCTGTTCTGTTCTGTTCTGTTCTGTTCTGTTCTGTTCTGTTCTGTTCTGTTCTGTTTCATTGACATGATACAAAAGGGTTGCTGCCTGTGGACTTCAAAAAGGGGTTTATACTTTCGGAAAGAGCTACATGTCTTCGGCTGTGTTCAGGGGTTTGGTCTGGACTTTGACCTGGGGTAGGGTTTAGCTGACAGACAAAGCTGTGGGGGACATAAGGCGTGTTGTGTTTTGGATTATCTTGCAGGCTTTGAGGCAATTTTCTGGCTAGACCAGAACGAACTTGATACACAGGTTTCGGGATTTTTGGGGTCGTGTGTCTTTGGCCAGTGGCGCTGGGCAGTTTGGAGATTACTGTATGGGGCACATAATATGTAAAGTGCTTCTCATTAGATACTTTCTCTGAAATGGGAATAGCTTGGTCCTGTGGTACATTCCTCAAGAGTGGATTTGTTGGTTGCTGTTCTTGTGCCAGGGGTGGAAGGTCTTCATCTGTGGACACGTCCAAAGGTGGTAAAGGATGAGTCACTTCCCAATCATCTAAGCTCATATAGGTTGGACAGGACTGGAATGAGCTCTCTGAACTGTTATGGACATCCTGGTAGGTCACATCTTGCCAAACCTGGGCATCCTCACTGATCCCCGCTAGGTCAGGCTGGGAGCCGAAGGCCGAGTCATTCATCGGGGAATTAGGGAAATTAGGTTGGACAGCCTCGTAACCGTCCTCACCTTGGGTGCTCCTGTTGATGGTGATCCGCATCACTGGTGCCTCATGGTTCCTCTGTGGTGGAGGTTGTCGCTGTTCTTGCATAGTTACTTGGAGCTGTTGTCGGCGCTTCCTTGAGCGATAGTTTAGATATTTCGTCAAAACGATGAGGGTTAGGATTATCCCGATTAGACAGCCACTCCCAACTGCCACGTAGATGCCTATGGCGAGAGGCTTTGAATACCCATTCGATGCTGTCTGTTGACCAGACCTCTCTTCAACTTCATATTTTGTCAGCAGCGTAGAAGTAGTTGAACCAGCAGGATGTGAGTCTGTAGAGGTTGACAAGGATAGTTCTGAACCAGGGGTTAGTTTGGAACACAGGGAACTGTTGGAGAGGCTGTGAAGCATTTGACCTCGTAAATGCAGTGGTTCATGGCATGTCACGTCTACTCTCCCGGCATCCCTATCCGACCTGTGATTTTTAATCCAGGAGCAGATGGGATAGATTGAGCATGTGCAGATGATGTTATCATTCTCCGCCAAGTCGAGTCTGTCCAGGTTGTTGATCTTACCCACTAAGTCACTGATGTCTCGCAAGTCATTGTCAGAGAGGTCCAACCTTGAAAGACTGGGAAGTTTGGGGAAGCTTGATATTGAAGTGATCGAGTTCCCAGACAGGATAAGTTTTTCCAAGTTTGCCAAGTTGGTAAAAAGGGCACCGTTGATAGATTGGAGATTGTTGTTCCCCAAGCCCAGAAATGTGAGTCGAACCAAGTTGTCGAAGATCCTTTCTGGCAGGGTCTGCAGGGCATTGTTCCCGACATCAAGATACTTTAGGTTGCCTAGACCATGGAAGGCGTCAGCATGCAAGCTCCTTATGTTGTTGTCATTCAGGTAAAGCCCATAGAGAACTGTTGCCCCTTCAAATGCTCCTTCTTCAACCACTTCCAAGAGGTTGCTCTGCAGGTAAATTTTGGCCAGTGAGACACACCCTTCAAAAGCACCTTTGTTGATGGTTAAGATCTCATTAAACCCCAAGTCTAGAGATTCTAGCTGCCTGTAACCCCGGAAGTTTCCTGGACCCAGAACCTGAAGGTGGTTGTTCCTCAGGCTCATCATCTGCATTGAAGGACTGCATCCCTGAGGGACATTAGTCAAGGCTAGGTTCTCGCAGACGACATCTTGGATAACCTCTTCGTATGTGCATGTGGTGTTGCAGTTTGCAGCTTGGGTTGCCTGCACTCGAGTGAAGATGATGAGTTGCGTTGTTACAGTAAGAATGATCAGACGCTGAACTACCATGATGATACCTGGCCAGAATTAATTGATGTGCTTACTCCTGTAAATTGAACAGAGAAATCATCAGTGTGGTCTTTTTATCTCTTTGATAGTGTTCTTGTGGTCAGTATTGAAATCAAAATGATTATTTTGTACTGGAAAACATCATATTTGATATTAAAGGTAGTATACAACATTTGCTTTTGCTGTAATTTTCAGAAATGAATGGATTTGGGGTTAGTATTTTATAGCAAATATTGTAACAGTGACCTGTTCAAAGTTTTGTGTGCAGAGATGTTGGGAAAATAGGGGGAATGTCTTTTCTTTAGTCTGGTTCCCTGACCCTCTTTTAGACAAAATGGAGCAAGTTATAAACATCAGGGAATTATCAGGTTGGGAAACTAGACTATTTTCAACAATTGTCAGCCGACAATCGCTGGAAGTTAATTCCACTTTTCAAAAATTCCACTTTTCTTGAAAATGACAGCACACTAGTTGCCATGGTTTCACAGGATGTTTGAGACTATTATTTACTTACATGTACTGTCAAGTAAGGTGTTTCATAATAATTTAGTATTTGTTTTCTTTTTATGTTTGCAAATGCTGTATACTTCCTTTAAGAGCCAATCATGTTAGCTGCAGACACACTTAAGCTTCCCAAATGTTTGTACACACTCAGTAGAATAATGTTTAGGAAGGTGGCCAACGTTGGCAACATTCACGTTGGCAACATTCACGTTGGCAACATTCACGTTGGCAACATTCACGTTGGCAACATTCACGTTGGCAACATTCACGTTGGCAACATTCACGTTGGCAACATTCACGTTGGCAACATTGCACTTCACTGCACTTGCTATTGTGTACTTAGCTGTGCTGTGCAGTGCTGTACATTGCAGTGCAGTGCTTTGCATACCATTTTACTCATTTAAATGAACTTGGATCAACTCAGCTCGTGTGGCTTGCTTTGTCTCACCTTGGCTCATGAGTTGCTTCAACGTGACTCAACTTGGCTCCGCTTAGCTTGAATGGTTAGGCTTAGTACAGCTCAACCCATTTCGGCCCTGCATGGCTAGCTGTCTCAGCTTCAGCTGTCAATGCCATTGGGTATAGTTTCTAGCTGGTACTTAGAATGTAGATCTATGTGTAGACAATTTATCTCACCAAGTATGCCTCACGACACGTGTACACATGAAAATTCTCATTGCCCGCCAGCAAATCACATGCTGGTGGGTGACCTACAAGTAAGTTTCGAATCAAATGGATTGCAGTTGGCTGGTTTTTCCACTGAGATATTAATAATCTGAAAAGAATATGAATGCATTAAGCACAGGAGGCACAATGCACTTGTGGTAAACAACCATTGTTAAAGAAGTGCTCTATTGCCCAAGTTCAGAATACAAGTACATCGGCGTCCCTGGATTCCAGTTAGAGTGAAGTATGGGTTAAAAGCACAATAGCTGTTGGCGTCTGCATTGTGTTGATTGTGATTGACCGTTAAAAAGAAAGCTTGTTTACCGCCTTATTTTTTCGTGTGGTACTTCCCATATATCTGTGCATTTTTAAAGGAAGTTTGTGTACCTTGCTATATTCTACGTTTGACTGATCTTTCCAATCATGGCAATTTTGGGACTTGATTGCTTTTTGTTTATCATATAAGCACCTCTAAGACAGTGAGCCCCTTTAGTTCATGCGATATCTATTGTCTTCCATGAACAATAACACTATTAAAGTTTAACCCTCCTGTTCTCAGGGCCAAAATCGACCCAGCTGCTGTACAGATCAAAACCTATCAAATTTCAGATTGAAACACACACAAACTGTCAGAGTTGGTGTTTAGAGATTTTGATAGGCTGTGATAGTTATAAGTATTTAAGGTGTTTTTAAAATAGAACAGTAGTTGAAGTGACATTGTTCTTGATTACAGATAAGATATTTTGTATCGGTTTTGTAGATTGTACGGACTGAGTTCACAAACTTTGGCTTGTTCAAGTGTATATAACAACTTATTTAGGGGATTTGTATTTTCATAACTTTTATACAAATTCAAAATGCTTTATAACTTTGTTTTTGTTGACACCATTGTTCTAAAAGGATTTTAGAAAAGTCCAACGGATAGTGCAAACTTTAAGCTCTACAAGAACATTAACAATTTTGCACAAGATGTGAAGTACAGTACCAACAATAAAGAAAGTTGTGATTTTGGCGGCTGAGATATTTTATTTCTCGAAAGCTTTTTTTTTTTAATTCACATCTAAAGGTGAACACGTTTACGGTTTCTTAGGACTAATCTGAGCTTGGGGGTAGGAAACAGACCCAGGTTTCCTATCTCCATGGTCGGAGGAGCAGTTTTGTAAGACCACTAACAGTGAGACTTTGTTGGATTGATATTTCTGGGTACTGCTTAAAGATATAATATACATGTAGCTCTGGTAGTGACCAAAAATAAGAATTTATTACTTTCAATATAAAGGCTTACCACATAAATATAGATGGTACCACTACCGACCCTCCTAAGAAATATTTCTGTCTGAAATTGTATCTGAAGACCTCCAAAAACACTGTAGCTTATTTCAGTTTCAGCAATGGAAATGAGCACCAAGTGAATCAGCACAAAATCACTGTTACACCATTTTCTCTTAACTGATTGAGCTCAAACTTTCACAGGTTTGTTATTTCATGTATATGTTGAATCACACGAAGTATGAGCAGTGCCTGCAAATGCATTGTGGGCCCTCCCAATGTTATATCATATCTTGAAGTTTTGCATGCCCTAAAAAACACGAAGCAAGCAAAGAAACAATTCAGCAAAGACAGGTGCGGCACTGCGGACTGAATGGGTAACTGGAAGGTACACATGTACTTTGGGAGAACTTTGTTTGAAATGAGGTGTGGAGCCAGAGAAATCACAAATAGAAAATTGCATTTGTTTGAAACGGCTGTGTTGCAGTGACACAAAGCTGTTGGGACGGGATACTTTTGTCTGATGAGCGCCAACCTAGATTGCATCCTTGAGCAATTTAGGGACATTTTGCTACCTTTCAGAATGGTAGAACTCTCTATTAACCCTAACCATGCCGGACACAGCACAGTGCATCCGTGGTGACAGCTTGACCTTGCTGCACTCTGCACACAAGTCAATATGACAAAGTATGCAATCTGATGCGTCTGGCAGGGTTTCTAGCCAAAATACCCTGGAGGGTTTGGGTTAACATTCGTATGCTGCACTGGCCTGCAGTATTATAAAGTATTTCATTTTTATCATCGCTAGCTGTTATAGCTGTATTATTAAATTGTGTCTTTATCCTTGTGCACTCAACACTCGGGTGAGGAAAAAGTCTGTCATTAATATTGGGCACTATTTTCTGTGTTAAGCAGATTATTGGCTTGGATAAGAACTGAAGTAGTTTTATGATGAAATATACAATGTATGTTTACTGCTTTACCCTCAAGTGGAGCTGCTGTCATGTATTATATTGCACGGTTTGGAAAGTCCCCCCCCCCCCCCCCCCCCAAACCCAGTGACATCACTGTTCTTTATACAATGTAGTTGCTCGTTCTTCAAACAGCTTCCTAGTTTCAGTTTCACCTTTCTTCATTTTTTGAAGCAACACCAAAACAACAATCTCTGTACATTTTACCAAAAAAGTCCAATGCAGACACAGCTTAAGGCTATACCCCTGCTACCAAATAGTTTTTGCTCATATTTGTAAAGGATATGAGATCAACAGGAAAGTATTTTGATGGCCTCATTGTTGTTTTCAGGGATAAAAGGAAATACATGTATGCAGTTTCAACTTCTAAATTTGGTGCCGACGTCGGTTTTCCTACGAAGTCATGATTTTTTATGACAATTTTTTCCCTGTGGGCAGTGGCGGTGCCAGACTGTACAATGTTTTTTTTTGGGGGGGGGGGGGGGGTGGAAGTGGGAGGCAAGGAAATATTTAGGGGGAGGGCAGTCAAAATAATATACGATTTCCAAAAGCTAAGGGCAGGGCTGCATGTGTATAGTGTTTTGTCTATGGATGTTAACCCTAACCCTGCCAGACACAGCACAGTGCATCTGTGGTGACAGCTTGACCTTACTGCACTCTGCACACAAGTCAATGTGACAAAGTATGCAATCTGATGCGTCTGGCAGGGTTTCTAGCCAAAATACCCTGGAGGGTTAGGGTTTTGGCTAGAAACCCTGCCAGACTCATCAGATTGCATACTTTGTCACAATGACTTGTGTGCAGAGTGCAGCAAGGTCAAGCTGTCACCACAGATTTAATACAATGCTGTGGCCCAACTGTATGCACAGAACCAATTATTTCACTCTACACTCAAGGTGTGGGCTACAAAAGACAAGAATAGACGAAATCCAGGAATAAAAGGTATCTCTTACATTTCGTTTCAATCGTGAAAGATGATAGGTGGAAAGGAAGCAGGTTACATTAAGGAGTTCCAAAGAGAGGCAGTACGAGGAAAGAAAAAACTTGAAGAGTATCTCATAGTACAATGTACTAGCCTTTGGAACAACAACAGTGAAAGGATGTGATGAGACAGCCAGGCGAGTAGATCAGAGTGCCTGAAAGTTTTGACAGGGGAACTAATGATGAAAGGCCACTGGAACACCTTCCTTGATAGTATCGATAAAAGAAGCTCAATGAAGCAAAAGAGCATCGGACATGAAGGGGATCCATGGAAGATGCCAATGTTCATAAAAGGTACAATGTACACACACACATATATATAAAGTATGCTCAAATTTCAATTTTGACAGGAAAGTTTTATTTAATTCATTTTATTTTATTTATTTCATTCAATTTTGTGTAAGTAGACTATAGCATTAATTAACCCTAACCTTCCCTAACCTGCCAAAATCAAACACCCCATTGTGTTGAATTTTGTGTGATTGGGTACTGTAGAGCCTTGGCACCATCACTTTGCATGGGACTTGATGCCCTGATTTTGTCTAAGTACAAAGAATGTGCCATTGGTTTACTACACAGTGTTGGAGTTTGTGTGGTTAGGGAAGGATTCTAGTAAAAAGGCTTGGGCTGTTAGGGTTAAAATGGAAGACAGTTGGCTCAGTTCCTAAACACAGTTCAAAACTCAAAAGTTCATCACAACATCACACACAACATCAAATATTTTTGTTCCTGAAAAACTTGAATGCATCGTCATTCATTTGGCACATATTTGGCACATTTGGCACATATTCTTTGACCTCGTTTTCACTTTTCAAAGGTCATAGACCGTCTTTACAGTGGTTCTTATATAGAAATATACATGTTCCCCTGGTTTTAAACTCACCACAACTTTTAAGTGCTGAAACTTATTTCCCGCAAGTTATAAAATGGGGGCGGTTAGTTTGCAGAAGGTGCTGATATGACAGTTAGAGTGTATTGGTCTCAGTGTTTTTTTTATGATACCACTTTATCTGCAGTATCTGACTGTAAATAAAAACTTTCAAGTTGATCATACACAATGCATAAAATATGATCACACTAATAATGGAACAAGGTAATACATTTTCTATTGTACTTCAGAATTCCATTAACCCTAACCCCTTGGGTAACTTTACTAGAAAGTATCCTGAATCTGCCAAAATCCACCTATTTTGTCATACACAAAAAGTTGGTTTTGGTGACTGCTCAATATGGAGGTATCCTGAATCCATCAAAATCCTGCAGTACCGCTAGGCTTACAATCCTCAATCCATCAAAATCCCACAGTTTTCAATATCGAGGTATCCTGAATCCGATGAAATCCTCCAAAACAGGGGTATGGATTTTGATGGATTCAGGTAGGTTAGGGTTAAACATTAAGAAAGAAAATGATTTTAAGCTCTCTATGGTAAATATACACCTGGTTATTTTGTTCTATTCTGTTAAAAAAATATAGTTTTAGTCCAAGGTTTCATACTATTACAAATTTTGGATATGTTTGAATGAAGGTAATACTTCAATCTTTTTTTATTTTAGCATGTTGCATAATTTTAGGAAAAGTTGAATTTCATGCTAAAGTACACACTTTCGAAAAGGAACTTTGTTTCTTTTTTGTATGCAAATTCGCCTTGAACAAGGCTAAAAACCACTCAACACAACTGTTGAAATTATACAGGGCCTCCTGGTACCGGGAGCTACAAAAGGAAAATCTTTTATCAGTTTCACTTGTCATTAAGGCAATCAACCAATGAAAAAAAAAACATTGTTAGTAATAGTACTGAAGATCATATCACACATAACATCAGCTTAAACTGGATAACAATCTGGATACAAAACAGGTATAAAATAAAACGATGTACCTCTTTAGTAGTGTTCATAAAAGATACACCATCTTAAGTAGGTTTTTTACAGTTTATTGCAGAGAATGTCAGGCACTTGTACCACAACGTATATACATTACACTAATGTGTACCTTTGGAAGACACCTTAATTGGTTCTTTAACATGTTTACAAAGTTCACTTCAAACATTTCACTTCAAACACTTTTGCTTACGAATATCTTAAATGCATTTTCCCTCTTTCCACACACTTTCACTGAATTCATTTTTTAAGGGTCACACCTGCTGTACAATATTTTTAATAAGTACTTGAAAACAAAAATTTTACTTTAAAAGAGGTTCTGTACTTTTATTTAAATTTAATAGTACTGTAATATTTTCAGATGGAAAACGAAAAAGGCCGCTTACTTTCTGCCACCAGCATCTTGAAAGGCTCCCATTGCCACCTCATGCACAGACTGGATTTGTTGTAATATTTAGTTCACTTTTACCACTGCTTTCACTTTCTCTTGAGCTCTGCCTTGTGTATGGCACCCCTCTACTGGTCACTCTCAAGTACACTGCAACAATGATCATAAAAACTACAACGAAACCTGTGGCACACACAATTCCGATTGTGACTGGCATGAGGAGAGGCTTATGCTCAAAGGAATCGGGACGGTCAGTTGCTGTGGTTGGTAGAATGGTAGTGACCACATCAGTGGACAACGGGGGACTGGAACGAATCGGACAGAGAGGTGTTGCCTGGTGGCAGAGGCTGATATCAGAAAGCTCGACTGGAAGGGTGCATGTTGCATTTGCACGATGATGGCTTCTAACTTGGTCATGATGAATCTGGATCCAGATGCGAAGAGGTTCCATCTCGCAGTCACAGTTCAATGGGTTCTTGGCCAGGAACATTTGGGTAAACTCGTCCCTCCTGACTGACCTCCGTCGTTTGGATGCTTTTGGCAGAACGAAAAAGTTAGTCAAATTTACGACAGACGTGAGTTCGTTGCTGTACAGGTCCAAGTGGTTGAGTCTGGGTAACGGGGGAAGGGGGCTGATGGATGCGATTTTGTTGTACGACAGCTTGAGCGCCCTCAAGTGTTTCAGGTCATCAAATGCTCCAGCCGGGATGTGAACCAGGTCATTGCCTGCAAGGCTAAGATGCCTAAGGTTGGTCAGGCCCTTAAAGGTCCCTTCCCGGATAGTGGAAATGCGGTTGTTTTCGATGTACAGATAGCGTAGCTTGGTCAGGTTGTGGAACAAATCCGGAGAGATGTCGGAAATGTTGTTGTCACTCAGGAACAGAGTTTCCAGCTTTGGTATGCCATCAAATGCCCCCTGCTCCAACTCGTGGATGTTGTTGCTGTTCAGGAAGAGTTGTCGGAGGTTGGGCACGCCCTTGAAATTAAAGCTTCGAATCACTGTCAGCGAGTTCAGCTGAATATAGATGTTGACCAGGTTGATGTTTCCCTCGAAGGCCCCGGGTTCGATCACCTCCAATTCTATCATCTCGATGTCCAGATAGCGGAGCTTTACGAACTGCTGGAAGACCCCGACGGGCAGAGTCCGGATCTGGTTGTGTCGGAGGTCAAAGGTCTCGACCTGACTGCACTGGACTGGGACGGACGTCAGGTCACGGTTCTTGCAGTCAGCGTCCAGGGCCCAATGGGTGTACTCGCAGAGTGCTGCGCATTGCTCTGATGGATTTACTGTCTGCAAGATGACTTGACTTGGAAAAGAGATGACGAGAAGCAGCAATGATCCGTGCCATTTGGCTTCCTGTAGAGATAAGTTAAGAAAGGACATGTACACAGATTAATTGAAGTCAATAATTCCATTGTTTTCAGAAAACTCTACCAATCAGCATTAGTCATGTCACAACATGTAGAGCCAATGATTTTCCGTTTCAGAAAAGTCAATTTTCCGTTTTGACAAATCTTCATTTCCGTTTTGCCCATTAGAACAGTGTACAAAAATCTGTTTCATTTCCATTTGACATTATTTCATACATGTAAATGAATGCACAATGAAAGAGGCCAATTCCGTTAATTCCGTTTGGTTTCCACTAAAACGGAAAATCATTGGCCCTAAACATGTTTGATCGCTTGAAAATCATGTGCTGAACTATTGACTAACTGAGGTGCTGAGTTGCTCCACTTACATACCTGGAATGCATATTGTGAATGACTAAGAGGTCAGTTGCTATTGGCCCAAAGTTTGGCATTGTCCTTGTCTGTGGAATTACTCACCAATAGCATCTTCTGTTGGATCACATGTCACTTTTCCTTGTTTTTGCAGGACTTAACAGTGACTTTCAATTTGAATAAACAGTTGATGGAAGTAAGCTTATGAATTTATTTACAAAAACTATATACAGTTATGTATATATATATATTCTTTTTTTTTACATTTGCCGTAAAGGTTGGTTATGCAATATACATGCTTCTGCGGAAATTTCTGTCTTTGACAGTCTATTTTCCCCCTGCTCTAAACAATGAAGTTCTGAATAAAGTGAAACATGAGAGGTTGGGAAGGATATTGGGAAAGGAAATAGGAAAAAGGAAATATATTGGGAAGTAGTAAATTAGAGACAAGTTCAATTGGCAAAATGGTGTTACCTGTCCCATAGCTGTTTTTATTGTACAAAGGCTGTCAAGTTATAAAGATCAGAAGATACCAAACTACTGTGAATTGTGTGCAGACTATCGCTGTATTTCTCTGTTGGTTATCCAAATGTGTCAACAATTCACCGATGCTGTTATATATACCTTGTAAGCAGTGGGGAACTGCCTTCCATAAATACATCTGAAAAATTTGCAATGATTTTCTAAATACGTGTACAATTCATTTCATGAATGTCATCAAAATGGTATTTTGACAATTTTTTTTGTAATAGCATATGAGTCATTCCTGAATCATCAACAAAGCGTTCAATGCAATCATTGGCCTAAGATTTCAGTGAAAAAATTACATCTGTTGTAAAGTGTAGATATCACTTTATTGATTAAAAAGGCTAATATTTCACTTTACTTCTCACTGTTGTAATCAATTTTCATATTCTTGCATTTTAACGATAACGAGTTGCACTGTGTTGCGACAGTTTTATTTCAAGCCCTAGGCTTACACAATAGTCCTGTAATGTGTCTGACTCGAACACATGGGAAGTTCACATGGGAAGTTCACATGAGGAAAAAAACTCACACTGCATGGCATCACGCTTCATCATGCATTAGTCGTCAGAGGTTTTCTTTGTCATGCTGGATGCGTGGTTGCCTAGAGAAAAAACAGGCGGGCTGTGCCTTTTGCCAAAGTCCGTTTAAAATGTTAATCCCTGAGCAATGTTGCCATTTCTGAGTTTGAGGGTTTTACTAATTATAATTGTGTAGAGTTGTTAGTTTTTGTACCAGTTTCTCACCTATTCTCTGCCGGGGGTATTCAAGTAGAAAGAGCTCAGATGGAAATGCAGAAAAGGCCATGGATATTTGTGGAAAAATTGATGTTTTTTTAGGCCTAAAAAATAGTGCACAATAGTCATGGCTTTACTGCAAAGTCACAGAAATTCATTGTGCATGGAGTCACTGTCAACAAAAAGTCTGGTTTGACATTTTATTTGATAAGATTCAAATTTCCTTATTAAGCCTAACTCAAACAAATTTACCCTCTAGAAGTAAGCTACATGTTTACTAAAAAAAGCAACTGACTTTTTTTGTATCAAAGCAAATCCCTGTTATAGCAAATATGATAGAGTAAAGAAATTCATAATTTCTTACCATTTTTAGTTGTTCTAACCAGGTTCTTAGCAGAGAATGAAAGACGCATACAAGATACAAGGCATTGCAGGTACCGAGCTCATGCAAACTGTATTAAAGCAAACAGCACAGAACTTCAGAAGCATAACCCCTGGACCCACAAGCACGCAACAATTGTAACGCCCCCAAGCTATTAACACAAAGTTGTTGTTGATCATCATTGGGCTTTTTTTAGAAGCGGGTTTTTCCCTATTTTATACTCCCCCAAAAAACCTGAACATATGCAACAAAATGTAATGTTTGTGTTTTTTGTATGAAAGTTCCTTTTTTTAGTTCTTGACTCAGAGTATGTACATGTATTCATTCTTCGTCTATTTTTCCAAACAAATTAGTCAGCTGACTTGGGGGAAAAACACCACCCACGTACATTAAAAGGACAGGAAACTCATTCTTTAATTAATAATGTTATCAAAATGTGGCCATTTATACTAGGAAGTGTCCTCAACTTGTCAAAATCCAACACTGTGCAGTATACCCATGGTACATTCTTTGGAATGAGACAAATTGGGGCATCATAGCTTTATGTAAAGTAATGGTGCCAAGGCTCTACAGTCCTAAAGCCATCAAAATTCAACACAACCTGCTGTTGGAGTTTGTAAGGCTTGGGGTAGTTAAAGTTAAATTCACCCACACTTCTACACAATTTTAGGGTGTTGTAATGTCACAAGTCTGATTTGTTCTGTCAAATTCCAAAGTGTTTATGACTCTCATCCAAAATGAGAGAAGAAGCAATTAACAATCTATGCATTTTTCCTCTCTTTTAAAACTGAACCCTTTTTTCGGGGAGAGGATAACACTCTTATGCATGACCTTCATATAAACTGTTTTCATAAAGTGACCTTTCATCATGCATTCATAGTTCCTTCTGTCTAAACTTTCAGGCACTCTACTTAATTGCCTGCTGTCTCATCACATCCTTTCACTGTTGTTGTTCCAAAGGCTAGTCCTGTCAGAGACTCTTCAAGTTTTTCTCCCTGGTACTGCCTCTCTTTGGAACTCCTTATCTGTAACCTGCTTCCCTTCCACCTATATTGTATATTCTTTCACAATTCAAACGAAATGTAAATAGATATGTTATATGTTATATTTCTGTCTTTTCTTGTCTTTTGTAGCCCACACCTCGAGTGGCCTTTTGGCCTTGTTTTGGGCGATACCCATTAAAAGTACATTTTGGATTGTATTCAAATGTGCTGTACTTTAAAACTGTTTTGGCGCGGAGCCAAAGTGCTTAGCTTTTTTTAAGAGAACAAATCAACTGTCAAGTTAAACTTCGCAGGGTGATACTAAATTACCAGGGGGGGGGGGGGGGGGGGGGTGGTTTCACCTAAAGTTTGTTTAAGTGATAGCATGTTGATCAGACATAAATCTACAATGTGACTTCTGATTGCTGTCAATGAAATGTATAGTTTAGTTTGAACCAGTGTTTCACTCTAATGGTTATTTTTAAGATTCACAGAAAGATGATGGAAAACAAAAACCCGACTAGCAATATCCTTTCTGAATTTTCAACAGCTACATGTATGCTGTTCGAGTTGTCAACAAGTCTGTGCCCATTCATGTGTAACAATAGTATTCTGGGACCTATAACCCGGTACCTATGTGGGAGTGTTTCTATTGTCTGCCCATGGTCCAGCTTTGTATTTCTTATTTACGTGAACTTTGGTCGTGTTGAATTCTATCAGATTGCAGGAATTTCCAGGTTATTGTGCACCCTAGATTGACAGTGTTTTCCTTCTAATGTCTGAAGGCCTGCTTGCCAAAGTTTTGAAGCAACCCTTATTAAAAACCAGTAAAGATGAGACTGGCATCAAACGGTGACTTCCATGAAACAAAATTCAGTAATTGTTGCTGAAGCGTAAAAAGTGGTTTTGTCATTTATATAAGATTCACAAAAATAGAGAAGCAGTGATGGTATTTCTGTTCTTCACATTTATAGAATTAAAAATGAAAATTTAAGTTAACCCTAATCTCAGTCACATAAAACTACAAGATACTTCAAGTAGTAAACTGAGTATTTGGTACTTTACCCCATTTCACATTTTAACAATTAAAATAACCCCGCTTGATCATACAGAAATTTCTCTGCTAAACCAGAACAGTTTTTCACTCTTTTCTCAAGACTCGGAGAGCATATTGAGCTCAAACTTTCACAGCTTTGTTCCATGTATATGTTGAATCACAAGAAAGTACATGTATGAACACTTTCTGCAACTGTGTAGTCAGCTCTGCCAATGCTATCATACCTTTTATCATGGTCTAGATTTCTCCAAATTTTTGGGCGAGACGTCTTCTGGCTTTCTGGAAGATTTTTTTGGTCCTTAAATTGTTTTTGTCATTCCAAAATGACCTCTGCAACCTGAAACCGTCTTCTTTTATTTCTAATGACCGTATCTTTTGGTAGAAAATGCAGTTTTCTTATACATTTTTCAGCAATGCCACAGAAATCAAATGCCTCCGAATGCTTTCTGGACTTTTCATTTTACTAAAATCTCACCCCTGAAAAAAATATACATTTCAAATTGTTTGCAATGTTGAACCGCATCATTTGGTAGAAAATGCACTTTTCTTATGCATTTTTCAGCAACGCCATACAAATTAAGCGCCTCTGAATCTTTCGTAGATTTTTCATTTTCTTCCAATCTCACCCCTGCTTTAATGTCTGGTCAACCTTTTTTTTCTTCCTGTACAGACAAGTCCAGCAGTATCGTATGGAGGTGCGAAGCTCGGAAGCTGTCAAGTTTGCTCTCAAGGCTTTCTCGGCCGTCAGCAGCAACAACTTCGTCAAGTTTTTCAAACTTGTCAGGTAACAACAAGTTTTAAGATAAATTAGTCATTTGAATGTAAGTCTCCCAACACATTTCAGTTAGACACTAAAGTGTCTCCCTAAGACCCCATGTAGTAATTTATTGAAGGGAGGACAGTATGGCTGTCCCAAAAATATGGAATATTTGATCGTCAACCGAATATTTGAATACCTTTTTACCGGTTCTAATATTCGAAAAAAATTAATATGCATGCACAGATACGACTTTGCTATTTTAGTAGAAAAGTCATGGCGCCTTAACAGTGTCAAATGCCACATTTTTGTCAACGTAACTTCTTTGGAGGTTTAATATTCCCATGCGTAAAACTCTTGACACTTATAAAATAATTACTGCTGGAGTTTGCTTTCTTGTTATCAGAACAACATGCTCATGCCAAAAATGATTGGGTGGTCCATAATATTGATCGCAGAAATGAAACACGGGCGTGCCTTGCGTGGAACTTTTTACCGGTGCTGCATGCAGTTGCAGCTGACACATGAAAAACTTGATCGGCAACTATCTGATATTCAAATATTCGGTCTACCCAGTTTTGAGTAATCGAATACTAAATTATTCAAATTTCGAAAATGAACAGCCGTAGAGTACAGTAGAACTTCGCTATAATGAACACTGCCATAACGAACATCCTCTTTGGCTCCCAAATTGATGTTTTCAATACATACCATTATTCACTATAACGAACGACCACTACATGTACAGTGAACATATTTTGTGGATCCCATGACGTTCGTTATAGAGGCATTCTACCGTACTGAAAATTTTAAGGCGTTTCTTCAAGGCCTTTTTGTTTCTTTTATACTCTTCTAAAGACCGGATTGGCTCAGTATGAATTGACCCCATCGTGGCTGTATTTTCCTTACTTTGGGACCTAAAACAGTCTCAGGAATGATTATTAACATGATCGGGGGTCACAATCAAGGGCAAGGCGTCGATTCTTTGGTAGCGGCACTATCTATCTGACTTTTTTATTCTGAAAGGTCAACAACATATCTTAATTGCTGCATCATGCACCGGTACTTCATGCAAGTACGGAACATGGCACTGGACGTGATGAATAAAGCATACACCATCAGCTATAACAGAGAATCTCGCTTCCCATTGGCCAACATCCGAGCAACTCTTGCATTTGATGACCAATCACAGGTAAGCATGACAAATTTAAAGTAGTACGTTTTTAAGAATGTTTATCAAACAAAATCACAGGTGACGTTTTTGAAAAGGGGATGTCAGGAATTTTTACTGGTCTCTGGAATGACTGCTCAACCTTTCTTCTGGTATTGTTCCCTGCAGTGACTTGTTGATGTACATGTAGGTAGAGTTGAAGATGATGTTGATTGCTAAGAGAAGTCTGCATCATTTTTTTTCCTGTAGATTCTGTATTGTAAAATAAAACAGCCAATTTTGTTCTGCCATGAAATCACAGAATAGTGACTTTTGAGAGCTATTTTTATCAAGTCCCCTTTAGCGCTGCATAGCCCGCTGATGCCATTTGTCTAAAAGTTGTACTGCGGGCAGCAAAGAATTCTGACGTCCTAGGACGAACTCCTCTTTTGTTCCTTGTGCTAGACACAAGGGGAGTTCGTCCTATGACGTCAGAATAGTTTGCTGCCCACAGCAATGACTTTTAGACAAATGGCACCAGCGGGCTAGAGGCGACTTGAAAAAAAAAAACTCTCAAAAGTCACTTTTTTGTTATTTCATGGCAGAAATAATTGGCCGTTATATTTTACAATACGCAATCAACATCAAACTAAAAAATTACGCAGACTTCTCTCAGCAATCAACATCATATTTAACGGTTCATTAGTGAGTATGCAAGGCAGTAGAGAGCACTGCATTGACACAAAATGCGAAACACAAAATGCCCGATGTGAATTCAATATGGCAGCAGTTTCTGAAATTTATTTTAGAGCTTGGCCTTGGAGCTCCAATAAATATTGCAAGATGGCAGCACTCAATTTTTGTGTTATTTACTTGATCTATTGTTGCTGCTCTAGACACTTACTCTTGGCTCAATTATATGTTTATTTTAACAGTTTGTTTATGTGATTGCTTAGCAACATGCGGTGACGAAAATCTTATAAAGTGATATATTTTGTGGTTTTTTTCATTCGTAAAGATCAGTTGGCTTCTTGGAGGCTAGTATGCACCTTAGATCAGTAAAACTTGGAAAGTGTTGGTTTCTGACATTTTAATGCACATTTGCAATACCGCATCATGATGATCGTTGAGTCAGTACATTGTGAATATATACTTGAACTTCTCCATGTATATGGATTCAGAGCTAGCATGGTATAAATTCTTGTTAAGCAGGTTTGCCTGACGAGGCCTGATGTCAGCATCTCTTCTTGTGATTTTGTTAGCGCTTTCTTATAAGCTGCTTAAACTGTTACTACGTGGCAATACTTGAGATTTATTCATCCGTGTTTTGTGACCACTACGTACTGTTGTTCCATGCCAGGCTACACATAACTTGCTACAACATGCAGTATATGTCAGATTTATAGTTTGCGACAAACGGTCAACTTTGTAGAACATTTGCACAGGATATCCTTCTGCATTGTATGTGAACTTTTGTTGAAAGGGCGAGGAATGACAATTTAAATGTTTTCTGAAGTGTTCGTCTTTTCTGCTGCAAGACACTTTTCTACTATCGAGGCGTACGTCCATGTATTAACTTTGGTCCTGTGACCTCAGTGCTAAGAGTCCAACATTTATCATCTGTAAACCTAGGTTTACCACAGGAGAACCATCTTGGTACATGTACTTGGTCGCTGAGTCCAGATTTACACGGCGGAGATCACTTCTGCGTTGATCCAAAGCTTTTGTACACAAAGCAACATCAAAGGAACACATAAAGTCAAATAAACAGTTGACTGAAACAGAATTTCTGTAAGATATCTCAGAAGGGTGCTGTCTGATCTTTCAACACCCAAAGTCTCAAATATGATGTTTTCGGCAGTGCACCTCGTTTTGGCTGCTTTGTCGTGCAGTTTTGTCACTCCAGTCATCGCTAAATGTAGATTTTCTGGAACTGCTTGGCGTGAACCGTGCCCTCCCATGTGGCATTACTACGGAAACTCTTGCTACTTGGTCACTCCTAATAGGTTCCCCCACTCAAGCACGACAGATGAGTGTGGCAAGTTGGGTGGCATTCTGGCCGTGCCACATTCCCTTAAGGAGAACAACTTCATCGCGGCTTTGATTCCAGACATGAGCGTTGCTTGGATCGACTGCAATGATGCCGATGTGGAAGGAAGCTGGGTGTGCAAGGAGGGAGGAGTGGAGGTCAGCTACCGGTATTGGCAGGAAGGGCAACCCGATGGGAGTGATTTTGATGAGAATTGCGGTGTGACATCCAGTCTCAATGGTGGCTATCTAAAATGGCATGATTTTATTTGTAGCGTACATAATTATGCGGTGTGCAAGCAACCTGCTAATATCAAACCACTCCGTGATTTGTAATTGGGAAAGTCCAAGAAGATGCACATTTTAAGAGTAATTAACCCTCTCAAAATAATTTAGATTTCAGTGTTTCTAGTGTTGGACCTCTGCAAGCAGAATTGCTACAAGAATTTATGTCATTAGTCCTTGGAATAATTATTTAATAAAGAAAACATGGTGTGTTTAAGCGTGGGACTGCAATGGGACCTTATCTTGGACTTATCCAGTTGCTTTGGTCAGAAAACAGAAAGCTAATACCATGAGTTGTACTGTACTTTTGGATCACTGACTTACTTGAAAAAATATCCCCTAGTGAAAATGTTTGTACAAAAAAAAAAATAACATTTTGGGATAGCACTTGTTTGGCCATTGGTTGGTCCGAGGGGGGGGGGGGGGGGGTGGGTGTGTTGATAAAGTAGAAATAGTGAATACCATGTGACATACTTTAAGCAAATCAAGAGACAGAATTTGTGAATTAGGTCTTTAAAAAAATAAGTAGACTTCATATACATTTCGTTAGCGATGTTGTATATAAACTGTCTTTGATGCATTACTAAGGGGATAAAAGTTTGATGACCCGATCTTTACCAAGTCAATAATAACCAAGGAGGGGCGTGACTGCTGTTAATGGACCGAGCTGAAGGCGAGGTCCATTAACAGCAGTCACGACCCTTCAAGGTTAATATTGACTGGTAAAGACCGGTTCATTACATTTTTATCCCCATTCTAAATGCCTTTTTATGAAAAATGCAAAAACCTGCCGTAAAAAGGACAAGATGCAAAGCTTTTTCAGCCCACTTTTTCTCCCATTTGCTCAGTACAAAACACATGCACGTGAAGGCGCTCCGCGCCTGTCTGTCGCGTGCGCGTACGCACACGCACGAGATGCAGCGTTTTATACGCGTGGATTAGCATTGTCTTAAATTCAGTACATCTTGTGCGCGCACATACTACGCTCTCCCTGTTGCGTATCAGCTGAGAACAGCTTGTTATGACGCGCCGTGTTTAAACAACTTCCAGCCGTGTTTAAACAACCGTTTAAACACACCCACGTGACCGGCTTTAGACCAATAGGGATAGTGAAACTCTCTGAGGCATTTATGAATTTATTTTCATGTGTATTCTATTATGTTTTCACTTGTATCTTTATGTAACAATTTCTAATGTATATTGAGTTATAGACACCTGATGATAAACAATTTTTAGTACATGTTTGGGTGTATCTGGGTAAATAAATGTAGTCAAATAAATTGTGTAACCTAATATTTTGTATAGTGGTAGATGCAAATAATATCGGCTTTGTTTGTTTATAGGACACAGGGATGTTGAATGAGTAAATTGAAAAGGACAAGTTTTAATGATTCATAATAATTGATTTATATTCAAATAATTTTTACAAAAAAAAAATCTTATTTTGTAACCAGCTATGATTTTCTTTTATGAAAGACATTTAGTTTTCATAGGGACAGCCCTAGAAAAAATTAACCTTTTGTACTGTCATTTCGCCAAGTTATCAGTTAATATTTCTAATACCGTACTGACGCTCTACCAACTGAGCTATGTTGGCAGTCTCCCAAATTGTCAAGTCTTTTTCCGGAGGTTGCAGGTTCAAATCCCATTCCTGCCTGTTTTCTTTGTTCACTTTGAAAATTCATTCCCAGTATCTAGTCAGTTTCACTTCTGGTTTCTTTGATGATGTAGTTAAATATTTAGTTCAATTTTGTGACAACTCCAATTGAATGTTGTTTGTTATAGTTTTGATAGGTATCATATTTAATGTTTGATGTTGATATTATCTAAGAGACTTATAATATTCGGCTGAAAAATAGAAACAAAATGGCTTTGGAATAGTTAACAATTTCTCACTAAAATGGCATTTTTTGGTAGTTACTGCTTTTCTGAAAGCAGAACTAATATGATGAAAGACAAGAATATTACGCTTAATTTCACCGCAGTGACTTGTTGATGTACATGTAGGAAGAGTTAACGGTTCATTAGTGAGTATGCGAGGCAGTGGAAAATGCTGTATTGACATACACATGAGTCTGACAACACAAAATGCCCGATTTGAACTCACATCAGCAGTTTCTGAAAAAATCTATTAGAGCTAGGCCTTGGAGCTCCAAGAAATATTGCAAGATGGCAGCAATCAATTTTTGTTTCATTCATTTGATCTTTTGTTGCTGCTAAAGACACTTGACTCTCAGCTCAATTATTTTCCAACTTGCTATTCAACTATGTTTGACTTTCTTTAAAAAACTATCCCCTAGTGAAAATGCTTGTACCAAAAAAGAATCACATTTTGGGATAGCACTTGTTTGGCGGTGGGTTGGTCCGATGGTGGGGGGGGGGGAGACACTTTACTCTCAGCTCAATTATTTTTCAATTCGCTATACAACTATGCTTATTTTAACAGTTTATTTATGTGGTTGCTTGGCAACATGCGGTGACACTTCATACATACACGCCAAAAAATGAAGTGTTGAATCCAACACTTACATGTGTGCGGTCAGTGACCACACTTTGAAAGTGTGGAATCCAGCATTTGAAATGTTAAATTCAGATATTAAACTGTTAATTCAACGTTTAAAATGTTGATTCAACAATTTCAACAAAAAGTTTGGGGAAATGTTGAATTCACATTTAATAATGCTGGATTTAACATTTAAAATGCTGGATTCCACACTTTCAAAGTGTGGTCACTGACCGCACACATGTAAGTGTTGGATTAAACACTTCAGTTTTTAGAGCATAGTAAAATACATGTACATGTATTTCTTTATCGACGTATAACTTTCTCTGAATGCATTACCTTGTTTTCATACGTATTCTATTATGTTTTCACTTGTATCTTCATGTAACAATTTCTAATGTATATTGAGTTATAGACACCTGATGATCAACAGTTTTAGTACATGTTTGGGTGTGATCTGGGTAAATAAATATAGTCAAATACATTGTGTAAAGTGGTAGATCCAAATCTGCTTTTATGTTTAAAGGAAATGGATATTGAATGAGCAACGTGAAAAGCACGGGTTTTAATCCTTCAGAATAATTAATTTACATCTGGAAAAAATCTTTGCAACCAAAATTCTTTCTTTACAAGAAAAGCTTATTTCGTAACTGTATGATTTTTCTATTTTTTATTTTTTATTATTTAAAATTACAAAGACACATTCAGTTAGACCTTAAATTGCCAAAGTTTTCATAGGATCTAGCAGGAAGTTTACAGTTCATGGAGGGTAGTGCCTTAATTATCAACTTACTCTCAATGTATTTGTTTGTAAAGTGCAATACTAATTTGTTTGAGTAATGATATGTACACCATTTTTTTATAGAAAACTTAGATAAATTAAGTAAGGATTACACTGAAACAATTCACTTTTTGTACTGTGAAGAAAGAAAACTGACACGATTGGGATTTAAACCTGCGAACTCTGTACACCGTACTGGCACTCTACCAACTAGGCTATCTTGCCCTATGTTGGCGGTCTCCCAAATTGTCAGTATCTTTGTTCGGGTGGCCCTTGTGGCTTGTTTGAGGAAGTTAAATATTCAACTCCAACATCTAGGTTTTCCACTTTTTCTCTTACATTTTGCATTAGCAACTGACATGTAGTACAATATAGTTTTGAATGTTGTTTGTTATAGTTTTGATAGGTATCTTATTTAATGTTTGATGTTGATATTATCTAAGAGACTTATATTCGGCTGAAAAATAAAACAAAATGGCTTTGGAATAGTTGAAAATTTCTCACTAAAATGGCACTTTTTGGTAGTTACTGCTTTTCTGAAAGCAGAACTGATATGATGAAAGACAAGAATATTACGCTTAATTTCACCACAGGGACTTGTTGATGTACATGTAGGAAGAGTTAACGGTTCATTAGTGAGTATGCAAGGCAGTGGAAAATGCTGTATTGACATACACATGTAGTCTGACAACACAAAATGCCCGATTTGAACTCACATCAGCAGTTTCTGAAAAAATCTATTAGAGCTAGGTCTTGGAGCTTTAATAAATATTGCAAGATGGAAGCAATCAATTTTTGTTTCATTCATTTGATCTTTTGTTGCTGCTAAAGACACTTGACTCTCAGCTCAATTATTTTCCAACTTGCTATTTAACTATGTTTAGTTATGTGGTTGCTTGGCAACATGCGGTGACGAAAATCTTATAAAATGATATATTTTGTGGGATTTTTCATTCGTAGTGATCAGTTGGCTTCTTGGAGGCTAGTATGCACCTTAGATCAGTAAAACTTGGAAAGTGTTGGTTTCTGACATTGAAATGCACATTTGCAATACCGCATCATGATGATCGTTGAGTCAGTACATTGTGAATTTATACTCGAACATCTCCATGTCTATGGATGCAGAGCATCGGTAGCATTGTGTATATTTTAAACAGGTTTGCCTGATTTGGGGCATGATAGAATCAAATAGAATCTGATGTCTGTCAGCATCATCACTGCTTGTGATTCTGTTGGTACTTTCTTATCCGCTGCTACAGTAACTCTTATAAGTACATGGCAATACTTGAGATTTATTCATCCACGTTTTATGACCACTACTGTTGTTCCGTGCCAGGCTACACATAACTTGCTACAACATGCAGTATATGTCAGATTTATAGTTTGCGACAAACGGTCAAGTTTGTAGAACATTTGCACAGGATATCCTGCTGCATTGTATGTAAACATTTGTTGAAAGGACGAGGAATGACAATTTTAATGTTTTCTGAAGTGTTCGTCATTTCTGCTGCAAGACACTTTTCCACTCTCGAGGCGTACGTGTTAACTATGGTCCTGCGACCTCAGTGCTATGAGTCCAATGTTTATCATCTGTAAACCTAGGTTTACCACAGGAGAACCATCTTGGTACATGTACTTGGTCGCTGAGTCCAGATTTACACGGCGGAGATCACTTCAAAAGCAGACAGAATTATTTGACAATGTGCTTTCTAAAATCTAGACAGGTCTAATTTCTGCATTGATCAACAGCTTTGTGCACTTCATTTTTGCTGATATACCAGCAATTAGTGCCCACATCTGAGACTGAATTTATGTTAGCTGTGCTAACTCTACATGTAATTGGATTCCTGTTGATTGGTAAAAACCATAAAAAGTCTCTCACTGGAGAAAAAGCAATTTGGGACTGTAGAAAGTGACATCAAAGGAACGCAAGCCAAATAAACAGTTGGTGGAAACAATTGTAAATGTGAGATATCTCAGAAGGGTGTGTCTGATCTTTGAACACTCAGTTTTAAACATGATGTTTTCGCCAGTGGAGCTTGTTTTGGCTGCTTTGTCATGCAGTTTTGTCACTCCAGTCACCGCTAAATGTAGATTTTCTGGAACTGCTTGGCGTGAACTGTGCCCTCCCATGTGGCATTACTACGGAAACTCTTGCTACTTGGTCACTAGTAATAAGTTCCCCCACTCAAGCACGACAGTTGAGTGTGGCAAGTTGGGTGGCATTCTGGCCGTGCCACATTCCCTTGAGGAGAACAACTTCATCGCGGCTTTGATTCCAGACATGAGCGTTGCTTGGATCGACTGCAATGATGTACTGGGTTCATACGGTCCTTGAAAGTCCTTGAAAGTCCTTGAATTTCACTTTTCATTTTTCAAGGCCTTGAAAGTCCTTGAATTCCGAAAAAGGTCCTTGAAAGTCCTTGAATTTCAAAATGTGCTCCCCAAAAAAATTATTGATATTATATTTTAACCAAAATGGTAATAAAATGTGTTTTTTTTATTCCCTTTTTCCTTGTTTCAAAACCCGTTCCGATTCTAAAATCGTAAAGTGAAATTGCACATTTTGATTTTTATTACACAGAAGGTCCTTGAATTCTTCTATTATGGTCCTTGAAAGTCCTTGAAAAGTCCTTGAATTTGTTTGCTCAGAAAGTGTATGAACCCTGATGTAGAGGTGGAGGGAAGCTGGGTGTGCAAGGAGGGAGGAGTGGAGGTCAGCTACCGGTATTGGCATGAAGGGCAACCCGATGGTAGTTATGAGGGTGAGGATTGCGGTGTTACATCCAGTCTCAATGGTTATTACTATCAAAAATGGCATGATTTTGTTTGTAGCGTACATAATTATGCGGTGTGCAAGCAACCTGCTAATATCAAACTACTCTGTGATTTGTAATTGGGAAAGTCAAAGAAGATGCACATTTTTAGAGTAATTAACCCATTTAAAATAATTAAGATTTCAGTGTTTCTAGTCTTGGACCTCTGCAAGCAGAATTGCTACAAGAATTTATGTCATTAGTCCTTGGAATAATTATGTAATAAAGAAAACATGGTGTGTTTAAGCGTGGGACTGCAATGGGACCTTATCTTGGACTTATCCAGTTGCTGTGGTCAGAAAACAGAAAGCTAATACCATGAGTTGTACTGTACTTTTGGATCACTGACTTTCTTTGAAAAAATATCCCCTAGTGAAAATGTTTGTACCAAAAAAAAATCACATTTTCGGATAGCACTTGTTTGGCCATTGGTTGGTCCGATGTGGGTGGGTGTGTTGATAAAGTAGAAATAATAATAATACCCCCAAATGGGTAATTAGGGAGACATTCCCATAGACATTTGCAAAAAAAAAAATCAACTTTAATGTAACCTAACCCAAATATCCCCTATCCTACCCCCACGAATTTTGGTATATTAATGTTTTGGACCATCCTCTATCGATATAAATCATTTTCGACAGTAAAATTCTCACTCCTTAAGGGGGCTGAAAAATAGGGAGACACCAAAAAGTCTCCCTAATTGCAGATGTCTCCCTAAGTCTTGAGGATGAACTACTAAATGTCTCCCTAATACCCTATTTAGGGATATAGTGAATACCATGTGACATACTTTAAGCGAATCAAGAGACAGAATTTGTGGATTAGATCTTTAAAAAGAAATAAGTAGACTTCATACACATTTCGTTAGCGATGTTGTAGCGATGCATTACTTTATTTTCATGTGTATTCTATTATGCTTTGATTTTAGTACATGTTTGGGTGTATCTGGGTAAATATATGTAGTCAAATAAATTGTGTAACCTATAAGTGGTAGATGCAAATAATATCTGCTTTGTTTGTTTATAGGAAACAGGGATGTTGAATGAGCAAAGTGAAAAGGACAAGTTTTAATGATTCGTAATAATTGATTTACATTCAAATAATCTTGACACCAAAACAAATTAATTTTGTAACCATTTTCTTTTATGTCAGTGTCTTTTTCCGGAGGTTGCAGGTTCAAATGATGTAGTTAAATATTTATTTCCAAAGTGAACAAAGAAAACTGGCAGAAGCGGGATTCGAACCTGCGACCTCCGGAATACCGTACCGGTGCTCTCCCAACTGAGCTATCTTGCCCTATGTTGGCAGTCTACCAAATTGTCAGTATCTTTGTTCGGGTGGCCCTTGTGGCTTGTTTGACGAAGTTAAATATTTAACTCCAACATCTAGGTTTTCCACTTTTTCTCTTACATTTTGCATTAGCAACTGACATGTAGTACAATAATAGTTTTGAATGTTGTTTGTTATAGTTTTGATGGGTATCTTATTTAATGTTTGATGTTAATATTATCAGAGGGACTTATATTCGGCTAAAAAAATTTAAACAAAATGGCTTTGGAATAGTTGAACATTTCTCACTAAAATACTGCTTTTCTGAAAGCAGAACTAATATGATGAAAGACAAGAATATTACGCTTAATTTCACCGCAGGGACTTGTTGATGTACATGTAGGTAGAGTTAACGGTTCATTAGTGAGTATGCAAGGCAGTGGAAAATGCTGTATTGACATACACATGTAGTCTGACAACACAAAATGCCTTATATTAATTCACATCAGCAGTTTCTGAAAAAATCTATTAGAGCTGGGGCTTGGAGCTCCAATAAATATTGCAAGATGGAAGCAATCAATTTTTGTAGCATTCATTTGGTCTTATGTTGCTGCTCTATACACATACTCTCAGCTCAATCGTTTTCCAACTCGCTATTCAACTATGTTTATTTATGTGGTTGCTTGGCAACTTGCGGTGACGAAAATCTTATATAGTGATATATTTTGTGGGTTTTTTCATTCGTAGAGATCAGTTGGCTTCTTGGAGGCTAGTATGCACCTTAGATCAGTAAAACTTGGAAAGTGTTGGTTTCTGACATTTTAATGCACATTTGCAATACCGCATCATGATGATCGTCCAGTCAGTACATTGTGAATTTATACTCGAACTTCTCCATGTATATAGATGCAGAGCTAGCATGGTTTAAGCAGGTTTGCCTGATGAGGCCTGATGTCAGCATCTCTTCTTGTGATTTTGTTAGCACTTTTTATAAGCTGCTTAAACTGTTACTACGTGGCAATACTTGAGATTTATTCATCCGCGTTTTATGACCACTACTGTTGTTCCATGCCAGGCTACACATAACTTGCTACAACATGCAGTATATGTCAGATTTATAGTTTGCGACAAACGGTCAAGTTTGTAGAACATTTGCACAGTATATCCTTCTGCATTGTATGTAAATGTTTGTTGAAAGGACGAGGAATGACAATTTAAATGTTTTCTGAAGTGTTTCTGCTGCAAGACACTTTTCCACTATCAAGGCGTACGTACATGTATTAACTTTGGTCCTGTGACCTCAGTGATAAGAGTCCAACGTTTATCATCTGTAAACCTAGGTTTACCACAGGAGAACCATCTTGGTACATGTACTTGGTCGCTGAGTCTAGATTTACACAGCGGAGATCACTTCTGCGTTGATCCAAAGCTTTTGTACACAAAGCAACATCAAAGGAACACAAGTCAAATAGACAGTTGACTGAAACAGAATTTCTGTAAGATATCTCAGAAGGGTGCTGTCTGATCTTTCAACACCCAAAGTCTCAAATATGATGTTTTTGGCAGTGCACCTCGTTTTGGCTGCTTTGTCGTGCAGTTTTGTCACTCCAGTCACCGCTAAATGTAGATTTTCTGGAACTGCTTGGCGTGGACTGTGCCCCCCCATGTGGCATTACTACGGAAACTCTTGCTACTTGGTCACTCATAAGAAGTTCCCCCGCTCAAGCGCGACAGATGAGTGTGCCAAGTTGGGTGGCATTCTGGCAGTGCCACATTCCCTTGAGGAGGACAACTTCATCGTGGATTTGATTCCGATCAGGAGCAATGCTTGGATCGACTGCAATGATGTAGAGGTAGAGGGAAGCTGGGTGTGCAAGGAGGGAGGAGTGGAGGTCAGTTACCGGAATTGGGATAAAAGGGAACCAGATGGTAGTGATGTGGATGAGAATTGTGCTGTTATCTCCCGTTTCTATGGTTCCTTGCACCAATGGCATGATTATATTTGTAGCTTCAATAATCATGCAGTGTGCAAGCTACATGTACATGTACCTGCTAATATCAAACCACTCCGTGATTTGTAATTGGGAAAGTCCAAGAATTTGCACATTTTAAGAGTAATTAACCCATTTAAAATAATTCAGATTTCAGTGTTTCTAGTGTTGGACCTCTGCAATCAGAATTCCTACAAGAATTTATGTCATTAGTCCTTGGAATAATTATGTAATAAAGAAAACATGGTGTGTTTAAGCGTGGGACTGCAATGGGACCTATCTTGGACTTATCCAGTTGCTGTGGTCAGAAAACAGAAAGCTAATACCATGAGTTGTACTGTACTTTTGGATCACTGACTTTCTTTGAAAAAATATCCCCTAGTGAAAATGTTTGTACCAAAAAAAAAATCACATTTTGGGATAGCACTTGTTTGGCCATTGGTTGGTCCGATGTGGGTGGGTGTGTTGATAAAGTAGAAATAATAATAATACCCCCAAATGGGTAATTAGGGAGACATTCCCATAGACATTTGCAAAAAAAAAATCAACTTTAATGTAACCTAACCCAAATATCCCCTATCCTACCCCCTCGAATTTTGGTATATTAATGTTTTGGACCATCCTCTATCGATATATATCATTTCCGACAGTAAAATTCTCACTCCTTAAGGGGGCTGAAAAATGGGGAGACACCAAAAAGTCTAGATGTCTCCCTAAGTCTTGAGGATGAACTACTAAATGTCTCCCTAATACCCTATTTAGGGATATAGTGAATACCATGTGACATACTTTAAGCGAATCAAGAGACAGAATTTGTGGATTAGGTCTTTAAAAAAAATAAGTAGACTTCATACACATTTCGTTAGCGATGTTGTATAACTCTCTTTGATGCATTACTTTATTTTCATGTGTATTCTATTATGTTTTCACTTGTATCTTCATGTAACAATTTCTAATGTATATTGAGTTATAGACACCTGATGATAAAATGTTTTAGTACATGTTTGGGTGTATCTGGGTAAATAAATGTAGTCAAATAAATTGTGTAACTAAGTGGTATAGATGCAAATAATATCTGCTTTGTTTGTTTATAGGAAACAGGGATGTTGAATGAGCAAAGTGAAAAGGACAAGTTTTAATGATTCATAATAATTGATTTACATTCAAATAATCTTGACACCAAAACAAATTTATTTTGTAACCATTTTCTTTTATGTCAGGGTCTTTTTTCGGAGGTTGCAGGTTCAAATCCCACTCCTGCCAGTCAGTTTCCCCTCTGGTTTCTTTGATGATGTAGTTAAATATTTATTTCCAAAGTGAACAAAGAAAACTGGCAGAAGCGGGATTATAACCTGCTACCTCCGGAATACCATACCGGTGCTCTCCCAACTGAGCTATCTTGCCCTATGTTGGCGGTCTCCCAAATTGTCAGTATCTTTGTTCGGGTGGCCCTTGTGGTTTGTTTGACGAAATTAAATATTTAACTCCAACATCTAGGTTTTCCACTTTTTCTCTTAAATTTTGCATTAGCAACTGACATGTAGTACAATATAGTTTGGAATGTTGTTTGTTATAGTTTTGATAGGTATCTTATTTAATGTTTGATGTTGATATTATCAGAGGGACTTATATTCGGCTAAAAAAATTTAAACAAAATGGCTTTGGAATAGTTGACAATTTCTCACTAAAACTGCATTTTTTGGTAGTTAAGGCCCTGTCACATTATATGCGCTCTCATAGGAGATCTTACGGCGACCAAAAATATTTAATAAATTTAACAATCGCAGCGAGGACGCAAGAAAATGAAAATTTTCTGTCTCAAGTGGCCAGAAAGTAGCTCAAGCTATGCTTATACTGCGCTCATCCGGCGCTTACGATGCGCTCAACTCGCTCTCTATGCGCCCCTGTCAAGCCCAATTACTCGATCTAGTCGCTGCCGCTGTGCTGTCACTGCGCTCACACTACACTCTAATCGCTGTTGATACGTCCTTGTGATTCGTGTCGCGCTTTCAGTATGACCGAAATACGTTCACGGGACGTCACTTGCGCTGTATAAATACCATGACAAAACGGTCAATCCGCAGTCCAGTTTCAAATTTCTACAGAGAGTGTCTCCTCGTCAGTTCCTTATCACACTTCAGCTTTATTCTACAAGTTCATCATTGTGAAGACCAAGAAGACAAAGTCACCTGCCAAGGCAAAGCCAAAGCCTGTGGAAAAGCCAAAGCCAAAGCCTGTGCAGAAGCCAAAGCCTGTGGCCACTGCAGCCAAGGCCAAAAGAGGTGAACTGCTGAAAAGACGGATACTGAAATGAGTGTGGAGTGGCAGAGCAGGCTATACACATTTGTGTGTCTGAGTAGCTCATATCGTACCGTAGACGCCACAGGGCCGTATCGTAAGTCCGATGCCTCATAAGTCCGAAATTTTGGAATTATGAGGCATCGAACTTATGAGGCGTCGGACTTATGGGGCATTAGACCTATGGGTCGTCGGACCTATGAGGCGTCGGATTTAAGAGCCTTTATTTGGTTGGGGATGAGATTTTTTTTGACTTATGAGGCGTCAGACTTACGAGCTGACCCCGACGCCACAACAACGAACTGGTGATGGATTGACAACTACTTGCACGTTCCATGTGCTACATGGTTCCCCTGTAAGCCCAGCGTGATCACAGACAGACGCCGCTTGGTCGCATCATGCGTAATATGAGCGCCATATCATCGTATTAACAGCGAGGATGCCATATACATAAGGACGCAATCAGAGATCGACTTTGACGTGGCATTGACATAGCCCTGGCGCAACACAGTCGAGTTACTTTCTCATGGAGACCACACCGACTGCCTTAATTTCGCCTAGGCTACGTCAATGCCACGGCAATGTCGCACGATTCACGCTCGCACAGCACCCGAGTTGCGTCATTACGGCGATTGTTTTAAGCATGTTCAAAAACTTTGGCGCCCATCTGGCTACCTATGTAGTTCTCGCTGTGATTAGTAGTTGTTGTTGCGCCCCAGTAATTTTTCAAGGACGTATTGAGAGCGCATATATGATCGCAGACAGTCTGACAGGGCCTTTACTGAACGCAGAACTGATATAATAGTTTTGAATGTTGTTTGTTATAGTTTTGATGGGTATCTTATTTAATGTTTGATGTTAATATTATCAGAGGGACTTATATTCGGCTGAAAAATTTAAACAAAATGGCTTTGGAATAGTTGAACATTTCTCACTAAAATACTGCTTTTCTGAAAGCAGAACTAATATGATGAAAGACAAGAATATTACGCTTAATTTCACCACAGGGACTAGTTGATGTACATGTAGGAAGAGTTAACGGTTCATTAGTGAGTATGCGAGGCAGTGGAAAATGCTGTATTGACATACACATGTAGTCTGACGAAACACAAAGTACCCTATATTAATTTACATCAGCAGTTTCTGAAAAAATCTATTATGTCTATGGATGCCTTGGAGCCCTAAACAATATTGCAAGATGGCAGCAATCAATTTTTGTTTAGTTCATTTGATGTATTGTTGTTGCTCTATACACTTACTCTCGGCTCAATTATTTTCCAACTCGGAATACAACTGCTTATTTTAACTGTTTGTTTGTGTGATTGCTTGGCAACATGCGGTGACGAAAATCTTATAAAATGATATATTTTGTGGGTTTTTTCATTCGTAATGATCAGTTGGCTTCTTGGAGGCTAGTATGCACCTTAGATCAGTAAAACTTGGAAAGTGTTGGTTTCTGACATTTAAATGCACATTTGCAATACCGCATCATGATGATCGTTGAGTCAGTACATTGTGAATTTATACTCGAACATCTCTATGTCTATGGATGCAGAGCTAGCATGGTATAAACTCTTGTTAAGCAGGTTTGCCTGACGAGGCCTGATGTCAGCATCTCTTGTGATTTTGTTAGCGCTTTCTTAATAAGCTGCTTAAACTGTTACTACGTGGCAATACTTGAGATTTATTCATCCGCGTTTTATGACCACTACTGTTGTTCCGTGCCAGGCTACACATAACTTGCTACAACATGCAGTATATGTCAGATTTATAGTTTGCGACAAACGGTCAACTTTGTAGAACATTTGCACAGGATATCCTTCTGCATTGTGTGTAAACTTTTGTTGGAAGGGTGAGGAATGACAATTTAAATGTTTTCTGAAGTGTTCGTCATTTTTGCTGTAAGACACTTTTCCACTCTTGAGGCGTACGTGTTACTATGGTCCTGCGACCTCAGTGCTATGAGTCCAATGTTTATCATCTGTAAACCTAGGTTTACCACAGGAGAACCATCTTGGTACATGTACTTGGTTGCTGAGTCCAGATTTACACAGCGGAGATCACTTTAAAAGCAGACAGAATTATTTGACAATGTGCTTTCTAAAATCTAGACAGGTCTAATTTCTGCATTGATCAACAGCTTTGTGCACTTCATTTTTGCTGATATACCAGCAATTAGTGCCCACATCTGAGACTGAATTTATGTTAGCTGTGCTAACTCTACATGTAATTGGATTCCTGTTGATTGGTAAAAACCATAAAAAGTCTCTCACTGGAGAAAAAGCAATTTGGGACTGTAGAAAGTGACATCAAAGAAACGCAAGCCAAATAAACAGTTGGTCGAAACAATTGTAAATGTGAGATATCTCAGAAGGGTGTGTCTGATCTTTGAACACTCAGTTTTAAACATGATGTTTTCGCAAGTGCAGCTTGTTTTTGCTGCTTTGTCGTGTAGTTTTGTCACTCTGGTCACCGCTAGATGTAGATCTTACGGAACTGGTTTGTGCGCACCCTGCCCGCCCATGTGGCATTACTACGGAAACTCCTGCTACTTGGTCACTCCTAATAGGTTCCCCCACTCAAGCACGACAGATGAATGTGGCAAGTTGGGTGGCATTCTGGCCGTGCCACATTCCCTCGAGGAGAACGACTTCATCGCGGCTTTGATTCCAGACATGAGCGTTGCTTGGATCGACTGCAATGATGTAGAGGTGGAAGGAAGCTGGGTGTGCAAGGAGGGAGGAGTGGAGGTCAGCTACCGGTATTGGGAGGATGGGCAACCCGATGGGAGTGATTGGTTTGAGGATTGCGGTGTGACATCCAGTCTCAATGGTGGCTATCTAAAATGGCATGATTTTATTTGTAGCTCAAGTAATCATGCAGTGTGCAAGCAACCTGCTAATATCAAACCACTCCGTGATTTGTAATTGGGAAAGTCCAAGAAGATGCACATTTTAAGAGTAATTAACCCTCTCAAAATAATTAAGATTTCAGTGTTTCTAGTGTTGGAACTCTGCAAGCAAAATTGCTACAAGTATTTATGCGTTATTAATCCTTGGAATAATTATGTAATAAAGAAAACATGGTGTGTTTAAGCGTGGGACTGCAATGGGACCTTATCTTGGACTTTTTTATCCAGTTGCTGTGGTCAGAAAACAGAAAGCTAATACATGTACCATGAGTTGTACTTTTGGATCACTGACTTTCTTTGAAAAACTATCCCCTAAGATGCCAACTGTCTGTTCATAATAATAGTATCAACTTGAAATATAGCCTACCCTTTAAAAAAAGAAATTCTTTGAGCTGTGATTTAAAATTTCCAAATGCATTATTATTACTTAAAGGTACACATTGCTTTGGATTTTGCGATTTGGGCTATAAAACTGAAATGGATATGGTTGGGAAGCTTTCTTTAAAGTAGAATATAAAGATTCACATAACTATCCCTTCAAATTGCGTGATTTTTGTTTAATTTCGTGACAAATAACGGTCCGCCATTTTGTAGAACCAAATTTTTGACTCCACAAAATGGCGGACTGTGTTCACCAGTCGTATTTCCAGTCGCATCTGGTTGAAGTACGTTCTGTTGATCCATTTTGATGTACTGTGGCACGGCGCGCAGCACTGGCGATATATGTTGAGAGGTAGAGAATTGTACCTGGCGATCATCCGATAGGTTCACGAGGCCACTGGCTGCGGCGCCAGCCTAAAGACTCTTACAGCGTATTTTGCGCATTATTTAGACGGTGGTATTTAGTACTGGAAATAAGTCTATGTATCGCGGGTCAGATGTCAGGGGTAAGCGGCCAATGTTTTTGTTTCGTAATCACTACTCACTAATTACAACACATTATACGTGATTTTTGCATGAACAACTCTTATAAAAGATAAGGAACATTTCCAAACAGTAAAATTTCATTTTAAGGCAATGTGTCCCTTTAAAATGGTAAAGCACAATCACCATAATAGATAGGCCTATAGTCTGTTGACATTTCCTTAATTTTATGATTGTGATAGTTTGAAACATTTCTAAATTATAATTATTCACAATTTCTAGTGATCCTGACTAAAATATTGATCTTCAACCAAACTTGAATACTCTATCCTGATTGCGGCTGGAAATCGTTGGAAAACGATAATAACACTGTGAATGGCCTGGATGTGATTTCTCTACAAAAATGGAAAGGTGATTTTGGTGGATGTGATATTGGAGCTAGAATGTGATTTTGGCAGGGATTATCCAAAATCACATCCGAGCCAGAAATCACATCCAGGATTAAGTCGTTAAAGTCCAAGATCACATCCTGTGTTAGCACCTTGCCAAAATCACATCCACTGTCTGGCCACTTAACTAAAATCACATCCAGTGTCACTGTGAATGGCCTGGATGTGATTTCTCTACAAAAATGGAAAGGTGACTCGCCTGGATGTGATTTTGGTAGGGATTAGCCAATATCACATCCACACCACCAAAATCACTTCCGAGCCAGAAATCACATCCAGGATTAAGTCGTTAAAATCCAAGATCACATCCTGTGTTAGCACCTTGCCAAAATCACATCCACTGTCTGGCCACTTAACCAAAATCACATCCAGTGTCTGGGCCCTAGCCAAAATCACATCGTGTGTTCGCACCTCTTCAAAATCACATCCAGGATTAAGTCATAAACCCCAATATCACATCCTGGTTGCCCACTAGTCAAAGATCACATCTGTCAAAGGGGATTGACAGCTCTATTATTCAATATCACATCCTTGTGGTCAGGCGCACAGCCATAAAGCCAAGATAATAATCCCTGACTATAACAGCTATGTTTACCAATTAATTATGGGTCAACAGTGGCCAAGATAATTAGTTTGTCTGTAGCCAGACCATGCTTACCGTTATGATTACATGTACATGTTCTGTTATGTGTTGCTACATGTAGGGCATTATTTTTAGTGTTGACAAATAATAGAGGTAGAAAACGCCTGTTAAAACAATTTAATGATATTTATTTGATTGATAGTCTCTGAAACAAGATCTTGGAAGATCATTTTCCTGGGTCTTTTGAAGCCATGGTAATATATTTTCCTCAACAGTAAATTGTTCATTGCAAGCGCATGTTTGTAGACGAAGCCATTCAATGGAAAATTAGTAACTAGGAAAACACAACCTCCATGAATGAACCTACAATTGTATCTTTAATGGCGTAACCAATACCAGTCTCACAAAGACTATATTTTTACCGTTTGATTGGTTGATTTCTCCATCCATACTGTAATTCCTCACATCTGCCTGTTATACCACTCAACCTAATAACATAATTGATAATGGAAACCTGCAACACCCCCTTATATGCTTTGAGCAATGTTTGTATTAAAAGAAGTGAGCATTGTTGTAATATGCCAAAGAAACCACACACATATTACAACTATATTTATAACAATTTTGCAATGCATGACGGACAATTTCTATTTGATTTATTATTGTGTCATTCCTATAAACCCACAACTTATTGTTTTGTTCACAATGGCACAATACAATGTTAATTCTTTCAACACAATTTTCTGAAATACCTTTTTGGATTTTACTCTTTTACATGTATTATATGGACGCATCCAAATTAAAGCAAATCAAATGAATCAAACCAATATAATCGTGGAAAACCACAATTTGTTAACTTAAATTGTCAGTAGCTACCTCTGTTGGGCTTAGATTAAATTCAGAAAAAAATGACATCAAGTGCTGTTATGTTTAAGAAGTAAAACAGGAGTCGTCCCTGAAAAGACTTATGTTCCCAATATGGAGGCTACTTATTTATTTTTCAGAAAATCAATATTCACAAATAGATAGATACACATAAAAGGGATACACATGTACATGTACAGTTAATTAAAAGCAAAACAGTTGATCCTTTCTGGGATAGCCTAATAATTAAAGCAATTTTTAAGGCGTATTTCCATTGGGGTACCGGCGGTCACATGGAGTCCACAGACAATTAAGACAGTTTGTGCACAAACTCCAAATAGAACGCTTCAACTTTGTATGAAAATACCTCATTTTCATTTGAAAAATGACAGTTGCCAATCTATGACATTCATGTATTATTTGACATTGCTCAACCATTAATCCTTTTGAAATATGATATATGGTCATGCCTGAAGATTAAAGTTCTTGTTTAGTTGCATTTTCAAATCTTTAAAAATTTGTAACAGGTTTGTGTGTGCTATGATGCGACACACGCTGCACATAATAAATTTTGCTAAGTTCACGCTTCTTTTAAGGTAAACAAAATTGAGTTTATTTCACTTTCCAGGCTAGTTTTAAGAAGGTTAAGATTTAATTACGCTCCATGGCACGTAGTAATTATCCATCTGTTGGATAATAACTACACAAGTTGAATACCCGGTGGGTTTAGACAAAAATACACAATAACAATAAACATATACAATTATAAAAGTTGAAATGGCCTATCTTGACGACGACTGGCTCTGAGTGAAGGGGTCTCTGGGGACTTGTAGAAAGAAGGACTGAATGGCTGAAGAAGTGCAGTCACGCGCAGGTGGAGCAATGTCCCAAAAAGGTGAAGTGATGGGCCAGTTCAAAGAGGTTCCGGACAACGTGTTCAATCCTTGATCAGGGGACGAACCACGTTGTCTTGGTGAGATTGGCTTTGAACAGCCAGAAACCTGCTGTCCATGCTGGATCTCTCTAGGGTGCTTTGCTGTTCTGCTCCCTGCAGATAATATGTGTTCACCTAGAGCAGGACAGGGGACGAACTTTATGAGTTTGGCAGGTTCAGGTTTAGAGGTAGGAGACAGATGGACCGGAGCAGTTTCTCCAAGCACTCTGTCCCTGACGGAGTCCAGTGGCCAAGTGAATACAATATTAAAAGAATGATATGTCTAAGCTATAAAAAGTAAAAAATGAAATGCTTTAAGTCAAAGTGCCCCTTTAATAATAGGAAATTGTGTGCAGGTAACTGTCATGGTCACGACCGCTGGTCAATTACCCTAGTCACAGCACTGTCTTACAAGGAAATAAGTAACCTTCACCAAGGACATTAAACCACAGGGCCAATAACTTGTGCGTGATAAAGGATACTGCCACACAATGTCATATGCCATGTGTGGGACCTTGCAACTAAGGAAATTATTGCAAAACATTCCATAAAAATAAAAGATGACTAACGTATCTTTAGAATTAATAAGATCAAAAGTCCGGGATAAGTACTGGATCATTCAAAATCGGATCTCAGAGTAAATATAACAAATGAACATAAGCCAGTAAATAAGAAAATGATAAATATCAAACTAGACTATAAAATGTCAAAATTAATGACGAAGAGAAAATAGCAAGCAATCAAACACAATAAGCTACTACAAATTCATAGAATTTGTACTACAAGAACCACACTCTTCAAAATATAGAAGTAACCATGTAACAAAGTGAAACTTGTATCCCTAATGGACATTTGCAATAAACCTTGGCCTCGTAAATAAATCACTCAAGTGTTCCTGCATTAGGGTTTAGACCAACCCAAGGTTTCTACAAAACAGTTGGCAATGTCTTTTGGCACAAGGGTCAAAAGGTTACTAAAAGTTCAGTGGTTAACTGTTCTTAAATAAAGCTTTACTTTATTTAGACTGGAGTCGCCACAAGTCTCTCATAAAGGAATGACAAGATAAAGCAAACTTGGAAATCTATTCAAATAACCAATATTCTGTAAATTCATGAAAAATAGTAAATCGGTAATATGTGCAGCTTTTGGAGTGCATCATCTGTTCTCGATAAAACAGTATCGAATAGTATAGAATAGGAAAATGCAATTCACATGGTGCTGGTCTAAACTTTGTAACTACATTGTATCAAATTAACAATTCCTTTATACTGCAGCTAAGATTTGTGGCGGCACTCGAGTACTATGACGTAGGCAACTTAAGTTAGAAACATCAACTAGAAAACACAGTGACAGCATGAAAGGCAAAACATAGTGATGACAGGTGGTGACTTGGTCTAAACTTTTAAGGAAAGAATAAACCTTCAACCAAGGAATATAAGTAAGATAAGAGTAATATCAAACTCACCTAGAGCAGGACAGGGGACGAACTTTATAAGTTTGGCAGGTTCAAGTTTAGAAGTAGGAGACAGATGAACCAGAGCAGTTTCTCCTAGCACTCTGTCCCTGACGGAGTCCAGTGGCCAAGTGAGAGAGGACCGGTCACTGAACTAGACATTCCCTCCCCAAGGACCTATGATTGGCTGCAAGTTCTGCTGCCAATCGCCCACTCGGGCTGCCAAACAACCAACCCACTCTTATTAATGATTTATCAACCTAGGCCTATGAGGTCTAGGTTATCAAAAAAAATTGGGGGGGCCATAAAATTCCATCCCATTACAAATTCATTACTGCAAGTTATTTCATCTAATGAATACATTGATTTGAATTGTTCGTATGTTAAAATGCGACCCCGTATTTATGTACACTGAACAACTTTACAATTTCCCGAACACTTTTCACTACTTGTTGCAATTTCTTTGTCGTGACCAAACCAAAATGAAGCCATCGCAATAATAATTATACCGCTAAATCACACTGGAATCAATTTGAACGATTTTGCATCCATATTTCACATTAAAAAAGTACTGATAGACTTCATAATTAGGCATAATTTTCACGTCAGAATCTTTCACAGACAATTGCTTCTTGCAGGTCTCCATGTTAATTAATGCAATAGAGTCGGCCGACGGATATGGACAATCAACTGCCATGGACACACTTCTGTCAAAAAATATAAATTCGGCTCTGATTGGCTGACGTGTAGGGTCGCATAAAATTTGAATTCACCCATATATCAAACATTCCCTTTGTAGCATGTGATGGGCTCCATTGATAATCTAATTCCACCAAGTGCGCTCCCACAGTATCCTTGTGTAGATTATCATACGTACATACAAATTATTTACTTCTTAAAAAGGCTTTAGTTGTCAGCTGAGCTGACATTTTAACCTGTTTCACAACATCGTACATAAATTATATACTCCAATGATGGACATGGCAATGAGGGTTTAAAATTGTAATGTTCTTCAAAGGTGTACGACCATCTTCCACAAAACGGGGGATTTTTCCTTTTGGGAAAACTGCACCATCATCACAAGACACGAAGCAGTATAGTTGTTTTTGTAGATGCAACATTACTCACATGAAAATAATCCTTTATATAGAGAAAACAATCCTTTAAATAGAGATGTATCCTGCAGTGGTGAAGAAAGTTCACTATTGTTCTCATTTGCTTTATGACTGGAAACAATAAAAACGATGTATGCCTGCAGTAGCAAGTTAGGAGAACAGCCCATTAGAAAATCTAGGGTATATCCTTTTCAACCCCAGTGGGTTTGAGTATAATTATAAAACACACTCCTCCCATATCCAGCCAAGATAATCCCCATAATCACTTAAATAAACAAACTCTTGTGACCAACACATCTCCCTGGATGAGTGCTGGAACTATTTTCATTGCAACATACATGATGGCTAAACAGACAGTAATGAATGTTCTCTGTCATTTCTTAATTGATTTTTACCATTAGAAAAAGAAAACAAAACAACATCCCACACATGTAATGATTTAAATATTTATATCGGCTTATATCATGATATTAAGTTGCACAAAAATGAAGTGGATTCATTCAGGCAGGATCACTTATCATACTCCTAATGGGATTAGTGCTGATAAGAATCCTAATCTCCCAGGCTGCTGACTCTGCTTTAGACCAGTCAATAGGGTTGGTCAGGTTGGCTTCTAATCAAAGGATGTATTCATCACACAGTGACAGTCAATGGATTTTTAAAAGTCTCCCCATACATGTAAATGCTTCATGCAAAAGCTTTGAGTGTGGAGACATGGTACATATGTATAAAAGATACAATTGGCTACACTGTTGATTCTATAAAAATTTAGTTAATGGTGACATATTTCTCTTAGTCAATGGCTACATGTATGCTTTTGAAGCCGTTACAAGTTTGTTTGTCCCAGATTTGCATGAAGAATGTCATCACATGATATTCAACAGATGCTATGATAAGCTAATGTTCATAGTTAATTGTGGTTCTGCCATCAGCTTTAAAAAAAATGGATTTTCAAAAATGCGAATATTAAGGGCACAAATTTGAGTGTTGTACATGTACATGTAAGCACTTTGCAATACGTGTACACATCATACACAACAAAAGACAGAGGACAATGCCTATATGTGCCACATGCAGTTTTTTTCATCAACTCTTTTAAATAATGTACATGAGTTATATCCCTTTCAGAACACATCCATGTTGAGTTGACAACCAGATCCTACGAAATGAACTTACTTAAAAAAATTGTATGACTTATATTTTTGGGTGCATTAGAAATTATGGAAAGAATTTAGTACAATTTTGCTGAACAACAGTTTTTATATGACTTGATTTACAATCCATATGAACATTAAGTGGTTGAAATAGTTCCTATTAGTTTCCATTGTACTCATGCAAGTAATTTTTAAGGGCCCGAACTCTGCCGACTTGTGATTCATTTTGTTGGGCCACAATGTATGTCATGATGTTTACTTCATTTGACATTATTATTTGGATCGCAGCTTATACTTGACTACATGTACGTGTATTTTAGATTCTCTATTTTTCATCTCATGTGCTGTGTTAAAAGGGACACATTGCTTTGGATTTTGCGATTTGGGCTATAAAACTGAAATGGATATGGTTGTATGGGAAGCTTTTTTAAAAGTAGAATATAAAGATTCACATATAACTATCCCTTCAAATTGCGTGTTTTTTGTTTAATTTTGTGACAAATAACGTACGGTCCGCAATTTAGTAGAACCAAATTTTTGACTCTACAAAATGGCGGACGGTGTTCACCAGTCGTATTTTCAGTCGCATCTGGTTGAAGTACGTTCTGTTGATCCATTTTGATGTACTGTTGCGCGGTGCGCAGCACTGGCGATATGTGTCGCGAGGTAGAAAATTGTACCTGACGATCATCCGATAGGCAAGGCCACTGGCTGCGGCGCCGGCCTAAAGACTCTTACAGCGTATTTTGCACATTATTTAGACGGTGGTATTTAGTACTGGAAATAAGTCTATGTTTCGCGGGTCAGATATCAGGGGTCAGCAACCAATTTTTTGTTTTGTAATCACCACTCACTATTTGCAACACATTAATTATACATGTTTTTTTGCATGAACAACTCTTATAAAAGATAAGGAACATTTCCAAACAGCAACATCTCATGACATTTGAAGGCAATGTACGTGTCCCTTTAATTGTTAGATATATCCAAGTGGTCTAGAATTTAGAAACTCTAAACTTGGTTGATAATATATATACACATGTACTTTGCATATGTCCAATTATAGCCTTTTTATCAGAAGATTACATGAAAACCTATGCATGTACATGTACTTTTTCTTAGAATTTATTGCACTACATCACGAAGGAAGGAATAGAGCAGGCTGTGAATGGCTCAAGATACATGTACTTGGCTGATTTGAACAAATGGAGTACCGAAGTACATGTGCATTGTTCTGTTTACATGCACACAGGGCCACCTACACACAGTTTGTATACTACATGTGTGATGTGTAGGTGCATGCTGGCATCTTCCTCAGCCAGTTTCCAGGAATTGCCTATTCACACCCAACTACTTAATTCCTCTTATCAGTTGTGTCAGTGTTTGTTATGCAGATCAGGAGAGCCATAAAACCTGCATGTACATGTATGCATGCCCTTAGATGTGCATCATGTACTGTACACCTGTATGCTGAAATGCTTGCTCATCAGGGCTTCTCAACCTAAACACTTTTACAGTACACTACACTGCAATGCCCTTATTTTTAGTATTGAAAACAATGCTTGAAGCATGTTTCTTCTCATATGTGATTGGGTAGGATTTTGTCATCTCACGTCAAGTTTCATAAGAGTGGACGCATCGCTGTAATTTTTGGCCATAAAATTTAAAATTTTCAATGAAGGTCCTTTTTCTCCCCATATGTGATTGGGTAGGTTGTTGCGACATCTCACGTCAAGTTTTATAAAAGTCAACTTATCGGTGCTCATTTCAGAGCCAAAAAGCAAAATGTCATCATTATACTCTATAAAATGCAACAAGTACCATAAATAGTCATTTTTGGCCATAAAATTTGAAATTGTCAATGAAGGTCCTTTTTCTTCCAGTATATGATTGGGTAGGTTGTTGCGACATCTCACGTCAAGTTTTATAAAAGTCAACTTATCGGTGCTCATTTCAGAGCCAAAAGCAAAATTTCATTATTGTACTCACTACCAGTACCCTAAAAGGTCATTTTTTGCCATAACATTTGAAATTTTGCATGAAGTTCCTTTTTCTTCCCATATGTGATTGGGTAGGATTTTGTCATCTCACGTCAAGTTTCATAAGAGTGGACGCATCGCTGTAATTTTTGGCCATAAAATTTAAAATTTTCAATGAAGGTCCTTTTTCTCCCCATATGTGATTGGGTAGGTTGTTGCGACATCTCACGTCAAGTTTTATAAAAGTCAACTTATCGGTGCTCATTTCAGAGCCAAAAAGCAAAATGTCATCATTATACTCTATAAATGGAACAAGTACCATAAATAGTCATTTTTGGCCATAAAATTTGAAATTGTCAATGAAGGTCCTTTTTCTTCCAGTATATGATTGGGTAGGTTGTTGCGACATCTCACGTCAAGTTTTATAAAAGTCAACTTATCGGTGCTCATTTCAGAGCCAAAAAGCAAAATGTCATCATTATACTCTATAAAATGCAACAAGTACCATAAATAGTCATTTTTGGCCATAAAATTTGAAATTTTAATGAAGGTCCTTTTTCTTCCAGTATATGATTGGGTAGGTTGTTGCGACATCTCACGTCGAGTTATATAAAAATCAACTCATCGGTGCTCATTTTAGAGCCAAAAAGCATAATGTCATCATTATACTCTATAAATGGAATAAAAAGTACCGGTACCCTAAAAGGTCATTTTTTGCCATAACATTTGACATTTTGCATGAAGTTCCTTTTTCTTCCCATATGTGATTGGGTAGGTTGTTGCGACATCTCACGTCAAGTTTTATAAAAGTCAACTTATCGGTGCTCATTTCAGAGCCAAAAAGCAAAATGTCATCATTATACTCTATAAATGGAACAAGTACCATAAATAGTCATTTTTGGCCATAAAATTTGAAATTGTCAATGAAGGTCCTTTTTCTTCCAGTATATGATTGGGTAGGTTGTTGCGACATCTCACGTCAAGTTTTATAAAAGTCAACTTATCGGTGCTCATTTCAGAGCCAAAAAGCAAAATGTCATCATTATACTCTATAAAATGCAACAAGTACCATAAATAGTCATTTTTGGCCATAAAATTTGAAATTTTAATGAAGGTCCTTTTTCTTCCAGTATATGATTGGGTAGGTTGTTGCGACATCTCACGTCGAGTTATATAAAAATCAACTCATCGGTGCTCATTTTAGAGCCAAAAAGCATAATGTCATCATTATACTCTATAAATGGAATAAAAAGTACCGGTACCCTAAAAGGTCATTTTTTGCCATAACATTTGACATTTTGCATGAAGTTCCTTTTTCTTCCCATATGTGATTGGGTAGGTTGTTGCGACATCTCACGTCGAGTTTCATAAAAGTCAACTCATCAGTGCTCATTTTTGAGCCAAAAAGCAAAATGTCATCATTATACTCCATAAATGGAACAAGTACCATAAATAGTCATTTTTGGCCATAAAATTTGAAATTGTCAATGAAGGTCCTTTTTCTTCCAGTATATGATTGGGTAGGTTGTTGCGACATCTCACGTCAAGTTTTATAAAAGTCAACTTATCGGTGCTCATTTCAGAGCCAAAAAGCAAAATGTCATCATTATACTCTATAAATGGAACAAGTACCATAAATAGTCATTTTTGGCCATAAAATTTGAAATTGTCAATGAAGGTCCTTTTTCTTCCAGAATATGATTGGGTAGGTTGTTGCGACATCTCACGTCAAGTTTTATAAAAGTCAACTTATCGGTGCTCATTTCAGAGCCAAAAAGCAAAATGTCATCATTATACTCTATAAAATGCAACAAGTACCATAAATAGTCATTTTTGGCCATAAAATTTGAAATTGTCAATGAAGGTCCTTTTTCTTCCAGTATATGATTGGGTAGGTTGTTGCGACATCTCACGTCAAGTTTTATAAAAGTCAACTTATCGGTGCTCATTTCAGAGCCAAAAGCAAAATTTCATTATTGTACTCACTACCAGTACCCTAAAAGGTCATTTTTTGCCATAACATTTGAAATTTTGCATGAAGTTCCTTTTTCTTCCCATATGTGATTGGGTAGGTTGTTGCGACATCTCACGTCAAGTTTTATAAAAATCAACTTATCGGTGCTCATTTTAGAGCCAAAAAGCAAAATGTCATCATTATACCGGTACTCTATAAATGGAACAAGTACCCTAAAAGGTCATTTGAGGAAAATCTATTACCGTGACTTCAAAAGACCCAGGAAAACGATCTTCCAAGATCTAGTTTCAGAGAGTATCAATCAAATCAATATCATTAAATTGTTTTAACAGGCGTTTTCTACCTCTATGTGTCAACACTAATAATAATGCCCTACATATGTAGCTACTGGTACACATAACAGAACATGTACATTGTGTACATGTAATCATAATGGTAAGCATGGTCTGGCTACAGACAAACTAATTATCTTGGCCACTGTTGACCCATAATTAATTGGTAAACATAGCTGTTAGTCAGGGCTTATTATCTTGGCTTTATGGCTGTGCGCCTGACCACAAGGATGTGATATTGAATAATAGAGCTGTCAATCCCCTTTGACAGATGTGATCTTTGACTAGTGGGCAACCAGGATGTGATATTGGGGTTTATGACTTAATCCTGGATGTGATTTTGAAGAGGTGTGAAAACACGATGTGATTTTGGCTAGGGCCCAGACATGTCCACTTTTCTTGACAACGACAGCACACCTGGTGCCATTATTTCACAGGATAATTAAGACTATTCCGGATGTCGCAGGTTCGAATCCCGCTCCTGCCAGTTTCTTTGTTCACTTTGAAAACTTAATAATTCAGTTTAAGAAATTGGAGGATCACCAATCGTGTACACTACGTTTAACAAGGCATTCTGACTTCTGTGCATACGCACGCACCACTTATTTCTTGCGCTTATTGGCCAAACCCGCGCGCAGCATCAGCGTGTTAACTTGTGGTTCCATTGGCGCGGCTCCGTTAGACTTCCGTGTAAAATTATCGTGGTTCAAGTTGAAGTGACGTCACACTAACGTACCGGGGGCCCTATTTTATGGCTCTGCTAACCAAAGCTTTCCGCGCCTACGATTTTGCGCTACCGCCGCTAGCGGAAAAAAAATATCTGCGCTAACCCTGTAAGCACATAATCCTTAGTTACGGGATGTATGCATGCATGTGCACAGGAGCCAAAATTACCCGCTAACTTGTGAAATACGCTTACCGTAATCACATAATTTTCTGCTACAGTAAAATAAGCGGGGATTTTTCGCTAACGGTAAGCAGAGCCATGAAATCGGTCCCGAATTGGTTAAACCCTTTCATGTGACCGGTCACTATGTTACTTCGACATGCGCAATGCCACCAGTTAGTCCACATTTCATGGAGTTTGAAATTCACACTACACCAGTGATGACCGTTAGCGTAAAATCCCCGCTTACTTGTAGCAGAACATTCTGTGCTTACGGCAAGCGTATTTCACGCGCAAAATGGTGATCGTAAGCGCGGAAAGCTGTGGTTAGCAGAGCCATGAAATTGGGCACTGTTCACCGCGGTGGTACGAAATTTCAAATGAAATTTGAGAAACACGCTACAAGCGCTGTATCGCGGTATAGTACGAGCGGTGAGATCCCGAAATAATATATGAAAACGGAAAATACATCCACAGAAAAGTAAGATCAAGTTATCGATAATTATAGCTTGCCATTTTTACGATGTCAAATTTGACTGCTCCCTGTCTTTTTTATTATCAATTTCTTACATCGCGCGGTGGTGGGAACCAGTGCACCATCGCTGCATTTTTATGCGGCTTGCTTGTTCGCACGTGCTTTCATTGTTTTACCCACGCACAAAGGAAAGTTGCTGAACGCGTCGGTAAAAACGGAGTTTTCCTTCCGAATAAATATCGGTAAATGCAGAGTCTAATTTCCGATTTGCACGTATTTTTTCTAACAGATCGGTTGGCATATTGGTGGTTTTTTTTTACCTCATTTTCCTGTTATAGAAAAAGAAACCTAGACGGCCTCCCCAAAAAAGAAGCGGGCGAATGGGGACGCCTATAAAAACTTTTTTAAATTTTACTTTGCCTTGCAAAAAATACTTGTAAGACGGGTTATACGGTCACGGTACACGTCCCCCGAATTCCCTAGAAAGGTAACGATAATAATTCCCCCCTTTTTTTTACGGGCAACCTATATACATGTAGCTTCCTGGTAGTTTTTTTGTATGGTGGTACTGGGCCTTGTGAACCATTATACTAATGTTATCATCCTGTGGTGTTTGCTCAGGATTTAAGCACAGATAAGAAGCAGTCACCTTCCTTGTAAAACCCCACTATTATTGCCATGATATCAACTTGCCATTTATTAACCACAGGGTCGTTTGTGGTTTTTTAATCCCCCCCATAAACTGCCTTCCATAGCTGTCAAATTATTAACGATGATGGAAAGGACAATATACCATTTAGCAGGGTTTATTCAATGTGAGCCGTAATGATTAATTAACGTCAGCAGTTTCTGAACAAATCTATTATTAGAGCTAGGGCTTGGAGCTCCAATAAATATTGCAAGATGGAAGCAATCAATTTTTGTAGCTCTAGGCAAATACTCTCAGCTTAATCGTTTTCCAACTCGCTATTCAACTATGTTTATTTATGTGGTTGCTTGGCAACATGCGGTGACGAAAATCTTATAAAATGATATATTTTGTGGGTTTTTTCATTCGTAGAGATCAGTTGGCTTCTTGGAGGCTAGTATGCACCTTAGATCAGTAAAACTTGGAAAGTGTTGGTTTCTGACATTTAAATGCACATTTGCAATACCGCATCATGATGATCGTCGAGTCAGTACATTGTGAATTTATACTCGAACATCTCCATGACTATGGATGCAGAGCTAGCATGGTATAAATTCTTGTTAAGCAGGTTTGCCTGACAAGGCCTGATGTCAGCATCTCTTCCTGTGATTTTGTTAGCGCTTTCTTATAAGCTGCTTAAACTGTTACTACGTGGCAATACTTGAGATTTATTCATCCGCGTTTTAACTTGCTACAACATGCAGTATATGTCAGATTTATAGTTTGCGACAAACGGTCAACTTTGTAGAACATTTGCACAGGATATCCTGCTGCATTGTATGTAAACGTTTGCTGGAAGGGCGAGGAATGACAATTTAAATGTTTTCTGAAGTGTTTCTGCTGCAAGACACTTTTCCCACTATCGAGGCGTACGTGCATGTATTAACTTTCGTCCTGTGACCTCAGGAGAACCATCTTGGTACATGTACTTGGTCGCCGAGTCCAGATTTACACGGCGGAGATCACTTCTGCGTTGTCCAAAGCTTTTGTACACAAAGCAACATCAAAGGAACACAAGTCAAATAAACAGTTGACTGAAACAGAATTTCTGTAAGATATCTCAGAAGGGTGCTGTCTGATCTTTCAACACCCAAAGTCTCAAATATGATGTTTTCGGCAGTGCACCTCATTTTGGCTGCTTTGTCGTGCAGTTTTGTCACTCCAGTCACCGCTAAATGTAGATTTTCTGGAACTGCTTGGCGTGAACTGTGCCCTCCCATGTGGCATTACTACGGAAACTCTTGCTACTTGGTCACTAGTAATAAGTTCCCCCACTCAAGCACGACAGATGAATGTGGCAAGTTGGGTGGCATTCTGGCCGTGCCACATTCCCTTGAGGAGAACAACTTCATCGCAGCTTTGATTCCAGACATGAGCGTTGCTTGGATCGACTGCAATGATGCCGATGTGGAAGGAAACTGGGTGTGCAAGGAGGGAGGAGTAGATGTCAGCTACCGGTATTGGGAGGATGGGCAACCCGATGGTAGTCATGGGGGTGAGGATTGCGGTGTGACATCCAGTCTCAATGGTGGCTATCTAAAATGGCATGATTTTATTTGTAGCGTAAATAATTATGCGGTGTGCAAGCAACCTGCTAATATCAAACCACTCCGTGATTTGTAATTGGGAAAGTCCAAGAAGATGCACATTTTAAGAGTAATTAACCCTCTCAAAATCATTAAGATTTCGGTGTTTCTAGTGTTGGAACTCTGCAAGCAAAATTGCTATAAATATTTATGCGTTTTTAATCCTTGGAATAATTTTGTAATAAAGAAAACATGGTGTGTTTAAACGTGGGACTGCAATGGGACCTTATCTTGGACTTATCCAGTTGCTGTGGTCAGAAAACAGAAAGCTAATACCATGAGTTGTACTGTACTTTTGGATCACTGACTTTCTTTGAAAAAATATCCCCTAGTGAAAATGTTTTTACCAAAAAACATTACATTTTGGGATAGCACTTGTTTGGCCATTGGTTGGTCCGATGGGGGTGGGTGTGTTGATAAAGTAGAAATAATAATAATACCCCCAAATTGGTAATTAGGGAGACATTCCCATAGACATTTGCACAAAAACAATTTCAACTTTAATGTAACCTAACCCAAATATCCCCTATCCTACCCCCTCAAATTTTGGTATATTAATGTTTTGGACCATTCTCTATCGATATAAATCATTTTCGACAGTAAAATTCTCACTCCTTAAGGGGGCTGAAAAATGGGGAGACACCAAAAAGTCTCCCTAATTGCAGATGTCTCCCCAAGTCATGATGATGAACTACTAAATGTCTCCCTAATAACCTATTTAGGGATATAGTGAATACCATGTGACATACTTTAAGCGAATCAAGACACAGAATTTGTGGATTAGATCTTTAAACAAAAATAAGTAGACTTCATACACATTTCGTTAGCGATGTTGTATAACTGTCTTTGATGCATTACTTTATTTTCATGTGTATTCTATTATGTTTTTTTCTTGTATCTTCATGTAACAATTTCTAATGTATTTTGAGTTATAGACACCTGATGATAAAATGTTTTAGTACATGTTTGGGTGTATCTGGGTAAATAAATGTAGTCAAATAAATTGTGTAACTAAGTGGTATAGATGCAAATAATTTCTGCTTTGTTTGTTTATAGGAAACAGGGATGTTAAATGAGCAAAGTGAAAAGGACAAGTTTTAATGATTCATAATAATTGATTTACATTCAAATAATCTTTACACCAAAACAAATTTATTTTGTAACCATTTTCTTTTATGTCAGTGTCTTTTTCCGGAGTTTGCAGGTTCAAATCCCACTCCTGCCAGTCAGTTTCCCTTCTGGTTTCTTTGATGATGTAGTTAAATATTTATTTCCAAAGTGAACAAAGAAAACTGGCAGAAGCGGGATTCTAACCTGCTACCTGCGGAATACCGTACCGGTGCTCTCCCAACTGAGCTATCTTGCCCTATGTTGGCGGTCTCCCAAATTGTCAGTATCTTTGTTCGGGTGGCCCTTGTGGTTTGTTTGACGAAGTTAAATATTCAACTCCAACATCTAGGTTTTCCACTTTTTCTCTTACATTTTGCATTAGCAACTGACATGTAGTACAATATAGTTTTGAATGTTGTTTGTTATAGTTTTGATAGGTATCTTATTTAATGTTTGATGTTGATATTATCAGAGGGACTTATATTCGGCTGAAAAATACAAACAAAATGGCTTTGGAATAGTTGAAAATTTCTTACTAAAATACAATTTTTTGGTAGTTACTGCTTTTCTGAAAGCAGAACTAATATGATGAAAGACAAGAATATTACGCTTAATTTCACCGCAGTGACTTGTTGATGTACATGTAGGAAGAGTTAACGGTTCATTAGTGAGTATGCGAGGCAGTGGAAAATGCTGTATTGACATACACATGTAGTCTGACAACACAAAATGCCCGATTTGAACTCACATCAGCAGTTTCTGAAAAAATCTATTAGAGCTAGGCCTTGGAGCTCCAAGAAATATTGCAAGATGGCAGCAATCAATTTTTGTTTCATTCATTTGATCTTTTGTTGCTGCTAAAGACACTTGACTCTCAGCTCAATTATTTTCCAACTTGCTATTCAACTATGTTTGACTTTCTTTGAAAAACTATCCCCTAGTGAAAATGCTTTACCAAAAAAGAATCACATTTTGGGATAGCACTTGTTTGGCGGTGGGTTGGTCCGATGGTGGGGGGGGGGGGGGGGAGACACTTTACTCTCAGCTCAATTATTTTTCAATTCGCTATACAACTATGCTTATTTTAACAGTTTATTTATGTGGTTGCTTGGCAACATGAGGTGACACTTCATACATACACGCCAAAAATTGAAGTGTTGAATCCAACACTTACATGTGTGCGGTCAGTGACCACACTTTGAAAGTGTGGAATCCAGCATTTTAAATGTTAAATCCAGCATTTTAAATGTTAAATTAAGATATTAAACTGTTAATTCAACGTTTAAAATGTTGATTCAACAATTTCAACAAAAAGTTTGGGGAAATGTTGAATTCACATTTAATAATGCTGGATTTAACATTTAAAATGCTGGATTCCACACTTTCAAAGTGTGGTCACTGACCGCACACATGTAAGTGTTGGATTAAACACTTCAGTTTTTAGAGCAGTACATGTATTTCTTTATCGACGTATATAACTTTCTCTGAATGCATTACCTTGTTTTCATACGTATTCTATTATGTTTTCACTTGTATCTTCATGTAACAATTTCTAATGTATATTGAGTTATAGACACCTGATGATAAACAGTTTTAGTACATGTTTGGGTGTGATCTGGGTAAATAAATGTAGTCAAATACATTGTGTAAAGTGGTAGATCCAAATCTGCTTTTATGTTTAAAGGAAATGGATATTGAATGAGCAACGTGAAAAGCACGGGTTTTAATCCTTCAGAATAATTAATTTACATCTGGAAAAATCTTTGCAACCAAAATTCTTTCTTTACAAGAAAAGCTTATTTCGTAACTGGCTATGATTTTTTTATTTTTTTATTTTTTATTATTTAAAATTACAAAGACACATTCAGTTAGACCTTGAATTGCCAAAGTTTTCATAGGATCTAGCAGGAAGTTTACAGTTCATGAAGGGTAGTGCCTTATCAACTTACTCTCAATGTATTTGTTTGTAAAGTGCAATACTAATTTGTTTGAGTAATGATATGTACACCATTATTTTTTAGAAAACTTAGATAAATTAAGTAAGGATTACACTGAAACAATTAACTTTTTGTACTGTGAAGAAAGAAAACTGACACGATTGGGATTTAAACCTGCGAACTCTGTATACCGTACTGGGACTCTACCAACGAGGCTATCTTGCACTATGTTGGCGGTCTCCCAAATTGTCAGTATCTTTGTTCGGGTGGCCCTTGTGGCTTGTTTGACGAAGTTAAATATTCAACTCCAACATCTAGGTTTTCCACTTTTTCTCTTACATTTTGCATTAGCAACTGACATGTAGTACAATATAGTTTTGAATGTTGTTTGTTATAGTTTTGATAGGTATCTTATTTAATGTTTGATGTTGATATTATCTAAGAGACTTATATTTGGCTGAAAAATAAAACAAAATGGCTTTGGAATAGTTGACAATTTCTCACTAAAATGGCATTTTTTGGTAGTTACTGCTTTTCTGAAAGCAGAACTGATATGATGAAAGACAAGAATATTACGCTTAATTTCACCGCAGTGACTTGTTGATGTACATGTAGGAAGAGTTAACGGTTCATTAGTGAGTATGCGAGGCAGTGGAAAATGCTGTATTGACATACACATGTAGTCTGACAACACAAAATGCCCGATTTGAACTCACATCAGCAGTTTCTGAAAAAATCTATTAGAGCTAGGTCTTGGAGCTTTAATAAATATTGCAAGATGGAAGCAATCAATTTTTGTTTCATTCATTTGATCTTTTGTTGCTGCTAAAGACACTTGACTCTCAGCTCAATTATTTTCCAACTTGCTATTTAACTATGTTTAGTTATGTGGTTGCTTGGCAACATGCGGTGACGAAAATCTTATAAAATGATATATTTTGTGGGATTTTTCATTCGTAGTGATCAGTTGGCTTCTTGGAGGCTAGTATGCACCTTAGATCAGTAAAACTTGGAAAGTGTTGGTTTCTGACATTGAAATGCACATTTGCAATACCGTATCATGATGATCGTTGAGTCAGTACATTGTGAATTTATACTCGAACATCTCCATGTCTATGGATGCAGAGCTACGGTAGCATTGTGTATATTTTAAACAGTTTTGCCTGATTTGGGGCATGATAGAATCAAATAAAATCTGATGTCTGTCAGCATCACTGCTTGTGATTCTGTTGGTACTTTCTTATCCGCTGCTACAGTAACTCTTATAAGTACATGGCAATACTTGAGATTTATTCATCCACGTTTTATGACCACTACTGTTGTTCCGTGCCAGGCTACACATAACTTGCTACAACATGCAGTATATGTCAGATTTATAGTTTGCGACAAACGGTCAAGTTTGTAGAACATTTGCACAGGATATCCTTCTGCATTGTATGTAAACGTTCGTTGAAAGGACGAGGAATGACAATTTAATGCTTTCTGAAGTGTTCGTCATTTCTGCTGCAAGACACTTTTCCACTATCGAGGCGTACGTGTTAACTATGGTCCTGCGATGTCAGTGCTATGAGCCCAATGTTTATCATCTGTAAACCTAGGTTTACCACAGGAGAACCATCTTGGTACATGTACTTGGTCGCTGAGTCCAGATTTACACGGCGGAGATCACTACTGCGTTGATCCAAAGCTTTTGTACACAAAGCAACATCAAAGGAACACAAGTCAAATAAACAGTTGACTGAAACAGAATTTCTGTAAGATATCTCAGAAGGGTGCTGTCTGATCTTTCAACAAAGTCTCAAATATGATGTTTTCGGCAGTGCAGCTCGTTTTGGCTGCTTTGTTGTGCAGTCTTGTCACTCCAGTCACCGCTAAATGTAGATTTTCTGGAACTGTTTGGTGTGGACTGTGCCCTCCCATGTGGCATTACTACAGAAACTCTTGCTACTTGGTCACTCCTAATAGGTTCCGCTGCTCATACGCGACAGATGAGTGCGCCAAGTTGGGTGGCATTCTGGCCGTGCCACATTCCCTGGAGGAGAACAACTTCATCGTGGATTTGATTCCGATCAGGAGCAATGCTTGGATCGACTGCAATGATGTAGAGGTGGAAGGAAGCTGGGTGTGCAAGGAGGGAGGAGTGGAGGTCAGTTACCGAAATTGGGATAAATTTCAACCCGATGGTAGTGATGTGGATGAGAATTGTGCTGTTATCTCCCGTTACTATGATTCCTGTAATCAATGGCATGATTATATTTGTAGCTACAGTAATTATGCGGTGTGCAAGCTACCTGCTAATATCAAACCACTCCGTGATTTGTAATTGGGAAAGTCCAAGAATTTGCACATTTTAAGAGTAATTAACCCTCTCAAAATAATTAAGATTTCAGTGTTTCTAGTGTTGGACCTCTGCAAGCAGAATTGCTACAAGAATTTATGTCATTAGTCCTTGGAATAATTATGTAATAAAGAAAACATGGTGTGTTTAAGCGTGGGACTGCAATGGGACCTTATCTTGGACTTATCCAGTTGCTTTGGTCAGAAAACAGAAAGCTAATGCCACGAGTTGTACTTTTGGATCACCGACTTTCGTTGAAAAACTATCCCCTAGTGAAAATGCTTGTACCCCCAAAAAAATATATCACATTTTGGGATAGCACTTGTTTGGCGGTGGGTTGGTCCGATGGGGGGTGGGTGTGTTGATAAAGTAGAAATAGTGAATACCATGTGACATACTTTAAGCGAATCAAGAGACAGAATTTGTGGATTAGGTCTTTAAAAAAATAAGTAGACTTCATACACATTTCGTTAGCGATGTTGTATATAAACTGTCTTTGATGCATTATACTAAGGGGATAAAAGTTTGATGACCCGATCTTTACCACGTCAATAATAACCAAAGAGGGGCGTGACTGCTGTTAATGGACCGAGCTGAAGGCGAGGTCCATTAACAGCAGTCACGACCCTTCAAGGTTAATATTGACAAAGACCGGTTCATTACATTTTTATCCCCATTTTAAATGCCTTTTTACAAAAAATGCAAAAACCTGCCGTAAAAAGGACAAAATGCGAAGCTTTTTCAGCCCACTATTTCTCCCATTTGCTCAGTACAAAACACATGCACGTGAATTTATTTTCATGTGTATTCTATTATGTTTTCACTCACTCCTTAAGGGGGCTGAAAAATGGGGAGACACCAAAAAGTCTAGATGTCTCCCTAAGTCTTGAGGATGAACTACTAAATGTCTCCCTAATACCCTATTTAGGGATATAGTGAATACCATGTGACATTCTTTAAGCGAATCAAGAGACAGAATTTGTGGATTAGGTCTTTAAAAAAAATAAGTAGACTTCATACACATTTCGTTAGCGATGTTGTATAACTCTCTTTGATGCATTACTTTATTTTCATGTGTATTCTATTATGTTTTCACTTGTATCTTCATGTAACAATTTCTAATGTATATTGAGTTATAGACACCTGATGATAAAATGTTTTAGTACATGTTTGGGTGTATCTGGGTAAATAAATGTAGTCAAATAAATTGTATAACTAAGTGGTAGATGCAAATGGTATCTGCTTTGTTTGTTTATATGAAACAGAGATGTTGAATGAGCAAAGTGAAAAGGACAAGTTTTAATGATTCATAATAATTGATTTACATTCAAATAATCTTTACACCAAAACAAAATCTTATTTTGTAACCAGCTATGATTTACTTTTATGAAAGACATTTAGTTTTCATAGGGACAGCCCTAGAAAAAAATTAACCTTTTGTACTGTCATTTCGCCAAGTTATCAGTTAAAATTTCAAATACCGTACTGACACTCTACCAACTGAGCTATGTTGGCAGTCTCCCAAATTGTCAGTGTCTTTTCCCGGAGGTTGCAGGTTCAAATCCCATTCCTGTATGTTTTCTTTGTTCACTTTGAAAATTCATTCACAGTATCTAGTCAGTTTCAATTCTGGATTCTTTGATGATGTAGTTAAATATTTAGTTCAATTTTGTGACAACTCCAATATCTAGGTTTTCCACTTTTTCTCTTAAATTTTGCATTAGCAACTGACATGTAGTACAATATAGTTTTGAATGTTGTTTGTTATAGTTTTGATAGGTATCTTATTTAATGTTTGATGTTGATATTATCCAAGAGACTTATATTAAAACAAACAAACTGAATCAAAATGGCTTTGGAATAGTTGAAAATTTCTCACTAAAATGGCATTTTGTGGTAGTTACTGCTTTTCTAAAAGCTGAACTGATACTCCATTTAAATATGTGACTCGCTCTGCAAAAAGGGCGCATAAGTCGCTGTATGCTTTTACGCGTAAATGGGCCGTTCTATGTGAAGAGAGGGAAAAATCCTTCAAACAAGTGATTTTTAAGGGAGAGATTGTTTTGCATCTTTGATAGATATAAAAATATCCTAGTTCATAACCAAAATCTTTGATTTCAGTGAATAAAGTTGGAAAAATAATGTGTTTGTTTCGAGTGCTTCAATCTACATGTACTGCTTTGCTTTTTGTTTTATTAAATGGCTTGTTTCTCCTTAAGTCATTTCAGGAAATTTCTGAAAACAAACATGCAAATTTCCAAATATATCACGAATGCAAAATGTTACAGGCCTCAGACATATATAAAACACTATATTAAAATGTTGCTACATAATGACCCATTTTGCACAGTGGTCACATATTTCAGTTATGGTAACCCATTTAAGTGACATTTACATGCATGTTCTTATTTCTTGGTCAAAAGTATAAAACGGGTCAAATTTGTGACACTCGAGTGGAGAGAACATCGTTGGATGCCCGGCATGCCAGCACATGTATTTGATTAGGCCTACTCTCATCACTCGAGGCAAACAGTCTGCAGAATTGAGCTTGGTCCAGCTTTAGCCGCGTTCGCATTGGACTAATTATTGTCAAAAGTTACCGTACATGATTGTTAACATTCCACTGTGGTTATTCTTCTGTGCGTCCGCACTTGGATTACACGGCTCGCTGAAAATCCTTGGCCAAATAAACTATTATGCAGTGAATGTCCTCTGTGGTTTTGTAGAACGCGCTAAATTTACACGCATTTCATTGTGTATACCAACGTAGAGGCGCGGCATGCATTGATCTGCAGACGGCACGTGATCAAAATGTAGGTTTTACTTTACCATGGCTGTCCGCATTGGACTTTTCAGCGACGTAAAACCTACCACGTAACTATTCCGCTACTTGCTTGGGCCTGTAAAACTTACTGCTGCGGAGGGTAAAACCGACAACCGACGATCGACACTTGACAATTTGGCAAGTTTACCGGCTGTCCGCATTGGACTTAATTTGGTTAAGTTGACAACAGTCTCCGTAGGTTTTACAAAAAAAAGTCCAATGCAGACACGGCTTTAGCCGACTTTCTCTGTTGCATCCGTCATGACAGAACATTTCCAGAAGCTGCTTAGGATTAGAACAACTACATGTAAATGGAAACTTTAGTTTTTGGCTTAAGTTTAATTTCATCCATGTTGGCCATTGGTCGCACAAAGCCCACACCATGACTACACCATGACTAAAGAATCAGGCTGTGCATCCAAATCGGGTACCCGAGTACCTGACCGCTAATGTCAAGAACTGGTTCCAGAATCAAGTAGCCGTAAATGAATTAATACTTAGTAAGTTAGTAATTTCTAAGTTATGAATGTACATGGAACAACAAAACAAATTAACATTGATGACGCTTGTGAAAATGCAATCAAGCTCACTGAATACACTTGCATCTTGCTGCATTGATGCACCGATGTGGTAGTATTGACATGCTGATCTTTACGAACAATATGAAGAGCAATTTCCAAGATTTACTTTTTGGGATTGGCTTTCTTTAACAGGTACCCAGGTACCTATGTTTTTGTCTTCAATCGGGTACCTGATTTCTGTACTACCTATGAATGCACACCACTTATAAACCAAAGTTTATTCAGTTAATAATAATAATAATAATTATAAATCGACTTTGCCCGAAATAACCTTATTGGGGCGACACGAGTGTCGCCTATTTAGAGCACTTTCCCCACGCGCCTTACTAAAAAACACTCCAAAGGGGCGACTTTTACAATAGGGCGACAGTTATGTGTCGCCCTATTCGACCAGGTCGCCCTAACCCACTCTTTTCCAGGATTATGTGTCGCCCTATCCGGCAATTGAGGAAAATTTCTTTAGTGCCGAATCCATTTAAAGATGCTCCCCGGCGCCTTACAATCAAATGATTATAAAAATAAAATAGGAATATTAATTAAGGTCAAATTGTGATTATTTAAACTCTCAAAAAAATGGATAACTTACGACTATAGTAATTAAAAACTAAAATAACATTACAGGATAAAATTAAGTAAAAAATGCATTCTAAAATCAAGATAATCAATCAATTAATTAATCAATTGATCTCCAATCCAAGAAATTGACAGAATACCTGTAGGGATACAAAAACGTAGATAACTGAGCCGACAGACATGAGACAAGGAAGAGAAGACTGACAAAATTAGAAACAAGAAAATACGACGAACAAAAAGGACTTTCACATTATCTTACTATAAATCCAGGAATCTCTGTCTGTGTGTACAGGTTCTGTATATACTTCCGAGGACAAGAGGAGAAAAGAAATACAAAGAAACCTTTCAGTCCTCGCAAGTCAAGTCTTTTGTTGAAATCGATCCTCGCAAGTAGAAATTCGTGCTTAGTCTATGGGGTTGGGTTATATTAAAGGAACAATAGGAAACACAAAGCATTGTCCTCGGAAGTATTGGGAAAGTACGACGAGGTTGGTGTGTTGGGGTATTCAAACCGTGGACAAAAATGCCGGAGAACAAAAGCGAACAATATCGTCTGCGATTCCCAGCATATGTCCGCAATTGGGATTGTGTACAAAACCTATGGAGGTCTTCCGAAAAAGTTAGGAGTACAAACAAAAGAGGAACAATAGGACGTCCACGTTTGGAGGTCGATACACAACTGTGTGGGTGTATGTGTGCTCTTGTTTTGTACAACGTTCGAGGACAAGAGGAGAAAGAAACTACAAAAGAATCTTTCAGTGCTCGCACGTCAAGTCTTTTGTTGAAATCAGTCCTCGGACGTAGAAGTACGTGCTTACTCTATGGGGTTGGGTTATATTAAAGGAACAATAGGAAACACAAAGCATTGTCCTCGCACGTATTTTGAAAGTACGACTGCGTGTGTGTGTATGTGTGTCTGTCCGTAATTCGATTATCTCCAGAACCGGGCACTGTATGAAGTTGAAAATCGGCAGGTGTATTGCTCAGGACCCAAGAATGTGCAGTGTCAAGTGTGAAGTTGTTTGGATGAGCGGTTCTTAAAAATGCTGCAAAAAAGCAGCAATACCAGAGGTCTAGACCCGCAAACGTGGCAGTATAGACCGCCACGCACTGCTGCACATTTTGAACGGGTACTGCACTGTACTGCCACGGGTATGGACCGTCACGCTTGCAATGGGGTGTGATCTAATATGCAAATTAGACACATGGGCATCAGTGTTACAAAACCAGCTCTTCCCAAGAAACTCGCTTCCAAAGCTGTGATACACGTATGGCATGGAAACATACACCCGTGGCTTTTTTAATGAAAGCCAAGCAATTTGTCCAGGCACATTTTGAACGGGCGCTATACTAGTCCCTATAAAATCAAGGAGGAAAACTAAATTTTTAACTCATCCTCTCGTTTGAATCAACAGGCTTTGGAATTTTGTCTGTCTCACAACCTGACTGTGGAGGATGATATGGTGCAGTTTAGCCGGGCTGCCTTCCAACATCCTGACATCATCCAGTCAGCTGAGAGGTCTCATGCTGTCATTGAGGCCAAGAACACTATGACCATCGGAGAGGTGGGACAGAATTTGCTATGTCTGGGTAGTCCTGTTCTATACAATTTTAGTGAATATTTTGTGTGAATTCCAAGCCTTGAATTTTGTTTGAATTTGCTGTGTTTTCTCTATGAGTGGGACTGGATGGGCAAGGGTTTGCCACTCAGTCTGGGTGTGACAGGATGTAGCTGTTTGACTCATTTTTGTAGAAATATATTGTGACAAGTCAAATCTAAAATAAAGCTTTGATCAGTAGTGGTCATAATCACAGCCTACAACATTCTGTACGTCCTATATTCAAATCGTGGTTTGCATATTAGTTAAGGAGTGACATCAAAGGTCACATAATTCAAAGGCGATCTGACCTGCGACGTCACTTCTAAACCAATTACGTATCATTTTATGCAATGAATTTATGAATTTCTTTGTAAACACCAAGGCTTTATAAATACTTGAGATTTGCTGCATCATGCGACAATTTTTACAGAACAAAGCTCAAACGGACTCTCCCATTTTTTTCATAGGTGGTCAATGGTGGCCCCCTCCCACCAGATGTCCCTTACAGACCCTCCTCCAGTTTTGACGTGAACAGCAACTACAAGGGGTTCACGGTCGTCACAGCCGAACCAACATCGTCCGAACCAACATCGTCCGAACCAACATCGTCCGAACCAACATCGTCCGAACCAACATCGTCCGAGATCAAGGATGCAATCGCAGAAAGGGTGGAACCGGCTGAGGTTGTCTTCATGCCAGTTTCGAGTGGATTCCTGCAGCCAGCAGTGAAGGTGCCATATTCTAATGTGGTACGAAGCGTAACAGTGCCTCTCCCCCCCTACCCACCACCCCCCCCCCTACCCACCACCCCCCCTACCCACCACCCCCCCCTACCCACCACCCCCCCCCCCCTACCCACCACCCCCCCCCCCCCCCCCCCCCTACCCACCACCCCCCCCCCCCCAATCCCCACAAAATTCTGAGCTCTCACCTTTCACCAGGACCAAATGTTCACCAATATTTTGGTGAATTAAACAAACACTTGTCTCCCCTTCAAAAACAGTTTGACCTGGGGTGGAAGAGGGGGATATGACTTTTGTCTCTTTTCAAAACAACTCCAAAACAAATGTTTTTTTGTGAGTGAAATTCATTAGGACGTCTGGTTTGTTTTACAGTCTAAGTTTAACAAAATTAGGGTTAATTTAATTAACCCTAAAGTTGTACTAAATTGGCGAATTCAGGACTGTTATGGGTAATTAATTGAATTAATTTTCATTTTAAGTTCTACATTTTTACAATTATAATTTTTGTTTTTTATAATGGCATTTTCTGTAGTTTAATTCCAAAATAATTCAATGTTTTTTGGTAATGTCTGAATTTTTTTTAACAAAAATGTGTAGTTCGACATATTTTGCAAAAGTCTAAAAGTTTTTAGAAAATCCTTAATTTTTCAGAAATTGGGTTCTTGGATATAGATTTCCTTCCAATAAATTGTTATCTCCCCCTGATTCCAGTCCAGTAGTCATGCCTCCATGAATCATGAAACTGCAGGATTCATGAACAGGTGAGTCATGCCATTTCAAATTCATTAATTTCTTGATAGGCCTATTTTTTATTATTCTTTTTACATCAATTTGATTCCAAAGGAGATCAAAGAAGTGGCCAGGAGTATGTTCCTGGAGGTGATTAACGAGATGGTACAGGACCTCAGCCACAGCTTCTTGGCCTGGATCCACATCATCCAAGTCGGATCTGTGGAGATCTTACAAGACACGATGGAGCGAGTGATGCCCCCCATGATCAGGGAGATCGTGCAAGGAGTTCTTGAGGAGCAGAGGTGAGGCTGAAATGCCGATTTGTAAATTCCAATGGAATTCCAGCCTGGTTTGTTTTTTTACTGCTTTCCCAAATCTTTGCCTGGGTTGGCACGTGGTACGACGAGAACTCAATGAGTTTCTAGATCAGTAATCCCCACTATCAGACCAATTTTTCTGACTTCAAGCCAAGTTTGAGTACCTAAGTGTGAGGTCAGTTGGCATGACAACTGGTTCTAAGAACTTGTATATAAAGGCTGCTGAGTGCAGAGCATTGTGAAAATGATTGACTGTTGCTATTAACACATCTTGATTAAAAAAAGAACTGTGCCTTTGTCAATAACCAGTCATGCATACATATTAGCATAAAGATCGTTTCATCAAGTTTCACGGTGATGTCAGGGGCATTAATTATGTTGTTTTTGTTTGGTTTTTTTCTCGATGTAAAGCGTTGTGATACCACTTGTGTAAGAACGCTATATAAATGCCTTAATTATTATTATTATTATTATCGCTAGACCATTTTGAATGGAGGGGTGTCATCACAATTTTGCTGATGGGGTTTGAGTCCCCCCTCCCTCCCCCCCAAAAAAAATAAGGCAAAAAAAATGTCCATCAAAAAAAAATTTGAAAAGCGGGGGAGGGGTACTTACATAATGTCACACACTACACTTTGTCCATTGCGACACGTTTTGCCAATAAAATTAACTAATGGGGGTGTCGAACCACCCCCCCCCCCCCCCCCCCTTAAGCCCGGTTCATACTTCATGCGAATGCGAATGCGAAGCGAATTTCATGACGTCAACAATTGAAGTTTCATTGTGACGTTATCCGTTACCATAACGAATTCGCTTCGCATACGCATTCGCATGAAGTATGAACCGGGCTTTAGTGATAACTGGGTGATGTCATCACTTTGGTACTTTCTTGAAGGCCGCTATCGTTCATTGTTGATGCAATGGCTTTTGTTTTCAAACAACAAGTTAATTTAGCCAGTTGGACAGTTTGTTGCACAGTTGTACCATACATAGGCATCACCAGTCAGACATCTCATCTTGTGTCTTGGCATTTTCTCGTCAGACGCCACGAGACTAGGATTGCCGAGCTGGACCGTCGTCACCGCCTTGAGCAACAGGCAATAGAGGAGGAGAGAGAACGCCGGGCCATGATTGAGAGACGAGAGATGATCGAGCGAACGACACAGCACGTCTTGAAGGAGACGGTGGACTCGGTGGTTGATGAGGAGTCTAGCATGATAGCTGGCTCTGAGATGAGGTAGGTTAAGACATGGAGGTGGTGGGGATCCAAAGTGGATATTATTGACGATGGAAATTCGTTTGAAAAAGGAGAAAAAGTTAATTAAATTCAACTAAAATAAGAATGGAATAAGTCCCTTACCATATTCACTTTAAACCCGTTTCCCCTGCAGGATGCCACAGATAATCCTGTGATTTTAAGCATAGCGCCCTCTACTGGCAAAATTTTTCCACTGATTTTTATATTGCATTGTGTGTACTGTAATATAATGTATAAATAAAACTTGTACCCAGATATTCTTCAGTTCTTAAACCTCTCGAATACGGTCACTGGCCATAGCTGCGTTGTCCTCTATATTTGCATTCCTGCGCATACTCAATCTATTTATGTTTCAATTATATTGTTCTTGAATGTTAGTGTAGTGAATAGATAGAGCTTTTTCAAACAAAGCTTTCATTCACACTAAAGTGGGGGCTCTATGTGCGATGAATAGGACCACTCTATTCAGTGTGGTGCCTATTGTTTGCATTTATGCTTGCCTGCACAGCCCGTACTTGGCATACCAGCCCCCTATCAATGACAGCTGGACACAAGGGGTTAAATGCCAAATGAATCGGAATATTATCTATCAATATCTCGTCTTGTAGAGCTGTGAAACAACAGCTGAGGCAGAAGAGCATTGAGCGTTGCTCATCCCAGCTGCATCATGAGTTGATCGAGAAGACCCTGCTCATTGAATGCCAACGAGTATCTGCGGAGGTTATCAAGGCTGAAACAGAGCTACGAGACCAGCGATTAGCCGAGAGTGAGAGGGCCGTGTTGATGGCGCAGACCGCAAGATATCTACAGAGGTAAGAGTTTGCAGGCTCAAGGATATTTGGGACAAATATTTTGAAATATTTCGCTGCTCCTCAGATCGTATCCTCAACTTAGGCATCGATCCCTGGCTATATGGCATTATAGGTTTATGACTTCTGACGACCACCACGGCGAACATAGATACTTAGTAAATTGGGAGACTGCCAACATAGGGCAAGATAGCTTAGTTGGTATAGCACTGATACAGTAATCCAGAGGTCACACGTTCAGATCCCACTCCCTACAGATTTCTTTGTCGACTCTAAAAATAGAAAGATTCATGACAACTTATCATGTTCAGATGGTACAGGGTCTACACCAAACGCATGCACCTCAAGCGCACCCTACTGACGTTCCCTGCTGCCCCGCCCAACCAAACAGCTGCCGAACAACTGAAGGTGCTATGGGCGGGTAGAGGGGAGAGGTCAGAGGTCGGAGGGCATCGACGGAGGGATGTGACACTGGACTCTCCTTTCAGGTGAGATATTTCATGTTTTTGTCATCCTCTCGCATTACTTTTTCATGTTTTGCTTTATTGTGGGAGGCCAGTTGTTCATTTTACGAAACAATACGGACAAAATATTAAAACATTTGTGAAAAAGGTGACCCCATTGTTTTAGTACCAGCAATGTTTGAATATCTGACTCCACTTATTTTAGTGGTGGTGCTTTCAGAAATCTTTACCCGTCATTAAAGAACCCATATCAACACACTACAGACAGGTAGACCTCGTTCTGATACAAAGTTAAACCACAAGGGAGGGGGGGGGGGGCAGAGGTTCGTGTACACACACCACCCCTGCATAACTTTTCAATTTAAATACGGTCATATATTTTTATCAACTTAAGTAGTAAAATTTTGTGTATGGAGTTACCTAGTTGCCTAAAGTTTGTGAAATTGCCTGCAAATTGGTAATGATACTTAACATGGTTTTCTTAATCCCCCCCCCCCCCCCCCCGACACCCAATAGCATTATGGCAGGACGAGAGCACATCGCTAAGTCCATCCTGAAAATCCACTACCTCAAGAATCTCCGCCAGCGGCAGGCGTGGTCACCCCTGGACCTTCCCAGCATGCTCGGCAGTGCCTTCCTTTCCCATCATGCACCTGGGCTGTTGGGCCATTACCATGGTGACCGGCAGGAGCATCACTACTGGAAGTTGGTGGCTTCGTTGCCGAGTGCTGCATCATGTGATCAGGCAGTTCTCTGTGATTGGCTAAAAGCCAAATTGCGTAGAGGGAGACTTGCGGAAGGCCTTCGTAAAAAGCTACTCGAGGATAATAGTCAGGTATGTTGTTGAATACACACATTTGGGCATGTGATTTATGCCTGGCTATAATGGTATGACTTCTGACTAGCATCTCCCCCCCCCCCCCCCCCCCAACAAAGATACTGACAATTTGGGAGACCACTGACATAGGGCAAGATTAGCTCAGTTGGTAGAGCACCGGTATAGTGTTCTGGAGGTTGCAGGTTCAAATCCCACTCCTGGCAGTTTTCTTTTTTCACTTTAAATATTCATTTAAATTACCTAGTCAGTTTCCCTTGCAGTTTATTTGACAAAAATAGAATTTTCATAAAAAGACTGTACCACTGTGTTCAACTTGTAAGTGTAACTTTCCTCATGTTTAGTTGTGTGTTTGGTTGATTTCGTTTTGTACAAAAACAGGTTGAGACATTGAGTGTGTATTCCTCCAGAGCAGCCCATATCTCACCCAGCCAGCTGTGTACACTTAGTATCTGCACAAAGGCCGTCACAGGGGCACTAGACTCTACACATCAGCAGCAATCACTGCGTCAGCTGCTTGGAACCAGTGGTATCCTGTTTGCACTGGATCCACCCAGCGCTGACCAGGTCAGTTAGCCATGAAAAAACATCAAAGTCAAAAACTGGAACCAAACAAAAAACAAACAAAAAACCAAAAATAAACTAGAAACCAACAAACAAACCCCAAATCCCGAAACCACCCCCCCCCCCCCCCCTCCAAGTTTCTCTTGTGAACATTTTTTAATATTAAACTTTGTCTTTAAACAGCAGGTTCAGCTCGTTAGAGTAACCAGTGCCAAAATTATTCAATATTGTTCTCCTTTATATGGAGGATAGTTTGCTTAAAGTACTCTTTCTTATTGAATAAAATAATTTAAAGATTTGTTCACAATTGTTTTGAATGATTGAGGGAATAAGCATATTAAAAATTTGTCATATTAGAACTACTTCCTGCAAGCGAAGTCCAGGCTTAACTCGATCTTACAAGCCAAGCCAGCTTCACCACCTCCACCTCTGGTCATCGTGCTCCTTGCTTGGTCGGCTATTGAGCATGCTCAGAGCATGTGCAAGGATAGGCTCGGCCTGAGACGGCTGTCCCAGTCGGGAGCAGTGTCATCGTATTGCTTCCTGGAGGTTACAGGAGACATAGAAGATGTTGGAAACAGCAAAAAGGTAAGGGGGGGGGTCACTTGGGGGGGAAAAATGCCTTAAAAATATTACATTGGCCTATTTGTTGACAAAATCCTTAACGACAATGCCTCAGATTACCTCATCAAACTCGTCCAGCCAAACACCTCGGCATACACCGGACTCCGCTCCAATGAGCTCATTTTGCTTCATAAGCCCAGGACCTCTACTTGTGTTATGTGTTTGCATGACTGGCTGTTAACAAAGGAACAGTCGAAATTTACATTTGTTTAGAACCAGTTGTCATGCCAACTGACGTCAGACTTCGGTACTCTATACAGCAGCTTCAACATAAGTGTGGAATCATATCCATCACCAACAGTCAAGAAAAACATAAAATCTTACCTGTACAAACAAGCCTACTCACAAAATCCACAATCCTAATTTGTCTTCTTTCCCAAGCCCCCTTTTTTTAGATGGGTACGACACTTTGTAAATGTTCTTAATAAAATAAATTGTGCATTTGAGCCTATTAAGCCTGAATATTGAAAATGGGACCTGTATATTTTTAACGTCTTTGCGCTGTTTAATTCAACTTCACCCATTCAAATTCCAGAAATTGTTTTAATAGTTATTTCAGTGGTAAATAGTAATATAGATTATATCTGATAGTTATTTTAGTCCATTTTCAAAGTTATTTTAGTCGTAAATAATAGTAATGAAGACAATATGTGAGTTATTGCAGTGGTAAATAATAGCAGTATAGACAAAACCCGATAGTTATTTTAGTGGTAAATAATAGTAATGTAGACAATATCTGATGAAGTGATGAACCTGCAGCAATCTTTCGATAGCCTAGCTATATTCTTTTCTTCCTTCATCTTTACAGTTGGGTGAATGTCTTGAGTGGCTTGCCTCCCGCTGTCTCCCTCCTCCTGTTCTCTCTGAAGACTCTCTCAAGGGGTATCTAGACACAGGGATAACAGAGTTCTTTAGCCTGCCACTCCATGAAGATGCCAAGACGAGACGAGATGCGTTCCTACCAGAGCAGGTACTAGGGGAATAAGCCAGTTTGGTATCGCTATGAAGAAGTCCAGGTCAAAGTTTATTCAGGATAAAATTGATCCATGAAATTCGCCCTTGATGTCAAGTTCTAAGTATTTTGGGGCATTTTTTATGTAAAAATAGATCCAACAAAGTTCACTTTCACGATATGAAAATAGTGCCACTAGTCATATTTTTGTGCTTAAAATTAACATTTTCTAATTCTTGAATTTATTTTTTATTTCTTATTGAAGGATTGTCGTCATGTGATTGAGCTGTACAATGCCACAGTCAGACACCTTGCCAATGTAGCGAGCAGTAGAACCCTGACTTCTCTCTCCTGGCCGCCTACAGAGTTCACAAAGACGGATAAACCAACAGGTAACCTTCAGCATTAAGTCTGGTTCATACTTCAGAAGAATTAGAGAGCAGTGGGAATTTGTACGAGAAATGGTAACCTTGACAGTGAAATAATAATTGATGTCTGCACGAAATTTGATTCGCTTTTGCATTTGCGTGAAGTATGAATCAGTTTATCGTTCAATTTCCACCTCTTTGTACTGTACAGTGGTGGGAGTCAGACTTTCCTCACCATCCACCACTGTGACCCGGGTTCGAATCCCACCAAAGCCCTGCCTGATTCTGTGGGTTTTCCCCAGAATATCATTCAGGGGTTTTCCTTCTACCTCTAAAGCTGAAATGTCTTCATCTTACTGCAGGTTTCTTCAGGCTTTCGAGCTACAGTGCGATATGCACTATTGAGGAATCCTTGATTTCATTACCAGAGAGAATAAAATCAAATAGAAAATTGAATACATTCTATGCCAAGTGTCTAACATTTCTGCTGTTAGAAATACCATTGATGATGCCATTTGATGATTTGAGTGATTTGGGATTTTTTGTCAAACTGATTTGAATTGATTTGATTTGCAGAGCTTCCGTGTTCTGACTGGAATTTTCCAGACACCGTCCAGCTACTACGGGACAGGATTATATCCCTGACTCTCCCTGCTCTACCGTTGATTGAAGAGGATGGTACGTTGAAGACAAGATGTTGAGCTGGGTCTCATACTCCAACTTCTGTCATCATGTCATGACAGATGTTGCAGTTTTATACTCTGATATCAGATTAAATGATTAAAAAGCCAGTCTTTGGAAAAAATGGTTTTGAGTTGTGCAAGAAACTCCCGTTCAGGTCAAAACTCGGTTAGCATTTTCTTCGTTTTTGATAGTGTCCCTTAGAACGGCACAAATAATGAGTGTTTATGAGTGCAATGGAAGGAATATTTTCACGAGGTGAAAGATTGAATGTTCCATTCAACGAGGTTTAGCCGACTTTAATGGAACAGTCAATTTCTCACTGAATGAAAATATTCCTTCCATTGCACGAATTAAAAACATTCATTATTTGCTTGATACAACACCTAAATAGATGCTTGTCATTTGATATTTTATGAAAAAATACTTAGGCTTACCTTAATTGTACGGTCAACAGGGGCGGATCCAGGATTGTTTGCAGGGGGTTTCTGAATTTTTTCTTCGTACATTTGCCCAAAAAGTTGACTCCCAAAATGTTTCGTCTGGGGGGAGGGGGGGGGGTGTGTTTCAAACCCCCAAATATCCCCCTCTTATAATTAATCCGTCCCTGGTCAATGCAGTGTCAATACGGTTGGTCATGTACATTGTACAGGCATGCAACTTTTCCTCGGATCAGCTGATTTCCTTGTTTTTCACTTCACACTTATTATGCCATTGAAAATTGAAAAAACACTACAAAGTCTTGTAAAGATTGGAATTTCCTCGTTTTTTGTTAATTCTAAGTTGCATGACTGATTGTAAGGTCACAGTGGTTTAACTGCCCAAAGTGACATTTGACCTTCTGTTCCTTGCTCGCAGGTGATTGGCTGAGAGTGTGTGAGCTGATTCATGAATATCTTCAGTCAGTTCCTGGAAGTCACAAGGGAAAAGCAGCACTATGTGCCAGGTAGGATAAGAAACAGACTACAGACAAAGAATTATTGAGCCCTGCCTTTCAGCTGTTGTTAGACTTACCAATTTGTTAGGTATGTTAGTAACCGAATTAAAAAAGTCTGCAATTTCCTGTTCAAAGTGAAAAGGGAGATTAAGTAGATGTGGGCATTGGTTGTAATATTGGAATATTTCATCATTTAATATTAATATGTCCGTGCCTGGTATCATGTGCTTATTCCTTAGAGCTTTTGGCAGCAGGCCAATAATTCAAATATCTTGTCATCTTTTCTTGTTAAACAGAGTGCAAAGAATTCTAGAGAAATGCCAGCGGACCTTTGAAGATAGCTGTTACCTAGCCTTTGACGCCCCAGGCTGCGAGCCAATGGCAGGCCACGTACCATGGACGAGAATCATACAGGAATGCATCGACTATGTCATGTCTACTGTACCATCACATGACCTCGGTAAGTGCAAGATTGCTAAATAGTTTTTAAAATGTAACCCTTTACCAAGAGTTGATTATAGCAGGAGTTTTTGTTACTAGACAGCTCAACAGCTCAATGAATTGGCCACTGATTGGAATCTGATATAGGCCCACTGTTTATATTTTAGTTACTTAAAATATTTCAACAGATGGCGATACTGCAAAGCCGACCATCGTTTACTACATTCAGGCTGAGTTTGACGGTTTCCATGTACCACTCACATGGAAAGAAGCAGTCCACTCAACGACAGAGGAGAGCTTCCTTCATCCTCCAAGGTAGGAAAATTATGAAGGGAATAAATTTACAATGACCAGGGCCAATTTTTAGGAGGTCGCATGTTCAAGTCCCACTCTTTTCAGTATTTCTTTTTCACATTAAAACAAAAGACTAAAATTGCATAATTAGTTTCTCTTGTAATTTGTTGGTGATTTTTTTTTCATTGAAAATGCAATTTTATGTCTGATTTGTTTGTTGGAAAGTATCAAGTTTCTAGGAAGCTTGGATATTACATCTTTAAAATACATCATGGCTGAAATTCCCTTAACTTTCCCGGAGACAGAAGGCTCTGAGATACGATCAGTTGCACATGGTTATCTGCCAAAAATTGCACCACAGAAGTTTTATCCTTGTCTTGATGATGGCTTATTCGATGTACTGCATGTTCATACAGATGCTACTCAGGCCACAGACGATTTTATAAAGCACTACAATATCAATATAGCTGTTCAGTTTAAAGTCAAGTACATGGCGCCGTTGCGCCTGTTGATGAATGTGATTTTCTTGTACATTGTGGTGTGCGTCAGATCCATGCATACTCTGGTCAATATCTACTTGGCCAATTTAGCAATGGCAGACAGTGCATATCATACAGTTGCACTCATCGGGATAACGTGGCCAAATAAAAGTCTCGTGCGTGACAACATTTTGAAGACCCTCTCCAGTGCAAGCAACATGGCATCATTCTGCATTGTAACAGCTGTGGCCTTTCAGAGATTCTTAATTGTCTGCCGTCCACTGACATTCAGAGCCGAAGATAGCAAAGTCTGATCTGCGAAGACACTGGCGGTGTCATGGACGATTGCAATCGTTGCTGCAGTTGCAATAACCTCAACTGTTCCTTGGGGAGGGGATGTTGGACAAACAATTATTGTTGTTGTGCATCCAATCACTTTTATACTGTGTCTATTCGTCAATGCCAGCCAGTATGCTTGTGTCATCCAGAAATTACGACGGCAACCGGCAATTACATCCACAGATCACCACCAGCAGCGACTGCATACGGTGGTTGCCATGCTCATTGTAAACACTGCCGTGTTTTTCACCTTTAATGTTGTCTGCATCATTAAATATTTGTATTTATTAGTTATTAAGTTTTCTTGGAATAGCCTCTCTTACTTATAAAGTCTCATCAAATCCACTCATCAATGGATTAATATCACCCTAGCTGTGGTTATCATTAATTTGCTCAATTGTTCCGTGGACTCTCTGGTATACAGCAACTTTAATGCAGACTACCGGGCAGCAGTAGTTGAGGCTTTCTGGTGTCTTAACCCCAAGCGCTGTTTTACCGTCATTTGTGGCTGAACCGAGCAACCCCACAAGGTCCAGCCGAGCAGATGGAATTGCAAGAAATTCGCCACGAACCAGCCCAGCAACAACATTATTAAGCATTGCTGATTGTCTTTTCTAGAGAGGCTTTTCCCGACTACTTTCCGGCCATCATTGTAAAAGTATGAAGCACATCCTCTCCCCCACCACAAGAGACTCGTCGTCTGAGTTTGGACATGACCAAACGCAAACAAAAACTTGGAAGAGACAAATAATACATTGTAGCCGTGGAGCAGTAGTGACTAGAGGCAGTCAAGCATGTATCACAAGTGACTCTTACACGTGTTTGTCCGATTGTGGCCCTTTGAAATCAAGACATTAAGTGTAGTATTAGCTCTAACAGTCAACAATTCAGGATAATACCTGTAAATGCATTGAGAGTTGAGTTGGATGCCATTAAGGTAAGAGATGAAACTTTTAGAAGTTAATAAGAAAACACTAATTCCGCAAGACATGTCTTATGAATAAATCTCACCAAACAAACCGTACCAGTGTAGCGTGAAATTTTGTCACCATGAAATATTGTAGTATTGCACATGCCTTAAGTGATCGATGAATCGATTATTGGGAGAGTGGCCGGTCACGTGAGAGGGTTTAACCATTAATAGTCGGATATTCATATAACACCGGCACTCTACCAACTGAGCTATCTTGCCCTATGTTGGCGGTCTCCCAAATTGTCAGTGTCTGTGTTTTGAGGGGTGCTAGTCATAAGTCATAAACCCATAATGTGTATAGCCAGGAATCACACCCTAACAACCCGGATGAATGAGAATATGGCGTTTTAGCTTAAACTACAAGAGAAAGTGACTCGTAGCTTCAAAATCCCTCTCCTGACAGTTTTCTGTGTTCATTATGAAAATTATGTCTTTTGGGACTTCCAAAATTAAAAGATTCAAAATATCATATTTGATTGGAATTGACTCAGAGTAGCCCAATCCTGCCCATCCCACCTGCCCCACCCCCATCTTCCCCCACCCTCCCCTGTCCTTCCCCTGTCATCATAGCCTTTGTTTAATTTGCTTTTGATTAATTGATTTTTTTCTCCTTGATTACTTTCCTAGATTTGCATCTCAAGTGGCTGGAATTGTGCGACAGAAGCAGGCGGAGTTTATGGAGAGACGAGTAGAAGCAACGATGGTTGAAATGAAGGAAAACAGGAAACCGGCAATCACCAAGCTGGAGAGGGAGTCCTCGTTTGTCACTGATGCCAAGGAATCAGCCGAAGCCGTGAAAACGACGCTGTCATCTGCAAAGGAGGAATCCAAAAAGTAAGGCACTTCATCTGACAAGAATGAAATATTGTAAGAGGTCTGTAAGTCTGTTTATGAATGGACCGCAGCACTTTTCTGATGAAAATAATTTTGTCAGAAGATGGAATGTTTACGTCGGGGGGATGATGTAAATTAGAACAGAATTTTTTTTTCTTTTGCCCTGTCCCGACGTAATATATGAAGCACTGTACACAGATATCTGCACTAGTAAGCAGGAAGTCGTGGGTTCGAATCCCGCCCGAGTAAGCCTGTGATTTGTTTCACACAGGCTCTCGGAAAGCACTGAGTATACAGTGCTTTATATATTACGTTGGGACAGGGCAAAAGAGAAAACATCTCTGTTCTAATTTACGAAAATAATTTTCTTCAACTCTTATGTTTGGAAATTAATTCCGTCGTATCCTCATTGAATGATCCCTTCATTGCTGCTTCCCAAGTTGTATCGTAAAGCTTGGACAAGATCCCTGGCTAGATGGCATAATGGGTTTATTACTTCTGACCAGCACCCCCCTCCCAAACAAAGATAGTCAGAAGTCATAAACCCATAATGCCGTATAGCCAGGCATTATGGGTTTATGACTTCTGACTAGCGCCCCCCGAACAAAGACACTGACAATTTTGGAGACCGCCAATATAAGACAAGATAGCTCAGTTGGTAGAGTGCTTGTACGGAGATCGCAGGTTCAAGTCCAGCTCCTGCCTGTTTTCTTTGTTCACTTTGAAAATTCATTACCTAGTCAATTTCCCGTGTGGTTTGTTTAAAAGGAACAATACGATATTAGTCTTTACTAAGTACCAGTGCATAAAAGCAAAATCTGTTCCATCTTTGATTATGTTGTTTTTTCTTTCCCGAAGGTTTGACAATCTACTGCATCAATGGCTTCATGGTGCAGGGGAACCGACTTCAAATGATGGCACATTAAGGACAGACACAGGCCACACCTCCAAATCATTGGCAACTCCACCCCTTTTGGAGCAAAGGCTGCAAGATTTGACGTTGGCCATGGAGTCGGAGCGACGGGCCACCAGACTTGCCGAACTCAGACTAGCTAGCCTGTTGAGCATGTAAACCCCAGATGAACTTATGCCTCTAAGCAAAGCCCTTTGTTTACCTACTTATGTAGTCCAGTTGCCAAAGTTTATGTAGGCTGTAGAGGTTGGGATAAACATTACCATGCTATGCCATCAAGTTATCTTGTTTTAAATAAAGCACTGCTCTTTAATTCTATGTTTCCCTGACCACCGCTCCCCCCCCCCCCCAAAAAAAAGAACAAAAGGAAAATTGGGTGAAAGGAAAACGACAAGTGAAGACAGCCATTGGAATATCCTGTGGTTAATTTCGGAAAAAATGGACTGGGAAACGGTGCCACCGAAGTCAGAAAGAGCCCACACTCCTGCCGACACTCCCGCCCCATACATCGGCCACATTCCTGCCCCCACTCTGCCCCCACTCTACCCCCACTCCCACCCCCACTCCACATATGAATTTGTTGTGTTCACTTAAGCTCAAACCTCTGTGCGGGGCCCATTTCCGGGCGAAAATCCGCGTAAAATGACCCTTTTTTTCGACGTTTCGGGTCATAGTTTGATAACCATGCGGTCTTTTTCACCGGGTTAAACGGTTCTATACGATTTAACTCTTTGTCGTTCTCATGATATATATACATATATTTTATCTTGAAAAAAATCCACGTACTTTCGGCTTTGAAAATGTGAACTTTTCATCATTTGTCTGTGTAAACGCACCGATTGAGCGCCCTCGCGTCGACTCTTTTGACTGTAACTCCTTACTGGAGTATCGAATCGTACGGGGTTAAACGGAATCGAATAGCTTAGATCCTCCTCTTTCCTTACATGTAAAACCTGTTATGATTGGTTGAAAAACACCTACGTACTTTTCACAAAGAAAAAAGTGGCCAATGACAACTTTCGATCGATAAGGCATTGTTCGAGACTTACATCGATTTACCATTGCTTACCACGCGTTACATGATCTTGGACTCTGCTCATCACCCGTTTTACAAGACAGATTTTCTTCGATTTTACTGTAACTAAGACATTTAAAAACTATCCATTTGTGAATCAGTTATCTGGCATTAAAACTGTGTTCTTTTGAGGAGTTAATTTCATTTTGAAATAATGTAAATTTGGAACTGAATACTGTTCATTCAAGGCAGCTACAGAAATTATTTGATGCAAAGAACGTACACTTGTTTATTGGGCCGTACCATTTTGTATGTGGGGAGTATATATATGCATGTACACCCACATACGTATGTCTTTTCCAAAATAATTGAGATTATGTGTTGTTTAGAAAATTAAACAATTACTAAACTTAACTATATCTTTGTTTCCTACTTGCAGCTATAAACCAGTGCCTGTGTTTATGCATGCCCTCGTGCAAAGATGTTTTGTTTTACCCATTTTGTGAATGGAGTGTGCCGGGCCACATTTCAGGGCCGAACGCACAGCTACACAGGACCAGCGTTAATCCAATTTAATAACCATAGACCTCTGTATTATACTCTACGCGCCAGATTTAAACTGTGAAATTAAGTGAACAAAAGTGGGGTTAACAAATTCATATGACCCCCACTCCCACCCCCACTCCCACCCTCACTCCCACCCCCACTCCCACTTGCACCCCCACTCCCACCCCCACCCCCACCCCCACTCCCACTCCCACCCCCACTCCAACCCCCACTCCCACTCCCACCCCCACTCCAACCCCCACCCCCACTCCAACCCCCACTCCAACCCCCACTCCCACCCCCACTCCCACCCCCACTCCCACCCTCACTCCCACCCTCACTCCCACTCCGACCCCCACTCCCACTCCCACCCTCACTCCCACCCCCACTCCCACCCCCACCCCCACTCCTACCCCCACATGTTTTTTAAAGAAATGTTGGTTACAAAAAGGTTCCAAATAAACTATATATGGAAATCAAGTTGAGTAAAACATTGAACTTTCAAGAAAGAGCAGAGAATGCTTGAATATTTTTGTTATCGTACAAAATGCTTCAGAGACACAACTGATGACATCATGCTTTGGCCCACGTATGTGAAATTTATATTAAAATAATGCAAATTATGCACTTTCCCTCGAAAATTTAAAGGACCTAAAGATTTGTAGTAACATGGAAATAACGCTGACCTACAAGCTTCTCATGTAATAAAACTTGTATTACACGGTCCCTGTAAATTGGTGATGGGTTATTTTGAAGTTTGTGAAGATGGGACCTATGTTAAATTCAAGAATTGTTAAGTTTATTATAAATTGTATGGTTTATATTGTTGCATTGTAGTTCACTAATAGTTGAATTAAATAATTTGTTTACTTTCCTACAATTTGGTCTTGTGCCTTGCTTTACTTTTGTCAGTGACATTAATCCTCCAGATTGATCTTAAATCATCCAGATTGATCTTAAATCATCCAAATTGTGGTGGACCTTGGCAGTAGCATATCCAGCTTTTTGTTCCAGGGAGGGCAAACAATGTCTGAACCGTCTTAAAACTCGCAAAAATGCTATTTTCTTTTAATTTTTTATGATGCCTCAAATGCCGCGAGGAGGGCCAGATTTCTCCCCTTCCCCCCTGCTGTATACGCAACGGGACCTTGGCAGCTTAGATTATGTCATTATGTTCATCATTCGGATTGAAAACAAGTTTATAAAATTTTTCATCTCCCCTCCCCCCCCCCAAAAAAAAGAAAATCTAGAAGGGGTTGGGCTTGCCCTACTAGGTTACTCCACTGACAAGAGAGTGCTGTTCTGAGGTACAATAATAATAATAATAATAATAATTTGGGAGGCTGAATTGTAAAGGCGCCTCTGGCAGCCAGCCACATCGACAGCCAGAGATCAAAAGTGTTTGATTTTTCCAGAGGGAGGAAAGCCGGAGGACCCGGAGAAAAACCCTCGTGGCACAGGAGAGAACCAACGCACAACTCTACTCACATATGGTCCGAGCCGGGAATCGAACCCGGGCCACATTGGTGAGAGGCGAGCGCTTTACGCACATGCCACCCATACTGTAGATGTATGGATGGTACAAGAGCATGCAGGGGTGGCTATTTCCAATGATTTAAGGGAAGGGGGGGGATGTGGCTCTGAAACTAAAAAGGTTACCTCAAGTCGGCATGAAAAATAAAATTGGCTATCCGGAATATCTCCTGGCCAGTTTCTTTTTGAAAAAAATTTACCCCATTTTTTTTTTTTCACTGGGGAAAGTATCACTTTATGGGGAAAAATGAGGATACATTTAAAAATGTCGATTTATTCATTAAATAAAAAAAATACCTTTAGTGATTTTCGTTTTGCTCTTTTTTTGTTTTGTGTCAATTTTGGAATTTTTGAGTTTGGGACTTTTGGCTGTCCATAGTATATCTCCTGATTACACACAGTACAGTTGCATGCAGCAGTCGTCTGTATACATGGAACAGCCGTCGGAATATTCCGATCAGCTTTCGCTGGTGTCTAATCTTATTACACTTATAATATGCAGGATACCAGCGAATCTTTTCCCGCGTAAACCACAAATCTGTACCAGCTGATTAATCACAAACGGCGTCCCTTTAAATCGTACATATTGACATACGTAAACAAATCGACTGCATAAGCACGTGTATCGTGTTGTTTGAGCTCTTAAAGCTTACAGGAAGACAGTCGAAATACACGTTTGTGGGAGTGGAGAGTGCAACTAAGATTTTTGAAGTGAATTTGGGACTTGCCAGTACTGTCAAAAGTAAGTATTTATGTATTCGGTTTGATCGAACATGTGTACACGATCCGACGCTTGACTGCCACACCTCCACACCTGCTGGCGCGGCATGCCTGGCTTGGGGGGGGGGGGGGGGGGGGAAGCAAAATTAAGTTTTTGCCAGTTATATTATTGCATTGCCATCATTTGGAAAGAGTTTACTTTAATAATACCCGGCCCTTACAAAATCGGTCAGGAACAGCAAAATCTTAGAAAATAACCAACCCTAGCTCCTTGAATTTGACTAGGGGCCTAAAGTTTGCATGATAACAACTGAACTATCTAAACATGTGGCACAACTTATGTTAGACCTAGGCCTAGCCTATTTGAAGATTTTATGTCGGCAAAATCAATAAGAAATGAGGCAGAAATTGTGATTTTCCCAGATTTAATTGCAGTTCCAGACCGATTTTGGTGGGCGATTGTGTAGTTAAGGGCCCTAGGTATAACTAGAGAACAAAATCCACTTTTAAGTTATCATGGTTATTGGACCAAGGAAAATAGATTGCGACATTAAAAACCATAGGTATGTCGTAGATAGAGTGCAGGGTTTTTAATTTTGTGTCGGAAATTGTGGGGTAAAATGACAACGAAGATGACAAAATGCAACACGAAAATAAAGATTACCTCGACGCACAGTCAACACGCAAAACCTGATGTACCTGATTCGCAAGACGCCAACCACAAAACACGAATAAAATAAATTGTTTCCACCACAAACTGTTCAAAATTACAAAAATTCATGTCATCAGAATTGAGAGAATATACTTCTTTAGGTTGAAATTCATTTTGGAATGTTAAAAACAACCTTGACTCGAAATTTATCAAGGGGCCCATAACTAAACAATCACCTCTTGGTGGGGGTAGTAAAGTAATATCTTTCCGTTGGGGTTAAGGCAACTTTTCAGAAATTGTTTAATGTTGTCCTTCCCCAGCCCTAAGCCCGAGTTATTTAAAACAGGTCCATGACTATTGTTATAGTCTGTTCAATATTGTTCAATATTGCCAACAATTTATTAATTTGATTTCACAAAGATTACTGAACCTGTTTTCGCATCACAGAGCCACCATGCCTGCCGAGTTGTCAGCTTATGAGATCCAACGTCTGAAGAACATTGAAGAAAATAAACAAGTGCTGAAAGAATTGGGACTTTACAAACCGGTAAAACAAAACTGGGGTTAAAACAACTTCAAACAGACAAATACATTATCCTGACGCCACTTTCTTTAACCAAATAGCCTTGATGATAATCAGTCACATGCTAAAAAAAGGTTTCACATTTTGTTTGAAAGTACTTGAATTTAAAAGTGTTAACCCCTTGAGCACGGTATTTTACGGGAGACGTCGGGGTGTTGCAGTGGCTCTGGCAGCCAAATCGAACCGTTACAATGTGTTTGTGCAGTCAAGCATAACATACACAATAATCCAACAATGGATTAAAACAGCGGCCAATGGCGTCATCCAGCCTGGTGACAGTTCTTTTTTTGCACCATATGGCGTCATCCGTACGAACAACGTGCCTTAGAATTGAACATGGCCAATAATTTGCATCGAATACTACATTCTTTCTTTTCTTTGCCTTGGTAACAGTTTTTTGTAATCATGTAGTTTAGTACCCCCTTTATATAAGAGAAACATCAGGCTGTGATACAAGCAGGAAAAGTCGCTTTGTTATCTAAACATGCTATAGATACCATGTTGAATATGTGGAAAGAGGGCAGAGTTTTGATTTATGAGCGGAACTTGTAAAACATAGAGGTGTCCTAAACTACATGTACATGATTACCCATTTTTTTTCAACTTGGGAGCTACTTTTCATTGCAGTAATTTTCTTTAAATAGCGCAGCTTTTCCCCAAATGTTAACAGTTTCAACTGGTGCCCAAGAACATCAAGAAGCGCCCCAAGCAAGCGACTCGTAAACGCAAGCAGTCGGCCGAGAGCCCTGTACCCAGCAAGGTTGTGGTACGGGAGAGGGTTGGACTGGGCAATGAGGGGGGAAGCTCCTATGCTACAGGGGTGCGGAAATCCCGACGGCTGACTGGCCTGGTAAGAGGAAGTAGGGCCTAATGGTGAAAACAAAAATAGGGTTTTGTAAAGGATAATAGATGAGAGATTTGTGCCAGGAATTTGCAGTGATACAAATGAAAAGATGTAGGTCATGACAGGTTCCATTTATTGTGTTTAGTATTTAAATCTGGGAAATTTTAAGCAAATAGACTCAGCAAGTCGAATTTTAAGCTCCAAACCTTTTTTAATGTGGGTGGTGATTTTGCTTGCTACTTCTACCAGGCATGCAACTTTTCCTCGGATCAGCTGATTTTCTCGTTTTTCACTTCACACATATGCCATTGAAAATTGAAAAACACTGTACAAAGTCTTGTAAAGATTGGAATTTCCTCATTTTTTGTTAATTCCAAGTTGCATGCCTGTTTTACTCGTAGACAAGTTTTCTTCCTCAGAATCCAAGCAGGTATACTCAGCAAGATATGGGACCGTACCCCCCTCTTGTCTCTTCTATACACACTCCAGACTATTGTTACCTAACACATCCCCCTAGATATCTGAAAAAATTTCTGAGATTCCGAGAACACAATGACCAACATAAAATGTAAGCAGGGGTCATGGTGCTTGTGTCCTTGAGCAAGGCACTTTGTCGCAAGTTGCTTCTCTCCACCCAGGAGTAAATGGGTGCCTGTGAGGGCAGTGATGGTTACGTGTTTGAATAGCTCGTGTTCACTTAACTTGCAACCTGGGCTGTATACTCCCCAGGGAGCTGAGAATATTTCAGGAATTGTAGGCCTGATGAGCAGGGGTAATAATATAGCACCTTGAGCACTGTGATCATAATGTATATGCGCGCTTTACAAATCTACTTATTATTATTTGTCTCTTAGAAAGCTCCGACTGCAGATGAAGTTGATGCCGAGCTGGCCAAGGTCGACCTGGATGCTGACTACACACCCACCAAGCCAGTCAGAAGAGAAAACTCATTTGGTGCTATCCAAGGTGATGACCAGAAATTTGTCACCTCATCTCTAGAAGCACCGTGTTAAAACTTTAGGCGAGAAAGTCCTTTTAGAGAAATAAGCAAAGACTCTTTCATACCGAACTATCAATAATACATGAAGACTTCATGCGCAAAAGCCGCTAAACGCCACTTCCATGAAAAATAGAAAAACAATATCAAGTGAAAGCTCTCAGTTCCTAGTATACAATAATCAAATATTTTTGGGGGCGTTTATTGGCTTTTGCGCCCAAGGTCTTCACATGCTTTCCAGGGAGGTAGGGCTGGCAACCTAAAATGTGGCCAACCCCACCACCTCTGTTGTAGCCCTTTACCTAGAGAGGCTTTTAGCCTTGTATTGGGTGACTTGCATAAAACAAAAACAATTCAGTCCAGAACCAAGTCTACGTTTAAATTAGTGTTCAAGTTTGTTCTATTTTGGTTGTCAGATGTTGAGGTTGGTCGTGAATGGATGATGCGTATCAACTGCTCCCGAGATGGCATCCACCGACCCACCGTAGCAGGTATCCATGGCAACGAGGACGAGGGGTGCTACTCCTTGGCATTGTCGGGAGGCTACGAAGATGACTTAGATCTGGGGGAGAGTTTCACATACACAGGAGAAGGTTCGTTGAATTTTAGTGCCAGGCAAATAGTGCAACTATTTGATTATTCCTGCCAATAGACGGACCTAATAAGTCCAGCCCCTTGGTGTAATTGTCCAATCAGAACAGCCCCAGCCACGTACATCAAGATTGTTGGACTTTGGTCAGACCGTAGTCACTATGATTCGCCAATGCATAAATGGGCGGAGCTTAACCCTAACCCCCAGGGTGCATGCAAAATCATAATAAAGTTGGAGGATTTGGGACTGTTAGGGTTAATGGATGGTTTTATTGACATCGCTTTTGTGGGTTAACCACGTCCCTTAGACAACACTGGAATTCTGTACAGTAATTTCCCGATTTTGCAATTCTCCGATTTTCCATGTTTCATAACGAATTATAACTAATGTGATTGGACAGTGTTCCATAAGCTTTGTTCGTGTGATTTAACTGCAATTGGTCAATTTTTACGACTGTATTACTGATCGATAATAGTGATTCTATCATGATTACCTATGAAGAGAATAATCAGAATTGGTGAAGGATTAGTGTTACTCGAGTTATGGCTGGTGTGGTGAACTGTAAATGGCTGTTGTATTTCATTTTTTACCCCTAACAGTCCTGAATCCTTCAATTTCAATACGATTTTTCACACCACCTAGGGAGTTAGGGTTATATATATATTTGAGCCGCCCAATACATGGCTAAAAGCCACTGTCAGTTAAGGGCTATGACAAAGGTAGTGGGGTTGGCCACATTTTAGGTTGCCAGTCATACAACCCTTACGGTTTTCCTGGGTCCAGATCTAAATAAAGAATAAATCTTCAATAGAAGTAACTTTTTGTTACTTAATGTTGAGACCAACTCACCTCCCCCAGTAGCAAAGCAAGTTTATGACATCAAATATTCACGCTGCGAATTCACCAAAGTTGTCAACACATATCAATTTGTTTCATGGAAGCTTGTTTGGGGAGCTAGACAAACTTTGTGAGACCAGCACCGATTTTTGTTTCTTCTATAGGCGGGCGTGACCTGAAAGGAACAAAGGCGAATCCCAAGAACCTGAGGACTGCACCCCAGTCTAGGGACCAGACGCTGTCTAGAGGTAAGTTAATGGACACTTTTTCATGTGAGATGGCCAGTCTATTTTGGAGCACCTTGTGCAATGTTGGTATTAAACAGTGATGTAGTCGAGGCCAGCACAAGGCCAGCACAAGGCCAGCACAAGGCCAGCACAAGGCCAGCACAAGGCCAGCACAAGGCCAGCACAAGGCCAGCACAAGGCCAGCACAAGGCCAGCACAAGGCCAGCACAAGGCCAGCACAAGGCCAGCACAAGGCCAGCACAAGGCCAGCACAAGGCCAGCACAAGGCCAGCACAAGGCCAGCACAAGGCCAGCACAAGGCCAGCAGTCTTAATCCAAGTCTCAAGCTATTCAAATGAACTGTAATAAAAGCATTCCTTTGTCATGGTTTATGCCTGTTACTTGTGCCTGTTGCAAGCTGGCCTTGTGATGGCCTCGACTACAAACACTGGTATTAAATGAAGTGTGCATGCAGATTAACCTGCTTCATACATACAAGTACAATGATCATTCCAAGGCGGTACACACGTGGTGGTTCTGGCCAAGAATTTCTTTTAGCATCCCCGCCAACTTCTTTTAAAAGGCCACGTTTTTCTTTTTCTTTTTTTAGTCTTTATAAAAAACTTTCAAGAATAAATGAACTTCTGTAAAGTCGGTCTATTGCGTGTTCCGAAATTAATTTGCTGGACTTAACTGTCACGGAAGCCATGTTGGAAGAATTGGGTCGGCCATCTTGGAAAATAGATCCTCTTTCCTTTTTTAATGTTAAATGTGTTTTTTTACCGAGATATCATGAACGTTTTTTGTTGATTGGTCCCTGAACACCTCTGTTGATTGGTCATCTCTGTGAATTGCTCGACAGGGAATCTTGCACTGACCAGGAACATAGAATTCAGCCGCCCGGTGCGTGTGATCCGTGGCTACAAGCTTGACAGTCCCTACGCCCCAGAAGAAGGCTATAGGTATGATGGTAAGTATCGACTTGTCAGTTCAGTATGGCTTGCTTCGAGCACAGAGGGGAAAAAACTTAACCTTTCCAAGGAAATTCTTGTTGTTTACATTGGAGTGCACTACCTCGTGGTTTTGTGTACTGGAATCAAGATCTTGGTGATAGTATGGGTTTGAGACCAGCCAGGGGGGTCATGGTGCTTATGTCCTTGAGCAAGACACTTTGTCACAAGTTGCTTCTCTCCACCTAGAAGTAAATGGATACCTGTGAGGGCAGTGATGGTTATGTTTGCTTAACTTGCAGCCGGGGCTGTATACTCCCCAGGGAGCTGAGGTTTCAGGAATTCTTAATAGGCCTGATGATCAGGGGTAATAATAATTGTCAATGCTGTGATTAATTTATGTAAAAAGATCATTCTAAATGCTAGTTATTATTGTCGGCAGGTTATCGCCATAGTTAATTGTAAGCAGGTCTGTAAACTCAATGGTGTAGCAAAGATTTTCAAGCCTTTTGCTAGAATATGTTCTTACTAACCCCATATGTTCTAACTCTGTGTACATTTCTCTAGTCCGTACATTTAAAATATGTTTTCATGAAAGACAGTTTCAGCTATAAGTTAACACATAATATGCAAAACCTTAGACACAGTTTACTTTCCAGTTGTCCAAGGGGTCGTGGCTATGCAGCAACGATAGGTAAATTTCGTCTTTGTGAAGTTATCGTTTTATAAACTTCCTCCCCTCTAGGGCTGTACATGGTGGAGAAATACTGGTTCACTACGGGCCTGTCTGGTTATAGCATCTACAAGTTCGCCCTCCACCGCTGCAGTGACCAAGCCCTGCCCCCGTGGGAGGTGGACGAACCCAGTAGCCCTGGGAAGAAATCCGACAGTGCGTACAGCAGCCAATCCGAACAGGAAACTAGCGATGCAGGAAGTGAATTGGTAAGGTCAAGGGTCACTCGGATGTAAGATCAGAGGTCAATCAATTGCCAACCAGGATTTTTGAAAGCACTTACATTTTAGCGCACAGAAAGTGTAACATAAGGGTCACTTGGGTGGAAGGTCAGAGGTCAATGACCAACCAAAACTTATCTTTAAAAAGTTAGTACACATGTACTTAATTGTAAAGCACTAAAAGAAAGTGCGTTCACATAAGACATTTTTGGTTCTTATTTCTTAAGATGCATTCTACATGTATAATCTTTCATTTAAATTCCTTCTCTTTAGCACAAAGATGACAGCGATACATCTGAACTCTCACCTGCTAGCAGCCCCGCCCCCTTCTCTGAACCCTCCGCCCCCTCTGAAAAGGAAGGAACTATCGTCACCAAGGCAGGTGGTGTCGCCACAGTTACAACAGAAGATATAATTAATTGAATTTTTAAATTTTGATATTTTGCTGCCAATACTCTATTTTTTATACACCCAAAATACTCATTTTTTGTATGAAATTGTTTTGAATTTGTTGAGATTTAATGAATTGTTGCCATGTGGCCAATTTTGAATGTTAAATGTTTGTTTAAATGTAACTCGGAAGAACACAATTTTTATGGAGTCAATTTTAAATTTGAAATACTCTAGCAATTTAGTTGAAGTAGTGTAGGAGCAATTATCTGTAGACATTTTAGAATCTTGTATTGTGGTCGTTTTTTTTACCCTTTGTAATAAAAATTTGAATTTCCTATATTAGAATTGACATGTTAATAAGTTTGCCATGTTAGAAAATGTTTTTGAACAATTTGTTTGCTTGTACTAACCGCTTTAAATGTTTGTATTTTTAAATTCTGAAATATATGAAATAAACAGTAACTGAAGCTAGTGGTTGTATCTGAAGAACACTATTCCGTGTTTTGTTACAATGACTAAAACAAAAAAAAGATGCTCTTTCCTTTCCTGTAAATACCCATCAGAAACATCAGACTTGCATTTCCAAATTTTGTCTTTTTCTGATTTTCAAACATTTGTCAAACATTGGCCCAAAAATTACATTGTCTAAATTTGTCTGAAATTGATTCTATTTTAGTTTTGAGAAAAAAATAGAAAAAGTCATTTTTTTGTCAAAACTGACAAAAATGGCAATTTTTGATAATTTGGCCAAAGAATTATTTTTTTTTAATTTGCTCGAAATTAATTCTAGAGACATTTATGAGTGTTCAAAACCAATTTGGAAAGTATTCAATGCATATCTGGTAGAAATATGCCAATATACAACAATTTTTTAATAATTATGGGGGAAAATGAAAATTTCAATCATTCATAAAAATTATATTACTCGTCAAAAACATCTAAAATTGCACGGCTAAAGTCTCCGTTCCATTATCTATCTCTGGCTGAAGCTCTTTTTAAAAAATTGAAAAAGTAATTTTTTTGAGCAAAGTAGACAAAAATGGCAAGGGGTAACCCTTGCCATTTTATTTAAATTTTAGCTAAAAAATGACTTTTTCAAAATTTGATTCTAGAGACATTTATGAGTGCAAGAAAGCCATTTTGACAAAAAAGGCAAAAAGTTATGCTCTTGTCTTTCCAGTAATACGCATTATAAATGTCAAAAACTAAAATTTAGATAACTAAAATGATACTCTTGCATTTCCAAATTTTTTCTTTTTCAGATTTTCAAACATTTGCCAAGAGGTACCCCTTGACATTTTTGTTGATTTTGGCCCAAAAAAGACATTTTCCTAATTTGTCTGAAATTGATTCTATTGATTTTAGAGTGCCAGAAACGCATTTGGGGAGTAATCAAAGTACATCTGGTATAAATGTACCAATCTTATAATAATTATGGGGGGAAAAATGAAAATTTCAATCATTCCTAAAAATTCTATTACTCGTCAAAAACATCTAAAATTGCACAACTAAAGTCCCCATTCCATTCTCTATCTCTGGCTGAAGCTTTTTAAAAAAATGGAAAAAGTCATTTTTTGGGCAAAGTAGACAAAAATGGCAAGGGGTAACCCTTGCCATTTTTGTACATTTTAGCCAAAAAATGACTTTTTTCAAATTTGGCCAAAATTTAATTTAGAGACATTTATGAGTGTCAGAAACCCATTTTGGATAGTATTCAATGCATATCTGGTAGATACACGGCTAAAGTTGCCATTCCCTTTTCTATCTCTGGCTAAAGACTTGAACAAAATGGAACATAATTTTTTGGGCCAAGTCAACAAAAATAGCAAGGGGTAACCCTTGCCATTTTTGTTGATTTTGGTCCAAAAAAGGCATTTTTCAAATTTGTCTGAAATTGTTCTATTGATTTAAGATTGCCAGAAACGCATTTGGGGAGTAATCAAAGTACATCTGGTAGAAATGTGCCAATCTTATAATAATTATGGGGGGAAAAATGAAAATTTCAATCATTCATAAAATTTATATTACTCCTCAAAAACATCTAAAATTACACAGCTAAAGTTGCCATTCCCTTCTCTATCTCTGGCTGAAGACTTGAAAAAAAATGGAACATAATTTTTTGGGCAAAGTCGACAAAAATGGCAAGGGGTAACCCTTGCCATTTTTGTTGATTTTGGCCCAAAAAAAGCCTTTTTTCAAATTTGTCCGAGATTGATTCTATTGATTTAAGATTGCCAGAAACGCATTTGGGGAGTAATCAAAGTATATCTGGTAGAAATGTGCCAATCTTTTAATAATTATGGGGGAAAATGAAAATTTCAATCATTCATAAAAATTATATTACTCGTCAAAAACATCTAAAATTGCACGGCTAAAGTCTCCGTTCCATTATCTATCTCTGGCTGAAGCTTTGAACCAAAAATGGAAAAATTCATTTTTGGGGGCAAAGTCGACAAAAATGGCAAGGGGTAACCCTTGCCATTTTTGTCAATTTTAGCCGAAAAATTACTTTTCCAAATTTACCAAAAATCTGATTTTAGAGACATTTATGAGTGCAAGAAAGCCATTTTGAGAGTAGTCCAAGCATATCTGACAGAAAAAATGCCAAAAACATTTGCTCTTTTCTTTCCAGTAATACTCATCATAAATGTCAAAAACAAAAATTTAGATAACTAAAATGATACTCTTGCATTTCCAAATTTTCTTTTTCTGATTTTCAAACATTTGCCAAGAGGTACCCCTTGCCATTTTTGTTGATTTTGGCCTAAAATAGACATTTTCCGAATTTGTCTGAAATTGATTCTATTGATTTAAGATTGCCAGAAACGCATTTGGGGAGTAATCAAAGTACATCTGGTAGAAATGTACCAATCTTATAATAATTATGGGGGGAAAAATGATAATTTCAATCATTCATAAAAATTCTATTACTCGTCAAAAACATCTAAAATTACACGGCTAAAGTTGCCATTCCCTTCTCTATCTCTGGCTGAAGACTTGAAAAAAAATGGAACACAATTTTTTGGGCAAAGTCGACAAAAATGGCAAGGGGTAACCCTTGCCATTTTTGTTGATTTTGGCCCAAAAAAGGCATTTTTCCAAATTTGTCTGAGATTGATTCTATTGATTTAAGATTGCCAGAAACACATTTGGGGAGTAATTAAAGTATATATGGTAGAAATGTGCTAATCTTTCAATAATTATGGGGAAAAAATGAAAATTTCAATCATTCATAAAAATTATATTACTCGTCAAAAACATCTAAAATTACACGGCTAAAGTTGCCATTCCCTTCTCTATCTCTGGCTGAAGACTTGAAAAAAAATGGAACACAATTTTTTGGGCAAAGTCGACAAAAATGGCAAGGGGTAACCCTTGCCATTTTTGTTGATTTTGGCCCAAAAAAGGCATTTTTCCAAATTTGTCTGAGATTGATTCTATTGATTTTAGAGTGCCAGAAACGCATTTGGGGAGTAATCAAAGTATATCTGGTAGAAATGTGCCAATCTTATAATAATTATGGGGGGAAAAATGAAAATTTCAATCATTCATACAAATTATATTACTCGTCAAAAACATCTAAAATTGCACAACTAAAGTCCCCATTCCATTCTCTATCTCTGGCTGAAGCTTTTTAAAAAAAATTGAAAGTAATTTTTTTGGGCAAAGTAGACAAAAATGGCAAGGGGTAACCCTTGCCATTTTTGTTGATTTTGGTCAAAAAAAGGCATTTTTCAAATTTGTCCGAGATTGATTCTATTGATTTAAGATTGCCAGAAACACATTTGGGGAGTAATCAAAGTATATATGGTAGAAATGTGCTTATCTTTCAATAATTATGGGGAAAAAATGACAATTTCAATCATTCATAAAAATTATATTACTCGTCAAAAACATTTAAAATTGCACAGGTAAAGTCTCCATTCCATTCTCTATCTCTGGCTGAAGCCTTGAAAAAAATGGGAAAAGTCGACAAAAATGGCAAGGGGTAACCATTGCCATTTTTAGCCAAACAATTTCTTTTCCAAATTTGCCCAAAATTTGATTCTGCAGACATTTATGAGTGCAAGAAAGCCATTTTAAAAAATAGTCAGAAGCATATCGGACAGAAAAAAGGCCAAAAAATAATGCTCTTTTCTTTATAGTAATATCCATCAGAAACGTCCAAAACTAAAATTTACAAACCTAAAATGATACTCTTGTATTTCCAAATTGTCTTTTTTTGATTTTCAAACCGATTTTGCCGAGGGGTAACCCTTGCCATTTTTGTAAATTTTAGCCAAAAATTTCTTTTTTCAAATTTGCCAAAAATTGATTCTAGAGACATTTATGAGTGCAAGAAAGCCATTTTGAGAGTAGTCCAAGCATATCTGACAGAAAAAAAGGCAATTTTTCAATAAATTTTTAATGTCTTGGGGCAATGGTTGTTTTTAACCTAAAATGAAGATGCAAGTAATAAACCAAGACAACCTAGTATTCATTTAAAAATAAAAAGAAAATTCCAATTAGATTTTTTCCTTATTTTCAAACATTTGCTTTGAACAATGTCTTAGGCAAAGATCACTAACAATTTCATTAACACAAAAAACAAACTTGTAAACACTCGTCTTTTATTCTCCAATACTATTTATTTCTTATCAGAAAAGACAAAGGATTCCTCGTTGCCTAAACAGAATACAGTGTGTGTGTATAATTACATGTTTAAGGTATATACAGTGTACAAGTAGAATATATAAAGTGAATAATAAGAATCCTCTGACAAGTTTAGCCCAGCAGTTGTGGAATATTCAAAGTTGAAATCATGAGGGTTAACTTTTATAGTCGTGTGGAAACTTCTGTAAAATATTGTGAAAAGTGAAGATTTCCATAGGATGCCCTGCTATGTTGGCTGTAAAAGAAATTTTACAGTTGCCAATGTATGGGTAAACATTCACCCTGTAAGAAACACAAGTAAACAAAATTTCTGCTGAATGAGGCAACAAAATTGAGGGCCTAGGGCTTTCAAAACTATGTGAAAATTATAACAGAAGTCTAGACATTTAAAATTCTCTAAAATGTCCCCCAAAACCGAGTTCAACAACTGGATGGTGCTAAAAATGTTTTGAAGGGGTTTTCAGAGTAAAAATAACTTGATTAAAATAAGAAAATGGGAACTGAAACAGCTGCACCTTACTAGCTGGGACTAGAATAAGATGGATTGCAAAGACTAAAAATAGTATTGGCATATAATGAACCTGTTTAAAAAAGCTGAATCACTTTAAACTGGTTTAACCAGCTGCAACCAGAATTAAACAGTTGGTTAGCCAGCTTTGGTTAATAATCCAAAATGGCTGATTTAGGCATAGAAGTCTGGCAATACTTGAAATGTTTAAAAACATGAAATTTTAAAAAATCCGCAACTAAAATACCTAATTTGGCAAAAGCCGGCTGTCGAATTAAACCAGTTTAAAATGGCTGGTTACATGACCATTATAACCAGCAGTGACTGTGGTTAAGCCAGTTAAAATGGTGCAACACATGACAGGATTTTCAAGATACAGGTCTGAATATATGCAATAGTATTAAAATACAAAACAAATTGCATGACCCACACAATTTCTAAAAAATAAAACATTACAGTAAGCAAGCAAACGTATAGCAAATTATAAAAAATGTTTCATAGGTGTAGGAAGCTGGGAATCTACAATTTTTGTACATCCCTCTCCAACAACGGCTACAATTTTTAAAATTAAAATCCACACTGCTTATGGAATCCATGTACAAAATTTTCATGAATATACAAAGACGCTGAAGAGCGTCGGGAACATGGTTAATTTTGTTTTCTCGGAGCAAAACTTTGTCTTTCAGAAATTCAGACTGAAAATACTAAGATATTCACAGTACTTAAGACGACAACCACATTGTACAAAAGGCACCAGATACAATCATGCTCTTTTGGGGTACAGGGAGGTTATTCTTTATGAAACAACTAAAGAAACTTCTCATATGTATAGAGTATCCAGTCTTTATTCTTAAATTGTTTAAAAATATGAAAGCTTGAAATACTTGGGTAAATACATGTACATGTACTTAAAGAAAATAGCTCCATATTTTAGAAATTGATATTATAGAAAGCAATTCCCAATAATTAAGCAATTCCCAATAATTAAAAAATTCCCCTTTGACGTGCCTTTCACATTGAAAGCAGGGAAAAGGGATGGGGAAATGGGGGTAAAATAAGAGGGTGGGGGTGGTGGGGGGTGGTGCACGAAGGGAGGGCTAAAAACTTACTCAAGTATATTACTAAGTTGACAGTATTACAATATTTACAAGCCAAGAGCCTTTTTTTCGGGCGACAATTCAATTCCAAAATATTTTCTCTGTTTTAATAGAAAAACCTATTACAAGAATAAGTACATGAACAAATTCACGTTGATCGGGGAGCAGTTTTTTACTTTGGTATCCATGCAACTACTTCAAACATGATTTCTGATTGGCTGATTTTTTTTTTAAACATAAAATATCTCAAAAACAACCAATAGCAAAGGAGCTTCCTAATGTGTATTCAAATTCAGGCGAAAAATACAAATGAAAACATAATCCACAATACGACACAGACAAGTAGTGTGAAATTAAATATGGCCGAGTACAAAAAAACATCAAAAACCAAAAATCTCCATAAAAGAGGCTTTATACAATTTTTGCCAGAAATAATCAATGCCAGTGCCCCGTTATTAGCCGCCATAAAAAATGAAACTTTTAAGAGATACTAGCAAAAAGACGCATGAAACGTGAAAGATTTCTTTAAAGTGAAGCATTGAATGTGACAATTTAGCATAAACCACCCAAACTCGTCAGCATGAAACCTATTTGCTTTCTACTCCATACAGTAATGACCGATAATTCAACATTTTTCCCCACATTTTGTACATTTCTCCATTAAAAACGTTAAAATTCTGTACACCCAATGATACAACCCTTCAATAAAAAAAAAAGACACCACAGTTATCTCTGAAAATTGGAGTAAAAATCGGACATAACCCTACCTACACAAGTTCAAAATACTGCCTCTCTACTTTCGGGTTTTTCAAATCCTGCGTTAAAGCGACATCCTCTAAAAAGTTAACTACCCTTAAGTTCCATGTAAAAAGTTTCAAGAATAAAAATAGGAACGTCTATTAACTCCAGAGGTGTTAAAAACTCTTCATTTTTCCAGTTTGCGAAATTTACACTCCCTACATTATTTGGAGAATATTCCTTTATAACAAATAATAAATAAATGCTTAAAAATCAAAAGTAAACATGATAACTATCATACAAGTAACAATCAGATTTGCGTTTTTTTTTAATGCACCAATGCCTGTACCTACGAAGAGAAATAATCAATTTCAGAACTCCAACTTTCTCGAGACAAATTACGCACCAAATCTATTCAAAATCTCTTCCCATCCCTCTAAATAAACGTAGGCTTCGTTAGAAACATGACAGCATAACAAGATGTGCGGTGCAAAATCTGACATTCGGGGGAAAAAAAATGTAGGATTTTCATGCGACTTTATTTGCCTGGCTGACTGGATCATTCCACTTTCCTCAGAGGGGGTGTGCGGAAGCTCCCAGCATGCAACAGATCACAGAGGCTATTTGGACTCAATCTGTGGAATAAGAAAACAAGTTCATTGGGGGGGAGCATGTGCAAGAGCGTTGTTTACAAACAGTGGAGGGGAGGCACAAAGTAAGGAATCTTTGAGATAGAAATAAAACACATTCCCACTCGTGTGTCTTCTCTCATACTTTTCCATTCACCGACTGTTGGGGATGCTGTGCAGCCTAGCAACAAAAGCTGACCATTTTACTTTCACTGCTAGCACATGCAAACTCATTTGCACATGTTAAACTCGATCCTTACTAATACATACACAAAATTAGGGGAAAAATGTGAAAATGACAGAAAAATTCCTCTTGAATACAGACGGCCATAGCTGCGGTTTAAAAAAGACCACCTGGTTGGTTGTCGTCCATATGTACATTCCTGCACGTACTCAATCCATTCATGTTTTAACTATATTGTTCTTGAATGGGAGTGTAATAAATAGATGGAGCTTTTTCAAAAAAAGAGTTTGTATTCACACAAAAGGGGGCTCCAACTGCGATGAATAGGACCACTATTCAATGTAGTGCCTATTGTTTGCGTTTACACTTGGCTGCACAGCCCGTTCTTGGCAAACCAGCACCGCATCAATAACAGCCGGACACAAGGAGTTAAACTTGGCCCTGGCCAACATCAGGGGGAAATGAAAAAGTTCAACAGCCAGATTTCATTAAAATCGCCTCACTGTTTATTCATTCCATTAATATCGTGTCTGTAACCACCTACCTCCACCATTTTCATCATCAATGAATTGTAAGTCTGCTTCCAGCGGTGATACCTTGACTGGCGGTTTCTCTCCATTCTCAGCAGGTTTTTTGCCTCCGTCTAACGACAAGAAAAAAATGAAGTCTTTTAACTCCTTTTGTGCGGCTGTTATTGATGGGGGGCTGGTATGCCAAGCACGAGCTGTGCAGCCAAGCGTAAACGCAAACAATAAGCACCTCACTGAATAGAGTCACTTGGAGGCTCGTGTGAATGAACGCTTTGTTTGAAAAAGCTCCATGTATTCATTACACTCCCTTTCAATAATATAGATACAGGAATGCGCCTACAGACATTAAACGGCTAGGTGGTCTTTTTCAAACCGCTGCTATGGTCATCGTCCATTTTCAAGTTGTTAAATTCACTTGTGCAAACTGTTCCTAGCAATATTGGCCTACATCAGCTTCACAGTTGCATGTCATAAACTAAGGCTGTTCTTTTACAACTTGGATTACAGATCTGCCTCCCACCCCCCTCCCCCCCCCCCCCCCCCCCAAAACAAAATATAATAATGATAATAATAATTAGTCTGTGCCTGAAGGCTACTCACTGCTTAGCGCGTTGATGCGGAGGCCATCTTCAGCATCCTTGTGTTGAGTAAGCACCATCTGGGCTCTCAGGGCATCGTCATCTAACGACTTCATCCTGAAACAGGGGGGGGGGGGGGTTCAAATTCTTACCAAATTTTACAATAAGAAACGAACACAAAAACCGAGCAAAATAAAATAAAACAGACATAAATAAATTGTACACTTTTTTGCCAAAAAATTGATACACGAATATTTAAAATTAAAGATGATTTTATGGCCGCCATTTTGGAATTGAATGAACAGTTATCAATGTTCTTTCAATTGAATTTTCTGAACACATGGTTCAATACTTTTTAATATCTGAGTATTTCATTAAATTCTGAAAATTTCTGACAACATGAAATAAGTTCTAATTAACATGCGTGGCCACGTAATATCCATTCAGATTTGAAAAATTTGAATTTCTTTCTCACATTAGCAGCATTCATGTTAAATTTACCCTCAACCACAAGAGCTGAAACCGTTACTATACAGACTCTGCTTTAAGCGTTTTTAATAGCACACTTGCTAATTGAAAAATGAAGCCAGGCTCCACCCACATGTAACTACTTGATGGATGTATTTATGTTAAGCAGAAATTCAAGCTAGGCTAGTGAATGAAATCACTCACAGGATTATGAGCCGGGACCAATTTCATGGAACTACTGAGAACAAATTAATTTACGCTAATCACAAACAGGTAACCAGCTCAGATTCGTGGCCAATTTTGTTTCTCAGCAGGAAAATTTGCCTCGGAAATATTTTTCGTTAAGCAGCTCTATAAAATTTGGCCACTACTGATGTGATTAAAAATTTGAAAAATCAGATGAACTCTATGCTAATGAAAAAGGAGCCCAGAGAGAAAATTCAGAATAATGTTATCACTTTTGAAGGTCACAGGTTCGAATCCCATTCTTGTCAATATTCTTTTGTTCACTCTAAGTCTTAATAGTTGTTTTTACATTATTTATTTACAAAGGTTCATTTGGGGTGTATGTTTTCAGGGTGATTTTTTTGGGAGGAATATTTCTTAGTGAATATTTTTTGGGGGAATAGTTTTGGAGGGGAATATTTTTGGAGGGGGAAATTGTTTTGGAGGGGAATATTTTTGGAGGGGGAAATTGTTTTGGAGGGGAATATTTTTGGATGGGAATATTATTTGGAGGGGGAATATTTTGGGGTGAATATTTGTGAAGTGAACAAAGGAGGCAGGGATTGACGCTACCTGGCTGCCCTCCATGCTGCCCTCTTCTCTGCCTCTTTGGCCCTGATCGCGGCCGGGGAGAGACCCTTTTCGAGCCCGTCCTCCTGGTTGACCTCAGGGCTTACGTGACCCTCCGCCTTTAATTTCTCATAGTACCTTCGCTCGGCTTTCGCCGTTCTAATTTCAGTGGGTAGACCGGTTATGGGACTAATGCTGGAAGGAGAACAGCATTTGGAAGTAAATCAGTTTTGTTCTCGGGGGGGCCAGGGGATCACACTGATTACATCCAATGACAGACAAGTGCGTGACCTTTGAACTTTGACCTTACATGATCTACATTTGAGCCACGAACTCAAGTCTTATCAACGTCTTTAAAAAAAAAAGGAAAAAAAAAAAGATTCTGTAAGAAAATGGTCTATGTTAAGAAATGACGGAGAATCGTAAAATGTTCAGGGTGACATAGGTGAACATTGGAACTACACAGTGCTTGTGGTGCATAAGATAAATGGCTTGAATATGATAATGGTGCCGACTCGCACTAAACTACAGACCAGACCATACCAGACCAGACCATCTAACAAGTGTCAGTGCTTCTTTTGAAAGTGTTTAACGATCAGCTCCACTTATAGGCCTTTATCACACGTCATCATGGACCACATAGTGTAGTGATTCTAATGAAGTGTATATTCAGTTAACCCCTTGAGTACGGTATTTTACGGGAGACGTCGGGGTGCCACGGCGGCTCTGGCAGCCAAGCGAACTGCTACAATGTGTTTGTGCAGTCAGGCGTAACCTACACACAATAATCCAACAATGGATTGAAACTGCACAAACAGCAGCCAATGGCGTCATCCGGCCTGGTGGCACTGTTTAATCCAACAATGGATTGAAACTGCACAAACAGCGGCCAATGGCGTCATCTGGCCTGGTGGCACTGTTTAATCCAACAATGGATTGAAACTGCACAAACAGCGGCCAATGGCGTCATCCGGCCTGGTGGCACTGTTTAATCCAACAATGGATTGAAACTGCACAAACAGCGGCCAATGGCATCCGGCCTGGTGGCACTTTTTTTGCGCCATATGGCGCATCCGTACACAAGGGGTTAAACCAGTCAAGTGTGCTGTGTGCATGAATGTGGTTTACCCTGCACCATATGATATATGTACTACTATCACTCCATGGAAATCCACACAAGGTGCTTTTTGCTTAGATTGTACGCCATCTCATCACATGGGTGAAAATGGTCTGTACAGTACTGTGGCCTCAGCATTCTGAAAACTGAAACAAGTTCGGTCAAGGACTATTGTTTACTATTGCTTACATTTGTTGGACTAACTTCCCCAAAGCTTGTCTAGTCGACCACCTGTCATCGACCATCCAGAATCAATCTACAGGGCCATAGGCGCTGGTTATCAATAGCAACTTTTCTATGCTATATAGGAATTCGCCGACGCCATTTTTACAGTGGTGCCGCACTCGCGTGCAGGCTGCCCGCGTTCTTTAATTTGATTCGCGTGCGCATTTTGGCAAGTTGTAAACACCCTGTTGGTCGAAGCTGCGTCGAGCGCGTGCGTCTAACATGCACGCGAGAGCCTCGCCAACGCAGTAAATGCTTCTAATTTTGGTCGCCGGATTAGTCAATAGAGTGACAAGTGACTAGGGAAGCAGTGACAACACTCTCTAACGTTCGTGCTTGAATGATATCGATCAAGTGTAACACACGGTGCAAATCAACGAATGGTAACCAATGTCCTTTGCTCAAACTTGCTCCATGATAGGTCTAGGCAATCCTACAAACTTGCCAAACTAAAGTCAGATGCTGCTTTATGGTGTCACCGCAAATTGTTCTGAATGTATGACAACCTTCAGCTGCAATTATGGTTAGTTGCAAAGCACCAATATTTTTCCCTCAATTCCCGACTGAGGCCCAACAAGCAGTTCATGTTCAGCAACACCCAACACTCTCCTCTTTAGGCAGCACAGCATCATCTACATGTTAGCATCAATAGCCGCCCTTCGAATGAATGCCCTCAAAACAAACAACCACACAAGCAAACGGACAAACAGAAAACAACACCCATACCTTGAACCTGTGACGTTAAATATATCTTCCGATGTGGTTTGTTTACCAGGCGTGGTTTCTATGGTGATACTACGTGAATAATTCATGCGGTCGTCTTCACTCATCGACAGCATCCGTCGCTCCTCGTCTTCCTTGATCTTCTGCAAGTCTTGGTCACTGACAAGGGTGACTTTCTTGCCGGCTGTGGTTAAATAATCAAATCAATTAACCCTAACAGTCCTAAATCCTCCAGTTTTAATATGATTTTCAACACACCCTAGGAAGTTAGGGTTAAATCAATTCAAATGAGTCAATCAAATCATTTGATTCAATCAATTCAAATGAATAAATCAAATCAATCTATCTAATCAGATCAATTTATCACACAATTGATCAATTGATGAATCAGTCAATCAATCAAGTTAGTGCAAGAAACAATTCAGAAAAATTTACTCCAGGTAAAGTAGAGTTCCATCAAATGTTACACACAAATCAGCGATAATGCCAAGGCTTTTTTACTACAATAATATGACTTCTTTTCTCATGAACAGGGCCATTTACATTAGCATTAAATTCAAGCTATTACTAAAAGGGGCAAAAGCACCTTGAGAATGGCAAGACAAAGGTCCAAAATGATGACAAATTAGGCCAACAGGTTCCATTGTGTGAATTTAAGTCCTTTAAGACCCACAAACAATGCGACAGAACCACTGACTCACCTGACTTTGGCGTGGAATGAACCTGTTCATCTGCCTGTTGTTCAAAGCGCTTCCACTTGTCTTTAAATGCCAGCCGTTCAGGCCCTGACGCTTTCACCATGGGCTGTTCAGAATACAGAGGAATCTCTCACAATGAGTATTGAAGGATAGGAGCTAACAAAAATGACAAACTGTACACACACAAAATGAAGCCAGTGATATATGCAAATGGAAACAAAAATACATGATATGGGAGCTGTCATTGAACATGTCAAGAAATTCTACAGTAATGCGTTACTCATGGAAAAGTCCATTTAATTTACAATCTGCAAATGCAAAATGTAACACACAGAATGTAACGTCAAACTTGTGTCAGAATGCAAACATTCCATCAGGAAACATTTAAATACAAATTTCACAATCGCCAACCACTGAAAATACACGCCATTTTATCATCGACAGGTGGTTGTTCAACTTCTATCCCAGTACAAAATAACACCTGTTTCAAAACTTAATTACTTGTACTGAACATTTTAACCATGCATTTTTAAAATTTCAGGTACATAACTACCAATCCTGTAGACTGAGATGCAAAGTTTAGCAACCACCAGTACGAAATACCTTTAGACAAACTTTTCAACTAATTTATAACCCTTTGCAATTACAGCCCATACATAATATCAACACATCAACATGCATGGAAAATCGATAACCTTAATATCAACATCACTCCACAAAAAGAAAACGCACAAGGCTCTGTGCATCCACAAGCTGAATATTACAGAGAAGCAGAGAAGAAATCAACCAAAATAAAAAGCTGTTCACAAAATATCAACTCCAATCAACACAATCAACCAGTCAACCAGAACTTGCATAAAAAAGTCCACATCATCCACAGATTTATCCACCAAACGTAATGCGCTGATATTTTTCAACTTGCACAACATCAGAACAAGGGAACAGCTTGACCGGAAATATATAGAATAAAATATTCCATCCACTAAATAATATTCAACCCATCAACAGGTAGACTATTTTCAATAAAGTTCCGAAGGCCATGCATGTGCTGACATAAAATAGTTGAAAGACATTTGTAGTTGACAAAGCCGATAGCTCTATCGACAAAGAAATTGTTAAGTAGAACAGATGTTTTCTCTTTTTTGCCCTTTCCCGACGTAATGTATGAAGCACTGTATGCTCAGTGCTTTCCGAGAGCCTGTGGGAAAACATTCACAGACTCACTCGGGCGGGATTCGAACCCACGACTTCCTGCTTACTCGTGCAGATGTCTAAGAAATGGTTGTACTTCCAGTGCAGTGACACAGAAGTGCGGTGATGAACTACAACACATACACATTGGGGCCTACTGAAGTTTGTTTTAACAGAAACTGAAAACTATATTAGATAAATCAAACAAACAAATAGCATAAATAAACAACTGGACGTGCAAAATAAAGCAAGTTTACTAAAACAATTTGACAACAGGCACACTGTTGAGAAAAAGACATCTGATAAAGTGGCCAAATTTGGAGATGTCGAGAACATGGACGACAACTGAAATAGAACAGCATGCAACCAAGTACCATCCAACACCAAGCCATCCACACCAAAAAAAAGTAACAACAGCTTCAACAGTAGCTCCAAGTAACCTTGTCGACCGTGCCTACAAACTCTGCAATGCCCAGTGTCAAAAAATAACTTGGCTTGACGGCACACTTCTGTTTAATATTATAAAATGAAAGAAAGTCCTCTCAATGCGCTTGCATATTGATATGAAAACAAAGTGAAAACTGATATCAAGGTCGGTACATTTTGTTTGACAATCAGTCAAGGAAATTTAGGATACTAGATGGATACAGTGGGGGGCACCAGTATACGGCTGGCCACGCACTTTGCATGCTCGTATATACATGTAGACTGGTGTCCCTCCAGCAATCATCTAGTATCCTGAGTTGTCTTGACAAACTTCTGGACAAACAGTGGCGATTTTGACCAAGCTTTCCAATTTTTGTTTCCATATCCACAAATATATTACAATGTTTTTTTCTTCTAAAACCAAGCTAAAAGTTATCACTGAAGAGTTTGTAGAATTAGGCAGGCAATGGTCATCAATGCTACTCGGAGCAACTTGAACAACAACAACCCTAAGAAAAATCCTCCGAAAATCCACCTTCGTTGAATTGACTGGAGACAAGACGGGTGATAGGATCTCGGGTGATAGGATCTCGGGCGATAGGATCTCAGGCGACAGGATAGGACTGGCGGTGCCCGAGGATCGGCTAGACATACTCCCGGCTGACAGCCGCGCCACCCTTAGCGCCTCCTTCCGTGCCTGCTTGGCTAATTTCAACTTCTCCATCTCCTCTCGCTCTTCCTCTGTCGGGGGGCGGGTGGGGGCCGGTGGGGGGTCTCGATCATCCCATTTGGGGGGTTTGGGGGCTACTGGAGGGGGTGCTTTTTTCACGGGCTACATCCGGTTTTGGCAGGTATGCATTAAGTAGGAAACACAGGCCAGGGTGTTAATTCGGCAGAGCAGGAAATAGATAAAATAAGTCAGTTTTGTTGAATCCATCAATTGACAAATAATACAGCAACAATTGAGATTTCTATTTTTCCCGCCTACGTGTGGCAATTGTCGGATGTAATGATCCACAGTAAATTACACTGATATTAGTTGTAACCCTGTTTTCTCAGCCTCACAGTAGATTCCAACATAGACGCTGAGCAACTACACATCCACATTAATTATTACATTTGCAAAACAAAGGAGAAATGGCATCGAGAGGAAGAATATCAAAATAAAATATTTCAGCTTTTTTTTGGTAGGTAGAGCATTCCGTGTGTGGAGATAGAGGTGGGTGGAATGTTGACGACATGCAGTGTGAGGTTGATGATGATTGGTGGGTTAATATAAATGTTACATGTACAAAAGTAGAAATGTCGCAGCATATGGCAAAAGCAGACACTTGTGAATCCGAAAAAAAGCAAGACGTCACTATTTTATCAGTAACTATCGATTTCATGTTAGTGACCTACATCTTTTTTTTGCTCTTTTTCTCTCATTCTATCAGAATTTGAACGTTTTAATGCAAAATGCTTGCCACATAAGTAGCAAATCTACACAAAAAAATTAATACATTATGTATTTATTTTTTAAGCAGATTTGCTAGTAGCCAAAATATGGAATGTTTCAATCTCCTGGTTGTTTCCATGGTGATAAAGAATGTATATTAGTATCATGCAGATGTTACTACATAAGCCTACTCTGGTATGCCGGTGTGCTAGATAATAATATACCTCTTCATTAGTCCAACCCTATTAGCATGCTAGTGTGCTTGATAATAATGTACCTCCTCGTTAGTTTAACCCTTGAGTTACCACTGCAAAACCGCTATCTTTAGCGGCAGTAAAATGGCCCTGTCACAACCACCTCAAAAGCCCAAGTTTACATTGGTAAACCGACAATAAATTCAACTAGGACCAAAAGAACCAAAGTATGCAGACACTCCACTTAAATTGTGGAGTGCTGTGGCCTGGTGGCTTAGTGTACCGGACTCGAAATCTCGGTGATGCTGCAGATTCTGGGTTCGAAACTGGCTGGGCTCATGGTGCGTGTGTCCTTGAGCAAGGCACTTTGTCACAAGTTGCTTCTCTCCACCCAGGAGTAAATGGGTACCCTGTGAGGGCAGTGATTGTTGTGTGTTTGATTAGCCCATGTGCGCTGAACTTGCAGCCGGGGCTGTATACTCCCAGGGAGTTGCTGTTTCGTTCTTACATGCCTATCATTATTATTAAATTTCCTACCTAGAGTACAAGTAGAACAGACCATATTTTTATCAAATAACGGTACTGTTGCAGTGCCAATTTAGGGCTGCAAACAGCTGTGATGTGGCATAGTAAATTTTAGCGTAAATAAATTTTAAAGTAAATTTTTATCTTTAGTAACCTTTCTTCAATAAGAAAAACATCTGATTGGTACTTACATCATTTTTATAATTAAAGCAATATGGAAACTATCAAGAAGTGTGACTTCACTCAATTTCCACCCAAATATGGCACGTAAGAGTGCCCTCTTTCCCTCAAAAATATGGCACACTGATCAACAATCAAGAGCTTTTACAGTCCGTCTCTAAGCGCTGTTAACCCCTTGAACCCCGGTTATGCAGCCAAGCGAAACGGAAAGAAAAGGCTTGTGCAGCTAAGCATAACGTACACAATACCCCAATAATGGATTGAAAATGCAGAAATTGGCGTGTATAGACGTCAACAGGCCAGGTGGCAATTTTCAATCTGCACGTATTTGTGTCAACCGGTGGCAAGGGGTTAATCACGTGGTTGAATGAAATCCCTAGGATTGTTAAACAAGCCACCATAAGGCTCACTTTATGAAGCAACAAAGGGCAAGGCATTAGGCAACAGCTAAAACATTTTTTAAAAGAAAGATCTGTTTTAATCCGGCGCTCAGCGAAACTCATGGAACTAAAGGGTTTGAACGAAAGAGGGGGTACAGCGACAGAGATAGAGAGAGGTTTTCCCGCCAATTTATTTTTACCTGGGGTGACGTGGGTGGGGTAGATGTGCTAGAGGAGCGACTAGTTGCACTGCTGGAGGTGGAGACTAGCTTGGACCGGCCAGCCTGGTCCTTGGATGGCCGAGGGGCCACGGGCGGACCCAATTTCTTTGACTGCCGGAAAGAGGTTGTGTAGATAAGCAAAGAAAAAAAGAGAAAGGGCATGCGGTTTGGGGGACGGAGGAAATAAAGGTAGGGGTGCAGCCAAAGGGGTTTGGAGTTATCAAACAAGGCGAGCAAGGGATGCAATTTGCATATTTGAAGACCACACAATATATAATATAGCTGTTATAATTTCCATGCTTTTGGGGAGAAAAAAAACGAATCAAATTGAAGGTTTTGTCAATCGTGGATATACCATGTGAGGTAACCAACTCTTGAAGGTCAGAGTAGACCGACCAAAGCGTCGGAATATTCCCGTTTCTGGTTTTTCTCTCAGAACCGAACCTCTTTTTGTAGGAAAAAAACAACTCGATTCTTGATTCACATAAAAAGAACCAAGATTTGATGGAATAATTTGAATACATTTCTTGGAATAGAATGATGTTATTATGAATAACATCCTTGTTTCAAGAGTCAACTATTTTTATGAAACGTTTACTGAAAAAAAATATTTAAAAAAAATCACAAAACAAACGTTTGGGCGCCATGATGATTTTTGCTGGATCAAGAATTTTTTTTAAGGGGTGAACATTTTGGGCACAACAAAATTTGTTGGTCCATATTGTGTGGTCTTAGCCATGCAGTTTTTAGTCATGCATTATGCAGTTTGTTAATTAATGCAAGCATTAGCTTCTACTATGCGTTAGATTGCGAGACGTTAGTTGATTATGCAAACTATAAAACATTCCCAACTCTGGTGTTTCGGACATTGCAATATTGTATTCATTCCGTACTATCGTGTCTCCAGCATGCAGAATTTTATGTCTACCTTCACCTGAATATACGCTAAAAAAGAAACCCATCAGTGTTTCTACAATATGGTTTCCGTGAAATGCAGAGATATCTCCCTATGGTGGCCTAACACTGTGCTAGTGAGGCCACAAGATTTAATAACGTGAATCCACGACCGATCTCAATTTTGAGCTGCAGTCAAAGCTCTTTCAGTTTAGTTGAATCCGTGTCTACCTAACTTTTTGTTTTTTACTATAGACTATTTTGTTTCTGTAAGAAATGAAACTGATCTCCCATTCTTGATATTCAGAGACCTTCCAATGAAGCTAGAGCCATGCAGGCGCTACGGTACAAATTGAAAGGTCCATGCTCCGAGCTAATCATTTCTGGAACTTCCGTGAAATTATGGCCGATTTTCAACGAATCCGGTTGGGCGACTTACCTTGTCTTCAACAGGGGGCGGGCTAAACGGAGGGGGGCTAGACAGCGGAGATGGAGGGGGAAGACCATCCTCGGCTTCTGGGCTACTGTAGTTGTTTGGGATGACTGGGTTTGAAGGAATGGATTCGGTTTGCGGACTTTGGTTCTGCTGGACCTGAAACGAAACCACACAAGAATATAATCAGAAAAATCTTTTATGGTATGACAGTTGTGTCTGCAGGATGTCAGAAATTATCTCTGACGAAGGCAATTAAGATACTTAAAACAACGGGCAGACGCTGGCTGAACTAGTTATGCGGGTAATGATAATCTTTAGTTCCAACTGTTGGTTCATACATTGGAAAGTCTTACTACCTCCGATTATCACTTGGAACGCCATCAGCATTTCAACAACATGCAGTCGTTCTGAATCTTGTGCTTGGCAACGTTTCTATGTGAACTATGGAATTCTGCACTTACGCGCCCTATTCTGTGCTTACAACACAAGCGCAGAAATTCCTTGTAAGCAGCTGAAGTCCTCAGTTAAAATTCAAAAAAGCCAAAATTCCTTACTAACCCAGAAAATACACTGAGCCCTAGCGCAGAATTTTCTGCAGCCTTTCTTCACGTACGGTACAGCAGAGCCATGAAATTGAGCTCTGTTCACAAACAGCATTTTGATTTTGTGCCTCTCATTTATGGGAATTGTGCTGATTTCATTTTTTGAAAACATTGGAGTTTTTCCAGTCATTTTTATGAACATGAAAATGAATTAAACATCTGCAAACTAAACTGACTGGACTGTCCTGAAATAACCAATCAATAAAATTAGCTGGTCAAAGGTCTTTCTCAAATGCCTTTGCGAAAAAAACACCAAACTTGTAGTTCAAAATGTTAGGCCAGCTAATAGTTGATTCGTATGAACAGATTTTTAAAACTGATCTGCCAATACACATGCACTTACAGACTAAAACAATGCCAATATAGATTGAGTGATTGTACATTAGTCATTAATGTGAAAATGATGAGATAAAAATAGCTGGTGAGTGACACAGCACACATGCAAGAATATACACGACAAGCAAACGTCCACATACTCCATTCTAGCTAGCATGCAACCAAACACAGTTAACACAAGCAAAATATGCACATGTTGCAACTGATCGAAGGCCAATTTCACGGAGCTGCTAAGCACCAAAATGTGCTTAGCACCAAAAAGTATTGCTTAGTAAAAACAGGTTACCAGCCAAAACTCCCTGTCATTTTCATGCCAAGTAAACAATAGCTGAATACCAGTCAGAAGAAATATACAACACAGGAAAATTTGGTTGGTAATTCTGTTTTTACTAAGGGAGACTTTTCACGCTAAGCGGATTTTTGTGCTTAATAGCTCTATGAAATTGGCCCCAGTACATGACAGCAACAAACATTTCCATTTAAAAAGCTACAGAAAAATCTGCTTTCCAAACAATGACAACACAAAATCACCCCATGAACTTCTATTTTTACAGGAATGCTACAAAGGTAAAAAAAGATGTCACTTGAAGGCCATTTCTGAAAAGCTTGACAAAGCTATTTATTCTCCACACACTGAGCAGGCAAAACTAGGAAAAGAAATTCTCCAGGAAAGAAAAGAAAATCCTGCATAGAACACTGAAATACAGAGAAGCCACAATTTTGTTGTGCAGGAGAAAGGAAAAAACACAGAGTTGTGACATCGGCCATACCGGCTCTTCCACTGCCACATAGGGAGGTGGTTCAATATCTTCCAGTGTTCTCATGGTGGCTTTGTGCATTGGGCTGTCATTGATATTGCTCTCTTCAGACATAAGTCTCTTCGTGTCTTCCTCCCTCTGTAATCTCATCGCCTCCTGGAAGGAAAAAAGGAGGTAGAATTTTCAAAATCTGAAATTCTAAGTTGAGATTTTCGAAAAAATGTAATTACCTGAGATAGTGAACAATTTTGAAATTCAAAATCTTGTGTTCGTTTTATTTGACGTCACTCACACAGCAAGCAGACATATTCAGGCCAAAAAAAGGTTATTATCGTGATGGATGAAAAGTAGAAATTTACCTGCATTCCAAAATCCTTTTACAGATGAGTGAAATAAAACAAAAGGGATAACAAAAATGCATTTTAGGAATAAAGGGAAAATGAAAATGCAAATGAACAAACACAGTTGCCAGAAAGATTTGTTTGCATCTAAGATGATCAGAAACTCAACCAAAGAAAAGGGTATGTTCACTGCATAAGGAAAAGCTTGAAGCTACCTTGCTTATGAATAAAAAACCACCACCAAAGTTTAAGGAAGACGGAAAAATCTGGAATGAACTTATTCCATTTGAAATGTTCCTTGTGGGATTATGGCACATTATGACAGAAGGACACCATTCTACTGTAAGAGTTTTTTACACCAGAACTAAAAAAAAAACATGAAAACGTGTACCAAGTTTTAGATTAATTTAGAATCAACAAAAAAGTTCATCTGCAAGCATACTCAAACAAACTAGAGTGTGCAAGTTCACCTAAATAAAAAACTGATATTTTGAGTGACACAGAACTTCCAGTCACATCACATGACATGAATTACGATGAGTGCAGTGGCTTATTTTATGAACTGTTGCCTTTCTGACTGGGTCGAGTTGAGGAACTTGGTTTGCAGACGAGAAAAGAAATGCATGTTGAAAATACTGCAAATTGATTGCCAAAGTAATAATACAAATTTGACCTACACGTCAGTCGATCTTGCAAATTGTTATTGGGTCAAGACAAACTGAGGAGTCCGTAGCTAGACTAGTCAGTGTCTGGTACCAAGACTTCACATTAGACAAATTATCCTGAAGTCATAAGACTTGCACGCTATGGTCATACTGTATGAAATTCACACAACAAATTCACTGAGAAATTGACCATAAAGATATAGGATTTGTTTGGGTTTATGAAGATTAATTTACGAGAGAAAATCTTACCAGTTCGGCGAGTTCCTCCGTTTCCCACTGTTCAGATTCCAGCTGGTACTGGTTCTCCTGTGGTCAAGATGGACAACATGCAGTGGGTGACAGATGGGATGAGGGACAGGGTTGCAGACGCGGACAGACAAGGGCGGACAGACAACAGAAGGCAAATAGGTAGATATAGAGCGACACAAATGCAGACAATGAGAAACAGTTGAAGACGAAGAACATAGATTGTGACAATAAGACAAATACCAGAAATGGTGAGGAAGAAAAAGTCGGGAAAGATATAAGTAGAGATGGAAGTGAGGAGGTCATTGGGGGAGGGTAGGATGCAGGGAAAAAAATTACAGGGTGGAAAGATGTTGGGTGTGGTCGGGAAGATGAGGGTGTGGGTCCAAATTCCATGCCATTAGTTACACACCAAGATGCAGCGTTAGAGTGTTCAGTAGAATTTGCTAATTTTTAATTAACAATTATTGCAAATGACAAAATGGCAAATCTTGACTTTCCAGCTGTCAATCAATACAAAGTGCATTTCACACAGAAGTTGGAATGTTACAGTTCCCGCTGGGAACCCGCTGGGAACCCGCTGGGAACCCGCTGGGAACCCGCTGGGAACCCGCTGGGAACCCGCTGGGAACCCGCTGGGAACCCGCTGGGAACCCGCTGGGAACCCGCTGGGAACCCGCTGGGAACCCTCTTCCAATTGTGAACAGTACATGTATGTATTCCCAATTTGAAAAGTCAATGTTCCGAGTAGAGTGTTTCAAGTGTTACAATTTTTTGAGACACTCACATATTCAAACCTGGGAACCATCTTTCAGTTATTTGAATGGCTACGACATGAATACTCCACATTTAGCTAGGTTTTCATCCAATATATTATTCATATCTCTTCAAACTATTCGACCAATATATGCTGGATTTTACCAAATTGAGCTATAGTCAGCTGGGCTGTCCAGATTGGGCTTTAGTGTCTATGGCTGTGGCTACTGCTATTGGAATGTTATTGCAACTAGCCAAAGCCGCAAGCACAACTGCCTGATTGGGACTTAACTATCAAGTCTACATGAGCCAATATGCAGCACAAAAGTCAAAGGTTAAAGTCTACACTGACCTCATTCAGCCGGTTGAGTTCCTCTGTGGTCATCTCTCGGTCAATGGACGATATGCTCTCCTGGCTGGTCCGCTTGTTGCTGTCATAGTGCTGCAGCGGGTTACCCACGACCCCGGGTCGTGCCTGCCAGTATGCGACCTCGCTGTGGTCGTAGCCGTCGCACACGAAGAGCTGGATGCGCTCGCCGGCACTCCGCAATGCGCGGACCGCATCACCGTGTCTGGCACCCAGCATGCTTTGGCCGCTGACCTGCACAATTCCAAAACAAATTTTAATAGGAATAGGAAGAACTATGGTCCAGCCTTAGACGAAATCTGCAGACACCAATGTTTTTTCAGAGGTCAGTTTGGTACATGAGCACTTCTCTATTTCCACATTTTGTCACCATTTTCATCAATGGTGGCATGTAAATAAAGAATTTTTTTATTTCAATTTGTTCCCACTTTTTGCGTCAAAAAAGTTGTACTTTACAATCCCAACTTGCTTCCGTCAACAAAACTTGCTTAATTTAGCAAATAAACTTGCTTCTTACCTCCAATATCCTCATCCCGATGCATAACCTCCCATCTCTCGATGCAGCTCCAATCTCATTAACCTGCAGAGAAATAAGGTGACACATTTCACAAGTTTCCAAACTACATGACCCAGTTACTCATTGTTACTCCTTGTTACCCACCTGTCACAAATTTCCCTCATTGTCCTTAAGACTGATAGCATGTTACCCATTGTACCCAGTTATCCATTGAACCCATTGTACCCAGTTACCCATTGTACCAAGTTACCCATTTCGCCCAGTTACCATTGTACCAGTTACCATTGTACCAGTTACCTATTGTACCCACTTACCCAGTTACAATTGCAACCCACTTTTGATATAAATATACCTTTATCATTCTTGTGTAAATGGTTCACCGGGTTACCCCCTTAGACAATACACATGTACCCAGTGACCCATTTTTACCCATGGCACCTAGTTACCCATTGTATCCAGGTACCCTTTGCTACCCACCTTTGATATGAATATACCCTCATCGTTCTTGTCTAGTGGGTTCCCTGGGTGGCCCTTGTTGCCCCCTCGGATGCTGATGCCAAGTTTCTCTCCCGGAGCTTTGATGATCATGATCTCCTGCAGAAACAAAAATTCATGACTTTGTCAGAGACATGGGGTACACACATGTGGGGTACACACATGTGGGGTACACACATGTGGGGTACACACATGTGGGGTACACACATGTGGGGTACACACATGTGGGGTACACACATGTGGGGTACACACATGTGGGGTACACACATGTGGGGTACACACATGTGGGGTACACACATGTGGGGTACACACATGTGTGTTTTCCTATACTTATGAGGACCATGAATGGAACCCTTCTTTTGTTCCCTTTGTTTGTACTCCCATAAGGTTTGTACTCAGCCCAAGTCCTCGGTGTCATTGTTATCCCTAATCCCCCATTGTCCCAAGTCCTCGGTGTCATTGTTATCCCTAATCCCCCATTGTCCCAAGTCCTCTCTCGTATAGCCTAACCCACTCATGTGGGGTACACATGTTGGGTACACACATGTGAGGTACAGCCATGGCAATGTAAAATGCTTAGCTCATCATTCCCAAGTCAGTATCATGACAGCCCACTACCAGGACAATAGATTGAACAAAATGGTTTGAAAGTCACTGAATTCCAGCATTAAGATGTCCCTTTGTTTGATGAAACTACCAGGGTAAATTGTTCCTCTTTTTAGGTGCCTGGACCAAGTACAAAAAGCCAAAAATTTGGGCCCTGAAGGTGAGCTCCAAACGGTATCTCAAATGGTTCACAAAGAGTTTGTAAAAAAAAACTTGTGGGCCTAACCATGACTTACATGTAGTCCCTTGGGAGGGGGGTCATGACTAACCCTCAGCAGAATCTCGTGGGCGTTGGACAGCAGGGCCGTGACGGCCTCTTGGTGCGTGGCGTGCTTCATTTCTATGCCATTCACCTTGATGATGCGATCGCCCACGCATAGATTTGTTCTGGCTGCCGAACCGTTTGGGACAATCTAAATGGCAGAGATTCAAATACCCACATTACTTAAAACAACATTACCATTTATACACAGGGATGTGAATAAGCTTCCTCCCCAAACCCCCAAGGCCCCACCCCAATGACCCAATTATCATTGATACATACATCCCAGTTGGCAACCACCGAACAAATGACTCAAGTGATCAATCCCGCCAATCATACTCAAACCCACCGGCCCACTTGCCTGAGTCAGTCATACGCCCTCCCTCCCCAAACCCCACCCCCTATTACAATCAACGGCCCGATTACCTTGGATATATAAACCCCAGGTTGGCTACCACCGAATGGATGACTCGAGTGATCGATCCCGCCGACGATACTCAGTCCCAATGGGCCGCCGGTCCGGACCAATCGTATATCCTCCACCGCTGGCTCGACGTGATTGGTGTAGCCATCGGCCTGCCTGTCATAGTACTCTGGAGGTTCATGTTCTATACAACAAAAATATATATATACTTAACATTGGGCTTTTTTTCTTGTCAAAATCTGGAGAATTTATAGGTGTGGAGATGCTATAGAAAATATTAATTTTCATTTTCTTAAAGTAAATAAGAGTTAATCCGTTCCATTCTTTCAGTACCATATACACTGGATAAATGGGGAGACTGTCAACATACGGCAAGATAGCTCAGTTGATAGAGCACTGTTACAATGTTCTGGAGGTGACAGAGCGCACTACATGGGTGCTGTCATTGACTTACTGACTATTGGTTCGTGATGCTCAACCTCCATGGACTCTCGGAATACGACCATTGAGATCACCTTGGTGCTCGTGAGTAGCGCCACCGCTTGGTCGTGCCTGGCATGTTCCATTTCTACACCATTTATCTGTCCATGAACAAATTGATTACAGATTATTTCCCAAATCATCTACAACTGTGATGTAACCATATTTGTTTGCACAGGTTCAAACTTGGAAGAAAGGTGGTGGGTACAAATTATAAGCAACTTGAGTGGTAATTTAATTGCTCAACTGTATATTGGGGATCATTTCATATTGTTCTCTGGGTGGCCCCTGTTGTCCCCCAGATGCTGATAACCAGTCACCCACTGTACCCAGTCACCCACTGTACCCAGTCACC